>OZ024750.1:15170289-15242789 GCA_964016885.1 Eledone cirrhosa | reverse complement strand
GAATTGAAAACCAACAGGTGCGTGTGTTTTTATTGGCAACATGGCCCTCCCAAAGTATAACAATATATATATATATAAATATATATATATATAGTGCATTAGGCGTCAATTTGGGTATTTATGGGAATATGTGTCTAGGCTTAAAGTAGTTTTGTAAGTGTTTACACAGTCTTTAGAAACATATTCATGGCAACATTTATGCTCATCAAAATTCATTTTACTATTTGAATATTTTATAGTAGTCCAAATTATATTGCTGACTCTCTTCCTATTATCGGCTTTTCCTTCATAAACGTTAAAGAACACCAAACAAAGAAAATTGACATCTCCTCCCTCAAACAAACAAAAAAATATCTTAAGAAATGAAAACAAACAAAAAATGCTAAACAAATACTTCTCCCGAGAGATAAATGGGAAATCGCATTGAGATACCTGCTTAGCACTCAACTAGGATATAGTTCAGGGAACCATGTTTTAAACGTGTGAAGTATATAAAAATAATATGTTTTGGCTTTTAATGATTTTCCTGGTTGGTTCTAAGAGTTACAAACACGACAACAACGGAATAACAAAATTGAAAGAAAAGAACAAATGAAAATAAGAGAACGTTATTTTTATTAGTAGTTCAGCTGTAAGTCATTTTGATTGGACAGCTAGTGGCTTATTGCATTAACTAGACGACTCCTTTGATGGCTACACAAATCTATTCCAAACAAAATGAAGCTGTCTTTCTTTCCCAAAACGGCGTTAAAAGCAAATCTATACGCTCGATTATTTGATGGATGTCGTGAATATATTTGCTTTATTTACTTTTATTATTGGTATCTTCCAACTGAATTAAGTACTCTTTATTTCTTCGACAACGTCTAATGGACGTTCACCTCGTTAAACTATCACAAGAGTTGAACATATACGTAGACAAATGGGTAAAACTATAGTGTCTTAAACAGATTGTTTTGCTTTAGAACAGGAGCATTTATATAATAGACTAGCATATTCCTTACCTAGCGGTATAACTCTTATATTTCTTACTTGATGTAAGAAATCAGTATGTATATGAGGCTGCTTCTACTCGAATAGATTCTACTAAAGCAGAAATTATTTTGAAAAAAGAAATAACAATATTTCCATTAAATAAGAAACGTATAAAAGCAATAAATATACGTGCGTGTGTGTGTGTGCATGGGAATATCTATATGTATGTATGTATGTATGTATGCATGCATGTGTGTATGTATGTATGCATGCATGCATGTATGTACGTATATATGTATGTATGTAAGTGGGTATGCATGTATGTAAGTGGGTATGTAAGTGTGTATGTACGTATGTATGTAAGTGAGTATGTATGTAAGTGGGTATGTACGTATGTATGTATGTGGGTATGTATGTATGTGTGTATGTATGTGTGTATGTATGTATGTATGTGCGTATCCATATTATTTGGCAACAAGCAAAGCAACAACTCGCCTGCAAAGCTATATACTCCTGCACACGAAGGACCGTATATATGACATATTTGTTATGTCATCATTGAGTAATTTGAATCGTTAATTTTCATTATTGTAATTCATGCCATTAATTTAGTACTTCCGAGAGCAGTGAATTGGCAGTATTGGTAAAGCGTCAGAGACCATGCTTTGCAGCATAAAGTTACGGCCCTTTACGTTCTGAGTTCAAATCCCGCTGAGGTTAACTTTGCCTTTCATCCTTACGGGGTCAATAAAATATAGTACCAGTCACGTACTGGGTCGATTTAATCGATTTTCCCCTCCTCCAAAATTGCTGGCCTTGTGCCTATATAAGCAACCATTAACTTAATACTTCCGGAGGCGGTGGATTGGAAGTATTGGTAAAGCATCGAACACCATGCTTTGCAGCACAGAGTTATGGCCCTTTACGTTCTTAATTCAAATCCAACAGAGTTTAGCTTTGCCTTTCATCCTTACGGAGTCAATAAATAAAGCACCAGTAAACGTTGGTCAGTACTAGAAGCCAACAAAATAGTTGGCATTTATGCAATTCTACTTACAGCAGTGAGTCATTGATCTTCGTGTTAACCTGGGTGACGCTACATGAACTGGAACGTTGAGTTTTTAAACCCTTGGCCAGATATAAAACTAATTACAATATGTCATCATTTGCTATTGCAGACATCACACAACTATCACGGGATATAAAATGTTTAAACAAATTGAAAGGAAATAATGACTGTATCATACAATGTGAAAAGGGAAATTGTGTGACCCTTAAATCCCTAAATGTGCTGATCAAAGATCAATAGATTTATCCATGTAGAAATCATAGAGGTAATAAAGAGAGCAGTCAGCATTAATACATTATTTATATGTGAATGCACACAAACAGACAGATATTTATCCAGACACGCAAACGAACAAAAGAAATATCAACCAGACACTCTCCATTAAATGTATATATATATATATATATATATATATATATATATATATATATATATACTTATATATATATATATATATATATATATATATATATATACTTGTTTTGAAAGATTATCTATGTGAAATCGTGTGTTGAAACAGATATTGTTATATTTTGGGATGGTCATGTTGCCAATATTGCCAATAAAAATACACGCACCATTTGATTTTCACTTCATCTTTATTAATAGCTATTAGTTAGTTTGCCAAAGTTCTTTCGCCAGAAAGATGAGATGTTGTAAACAAAATAAGATCAGAAGGAAAGGGGGACAAAGAAGAGAAGAAATAGTCAAACGGACCACTAATATATGAGCATTTTAAGTTAGTAACTACCCAAACCTTGCACGACCAAAACTGCTGGCCTTGTGCTTATATAAGAAACCATTATTTACGTTATTAGGGCGGTGAATTGGCAGTATCGGTAGAGGGTCGGACGCTATGCTTTGACGCATAGAGTTACGGCCCTTGTCATTCTGAGTTCAAATCCCGCCGAGGTTAACTTTGCCTTTCATCCTTACGGGGTCGATAAAATAAAGTACCAGTAATGTACTGAGTAATTGCTGGCCTTGTGCCAAAAGTAGAAACAATTAATTTACTCCTTTTTATATTCTCAGCCTTCTTTACGATTGCTGCTCATTTTTCTCCAAAATTTGTTTTCCGTTTCTTTCCGTGTTCACTCTCCTCAATCTTCCTATTTCTTCTTTTAATTCTCTTCTGATGAAATGAGGGGTAGTCTATACTCTATCCAGTTCTAAACACAGCCGATGTCTACCAGAAAAAGGTAGTGAGAAAGATTGAGGGTGAAAGAAAGAGGAAAAGAGATATAGAGGAGAATCGTCTCCAGTACTTGACTGGTACTTTATTTATCGACCTCGAAAACTGAAAAACAAAGTTGACCTCGGTGGAATTCGATCGCAGTGTGTAGAGAACTGGAACAAGTACAGCGAAGTATTCTATCCGATGTTCTACCTACTTCTTAGGGTTATGGAAGTTTGAATTGCGTTAGTCATAGGTGTCCCTAATTAAGTGAAAGTGCTTCAACAAATAACAAGATCCCGAGACTCTAATATCTCTTAAAAGGTCATCACTAATGTAAATATAAAGAAATATCACCAACCAAAACTAGAAACCAGCATACGATGAGGTTTGGTATATATTGTATTATCGATACATCTATTATATTTAGTCACAGTGTTCATACATAAACAGTATAGTGAAATGAAGTGACAAGCTTTTTTGCTGGGTTTTACGTTATGACGTTAGGCTAAATTGGATTAAAATCTAATATGGACTTCAATAAGATTTGAGCTCAGATAACAATAAGATAATGCCCATTATATGCTTAAAAATTTACTAAAAAAAAAAGGTGAAATGAAACTTAAACTAGAAATGTTATACTATACCTCACCGTATATTTTATCAATATATTTTATGTTTCCCAACGCTAGCAACGAATTTGCGTATATTAATAGAAGAGCTAACAACATGGTCATAGTTTAACTCTAGAGTTAATAAAATATGAAATACTACCATTACTGTAAATGCTGTATGACACGATATAAACTCTCGACAAGACCAGATCGAGTGACTATTGCATTATCTAGTTCAGAGGTTCTCAAAGTCAGTACTACTGCCCTCAGGGGCATTGAGAAGGTCCTGGGGGGCACTGGGGCGTCAAGGGACTGTGGTGGGGATGGGGGTCTGCAGAGATGATATAATAGTATATTAAATATGAAATGATACATATATATATAAATATGGTAAAATAATAAAATATATCTATTTATACATAGTATATATTATGTTATTTATTATATATAAATTAACGATTTTATTTATTATATATTTACAATTTGCGTGTAGGTAGGTCTTTCTGGAAATAGGGCTGGGCGTGGAGGGTATTACGTGGCTGTGAGTGAGGGTGGTAGCCCAAAAAGTTTGAGACCCTCTGATTTAGTTGAATTTATTTAACTTTATTCAGATCATAAAATACTTGCAACTTACATATATGTCACATGCAGTATTCGCTCGGCTTAACTGTAGAACAGCAATGATGTCATTATAATCCATGAAGAAAATACGTGTATCTAAATATATGACTCGTAAAATACAAGCCAATATCTTCTGACCAGCAACGTATCGATAATTTGATGATAGAAACGTATTTGACAGAAACAGCAGACAATCTTTACTTCACAGATTTATTTCCGTCTTTCTTTCTTCAGTCTTCGGATCGTATGTCTAACAAGTATTAAATGTGGATTTCATTCCTACTACCAGTCCATGAGATATTCGAAGATAAAAATATAATTTGTTTTTAATTTAGGCACAAAGCCAGCAACTGAGGAAGGGAAATAATTTATTAAATCTATGTAATCTGAGTTTTTCGAATATTAATAATAACATTCGATTCGTTTGCAATTATGCAAACAAGCCTCAATTTTATAGCCATGTCAGTAGAATGAACACTTCATTCTTGCTATTATGTTGGCATAAATCGATCCCAGTAATTGACTGGTACATTATTTTATTTTATAAGGATAAACAGCGGAGTTGACCTCGATGAAATTTGAAAGTAGTAAATTAAAGGCCAGAAAAAATACCGCAAGGCAATTTGTTCTACATTCTGATATTGTCATGATTCTGTGACTCCCCGCATAATAATTGCGGCCCCTACAAATAAATGAAATAATTCGATTTTATTATCTAAATGTCGGTGAAATCTTGTTGAAAAATATATGATTTTTTCCCCTCCATATCTTTTATTCCACGTTGACATTTATAGATGGCAAATAGCCAAAATAGAATAATAACGTCAACTATAATTCAAAGAAAGAGTTCTATGATTATTTCTCTCAGGCATAGAATATTGTGTTAGTCTATATACACAAATTCTTTCAGAATTAGCATCGCTTTTATTTAACAACAAATAAATATACTGCAATAGAAATAATTTCCTAAAATTCTTTAGATAAAAATGTCAAAATTCACATAGCAGATAGGTTAGTAGGGGAGTAATATTTCCCTTAGATTATGGTTAGTGCCATGAAGCAAGAAGTAAATTTTCAACTTGTGATAGCGATGCAATTTCAATGCCAAGATAAATCCAGCCCTCTATACTTAGGTTAAGTATTTTGAATGATATGTGAACATTGCTACACATTAAACAGTATAAGCTCCAAGGTCCATTCAAGAAAGTTTGAGACTTTTTAGGAGAAGCAGTTATATCTATTCTAGATTATTGTATATATATATATGACACACACACACACACACACACACACACACACACACACACACACACACACACACATATATATATATATATATATATATATACATGTATATATATATATAGTAATAATAATAGTAATAATAAATGTGAAGACTAAAATCCGAAGAGGGCTCGATAAGGATTTAGTTTCAGAAGATCCCGTTAAGTGTGAAAGCAACGATTCTTTGCTTAAACTTTAATCTGATCTTATAATATATATATATACATACATGTGTATATATATGTGTGTGTATGTGTGATTAAAATAGTCCACAAACATAGCATGTTTACATTTCCGTGAAGAAATATAATAAAATAGAATATCATGTATTCTGTTCGTAAAACAATGGGCTGTGTAGTGGTAATGTATAATTGTTTCTACTTTTTGCACAAGGCCAGCAATTACCCAGTGCATTACTGGTACTTTATTTTATCGATCCCGTAAGGATGAAAGGCAAAGTCAACCTCGGCGGGATTTGAACTCAGATCGTAAAGGGACGTAACTATGCTGGAAAGCATGGCGTCCGACCCTCTACTGATACTGCCAATCCACTGGTAATGAAAAATGTTGTCATATAATAGTTGAGTACTGTGGAATAGAGAATACATGAATGCTGTGTACTGTGTACCGATGTGAAATATTCCTTTACTGTAACTTTTGATCCGTAAGCACTCCGATCAAATTTTTGCCAATATTATGAGATGTGACAAGCTGTATTATAATACTTCATACAAATTTAAGCAAACCAATGCGAGTATTAAAGTGTCCTCCATCAAAATATATGTCTATATATCCCATATAATTTATGACATGTCTAAAGTGGATGTCGACCGCAGTCAACTTCTACTTAGAAACTATAAATCGTGTACAGCTGACTGTCACCACTCCCACTAAAATATTCAACATCAACATTAATAACAACAATAACATCGACAACATCAATAAGATCAACAACATCAACAATGATAATGACAAGTCAGACAAAGAACTGACAAAACAGAACTGCTGAATAAACTATATAGCTATTTTTTGTGATCTTACTCAATCAGTAAGTATTTTTTACTGTTATAAAATAAATTTTCTATATAGAACTACAACAATTGCAAGACACCGTCAGGATAATTGTATTATATTGAATAAAATGTTTTCGTCAAGATCGCCATATTGCTACTATGTTGTGAAAGTATTTGTTAGATTACTAAAGATTCTCTGTTGTTATTTTGCCTCATCAAACTGCCATTCTTATCATAGGCGGTTCTATATTAATAGATTTAACAGTAACAGGCTGTTTCATAAATAGTATCAGTATGACTTTTGACATACTTGCCCTAACAATATAGTAAATTTGCTTTCTTTCATGTAAACTGTACAATTATGTAATATAACGATATACATTATACATCAGTAGCTAATTACTTGGTTTTCATTAATATATTCATCATACATGATCACTTAGCCTGGGAATTTTAATTGAAATTAAATGAGGAGTTCTGTCATTCTGATGACACTAATTTACCAAGGTTAATCACTATAATTGAAGTTTATAGACTATTGACGCGTGATTTGATTAATAATGTCACTTAGAATAAGTTGGTTTTGGATTCGTAAGTTGGAGGTAATATAACGTAAATAATAGTTTCTGATTTAGGTACACGGCCAACGGATTAAATCGACTCCAGTGCATTACTGGTGCTTTATTTATCGACCCCGTGAGGATGAAAAGCCAAGATAATCTCGGCAGGATTTAAACTCAGAACGTAAAGGGCCATAACTCTATGCCACAAAGCATGTTGTCCGACGTTCTTACCGATACTACCAATCCACCGTTATCAATATAACGCAAATAATAGTTTCTTATATAGGCAGAAGGCCAGCAATTTTGGGGGAGGGGAAAGTTGATTACATCGACCCCAGTGCTTGACTGGTTCTTTATTTTATCGACACTGTAAAGGGCCGTAACTCCATGCTGCAAAGCATGGCGTCCGGCCCTCTACCGATACTACCAATCCACCGCCCTGTTAATTTATATATGATAATATAAATCTTTCTACTTTAGGCACAAGGCCTGCAATTATTCCAGTGCATTACTGGTACTTTATTTTATCGACCCCATAAAGATGAAAGGCAAAGTTAACCTCGGCGGGATTTGAACTCAGACCGTAAAGGTTCGTAACTCCATGCTGCAAAGCATAGCAGCCGACCTTCTACCGATACTGCCAATCCACCGCCCTGTTAATTTATATAAAATAATATAATGTATACTATGTATAAATAAATATTATATATATTTATTTTACTATATTTATATATAATATGTATCATTTGATATTTAATATACCATTATATCATCTCTACCGCCCCCCTTAGGATCCAGCAACCCCTGGACCTGTCAAGCCTTCCTCCAAACCGGTGGGTGATATCGCTTACTTTGAAAACCTTTACTCTACATAATAGCGTTAACAAGAATACTGTTATATTGAACGTTATGTAACAGCTGAACTGTTATCATTCGTATATCCACCTTCAAAGACAGCACTAAGTTATTTAACCTCAATAGAATGTAAGAATCTGAGAAGACTTCAAGATATTTGTTTAAGCATAGACAGAATGTTACCAATATATTTTTTTGAAGTATTTTTAGAACTATTGTTGTCTCTATATCTCTCCCGTCTACTTTCTTTCTTGCTCACACACACACACACACACACACACACACACACACACACACACACACACACACACACATGCACACACATACATACACACAAACACACAAACGTATACATATCTTTCCCGCCTCACATGTAGATATAAGTCAAAGAAAAAAAGGTGTCAGATAATCCAGTGGTAACGAACGAAAGTAAGAGTTGTCGTTATTGGCGAGCTTATTGAAACATTAGTTATTATCATGTGCAGTTGTAACTAGATTTCTTTATTAATGCTACCGCTGTTAGATATATTACTATGAGGGGTTTACAAAGATTTCAACGTTTCTCCGCCTTTATGTCCAGGTCGAATTGGAGAGTAGCTTCATGCAGAGCATGCATCTTCAATCCTCTTTGGTTGAACAACCGGCTTTCCACCCTAGTTATTATTATTCATATATATAGAGGGTGATGGATTGGCAGTATCGGTAGAGGGTCTGACGCCATGCTTTGCAGCATCGAGTTACGGCCCTTTATGAACTGAGTTCAAATCCTGCCGAGGTTAACTTTGCCTTTCATCCTTACGGGGTCGATAAAATAAAGTAGCAGTAATACACTGGGATAATTGCTGGCCTTGTGCCAAAAGTAGAAATAATTATATGTACCATAGTAATGGTCGCTGTAGCACAGGATTAGAACGTGACTGAAATAATTTCATTTCTCTTACAATCCTAATTCACTCCATTCCCACTTACTCACTTACCCACTTAAAACATTTTGACTTTGTGTAGTGAAGAAAGAAGCATTTTGAGAATCATTATATGACAGCGGTATGTTACATTAGATTGCTTAAAGAATCCATGTCAATGAATTAATTGACGTCTTAAATCAAATTTATAAATATGTTTTGAATA
Source organism: Eledone cirrhosa (assembly GCA_964016885.1). Classification (NCBI taxonomy): domain Eukaryota; kingdom Metazoa; phylum Mollusca; class Cephalopoda; order Octopoda; family Eledonidae; genus Eledone; species Eledone cirrhosa. Next base: position 15,233,493 of record OZ024750.1, on the reverse strand, counting down.
GAACCATCACTAGTAATGTGGTGATTACACACAACTCCAATAATAATAAAAGAAATCTTTACGACTTATCAGAGCTGAAAGTATTTCTTACGTGCATTAACCGTTTCTCTCTAAAATACTCCGTGAATAAAATTAAATAGGTAAATCACTTTATAAACACACCAATAAAAATACAGAGAAATCAGACGCATTTCTGAATATGCATTTCTGAATACGCATTTTCTCCTGTGTCTGTGTCTGATACATTATAAGAATACTTAACTCAATAGAACGCTGTAATATTGTTGATAACACTTAGTCAAATGCATTTTCTATGTAACATTACTAAAACTTAAACAATATACTTCACAGTAATTCATAGAATAATTTACGACAGCATCTGAGCTCTAATTAAAACTAAAAGTATAACTACTCTGTTGTAGTCGAATGAACTGGATATTAAACGTTCCATATACAAGTTTACACAGATAAAGAAATTAAAATTTCATATACAAATATAAATTTACTATATTCTTTTATTTTTCAGTTAACTGCAATGAATGAACTTGTTAACTCTTCTACGTAATTTACAAGTCGTTGTTAGATATTCGTCAATTTGAGTTGATTAATTTTATCTGTAGAAAGTGACTTCAACGTGTTAAATAAGAGATATATATCGCTATACAGAACTACATCGAAATCTGTTCCAACGTTTCAAATCTCTTGTTAAGAATAAAGAAGATATATAAAAAAAGATGTCAATGAAGATTTTATAATAAATTTCATTCAAATTAATGTTTTGAATATGTGCATAGCTATGTATCTAAAGTTCATTTCGATATATATGATAATATACATAGTATTACTTTAATCATTTTATTGTATTGTTGCCAGGCTTATCTGTGTTTTATGATTTACTAAATTACATATGTTATTCTACTTCTTAATTTAAAGTCATAGAAATACGCTGTGCACGCATACATATACACACACACACGCGAACACTCACATACGCGCTTATATATAAATGTTTGTATGTTAGAGTATGTGTGTTTATGTAGGGGTATACTGTATGTGCGTATGTATTCTAATGCTTGCGGGTGTAACCAAACGTATCTTCATCACACACTACAACAAATATTTCAAAGTGTCTACTAACATTGTATGTATGTATGTATGTATGTATGTATGTATGGATGGATGGATGGATGCAATTATATATGTATGGATGTATGTATGTATGAATGTATGTATGTGTACATATATATGTGGGCATTGTTTGTACGTGTGTGCAGTGTACATGTGATTGTTGCGAGTGTGTGTGCATTAGGGAGTTCAAGTAGCTAATTCCTCAATTGTTTCTTTGGAGCACACAGATAATTGTCTTTAAGTGAAGTGTAGCTCATTGATACTTTGTAGTTTAGCTGCATTATCTTTAATGTTCTTAATGTTCTTATGCCAATTTACTTTAAACTACAATTAATAAAAAGATCACTGAATCCTTAAATATAGTGAAATTTCGAGAGAGCACTAGAAATACTATCATCTTCCAGACGTCTCCTTATCATCTAAAAATGATCATTCACATACTGATTTTCTTATCTCAAGTTGACTTAAGAAATAGAACTGTCGAATATTTAACTACTTAAGTGATCAATTTTACCATCAATATTTCTAACGAATCAGATATTGATCTTTGTGTAAAGTGACATTTTCAAACAGGTTTATAGTATGCGGAGTGCAGGAGTGCATAAATAAAAATAATTAATACGCTGAAGAATTAATAACAGTTGCTAGGTTCAGAAAATGACGAGATAACTCGTGGTTTAAACAAAGTATGTATCTTAGATGCAAGAAATTGTTATTTTTTGAATAATTGTACTTTAGTTATATGAAAGTCTATTAGTCTAAGACACAAGTTTATTTATGTATTGTTCGACTTGAAAAATATGCTGAAGCAATTATTCAATATGATGACAGCAAACAAAGCCTAACAATTCATCTACATAACAAAGATATTAAGTTCATGCGAAGTTATGATGGAAACATTAAAATATTGTGTCATTTGCAGCCTATGTTTAAAGTAACATCATCTTGAGACATCGAATTGTTGGAGCCATTGTGAAATATTCATCTCTGTCAGAAATTTATAGCATAGTACTACAAGAATCATTATATAAGTAACATTAAATGTGGCATTCATAAGATATTTTCTAAAGGAATTTCTAGAACATTTGCTTTTAGTGTTTAAAGGTCTATATGTAGTTTTGTTTTTTGTAATATATCTGATATATAAAATTAACTTTAGTCGATATCAACTTTGGAAAAGTAGCCTCTAACCCCTGCATGAATAACACTACGTACGTAACAGCAATTACCCCAGTACATTACTGGTATTTTTTTATCGACCCCGTAAGGATGAAAAGCAAAGCTAACCTCGGCGGGATTTGAACTCAGAACGTAAAGGTCCATAACTTTATGCTGCAAAGCATAGTGTCTGACGCTCCACCGATGTGGAAACTAAACTTAACTTTAACGAGGCTGACGTGTCAAGATATTAATATTGAAAATACTACAGCACAAAATATACTCCAACCCCACTTAAACGATTAATAGTTTTTCTTTTCTAGATAATGTTTGTTTCAGCATCTAGAATATTTTATTTTATTAGATATACTTAATAGTATTTTAACATTTCGAAAGCAAAACATTATAAGTTAAAATGTTTAAGAAATTCATTATTGTTTGGCTGCTGAAAGCACCCCATGATCTTTATCGAATTAATTTAAAAACTCTAATATTGATACCTTTACAAATGTATTACGTTATCCTGTTGCTTAATGCAAGAGCACTAAATTAACCGTGTTAAATCTATCTTGATTATAGCAAGAGAAACACAGGAATTAGTAATTTTAAGTCATTCTATAATTGTTTTATTATATCGACATATTTACCATAGTCAATATGTTAAACTTCAGTACTTCAATTAGACTTCAGGTAAAAGAGAGAATAAATTTTGAATGTATATATTTCGTTAAATGATTTTTCTCACTCTCAGTAAATGTTCTTATGCTATACACGTTTGATGCCTTTATAATAAAATATTCACGTTTTTATAATCTATATATTTATAAATTTTAAAAGACTGACTGAAAAGGTGTGTATTGTGTGTAATATGTGTTATAAGATTTATTCAATATATAAGTTTTTTTTATATTGTTAAGAGCTTTAAGGCATATTAAAAGTTTATAGAATAAATATATAATCTAAATGTTTTAATTTGAGGCTCGTAATAATTTTTAACAGTTTTAAATGTCTAAACATTAAGGTTATTTAAGAACATTGACCGAGTTATTAACGTCCGCAATACAAGGGATAAAGCTCTGGGCGTATCTACAATAAATGCCAGTTTCGATTCTACCTTAAGGAAAATTAATCTATGTCCATGATATAAATTGAATGAATGTAAAGAAATGTTTTGTTTTTTTACCATTTCCTTAAAGATTTGTGAGTCCCTGTGTCAAGCAAATTTTGAAAACAAACATATTGACAAAATTAAGGTTTGTTAAAAGGACAAATATTGATATTTGTTAATACGAATATAATTCGACATCTACTAGTGTAGTGGTCATTTCTATTTTGGTCTATCTTAACCCCACCGTATCAAGAGGTGTACTGAGCTGTCAACTGATCACCATCTAATTACATGCAAACTGAAACAACCCACAAAACTGGAAGGTTCAGCTCAACCTATAGGATAAAGTGAGAAGCTCTAGTAGATAGGCAAGTGAAGACCAGATATGCAGATATTATTGCATCCAAAGGGCAGGGGATTGGCAGTATCGGTAGAAGGTCGGACGCCATGCTTTGCAGCATAGAGTTACGCCTCTTTATAGTATGAGTCCAAATCCCGGCGAGGTTCAGTTTGCCTTTCATCCTTACGGGGGTCAATAAAATAAAGTACTGGTAATGTACTGGGGTAATTGTTAGCCTTGTGCCAAAAGTAGAAACAATTATTGCATCCAAATTCAAAGAACTCCCTGAGCAAACTGGGTACATTGAAATGAAGTGGGGACTGTTCAGATCACATTTTCTACTTCAGTTGATAATATATTGCAGGGGAAAGCGGCATGGTGTGGCGCCGGGTAACAAGATGACCCTTTGTTTCAATCAGGTCGTTAAAGATGCCTTTATATCTTCAATGTACTGTATCGTTTTCCTGTTTTGTTTATCCATTTACTTTTCACTTACAGTCACACACACAACCAAACCCACGTACTCGCAGGCACACGCACACACACATACACACATACACACACACACACACACACATATATATATATATATATATATTTATAAGTTTGTACATGTTTCTAAGTTTACAATGTTTCTCCTATCTATTTAAATAAATAATATACACACACTAACTTCTTGTAAATGCGATCTACAATTATTCAAAACTTGTGAATGTTATTCACAATAATAAACTATTAATATGAGAACATTCTCTCCGTGTATATAGGTGCTTAGTCTATAATCTACGTTATAAACGCCCCTTTTATTCATAGTGCTTGAAATTTACAGCATTTTGGAAGCAAACTACCACAGACATGAATAAACGTTTAAATAATTCTATATTATTTAATACATTTCTCTCTATACGATATCTTTCGAAATAGCTTTACACGTTGAAAAAGAACACATATACAGGGGGTCCCAAAAGTCACACAGGGGTCGCAAATGTTTATAATTTTTTTTTATTTTATAATATTTAGTAATGTAGAGGTGTGACAAGGATTGGCGAGTGAAAAATAATTTACATTATGCCCTTTAAGTTATATCGAAATTTCATACATCGATCTGTACAATTCAGAAAGTTAATAAAAACTAAAAACCCCTGTGTGGCTTTTGGGCCACCCTGTACATAGACTCACATATAAATATGCACTGCTATATCTATATGGTAGTACATATTATATGTATGGAAAGAATTGATATGACATTTAATATTATACAGGGTGGGCCTTAAGACGCGCTCTAAAACATTAAATGTCTCAACGTAAGAACTAAATTATAACTTACTTTTAATTTAATTTATGCTTTGGTGCGCGTATACGACGCACCCTGTATATTATATCAAGCGTTCGAGATAAAAGTTGTGTTTTTAAAAGACAAGTGAGATTAAATCAAATCAGGTAACAATTTATTCGATCATAAGGTAAATAGTATCTCGAGTTCGAATTCAACACATTTAAAGCTAAGTATATATAAATATATATATATATATATATACAACGAAGTAAATGTGGTAAGTAACCAGGTGGACCATAACGCACCAAAGTACTCGATACTTCGGGTAGTAGAGTAGGTAATAGGAAAAGAGTCAGGACCCCGACGGCTGAGCTCCGGCCGTTTCGACAGCTAGGTCTGAACTAGCTATCGAAACGACCGGAGTTCAACTGTCGGGGTCCTGACTCTTTTCCTCTCTCTCTCTCTCTCTCTCTCTCTCTCTCTCTCTCTCTCTCTCTCTCTCTCTCTCTCTCTCTCTATATATATATATATATATATATATATATATATATATATATATACATACAGATATGTAAAAGTATATATAACACATACACAAACAGACATGTGTGTGTGTGTGTGTGTGAACGGGCGTGTCTTTATATATAAAGTCTTTTTTTCTGTTTTGTTTTCAATTTGCTAAACTTTAATCTATATATATAAAACTGTGGTTGTCTGTCTGTCTATCGATTTTTGGCACACATCTCCTCTTAGAATCTCTCACAGAATTGCACCGAAATTGCTATACTTGTACATTGAGCCCTCGCGAAGACATCGGAAAAAAAATATTTCAAATTGACCCACCCTATGTGACGAAATCGAATATAATGTATCGATTTTTGAGCGTAAGTGATCAGTTATTTCCCTTTGTTCTGTTTACATTGAGCGTCTTACGTAAAAAATTACGCTGGCTTTCTCAGCGTTTAAAATGACATATTGACCTGCAAAATTCATCAGTTCGAACACTAAGCTTCCGTTTTGCTTCATTTCCATTTAAAAGCATTTTAAAACAATATTTTTACTTGAAAACAAGTCTATTTAAAGACTACGTAAAACAAGCAAATATTTCGTCGTTAGGCGTGCAGACAGACAGTCGTGCAGACAGATAGTCGTGCAGAGAGGTGATATACGCGTGCAGACAGACAGTCGTGCAGAGAGGTGATATAGGCGTGCAGACAGACAGTCGTGCAGAGAGGTGATATAGGCGTGCAGACAGACAGTCGTGCAGAGAGGTGATATAGGCGTGCAGACAGATAGTCGTGCAGAGAGGTGATATAGGCGTGCAGACAGACATAACTGATAATTTGGTTACGCTAATGTTTTTCTCTGCGTTGCAGTGTTTACATTTTCGATCTTTGTTAATAAATAACCAGTGCAGTTTCTATCCCCAGCATCCTCTTTTGTTATAACATTCGGGTTATCGTTATGTTTTCTTAACTTCATAAGGCATATTGTTGGTTGAGGGAATATTAATCAAAAACACCACATGCAAGTCTGCACAGTAGACACTACAGTTTTTAAGCCAAAAAAGAAACTTAACATTGTAACTTTAACACAGCTACTGAGCGACTCCGAGCAACGCCGGGCTTTACTGCTAGTACTTGATAAAGAACATGCTTAACGTTGCAATCAGCTGATGCTAGTTCTCTACAATATCGCTTGTAAAGCAGCAGCGAGAGCAACATTTTCCTCTACCGCCAGAACATTTACAATAAGTAATAATTTAAAATGCAGACTAAGGCATGTTGCATGACACATAGACTAAATATGCTATAGATATTACTCCACATGCACGTTTGAAATCACTAGTATATATTTTTCTTATTTCTGTGTTTCATGGTGCTACATTTTCTCTACAGTGCTTTTTCTTTTTTCGTCGATTGTTGTTCCTATTTCTTTGTGTGTGTGTATATATATATATAGGAAAATGTTTAACTCCGACGGCAGAGCTCAAGCCGTTTCGACGGCTATTTCTCGAGTGCAGAAATAACCGTCGAAACGGGGTTAAACATTTTCCTATATATATATATACACACACACTTTGGTCACCGCTCTTCCCCAAGAAATATTTATTAGTCTTTTAAATACATACCTCTATATCATATCGAATAACATTTATATAGTGCCTGGTTAAATATTTATCATGTACAGTCAGATTTCTTGCTATTCTAGTTACAATAAGTAAGATGTACACTGATAGGCTCTGTTTTATCCACTTCTCATCTATTCTGATTTACGTACACTCATACTTCGTATCGTGGAAGCACGAGGCCTAGTGGTAATGGTTTTGAGTTTACGATCATAATGTCGTGGGGTTCGATTCCTGGACTGGGGTGCGTGCTGTGTTCTTGAGCAAAACACTTCATTTCACGTTGCTCCAGTATACTCAGTTGAAAATGAGTACCAGCAATAGCTGGGGAGTTTAACCCTGCGATGAACTGGCGCCCTGTCCAGGAAGTGTGGTGTGTGGGGGGGGGGGGGGGCTAGTCGCTTCACGCCACGAAGCTAGGATAAGTACCGTTCTAACGAGCCTTCTGGCTTGAGACACACTTTAGACTTAGTCTAAACATACTTCATATGACTGTTTTACTATCACACTGATATGCTTTAAGAATTAAGTTAGCTGTTACTAAAATCGACCTCAGCATAATTTACACAATATTTAAAGAAAAAATAGAACAAAAGATGAGGCCAGCTCTAAGTAAAATTTAGGCTAGAAGGCGGGGAAATACAAAATGAAAACGGCATTGAAATTAGGTTTTTAACAGGTAAGTGGCTGTAAAAGTATTTTTATTGACAAAGCTAACTTCAAAACAGCTGAACGAGGTAACCTGTCTAAATGATTTATGTAGGTTATAGTCGAAGGAGAGAAATAGTTCCTTTGCAACAGGCATAAAAAGATCATCAAGATGATCATAAACAGGGGGATCATTATCATATACTTCTTCCTTTCCTCTTTATCATCGTCATCATCATCATCATCATCACCGTATATATATATATATATATATATATATATATATATATATATATATGTGTGTGTATATATATATATATATACACACATACATATACGTGTGTTTGTATATGAGATTGTATGTATATATATATATATATATGTATATATATATGTGTGTGTGTATATATATATATATATATATATATATATATATATATATATATATATATATGCTTAAAAATTAGAATAAGAAGAGAGCAAAAACAGAGGGGGGGGGGAGAGTTTTCCTCATCATTTGTCTGCTGGCGGTCTCAGATATTTCTACATATATATATATATATATATATATATATATATATATGAATAAAGTTAGTCCTTCATCAGTGATCTTCCAACCATCATTGGTATTTCATCGCTTTAAAGACCATATACCTCCGGTTGGTGCGAGCAACGGCTAAAGAAAGTCGTTGGGACACGTAAATAAGGGGAACGAGCGAGAGTGTAAACAAACAAAGATGGTAAAGCAACGAAAAGTGAGGAAGAAAGAGTCAAGTCCCATATATGTTGGGTCACACGCACACACACGTATATATATATATATATATATATATATATATATATATATATATATACGTGTGTGCGCGTGTGACCCAACATAGTGGCAGTTTAATGACTGAAACCTGTAAAAGAATAAAAGAACAAAGACAAAAATGAAAGAACTACATACACAAAGATAGAAAATACATTGAATGTAAAGTATAAATATATATAGTATAAATATATATAGATAGATGTGTTTACATATAGATAGATGTGTTTACATATAGATAGATGTGTTTATCATTAAGGGTTCTGTTCAAGTAAGTGAAATAAGATTTCAAATCTAGTGATATGATAATTTGAGTGGCAATATCATTACTGGGCATCTCAACTGCTTGATAAAACATACTGCTGCACTGAACAGATCCTCGATACTTGATCATGCCCTACGTGAGTACACGAAGAGACTAGTGGTAGCCACCCTCGAAAGCAATCCAGAATGTGGACATAGAAAACAAGGCAGACCCATCAAGCTCTGGGATTGGTCTGTAGAAGAGGACTTTGCAGTTATAACCCTGGTCTGGGAGCAGGTCCATGAAAAGACTTCCTACTGTGAGGAATGGAGACCTCTTGTCTCCCAGTAATCGATATGGAGCAAGTGGAACTATAAAGGACATTCCTGTAAGTAACTACATGTCTTACTCTCGTTCGACGCAGCAGCTGCAGGCTGGAAGAGGCCCAGCGGTAGGCCCCACACCAGGTGGCTGGATATCATTAGGGAAGATCTCTGGAGGCTCGAAATCACGTTGGGGGATATGGGGAAGCTGACAGAGGCCCACCAGCGATGGAGGGCGCTGGTGGAATTGGTCGGCTCTACGCGCGAAGATGATTTGGGATCGTTGGCTTAGGATGACCCCAGCTTCGCTGAGCAAGAACAAGAGGAGGAGAGGAGAAGAGGACGCATTCCATATTACCTGGATAAGAGATGTTTTAATAGCAACAAGAAAGAAAGTGAGAGGGAGAGACTAGGTGTGGGGAGATGATGGTGAAGGTGAGAGAATAGGAAGAAAAAAAAGCAGAAACCACGAAAGACGGAGTTAAATAGAGATAAGTAGTAGCAACTTTTTATTATTGGTTTATTGATCTTACGAATCGATATATTCTTTTCTGAAATATGTCGCTTGTTTGTTTATCACAGTAAATATTTTTCGATGAAGAATATACAAATAGGAATATAATAAATTTGTATACGCAACACAACCTGAATTAGAAAGTTTAAGAGAAATTTCACATAGTTGAATGCACGCTATGCAAATTATACTGGCTATTTCTGTTAAGGGTTTATTTACATTTGATATTAATAGCAAAATACTGTTTCTACATGAATAGAAGGATATAGATACCTGTCTTCTGATGAACAACCGTGAAGCATATGAATGATTTTCTGTTTAGGAAAATAATAACAAAATTGTTTTCATATTTGTTCACCTTTATATATTGAGGATCATAAAATAACTGCAGTTATACCAACATTAATTGCATGCATATATACATATATATATATATATATATATATATATATATATATATATACGATATTAAATAAATGGAAACTATATTTATAAAACCATATTTATTTCATTATATATATTTCAGGGATATCATATTAACAATATGTTATGCCTTCTTCAGACAAAATACAATATAGACAGTTTTATAAATAAATAGATTTGACATACCTTTCAACATCGACTTGCATTTGAAAAGTTGATTTGGCAGTGAAAATTGTAAACAGAAAGAAAGAAAGAAAGAAGGAAAGAAAGAAAGAAAACGAAGAAAAAGAAGAAATGCATGCAACTAAATAGAGAGATGGAAAGATAGATAAAGAGAAGAACTTCATGTAAAGAAACAGAGAGAGATATATAGAGAGAGGAAATAGATAGAGATAGATATATATAGAGAAAAGTAGGTAGTTGAACATATTTACTCGTTGTAACCCAACAATTTAAATATAACTTTCCATATATATATATATATATATATATATATATATATATATATATATGAATGGATATCATTAGGGAAGATCTCTGGAGGCTCGAAATCACGTTGGGGGATACGAATGAGCTGACAGAAGCCCACCAGCGATGGAGGGCGCTGGTGGAATTGGTCGGCTCTACGCGCGAAGATGATTTGGGATCGTTGGCTTAGGATGACCCCCAGCTTCGGTGAGAAAGAGCAAGATGAGGAGAGGAGAAGAGGATGAATATATATATATATATATATACATATATATACATATATATATATATATATATACATATATATATACATATATACATACATATATATATACATATATACACACACACACACACACACACACACACACACACACACATATATATATATACATACATATAATTGTTTCTACTATTGGCACAAGGCCAGCAATTACCCAGTACATTACTGGTACTTTATTTTATCGACCCCGTAAGGATGAAAGGCAAAGTTAACCTCGGCGAGATTTGAACACAGAATGGCAAGGGCCGTAACTCTATGCGTCAAAGCATGGTGTCCGACACTCTACCGATACTGCCAATCCGCCGCCCTTATATACATACATATAATTGTTTCTACGTTAGGCACAAGGCCAGCAATTACCCAGTGTATTACTGGTACTATATTTTATCGACCCCGTAATACATATAATTGTTTCTACTTTAGGCACAAGGCCAGCAATTACCCAGTGCATTACTGGTACTTTATTTTATCGACCCCGTATGGATGAAAGGCAAAGTCAACCTCGGCGGGATTTGAACTCAGATCGTTAAGGGACGTAACTATGCTGGAAAGCATGGCGTCTGACCCTCTACCGATACTGATAATGAATAGTAAAGTGATAAACGATCCAATGACCATAAGTGAGTCGGATCCTTACAAACCACGTTGTATTACATGATCGACACGGCGTTAGTCTTAACTACATATACTTCTCTGCAAATGCTGTTATACATCATTCTTAATTTTTAGCACGTAGACAGCAGCCGCCACGGGCAACTTAGATATCTTATTCCAGACGTGCACCGATTATATGAACCGAGATCTAAGCATCAATTTATGATGACAGGATGACATATTCTTCAACACCATTCATCATTACTCATACCAATGAAAAAGATTGTCCAACATTCCTTCACTACTCATAAATTACAGGAATAACATAAACCTAAAGCTCTGTAAGTAATTATAAATGCCAAGGCTAACATTGCTGACATCCCTCCTGCGGATATCTGACCTTGTATATCATTGCAAAATTTTATTTCAAATACTAGGCTTCCGATCTAAGATTAGAAAATAGTTCAAATTTGATCAGTTCTACAAAACTACATAATATAGCATTATTGATAAACCGGGTAAAGTGATACTCTTGCAACAACTGTCCAAGTAGCGGTATTACCAAATTATAAAATTATGTAACAGGATGAACCTAAATATAGAATAGAAGATAGGCGATAGAAAAAATCGAAGGTAGAGAATGGAAAATAGTGGACTGATTCGATTCGGGGAAAGCCTGCTAATTTGGTGTTATATCGATAGCAGACGGTCCCCGAGTGTATATATATATATAACGAAGGAAATGTGGTAAGGAACCAGGTGGACCATAACGCACCAAAGTACTCAATACTTGGGGTAGTAGGAACCAGTAAGACCCCGACAGCTGAGCTCAAGCCATTTCGACGGCTAATTCTGAGTCCAGAATTAGCCGTCGAAACGGCTTGAGCTCAGCTGTCGGGGTCTTACTGGTTCCTATATATATATATATATATATATATATATATATATATATATATATATATATATATAGAGAGAGAGAGAGAGAGAGAGAGAGAGAGAGAGAGAGAGAGAGAGAGAGAGAGAGAGAGAGAGAAATGGCTTCTAAAGGACTTGAACTATATATGTATATGTATATATATATATATATATAAATATATATATATATATAAATATATATATATATATAAATATATATATATATATATATATAAATATATATATATATATATATATATATATATATAAAAGTTAAGAATAACATCGTTGACAAAACAAATAAGTGTATTTAATTATAGTCTTACAATTGTTTCCATGGTAGAATTGTCTATAAATTGGTAAATACTGGAGATGTACAAATCAACTTACAATACATATAAACATACCATTTCATCGGAGATCCAAAGTAAATATAAATATATGCGTAACGGTAAACCGCCCCCCCCCCCATATATATATATATATGGGGGTTCGTATAGGTGTATCTTTCGTCGATTTATACTGGCAAGTAAACGAAAATTTTGTGTTTTTCGAACGATGTTCCTGCAGTATGTTTTAAACTAAATTGTAAACACTTCATCGACGCACTTGCTATCAAATGTACAGTGAGCTAGTAACAGACATGTTTAAACATGTAAGCAGTGGCGGTATTGGTCTGCATTTGCGATATAAAAAAATTTAACGACTGTATTTCATTGATGCAATATAACATATATGGAGAAATAATTGTATAAGGCTGAGTTGAATAATGAAATAGATGAATATAGACATAGAATATTCGAAAATATTCTGTATGTTTATAATAAACATTTTGAAGACCTAATCGCTATAGAATAGAATACGTCACGTATTACAATTAGATTCTCGATAAAAGCAAGGGAAGTAATCTACGCGTTTCATTCTCGTTAGAAATCATCAGGACTACATATCCAGTGCTTTTATCGAGAATGACACAGCTAGAGACTTATAGAATACTTAGCTGTGTACAGGAACTGGTTTGAAAGAGCGGTTGCCGGTCCGGCAGAAATTAGAAATTGGAATAAATGCTCTGAAATAGCGATATATATGTGAATATAGACATAGAATATTCGAAAATATTCTGTATGTTTATAATAAACATTTTGAAGACCTAATCGCTATAGAATAGAATACGTCACGTATTACAATTAGATTCTCGATAAAAGCAAGGGAAGTAATCTACGCGTTTCATTCTCGTTAGAAATCATCAGGACTACATATCCAGTGCTTTTATCGAGAATGACACAGCTAGAGACTTATAGAATACTTAGCTGTGTACAGGAACTGGTTTGAAAGAGCGGTTGCCGGTCCGGCAGAAATTAGAAATTGGAATAAATGCTCTGAAATAGCGATATATATGTGAATATAGACATAGAATATTCGAAAATATTCTGTATGTTTATAATAAACATTTTGAAGACCTAATCGCTATAGAATAGAATACGTCACGTATTACAATTAGATTCTCGATAAAAGCAAGGGAAGTAATCTACGCGTTTCATTCTCGTTAGAAATCATCAGGACTACATATCCAGTGCTTTTATCGAGAATGACACAGCTAGAGACTTATAGAATACTTAGCTGTGTACAGGAACTGGTTTGAAAGAGCGGTTGCCGGTCCGGCAGAAATTAGAAATTGGAATAAATGCTCTGAAATAGCGATATATATGTGAATATAGACATAGAATATTCGAAAATATTCTGTATGTTTATAATAAACATTTTGAAGACCTAATCGCTATAGAATAGAATACGTCACGTATTACAATTAGATTCTCGATAAAAGCAAGGGAAGTAATCTACGCGTTTCATTCTCGTTAGAAATCATCAGGACTACATATCCAGTGCTTTTATCGAGAATGACACAGCTAGAGACTTATAGAATACTTAGCTGTGTACAGGAACTGGTTTGAAAGAGCGGTTGCCGGTCCGGCAGAAATTAGAAATTGGAATAAATGCTCTGAAATAGCGATATATATGTGAATATAGACATAAGTCTCTAGCTGTGTCATTCTCGATAAAAGCACTGGATATGTAGTCCTGATGATTTCTAACGAGAATGAAACGCGTAGATTACTTCCCTTGCTTTTATCGAGAATCTAATTGTAATACGTGACGTATTCTATTCTATAGCGATTAGGTCTTCAAAATGTTTATTATAAACATACAGAATATTTTCGAATATTCTATGTCTATATTCACATATATATCGCTATTTCAGAGCATTTATTCCAATTTCTAATGAAATAGATGTTTTGAGTCTTGTCAACAAACCAATTAGGCGAAATATTTTAATTTGATGCAATATTGTCAAGAGAATTTGAGTGTCTTTTAAACCACAAAGATATAAGATCGATAAACTATCGTTTGTTTTCATTCTTTGGTATTGTAAAGGTGATTTAAATATTATTCTAATTATGCATAGTAGGGAAAAGGCAAAAGAAATAATAATTATGAATCCTTGTATTTGCAAACTTGTATTACGAACGTATTACCATAGCAAAATAGTAACACAATTCTGTTTAAAATTGAATATTTAAAATCAACATAAAATTACCAAATAAAATATAAATATCATTACAAATGAAAAAACATGTAAAAGATCTAAATTTATTAAAACTATGCAATTTAATATAGTCATTCGAGAAAGTATAGTTGCTTTGAATATTTTAAAGATAGTCAGGGGATTATTTTACGCGCACAAGGGTGATTAATTCTCTCAAGACGTGTGCTTTTGATAATTAGTTCGAAATCCTATTATAATTAATATGCCTGAGATACATTTAGATAATCCAGTATAATATTCTATTTCATATATATGGAATCGGTAAGTTTATCTTGTTTTCTGAAATTTTAAATTCAAATACACATTCATCTTGTTTCTCAATTTTATTTACTCAGCAAAAATATCAATAAGCACATTTATGAAACTATGAGCAGCTTTAATTGAACAATTAATTCCCGAAATTTGAAACTGTGATGGTCACTTAACCATCAACAAAGTTTGATTTATCATAGATCCTCATTTAAGAAGCTTTGAAAACTTTTACACTGGTGGGTTTAGTTTTGTGGTGTAGATTACGAATGGATTCAAGATGTGTGACTGTTTATCATTAGTTATGTATATAATTCAATAGTAGATATGTCAAGAGAATTTAATTATATTCATAAAACAAAGGAACATCAATAAACGTTCAAGAAATGCTTAGTTTAGAAACGGCAACAGAAATACTAAATTATGAATTCCATACATTTGCAAATTGTATTGCGAACTCATGGTTACGCTAATCGTGTTTCGTTCAACGACCAGAAACACAAACACTGCTCGTGCTCATATCAAGAAAATATTGTATCGCACCTCCTTAAACATGAATAACACTGAAGACCTTTTTGGATGTAACTAAGTCTACGTCTCAAACACTGGTCCTTCTTTTCTAACATACTAAAAATCTCTAGTGAGGCACACGAGTATGTAATGGTCTTACGGCTGAACCGCTGCTGCTACTGTACACACAAATCTTTTATACCACTTTTAGGAAAAAGGTCAGTAGAATTAGTAATGTAAGGCCGCATAGAGACATGCTCTAGCCCAGTATATTACATTAATTGCGCAGTATATATATTAAAAAACAAATGAAAGTATGCAATACAAAATAGAGATTTTATATATAAGAACTGTTATGTATCGAACTCTAGGCTACGAATTGGCAAGGCTACTAGAACATTGGATAGAGTGCTTGGCTGTATTTGTTCCGACTCTGTTCTAAGTTCAAATCCCGCCGAAGTTAACTTTGTCTCTCATTCTTCTGAAGTCAACAAAAAAATTGCCAGTTAAGTACGGAGGGTGATTTGTTCCTCTCTAGCTATTTCTCACTTTCTCTTTACCATTCTCTTTTGCAAGCCCCCTCTAGAAGAAATCTGCTTTGTTCATACCTAGAAAGGAAACGGGCTCTGGCAGGTATATAAAACATCCAAGAAATATCACTGCGGCACCGCTACGACTC
Organism: Eledone cirrhosa; assembly: GCA_964016885.1. Taxonomy (NCBI): domain Eukaryota; kingdom Metazoa; phylum Mollusca; class Cephalopoda; order Octopoda; family Eledonidae; genus Eledone; species Eledone cirrhosa. The sequence goes on along the minus strand of OZ024750.1, from coordinate 15,217,089 downwards.
CATTAGGGGTTACGGGTACATACATATACTTACAACTAAAACTATGTATCGGCAGACTTTAAGTTACATGAGAAAATATGTTTGTTATAAAATCACACGTGTCTTCAATTCTTCATTACCACCATATTCTATTCAAGGATGACCATTATGGACTTGCGCCAATAGTAGGTTCACTTCACTTGATAGAAGATACCCTGATGCAAAAATTATCCTTGTAATTATATATAAAAAATATACATATATTTATATACACAAATACACATACGTACATTCATACACACAGATGTACACTCCGACAAAACTATCTGTATGTGAACATGTCATTGCAGATATTTTACGCACCCAGTCATATAGTCATATATTCATATATATATATATATATATAGTGACGAAACATAAGTCAATTGCATGAACTCATAATCCTTTATTTACTGCTATATATATTTCGATGATAGCCATTGAATGGCTATGACCTCATCAGGCAGTTAGTCAGTTCTTAGATATGCCAGCTCTGTGTTTATAGTGTTGATGGTATCAGAGCCTATATATATATATATATATATTTATATATATATATATGCATATGTATAGATACATACATATATATACATGTGTGTATCATGACTCGTGCACTGTTCATTTTACTGATGTTTGTGCATTGCCCTATGTACTGTACATGCACTTTTTGATGAGTTGTGGTGCACCTGGGCACTGTACACAATATTTCATTATTATTATTATATCATGACTCATACACTGTTCATTTTCCTGACATTTGTACATTATTCTATGTACTATACATGCACCTTTGATGAGTTATAGTGCACCTGAGCACTGTACACAATAATTTCATTATTATTATTATTATTATATATATATATATATATATATATATATATTATTCAAACTAAAATCGCCCGTCCTCTTTCAGTTAAAGAAAGTGAAAGTTACACATATGATAAGTAACTATTTTCTTTGTTGTATACTAACATGATAATGCATCTTAATGCTCTTCAATTACGTTACTGATGCTTTGTATTCATATAATAATCCTATTATTTACAAGATAGAGTGAAGAGGTTCTATCTTTAATATCTAACTTTAACATCGTTTCACTGAGTCCCTTATCACTGTATCTCATATGCATCACCAAAATGAGACAAGTAAACAATAGTTGAGAAGTAATAGATGTTCAAATCATTGGAATAATGAGTCTAACCATTTTGAAATTAGCAGACATTTTAATACGTTTGTATTATATAATTTCTTATGCCCAGACAAATGTCTCTCATTCATTATTGATCTGGATGTCTTTATGCTACTATGATTCCATGATATGTTAGTCTATTCGTATGCTATGTCGTGCATAAAACGCCATATAATTTGCTTTAATTTTATCGATAAGAAACACCTAGCCTCTCTTTGTGAGAACTTTATCTTTGTAAACTAATCTCGCGTCCCTCACTACGATAACTACTGATATATTTAGGATAATGAAGCTAATTGAATTTGACGAAGATTCTTTGTGTATACTAATATAGATAGAGAGTAGCAACAGCAAACCAGCTGATCTTTAATTCGAAATATTTACGAAACTGACTAGTCAGTAAATCTAATCAATGGTATATAGTTACAAGCAGAATCAACGAGAAAGTTCTACTGGTCACAGCAGAAGTAGAACTGTTACAAGGAAGTAGAGTACACATTATCAGAACAAGATACCTATTAAGATGTAATATGAGAAAATATAGTAGTAGTAGTGGTGGTAGTAGTTGCATCAGTAGTAGTAGTAGTAGTTGCATCAGTAGTAGTAGTAGTAGTAGTTGCATCAGTAGTAGTAGTAGTAGTTGCATCAGTAGTAGTAGTAGTAGTAGTAGTAGCTGCAGCAGTAGCTGCAGCAGTAGCAGCAGCAGTAGTAGTAGTAGTTACAGCAGCACTAGCAACATACGTTGAGTTCGCGATAATATCACAGCAATCTGTACTGTCACTTAATATGTTCATGCCTGAATGAATTTAAGCTAATTGTCAAATCCTTTGTCATTGCCATTTTCTTTGCTGAGACAATAAGTAAGAATCTAAACTGATCACAGGAAGATTAAGAGCCCTCAGCTTACTTATTAAATTTCGTAGTAATTAGTGCTATCAATCTTACCTAAATTACTATAGATAGTTCCCTGAAAAGTGTTACTGATGCGTATAATCCTCTCTGGAAACTTATGAAAGAGAAGCGGCTTCTCTCATTTAAAATACCCGCACAAACTTTCATTAGTATGTATCATTCCATAAAGAATTCAAAATATTTGGAAACAAGATTCAGATTCTTTTCTTGTGGATTGCTTTGTCTAGATTTCATGAATATCTTCTACTTAATGAAGAATGCAATAATCATTGCTTGAACAATTATAGCTATACTGTTATATAAAATGCCATTGTAAAACTTCACTGTCACTAGTTGAGATATTAAGAGGTCTATAAATATGCTTCATGAATATAAATCACTGAGGTATATAGTAATAATACCTATTTAGCTACCTTAGCTGTAAGTATTGTTAATGTCTTTGTTATGTTAAATCCATGGCCTGTATATTGCATGTATAGACCCGTAGATCCCAATGGAATCGTAGGGCCGTTGTATTTACATATATCACTTGTTGGCCATTTTTAAACCTGGCGATTAAATTAAATCTGAATACAGTTTTCCATGAGAAGGAGAGAGAGAAAAAGTGAGAAAAACATATAGACCCCGGTACTAGACTGGCATATTTTTACTGACCTTGAATTCACGAAAGGCAAAGTTGACCTTGGCGGGATTTGAACTCAGAGAGGAGAAACGAATAGCGCAAAGCATTATATCTGACGTTCGCCGCCTATGTATGTATATTACATCAGTGTAGATTTGGGATAGAGTAAATTAAGAATCGGTAGTCTTGGAGTTTGAGTACTTAGTTCGTTTGTAAATATCCCTGTCTAACTAAACGTAATGTCCCTGTATACTGTAAGTAACAAGCGTACTATGTATTTGACTACATTTTCTAAACACACTAACAGTCTTTTCATAGAGGTAGGTATGATCAATCTAAATGTTTTCTATATTATAAATGTTTGATTATTATGAATAGAATGATGGTGTTTTAGATATTATTTGAACCTGTAAAATACGGATTAGAACCTATATACCGTAATCGATTTATTTTGGCATTCTCTCGTGTCTGTTAGCATGTCGTTTGATTGACAAGTTTTTCATTATCTTCCAGTGTTTAGTTAAAATTTAACAAACAAGAATTTGTTTTTCTCTAAATAGACAAAACAAAGACAAAATATGTAACTAGATGATCGAACATATTCGCTGCCTATCGAATTATTTGCATTTCAGTAATTGCGTTTTAAATAAAGTATTTTGGTTCTTAACTATTTCTTCGTTAACCACTTTAAATATGAGTTGATGTAGTATTAAATGAAACCATCAAAATGAGTTTTCATTGTTAAATCGTGCTTTTTTTCTGTTAACTATCTCTTTCATTTTCTTTTGTATTTCAATATCCGAAAAGACTTTGTTCTCTTGACTTGAAGAATGTATCGAATAAATTAGAGAAACAATAACTATTAGAAATGCAATTTCCAATACGAGAACACTATTTATCTCTCCTTGTTTTACTTTTGCTCGTGTTTTTCTTCCTTTGAAATAAAAATGTGTGCAAAGCAAGTAGGGCGGAATTAATTCTAAGTTTATAAATGAATGCTAATTTCTAACATTTCATTAAACTTGCTTTAGTTAATGATACAATCATAAAACATAAAGAAAATAAGAATGAATAAAAGTCATATTTCATTTTAAGATTACAAAAACAAATAAAATTGTTTTATTACAAAACCTTAAATAGTTTGTTAAAGAGAAATCATTAATGATACATAGTAATTATAATGGGTAATAAATGGCAAACAGTTATGAGTATCGGCAGTTCAATCTCACGGCGCAGCATCTAGGGCAAGTGATTTTTAACCATAGCTGCGTGTCGATCGAAGCATTGTGAGATAAATTGTGTAGATATAAATTGTGAGGAATCTCGTGGAATTGATTGTACCTGTAATTCAAATACTCTGTTTGGGGTTTACTATTAAAGTGTGTGAAATATCCAGCCTTTTGCAAATTAAGTGATTTGTTTAGTTGATCTCTCAACAAAGATTCATCATTGAACCCGACGGAGGTCCATGTTTTTAATGTTAATCTTACAGCCTTAACAATGATGTCATAAAGAACATTACTGTACCACAGTAAACTTAGTATTGAATTCAATAAGAAAGGTGACGAGTTGGCACTAAAAAATTGTCAGAAATGAAACTTCCTGCATCCTTTAACATATCGTGTTAAAATTCCCCCAGGAGCTACAATACAAATAGTTTGATTCCAATAGATTATATGTCATTTCCAACATGTATAAACTAGAATAAATACAAACCCGTATGAAATGAAAGGTAAGGCGACCAATTTCATGTATAGTCGCTTGTATTTTCTAACATTGTTAGAATCAGAACGATGAACATTAACTCTTTCGTACAAAAAAACAAGACAGAACTGTTCTGAAGAGGTAAAATGTAGATGAGTAAAATGGTAAAGCTTCTAGCGAATGAATTAAGGAGCATACAACCGTATATATCTATTGAGAGATAGATATACATTTTATTTTATATATAAAATTAACTGTGATTATACGATTATAATTTTGTGGTTGTTGATGTAGTGTTCAAAGTATTTTAGATATTGATTTTTTTTTAAATGTCCTTGATTTATTAAGTTTAACCTTTTATTAATTGAGAATTTTTGTGTGTGTAGTTTGCTATAGCGTTTGGTCGTTTTCTCCAGTTCACATGCTTACTATCAAAGGAAGTTGAGACATAATATGAGACGTCGATGTCTTTTCATTTGAAATAGACTTCTACTAACCATCTAAAGTGACTTATTTTAAGTCCACAAGGATATGAGGGATGTCTAGAAAAATGTGATAGGATACAGGTTATGACAACTACTGAATGTTGCATTGGAACGCAATAGGCGTTATGTATCCAGTAAAATTAGAAAACATTGATATTTATATGTAAATATATATATTTCAGGAATAACTAAGACAAACATAAACACACACATCAATATGACTGAATTACGATATGACTGAAATGCGTATTTATTTAGACAAGTCTCAAGAGCCAGCTGGCTGGTTAATTCTAATGGGAACATAAAAACAACGAATGTATCAATAATAGATAATGAATTAGTTGCAAAGACACATTGCCTTCTCCAAAATAAAAATAGACGAGTCGATATCTCTCTTTAACCACACTCTCGCAAGCGAAAGAAGGAATTTCTCTACATAGACTTGGATGGGCGTTGGTATTTATGAAACTTTATAATAAATAGCAATGACTTACAATCAGTATCGATTGGACAAATGTTCTCAGTTCACTTGTCTTTAAATATATAACAAAGCAGTAATAGCCTTCTGTGGTTAGCAAAATATATATAAAAATGTTGTCTTTTAGATTAAACCTAACATTTATGAGCATACATTTTGAAATACTTTTTTGATCGCATCAAATTATCATTTTTATTTTATTTTATCGTTCTGCGTATGTTAGAATATTGCTAAATGTCTCTGAGACGTGGCTCTACTAGAATTTATCTTTTGTCTGTCAAAATATTGAATATGAAAATATTTCTGAAAATGGTTTTCTTGCTTCGCGTTATCGCTTGGCTATTGAATATTCTTATATATTTAGAGATAGGTCATTCGGGTTAAGAATGCAGCGAATTTACAGAGCTAATAAAAAGTAGGAAAAAATGATTGCCGCATTCGTTTTGGTTCTCTGTGTGCTTAGTTCAAATCATAACAAGATCTTCATTTCGAGGTAGAAAAAGTACCAGTTCAATACTGGGAACCGATTCTCTCCACTTCTCCCTCTCCTTCTTTGTAAGAAATCGGTTGTCTTCAGCTCTGGAGAGGAATAAGCTTCATCTGACTCATTCATCAAATTATTTAAGAAAATATTTGTTTATTTCCTTTACAATTACAATGAAATCAAGGAGATAAATATACTAATTCATGCACAGCATTTGTGTCTTAATTATTTCGTAAACCTCATTTATGAAATAGTTTCTAGCTTCATGACACGTAAATTAGATCTTCATTTTTAACAACGAGTTTAACAAGTTTAACTGGCAGTAAATGCAATACCATCACTAATTAAAACCATATGCAGTTTTATTATTTCTGAAACAAAAAAAGAATGATAATAAAATCTATTTTGTCTTTTGCGGAATACGGCACAACTTCACTACAGGGTGCTTAGTTTCCTACCTCAACACCCTGATGTCTTAAATATATTTGGCATACATTTCCTAATATAAATAATGAACACTTTAGTACATGATGTAACTTTTAATGTTTGTTGCCGGGTAAAGACTTTTGGTTTCTATTGCATAGCTAAAACTTCCGATAAAGACAGGAATGTTGCAACATTTCAGTCACATAGGTTATAACCACGTTTGTTCTTATTTTACTTTATTTTCATTTAGTAAAGTCATTTCCATACAGTTAAAGAGAGCATGTTCTCTTTTGCTATTAGGTAAAGTTAGGTATCTTAGAATGTGACAACACTATATAATATAACCCTTTATGTTCTGAGTTCAAATCCCACTGATGTTAGCTTTGTTTTTCATCCTTATGGGGTCAATAAAATAAAGTACCAATAATCGACTGGGGTCGATTTAATCGATTTTCCCCTCCCTTTCAAATTAATGTCCTTATGCCTAAAGTAGATACAATAATTTGTTAATTGTTTCACATCTACGTTCAAAAAAATGTTATTTCTTCCAGTATATGGTGAACGTGTTTTCTTGAAATCTACAAGAATACCAGGGTTAAACAATTCTTTAGATAGTAACTAGATAGAAGCAGGAAAAAAGATTAATAAAGCACCAAAGAAGAATTGGCATATTAATATATGAAATAAAAACCAATATCAATAGGTTTTTAAAATCCAATGTCAATAAATACACCAGGATTTTTTCATTCCGATGATTGAAAGCAAATTTTGTTTGCTTTCAAGAAACCACTGGTAAATGAAATAATTGCCTTATGTTGTTTATTACATAACTATATATATATATGCTGACCTTATATTCCAATATCTAGGATTTTAAAACGTGAAAAATTTAAATCCGAAATATTGAGATAAAACGTAAAAGTCTATATATTTCTCTTACTTTTTTTTCTTGCCTTTATTTCCAACTTGTACTTTAATGGATTGATAAAACACTTTTAATTCTATTTCACAATGTTTCATATCAGCTATATCAGCTATACACCTCTCGCCTTCTTTCTCTTTTTGTATGTATATATATGTGTGTGTATATATATATATATATATTTATATGCATACATGGATATATATATATATATATATATATATATATATATATATATGCATACATATAGATATATATATATATATGCATACATATAGATATATATATATATACACATACATACATAAATACATATATATATACAGACATGCATATATATACACACACACATATATATACACGCATACATATATATACACACATATATATACACGCATACATATATATACACACATATATATACACGCATACATATATATACACATATATATATATACACACACATACATATATATATACACATATATATATATATACACATATATATATATACACACACATATATATATACACATATATACACATATATATACACATACATATATATATATATATGTATGTATATATGTATATATGCTTATATATGTATGTATGCTTATATATGTATGTATGCATATATATGTATGTATGCATATATATGTATGTATGCATATATATGTATGTATGCATATATGTACATATGCTTATATATGTATGTATATATGTATATATGCTTATATATGTATGTATATATGTATATATGCTTATATATGTATGTATATATGTATATATGCTTATATATGTATGTATATATGTATATATGCTTATATATGTATGTATGTATATATGTATATATGCTTATATATGCTTATGTATGTATATATGCTTATATATGTATATATGCTTATATATGTATATATGCTTATATATGTATATATGTATATATGCTTATATATGTATATATGCTTATATATGTATGTATGTATGTATGTATATATGCTTATATATGTATGTATGTATATATGCTTATATATGTATGTATGTATATATGCTTATATATGTATGTATGTATATATGCTTATATATGTATGTATGTATGTATATATGCTTATATATGTATATATGCTTATATATGTATGTATGTATGTATGTATGTATATATGCATATATATGTATGTATATATGCTTATATATGTATGTATATATGTATATATGCTTATATATATATGTATGTATATATGCTTGTATATATATATATATATATGTATATATGCTTATATATATATGTATGTATATATGCTTGTATATATATATATATATATATATATATATATATATATATATATATATATATACACAAGTATTTTTATTCATCTGTTTATATAGATCCGTAGCTGTGTTTGTGTGTATCCGTCTATCCGTTCACGTGTTTGTGCGCGTGTGCATGTTTACATACATTCTATATTTTTCTCCAATCACTTATAAAATTCACTTAAGATTCTGTTAGTCCCAGTGGCACCAATTTTCAAGATGAAAAATCAAAAACAACATGAAGTCAAAATAAAAGTAATTATTAATAAAATATGTTTTTTTTTTTTAAATATAAATTTTGCAACAAATCTTATGAAACTCTGTTCTTATTTCGTCGAGTATAACTGACACCCTTCCTTCATCGAGACTTATATAAATATGATTACTTGTATATGCTGTGTGAACATAGTAGTAGTAGTGGTGGTGGTGGTGGTGATGGTTGCGGTGGTAGTAGTGGTAGTAGTAGTAGTTGTTGTTGTTGTTGTTGTAATGGTGGTAGTGGTGATGGTAGTGGTGATGGTTGTGGTTGCGGTGGTAGTAGAACTAGTAATTGTGATGGTAGTGGTGATGGTTGTGGTTTCGGTAGTTGTATTAGTGATGGTTGTGATTGCGGTGGTAGTAGTAGTAGTAGTAGTAGTAGTAGTGATGCTGGGGATCGTTGCGGTTGCAGTGGTAGTAGTAGTTGTTGTGTTGGTAATGGTAATTGCGGTGGTGGTGGTAGTAGTAATAGTATTAATGCTGGTGGTGGTGGTGGTGGCAGTAGTAGTAGTAGTAGTAGTAGTAGTAGTAGTAGTAGTAGTAGTAGTTAATTAGAAAGAGAAAAGAAAAAGGTGAAGTCTGAGAGATGAATGAAATAGAATTAGACAGAAGCAGTGAAACCGAAGTATCAACTACAACTAGGAACTAGAAATGTAACTAATAATTAACTTAAAACCGGTGACAATTCCCACCGTTTCTCTAACTAGAATTTACTGGTTCTGCATTACTAGTGGAATGGTAACACTATTCAACAACATAGCTAATGGTTTAGTGTTATACACAGCATAACAAGTTTACAGCCAAGAGTATTTGTATAGTTTCTCACGTGTGGGATTGAGATGTTCCTAGCTATAATATCATTCATTGTATTCGTGATGAGATTCCACTGAAAGACCAATTCAGATATATAAATATATATTTCTTCTCGGTGTTAATCCTATTCCTTGAATGTGATTTTGAGTTGTGTTTATCTTCAAACTATCTCCCCCCCCCCCTACACTCTTCTCTTCTATCTCATTCCTATTCTTAACACTCTTGCGACTGCTTGTTAATACATATTTACATATTTACAAACGTATATGTCGAACTATATGCACATGCTTGTCTGCATATGATAATATTCCAAATCGTGTAGTTTCAGGCTTGATCCCACCACACGAGAAGATTGGTAAGTGTTTCTACCAGAACTTCGAGCATTCCATAACCATGGGGGCCAAATATGGTAGACGGAGCTATTTTGAAGTCCAGCGGCTCTCTCTCTCTCTCTCTCTCTCTCTCTCTCTCTCTCTCTCTCTCTCTCTCTCTCTCTCTCTCTCTCTCTCTCTCTTTCTCTCTCTCTCTCTCTCTCTCTATCTCTCATCATAATTTCCACTGTAAGTATTACCTGTTTATGTGATACTAAAGTCCATTCTTAGAGAAATGGACCATTTTTCATGAATACTTCTATATTTTGAATGAGAATAAACACATTCACAATTCCGCATGAAATAAGGCAGATATATTTAGAAGTGGGATTTTAATCAAGTCACTGAGACATATAATACATTATTTATCGACACTTGTCAACGTATTCAATAATCCAAAATACTTTCTTAAAACCAGCTCCAGAGATCGATCTGGATAATAATCAAACATACTTTTTTCATAATAGGCAGAACTAAGCACTAATAATACAGTTATTATATATTTTGAAAATGTGTGTGCATACCTTTTAGTAAATGTGTTCTTTACCATAAGTCCTATTTCTTTTTTGAAAATATATATCGGAATTTTACTCACCTAAAAGACAAAAAATAATTATCAGAGAAATATATATATATATATATATATATATATATATATACAGAAAGGGGGGGTGAGAGAGAGGCGGGGGTGAACAATACATGCATATATAAGTAACTATAGTAAAACATTCATATATACTGTGAAGTAATTTTTCCAACTAGGATTTGACTTCAATAAACATTACATTTCTCATTTACCCTGCTAATGTTTCTCTCTCGCTCTCTCGCTCTCTCTTTCTCCCCCCCCCCTCTCTCTCTCTCTCTTTCTCTCTCACCCCTCTCTCTCTATATATATATATCCTTTAACGATCGACTTTCGTCAAATCGGACCAAGGAAACGATGTTTCCGTTGGTCTTTCCAATTGCTAATACTATCTATCGGTCGCAACTCCAGGTAGAAGGAGCAACGAGAAATAAATTGTCTTGCTCAGGGACATAAGGCATCGCCTGGTGCAGGAATCGAACTCACAACCTCACGATTGCGAATCTAATTATCTAACCACTCAGCCACACGCTGTGTATATATATATATAACTACTCCATTACCATAGGTTTCAGGACCCTAGACAATATTATCATACGTCTTTTGTAATGGAGTAGTTATATTTTGTGTTGTTCACTTTTCCTTTGCTTTTTCTTCGGAAATACTTAACATATAATGTGTGTGTGTGTGTGTGTGTGTGTGTATGTGTGTGTGTGTGTGTGTGTGTGTGTGTGTGTGTGTGTGTGTGTGTGTGTGTGTGTGTGTGTGTGTGTGTGTGTGTGTGTGTGTGTGTGTGTGTGTGTGTGTGTACAAAGAGGAAACAGCGCTACAAAACAAGAATTTACATAAATCATAAACGTTCTCACTAATTTATAAAGAAAATTTCACATCGGCTGTGTAAGCGTAACCCTGTGTGTGTGTGTGTGTGTGTGTGTGTGTGAAATAGTATAGTTAATATGAAGCATTCTGAGATATGAATAAATAACTGATGAGGGCAAAGGATGACAAATAAAACAAAACAAAGTAATGTTTTATCCAGTATATTTCAACATGATATTCCTAGGCTACAACCTTCTTTTCAAATATGACGCAGAAACGGTTCCATACAAAACGAACGATCGATTCTTTAACTGAATTTGAAAAGAGGGTTATAACCCTGAAATATCATATTGAAATATACTCGGTCAAAGATTAATTTCTTTAGTTTTATTTGTCATCCTTTGCTCTTTATATATTTCTATGGCATTGTACTAGCTTTTTGAAACTTAGCAATCATATACGTATATATACATATATATATGGATATGTATATATATGCATATGTATATGTATGGATATGTATATATATGTATATATATATATATATATATATATATATACGTAACTCGCCCACTCCTTTTCTGTTTGTCTTCTAAATTGTTATTTTTTTTTTAATTATGGGTGATTGTATTATTTGTATGTATATATATATATGCATGTATATATGCGTGTGTGTGTGTCTATATGTGTGTGCATGTGTGTATACATATGTGTGTGAGAGTGTGTAAAGTAAACAGAAATTAAGTATTCGACATAGTACAATGAAGAAATACATTAGTTTAATGCTTGAATTGAAATATATTTACATATAAATCGTTCAAAATGCCATAATGATCTTTAATCCTTCATGGTTCTTTCTAATTTAACTGTGGAATTTCAACAATTATGTAACATTATCTAACTAAATGCATAAGGCGGTGGATTGGCAATATCGGTAGAGGGTCGGACGCCATGCTTTGAAGCATAGAGTTACCTCCCTGTATGATCGGAGTTCAAATCCCGCGGAGGTTAACTTTGCCTTTTTTCCTTACGGGGGGTCGATAAAATAAAGTACCAGTAATGCACTGGGTAATTGCTAGCGTTGTGCCAAAAGCAGAAACAATTATCTAACTAAATGCATAGAGTTACGCCCCTTTATGATCTGAGTTCAAATCTCGCCGAGGTTAACTTTGCCTTTCATCCTTACGGGGTCGATAAAATAAAGTACCAGTAATGCACTGAGATAATTGCTGGTCTTGTGCCAATAGTAGAAACAATTATTTAACTAAATGAAATAACGTATTCACAGTAAGCCATCCAACGTTTTCAACTCAGCAATTTTCAAATCGAAAACTACAAGTCAGCAAATTAAGCAGGCCAAAGCATTCCCTCTACCCTTTCCCCAACCTCTTTTTTATCATCTTTAGAATGGAATGTGAAGGTAATAATGATTTCATAACGCCCTATATTTATAGATGAATTAATGTAAAGATCAACATAGTTCTTCTCATTAACTTTGAATTCGCCTAACCAAGGACATTGCTTGCTTAATATAGTAACAACAAAAACACATTACTGTTTTTTCTACCGCGTTAATCTTTGGGATACGAAACACGAATATTTTTTACTAGCTCAGAATATACGATATTACTGGTTGGCAGCCATTCAGAAATATGTTCGGTTGTAGCTATTTCATTTCATGTACGTCACGAATGCCCTTGGAAAGGTATGAACATCAAAACACACGCCATTTTTCGTTCAAAATTCTAAGATTTACAGACAAAAAGTAACAGGAAGTCACTCCAGTGTGTGAAGCGCAATAACATTCCTATGAAGCTGCATCCGGAAGATGATGTGCTTTTTCATGTACAGAAATGTTTACTGCAACTGATAACTGTTCATTCTTTTAAGTTAGCACAATACCAATTAGATTTTATGAGTAATATAAAGTTGATAGAATCGTCTCAAATACTAGACTTGTAGTTTTTTCAATGAGTCGTAAGTCTGGCACACGATCTGAACTGTTTTCTTCACATTTTATTTATTGAATGCATAAACCAGAGTTAATTGTGACTAATTGAATAAGAAATTCTCTTTACAAGGTATAATTGAATCTCAGAGAAATCGATAAAAACAAATATCAGTAACTACAAATAAATGGTTTGGACAAGAATATAGTAGCAAACTTATTAAATATATTTTATAGACGCTGATTCTCATGAAATAAAGTTGGAGAATATTAATACAAGCAATAGTTTTGTCCCACTGTTTTCTAATTTGAAATCGAAGTGTCCTTGGAAAGAATAATATACTGAAACCGATTCAAACTATTCAACCTATTTCAAACAAATGTTGGCATTTTATACGTCAAAAAGAATACAAGGTTTAATGTAGCTGCACTTCAAGACTAAGGTGTTACTGTAACATAGACCAGGAAAAATTAACATAATAGATTTCCTGTAGTCTGCTAAGATTGTATTACATCGATAAATTATTGTCCACTAATCTCAACCCAGTGTCAAGAAAATAGATTGTAATAATTTCCGGGATACTTCCGATATACTTTTTGAAAATGATGTCGATGCTTAAAGTCAGAAACCCATGTTGTATCTTTCTTTCATTTTCACCTTTATATATATATGTCAATCTATTTCTAGTTGATATAAAATGCACGGAACTATTCATTGGAATCTTTGAGCTTATTCTGCAGTAAATATGGCGCATGTCTCTCAGACATGACAACCTTACCTCAATTTAATTTTGGATATATATATCATGTCTGAGAGACATGCGCCATATTTACAGCAGAATAAGCTCAAAGATTCCAATGAATAATTCCGTGCATTTTATATCAACTAGAAATAGATTGACATATATATATATATATATATATATATATATATATATATGAGAAAAACCACAGACCCTCCATCTCAACTCACCTTTTGAAAAGCAGAAGAACTGCGAAACCGGTAAAGGAACCAAATAAATATATATATTTTTTAAAAAAAATAAGACTTCAGTTGCATTTTCGATTTCATCCCTTTTTCTTTATACTTCCACTCGTGTAGGACACCTCGGTTATTTTTCATTTTAAAAAAAACCTCACTTTCTAATATATATATATATATATATACATATATATATATATATAAAATAAACACATAAAACAATCTCGGGGAATAATTTGTAAAGTGTGTAAGCACACATAGCTAGGTAGGTAACTAATTAATGTTTAACTAGAACTTCAAATATGGGTATATATAATTTAGCTTCGATATTTGGATATACGAAATAATTCACACACACACACAGACACACACACACACACACACACACACACACACACACACACACACACACACACACACACACACACACACACACACACACACACACACACACACACACACACACACACACACACACACACACACACACACACATATACATATATATATATATATATATATATATATATATATATATATAATGAAAAGTATAGAAATTATTGTAGCAAGAAGCCAACAGTATTCCATAATATATAAGTGACTATATATATATATATATATATATATATATATATAAATGAAAAGTATAGAAATTATTGTAGCACGAAGCCAACAATATTCCATAATATATAAGTGACTATATATATATATATAAAAGTTGAGACAGTAAATAGAAAACAAAAAAACGTGGAAGCGAAGAGGCAGTACAAATGTTAATATTAGTTTCACGCTTGAGAGTGGTAAAAAGTAAACAGAAATAACAACACGATCGGTACAGTATATGGTAGGGATATATTAGATTAACGCTTGATATAACAGGAAGAGGGTCTTAACGTTTCGGACGCTAGTCCTTCATCAGAAGAAAGAATGAGAAATAAGATAGATTGAGGGGACGGGCGGGTTGGAATTGGAAAAATGTCTTTAGATAAGAAATAACAGGTCCATTCATGTTGACATCTCTTGCAAAACTGTTGGTGCTGGCGTTTTGTGTATAATTTAATTTTTTAGAAAAGTGAATGATGGAGCGCATATATATATTTTTTTCCATAATAGTTGACTGAATACACACGTGCTTTTTCTTAAAAAGATTTTCGGTTTCTTTCTCTTCTCATCTTTTATTTCTCATTCTATCTTTGTATGAAGGATCGGTGTCTGAAGCATAGACATTTTTCCTACTATATCAAGTGTTAAACTAATATATTTCTTCATTGTACTGTGTTCC
The DNA here is from genome assembly GCA_964016885.1 of Eledone cirrhosa. Lineage (NCBI taxonomy): Eukaryota > Metazoa > Mollusca > Cephalopoda > Octopoda > Eledonidae > Eledone > Eledone cirrhosa. The sequence continues at coordinate 15,201,482 of OZ024750.1, read as the reverse complement.
TTGCTTCGTTGTTACCAGTTGCTTTTTGCCCACACCTAAATGCCAAGGCAGCAACACTTAAAAAAAAAAGGAGGGCACGTGCCCTTAAAGCTGCCTAAACTGCCACCAGAGAAACCATCCGTAGGGAGGGACTGGATATACGGCTGGCACACTCGAGACCCTTATTGAGGAGGCTGCTCCACAGACACCAACCTACATACAGTGATATATGCACACCTAATTATCCCGTCAACAACGCAGAGGTTTGCATGAGAGCATATGTGGTCTATAAGATCACATGCAAAAGATATAGCTCCTCGTACATCGGAAGTACCATAAGGACCAAGAAGCATATGACGATGCCTATCCCTTAGATACACATTTACGGCCCTTTACGTTCTGAGTTCAAATCCCGCCGAGGTAAGCTTTGCCTTTCATCCTTACTGGGTCGATAAAATAAAGTACCAGTAATGCACTGAGATCGATTTAATCGACTATCCCCTCTCCCTTCAAATTGCTGGCCTTGTGCCTAAATCAGAAACCATTAATCGAAGAATAATCAATACTTTACATCCTTAAAACTGAACCTTCTCTTTATTTTACAATTTTCATTAAAACTACCAAACCTTGGAAAGTCATTGTTTTTATTTGTAATAAGATATCCTGCATGCTGATAACCTCGACTAGATTCGAGCAAATCTGGAATTGTAACGAATTAATATTTTTTATCCTTCTAAGAGAAGATCATCAATAATTTTGAAAGTCTTATTTAAGAGTTTTAAACATTATATACACATAAATACATTACTTCTATGCCAAAATTTATGTCATTGATAGCTTTATTGAAGAGAAATATTTGAGATTTATTGGGACATTAACACGAAGCGTTTAACCATATCTTTTATTTATTGCCAAGTTATTTAATAATGTAGATCATTTTATTATTTGACAGTTCCACCATTTTTCATTTCATTCCTTTCTTTAATTTTTATGCTGTTTAATTGCTATATAATATTATTTGAGGTGAATCTCACCATCTGAATGTACAACTGCGTTTGTTTACTTTTAATGTGCTTATATCTTTGAGACGTAACCCAGTACAAAACTATAATCATATTTTTATGTTCTTAATAATTGTCTTGAGTGTATTGTGGTGAAAATATTATTTAATATAATACCAGTTCTTTACTGTTATTTCAAGATACCAAAACATCATTAGTAGGAGAAATTAAATAATTAATTGACCGTTGAAAGGAAATGGGAAGCAGTAAAATGATATGTTTCTTTGCAAGAAATCTTAGTGCCAGCAATAATTCACTGAATACCATCGATAAGAAAAGTAGAGTTATCTAAGAAAGAATCTAAGATAGCAATTTTCTAATAGATTTAATATTAAAATATATTATCACATCATTTCTTATCCTCAGTCTTATCAAACGATTAAGTAACGTTATCTTGTTATCACTATACTTATTTATGGCAACAGAGAGTAAGCAAGCAGAAATAAGAACTAGATGTCTGGATTATATGACTTATATAGTTTGTGCTAACATCTGCAATATACTAAGACGTGTAGTAACAAAAGTAGTTTAAATGTAAACCATATAGTGTATTGGTTATACATTATAGTGTTAAAAATGTAATGTAAACTGCTTCATTTGAATTATAGGCTGCAATGTTGACAAGATGACCCAGGCATAATACCCCAGGGGAACATTCTACATAAAAATACTAATATGCTTATACAGTTATTAAAATTCTAACTTACGGCGGTTACTAAAACTGCCAATGACTGTGTGTAATTATTTTGTTTTAAAAATTACTTGCAGGCTTATTTCATTCGAAATGAAGTTAGAGCTAATCCAGAATCTTCAGAATGTAATTTGCAGCACTCAATTATAAATCATATTCATGAAGGTTCTGGAGATGTTTCTTACTTACCTCTAGGTGAAACAACTTGCATATTGTAACTCTTGAAATGCACACACACACACACACACACACACACACACACACACACACACACACACACACACACACACACACATGCACACACATGCACACACACGCACGCACGCACGCACGCACGCACGCACGCACGCACGCACGCACGCACATACACACACACGCGCACATACACACACACGCGCACATACACACACGCACATACACACACGCACACGCACATATATATATATATATATATATATGTGGGAAAACAATCGGGACCCCGTTTCGACAGCTAGATCCGAACTCACGTTCCTGACTCTTTTCCTATTACCCACTCTACTACCCTAAGTATCGAGTACTCTGGTGCGTTATGGTTCCCCTGGTATCTTACCACACTTTCTTTGTTATATATATATATATATATATATATATATATGCAATAATAATAATAATTGTTTCTACTATTGGCACAAGGCCAGCAAATATCCAGTACATTACTGGTACTTTATTTTATCGACCCCGTAAGGATGAAAGGCAAAGTTAACCTCGGCGGGATTTGAACTCAGAATGGCAAGGGCCGTAATAATAATAATAATAATAATAATTGTTTCTACTTTTAGGCACAAGGCCAGCAATTACCCAGTTCATTACTGGTACTTTATTTTATCGACCCCGTAAGGATGAAAGGCAAAGTCAACCTCGGCGGGATTTGAACTCAGATCGTAACTATGCTGGAAAGCATGGCGTCCGACCCTCTACCGATACTGCCAATCCACCGCCCTCATAATAATAATAATAATATTATCTATACTTATATATACACTACATATAATTATGCTTTCTTTATTAACCACAAGGGTTTACACAAAGTATACATTAAGGACAGTACAGGACAATAGAGGACGATATATATAATTATAAACGGGAAAGGTTAATATTTTTTTTATTTTTTACCACCTTAATACCAGTATGAGAAACAGCTCAATGTAAATACATCAGATGTCTTACAAAGCAGGAATATAAATTACAGAATATTCTTTCGTTACGAAACATATTTATTCTTTGAAGGGTGGAATAATATTTTCTAAATATGTGAAGCGAGTGTGTCTTTATATTGTTGAATTGGACCAGATTGCCATTATTCAAATGCAGAAGAGTTTTGAGGTTTCTCTGTATGGGGTCAGAGCAAGGTTTGACGCGACTAATTTAGGTTTCCTGTGAATGAGGCTTTACTATGGAAGCTTAGAGAAGAATAAAGGTTGGTATGATATATGTGGGAGAAATCATTAATGACGGTGATATCATGTATATTATTGATTAGAAGAGCAGCCCTGAAATACATACCGAATGAAAATACGTGTCAAAGAGGGCCCCATAAGCGTACAGCGAGATCAAAGTATCTGACAAGATGGCGCTCATTCAAGCATCGATAGATAGGTGGAGCATATATGCGTATTGTTTTGACGGGTGTTTTACATGCTAGAGTCTAGTAGCTAGACACAATCGAATGCTTTGCTAATGTTGATACTGTTTTAACAACGCTTTCAAGGATGTGGGGGGGGGGGGCATTTGTGAGTAACATAGGAGATTAAGTTTCTGGTAGATCTACAAGTAGGGTACACAAGTAGAGGAAGGCAAAGTCTGATGCAATCAAATGTTTTCAATCGGTGCCCTTTTCCAAGCCTAATGCATCTAAGAAATAGTATCAAATCTAACTAAATACACGCCACGAACGTAGTCTCTACTCAGTCACTCCATGTAGAAATAGCATCTATATTTCCCCTAAATTACATCCTGTCTATTAAAACAAAGCCATATTGAATCATGTAGTCTAGGATGCACTATTCATAAAAACAAAAGATATGGGTTGAATGATTTTCCTTATAGATCTTCTCAATTAGGATCGACGAGTGACTAAAAAAAACAATAACAACTTAATTCACGATTTTATAATATTCGTATGTTTACATAGCTAAAAGGATACAAGTTTTATATTTTTATATATCCTGTATTTCGTTCTGATTTTCTCTATTTCGTTCCCCCACTTTCATTCACTTTCCTTTTATATAAAATGCCTTTTACTGTTAGCTTGCCACTCCACACACAATTGTATCTAATTAGAAACTGTTCTATTCACCAAGTAGGAGCACTACCTGCTTCTGAAAGTTGCCTTAATTTAGATGGCATTCCTCACCTTCGTATGTAATCATCATAGAGAAACGAAACGAATGGCAAATCTAGCTCAAAAAGATCAAATGACAACATGCAACGCTAGGTTCAACAATATTCACAACAGCTCAATGTGAAAGAAGTTATTTTAAGACAGCCTAGAAAAGGAAGCTTGCTATACAGTCTATAACATTGTGACAAAAAAGGAATGAGACAGCATTGTTGTAAACAGCGGGGAAGGTGTGGGGGATCATATACGGTTAGAGAGTAACAATATAAATATGAGAGAGAAGGCATATGAACGCTGAAATATAATGAATAACAGATGATACAAAACCATTCTATACTTTACTAACAAGCTTATTATTCAGTCTGAGTATTATGTGTTTACGTGTTAGGTAGATTCAGAGGGATCAATAAACATGTCTATATAGGTGTGTGGGGGGGGGGGGGGGGGATATACATAAGCAAACACACTTCCCTCCCACAGACAAGTATACAGACACACAATACATCATTTTTCTTTCTTTCTTTTTTCTTTCCTGCTTTCTTTCTTTCTTTCTTCCTTTCTTTTTGTAAATATCTGTATATGTATATCTATTTGTCACTCTCTCTCTCCCTCTCTCTCCCTCTCACTATATGTATATATATATATATATATGTGTATATATATATATATATATATGTGTGTGTATATTTATATATATATATATATATATATGTGTGTATATTTATATATATATATATATATGTGTGTATATTTATATATATATATATATATATATGTGTGTATATTTATATATATATATATATATATATGTGTGTATATTTATATATATATATATATGTGTGTATATTTATATATATATATATATATGTGTGTATATTTATATATATATATATATGTGTGTATATTTATATGTATATATATATGTGTGTATATTTATATATATATATATATATATGCGTGTGTGTATATATATATAGGAAAAAGTATGACCCCGACGGCTATTTCTGGAGTCCAGAAATAGCCGTCGAAACGGCTTGAGCTCTGCCGTCGGGGTCATACTTTTTCCTATTTCCCACTCTACTACCCTAAGTATTGAGTATTCTGGTGCGCTATGGCCCATCTGGTTCCTTACCACAATTCCTTTGTTATGTATATATATATATATATATATATACACACACTGCTAAATAATTGTTTCTACTTTTGGCACAATGCCAGCAATTATCCCAGTACATTACTGGTACTTTATTTTATCGACCACGTAAGGATGAAAAGCAAAGTTAACCTTGGTGGGATTTGAGCTCGGACTGTAAAGGCCTATAAAACACAGATTACAATGCCTCTAATACGTCGTTTACCTATTTAGGTTATTGCTACAGATTGTCTGATAGCTGAATATAAAAAAATAATATGCATCATTTCGTATGTTGTATAACTTTCAAAATTGTAAGAATTTGGGCCAAATATTGAGATTATATGACAATAGTTTTTACTTCAAGTGATAATGTTTCATGAAGCCAAAATACTGCTATGTTTTCAGCCATTTCCCTACATTACACACTTGAAATATTAAATCATATTTCCATCTTTACTTTTCACTAACAAGTCGCGTTAGAATGTCTGGTTATAAAGTTACTGTTTTCGTTTTTGATTAGTCTATTTCTTTATTAGTGACAAAAGACAAAATTTTGAATGAAGTCAGGTTTAGTAGAATGTGGTCTATCATTTTCTCTACGACTTTATAATTATAATCTCAGCGCCAGTTCTTTATGAAGGAAGCTTGCTCATCTTTTTCTATATTGTTGGTGTCCGCTAGATGCAAATTAGAGAATGTTTTTCTGCTTTCATATTGAGATTTCTAATAATAATTGTTTCTACATTTGGCACAAGGCTAGCAATTACCCAGTGCATCACTGGTAATTTATTTTATCGACCCCGTAAGGATGAAAGGAGATTTGTAATAATAATTGTTTCTACTTTAGGCACAAGGCCAGCAATTACCCAGTGTATTACTGGTACTTTATTTTATCGACCCCGTAAGGATGAAAGGCAAAGTCAACCTCGGCGGGATTTGAACTCAGATCGTAAAGGGACGTAACTATGCTGGAAAGCATGGCGTCCGACTCTCTACTGATACTGCCAATCCACCGCCCAATGTAATAGTAATGATAATGAAAATTAATGTGTACAGTTCTCAGGTGTACTACAACTCATCAAAGGTGCATGTATAGTTTACGAATAGGATGCCTTGTGGTATTTATTTTGGCTTCCTTCGTCCTCAGTTCAAAGTCCGCTCGGCATTCCTTTTCAGCCTTTCGATGTCAATAAAATACTAGACAAGTACTCTAGTTGATATCTCTCTCTCTCCCCCTCTCCCCCCTCTCCCCCTCTCTCTCTCTCCCTCTCTCCCTCTCTCCCTCTCTTCCTCTATCTCTCACTCTCACTCTCTCACTCTCTCTCTCTATATATTTCTCTCTCTCTCACTCTCTCCCATCTCTCTTTGAATCGAGGACCTCGCAAAGGGTTGTGTCAATCTACTGACGTCTCTTTCTCGAGAAATGGAGATGGCTTGAGAAATGGCTGGCAACATGTCAACAACAAAAAAAGAACACGAGAAAACGGACTTAAAAACGATTAAAAACATTTCCCAAACGTGTCTCCTCTCTCGACTTGAGATTATCATCATGAATAAAAAATCACTTTTAGACATGGTATACACCATAATCTCACATGTTTGAGGCCTTCTGCTAAATCAAAAGAAATTATTATATATGTAGTTGTGCACACATTAGCATGTTGAACCCATTCCAAACCATATCACTTCACAGTTGTTACTTTCACATTAGCAATATTATTAAAACTCAAATTATATTAACTCCGCTGTATGTTGAGATTCAGTGTTCTCCACATTTCCTTTCTGGTATGAATTATTTCACAGTAATCCCTGACTGCCTACAGACTCTTATGAATATTAAAACAATCTCAATGATGATAATGTTTCGGGTTTATGGAGCATCCGAACCCATCCTAGATAGATCACGGAAGAAATTCACTACTTCTTTAAATAAATGTATTGTAAACATTCTACAGTGGGGTCATGCGAAACTAATCTTTTTCGACAGCATATATCGATGCATATATCAATAAAATATACATGGCTCTATCACTTCTCTACTTCTGCCTGACGTAAATTTAACATTTCCACAAGCTTTACAAGTGCTACGTAACACAATCTCTAATGTCTCATACAAGCTACTTATCTAAAAAAAAAATTCCTAACTCTTATCAACGAGGCCAGAGCATTCTTCATACGTGAACAGCTGCTCAATATATAGAAGGAAATTATCTTCTCATACTAGATCGTCGTTTACATAACGCACAAATAATCCAGACCACATAATTACAAAACCAAAATCATTAACACTCTACAACTACTTTCAGATTAAGGGGCTGTATTTTCCTTGGGGTTTTACACTGCTACTATAATGGTTTCTAACATAGGCACAAGGCCAACAATTTTGGGAGAGGAGAAAGTCGATTAAATCAACCCCAGTGCGTTACTGGTACTTTATTTTATCGACCCCTTATGGATGAAAGGCAAAGTTAACCTTGGCGGGATTTGAACACAGATCATAAAGGGCCGTAACTCTATGCAGCAAAGCATGGTGTCTGACGTTCTACCGATACTGCCAATCCACCGCCCTTATCATCTATATATAATTGTTTCGACTTTAGGCACAAGGCCAGCAATTACCCAGTGCATTACTGGTACTTTATTTTATCGACCCCGTAAGGATGAAAGGCAAAGTCAACCTCGGCGGGATTTGAACTCAGATCGTAAAGGGACATAACTATGCTGGAAAGCATGGCGTCCGACCCTCTACCGATACTGCCAATCCACTGCCCTTATCATCTATATATAATGAAAAGCCACTAGGCATTTTTTAGCCGCATTTGTATAGCTTATTTTTCTATCCTTCACATAATCCTTCATTTGCTCATAGTCCTCGAACTGGAAATAGTCCGAGATGCTGGTCTCTATATTTGGGTTGAAAAATGCTTGGAACTCCAATATCATTCCAGTTTTTGTTTATTTGGGGGAATAATTTTATTTGAATTACCTACACATACTCCTCCACCATTGCCATCGGTCTATGGCATCCGACCCTCTACCGATATGTTTCTGTACTTATCTATTATCTTCATTTAATATCAACTGATCCTTCCATTCCAATATATGTTGAATCTCTTCTGTATTTGAGGCATCAAATCCGTTCTAAACTCAGCGTTCAAATGTTTAAACCCAAAACTACACTTTTGTAGTATTTACTCTATATCCATATCTTCCCTACTTAAACGAATGCATCAACTTGATCGGCCTGGGAGAGGTTCAACATGCTGAATACTACTACTACGACTACTACTACTACTACTACTACTGCTGCTGCTGCACCTGCTCCTGCTCCTGCTACTACTACTACTACTACTACTTCTATTGCTGCTGCTGCTACTGCTACTACTACTACTGCTGTTGCTACTACTACTTCTGTTGCTACTACTACTGCTGCTGTTACTACTACTACTACTACTACTACTACTACTACTGTTGCTGCTGCTACTACTAATCCTGCTTGCTATTACTAGTAATACTGCTGATGCTACTACTACTACTACTACTACTACTACTACTACTACTACTACTACTACTACTACTACTACTACTGTTGCTGCTGCTACTACTAATCCTGCTTGCTATTACTAGTAATACTGCTGATGCTACTAATACTACTACTACTACTACTACTACTACTATTAATACCACTACTACTGCTACTACTGCTGCCGCTGCTGCTGCTGATTCAAAAGTCATATGCGATGATTTGTTTTTAAAGATCATATTGCTTTCGCCAAGTGTGTTTTTGTAGCACGTGAACACCATCTATTCTAGGGTAGCCATCTTGTTATTAGTGTTATCTATCGTGCCAAACGAGGAATACATGTATTTGCTTACACTGTTACGTTTATTATACTATTGCAGTTTTATTTCTATTTCAACGTAACCTCTATTTCTTCCAGTCATGTTACGGCTACAATAGTTTTTCACTCTCAAGTGTTGCCTTCTATTTTCTTTCCCCTCTTTTTTATTCTCTTTACGCTATTGCTCTATTGCTATAAAATATGGAAGTTATATTTAGTTTTGTAGGTTCCCTCTTTAAGATATAGAGTGAATAAATATTCCTCATGCATTAATACAGTATACTCATACACACATATATATGTATGTGTATATGCATGTATGTATATGTATATATATATATATATATATATATCAGTCTCTGTCTCTGTCTCTCTCTCTCTCTCTCTCTCTGTGTATATATATGTGTATATATGTGTGTATATATATATGTATATATATATAATAGCGGATACGACGTCCAGTCCTATTTATATCTGCTGCCACAGTTAAAACTTTTTCACACCATCACTCCATGCTAGTTTTAGGCAAACTCTCGTGAGCCGAGAGTTTGCCCAGATATAAAAGTATTTTGTTCCCTATACTCTATTGGAACCTATCTAAAGATGAATTCCTCTGATGATCTGTTCGCGTCTCCACTAACTTTACCAAAATCGATAGTTGGTGGTCGATGATCGATTTCTGTTACGTTTTACGAAACATGAAATGGTACCATAAAGAAAGAAAAACTTTTCCTCCTTAAAGTACATATTTTTCCTCAATATTATGGGCTTTATATATATACAAAATGCTATGTGTTTCTCAAACGACATATGGCTCTTTCTTTCTATATATATATATATATATATATATATAATTGGTTATGCACGAGTGCATTAATGTTTTCCAGGACACAGTGTTATGTACCGTGTAGTGGAATGTCAGCTTACAACAGAGTGGTGCTCAACGAAATGCAGAAAAAAGGTGTATATTCCAGTTTAGCTATATTCCGGGGCGTATATAAAGAATTAAAAAGAACAGAAAGATGCAGTAAAAGAGATTTATTCGGTTCTTACGTACGTTTCAATAGACATCTATTTGCCTAGATCTCGCTACATCTATAATATTATATATTTAGTAGAGCATTCGATATCCAATGCACAATCGATCCCATATCATAGATGTAGCGAGATCTAGGCAAATAGATGTCTATTGAAACGTACGTAAGAACCGAATAAATCTCTTTTACTGCATCTTTCTGTTCTTTTTAATTCTTTATATATATATATATATATATATATATATATATATATATATATATATATATATATATATATATATATATATATATATACGTGTATGTGTGTGTGTGTGTGTACCGAACTATCGAAGCTCTGGGTAGCTGCTAAGTTGGATTCTATATTGTTTTGCAAATTGGCTATGATGAGTCTACTGTAATCTATTTTCTTTAGTTTTTGTTTTGGTTCACGCCTATACCGTAGTTAATGCATTTTCAATATGTACATTCATTTTCTATAATCTTCAAATTATTTTTAGTTTCAACAAAATTTTTAAACATTGATTAATAACAACAATCTCTATTATTGAAATACTATTTTATTATTTTATTCATTTCTTGAACATAATTATTTTTGGTATAATTTTGAAATATATTCGGTTGAGACGACAGAAACCATTTATTTGTAGTATCTTGTATTCGGGTAGAGCTGAAATATTTATCTCTATGAGACTTACTTTCAATTAAATGAAGAGTTATTATCATGAATGTGGTTAGGTGTTGATTCAAATTCAGCTAGACATTAGACAACAGGGATATGATACTGGATTGTATAATTAACGTTTTGTTAGATGGCTTAATAATACGTTTAACACACTTCCTAAATTTGATTTATACATTTACGACTGATTTTTCCTATAATGTTTGTCCTGCAGCTATTTGTCTGTAATGTTCATTCTTTCGATAAGTTATATCATTAATGTAATGAGTTACTTTAACAGGTCGAGCTATGATTGAAATTTTCGTTAGAAGAAACAAATCATGATTCATTAAAGAAGGAAACTCGTTTATAGTTAACACTACATTTGTTTCGCACTTTTACTTCATTTACATTAAAAAAATGAAATGCGCATCAAAAGTTTTCTTTCATTTCTTTTTTAAATATCTTCTTTATCTTATTTATATATTCATTTATTTATTGTAATCAAATTGTATTTGTATGTCATTCACATTTATACAAATTCTGGAGTGATTTAACGCACCATTACAGTTATTATTTGCTACTAGAGGAAGGTGCCACTCACACAAATATATGCAACTCTAGTCAGATTTCCACTGTAGCCTTTCACCCAGAGATTCATTGTAGTATTGCTGTGCAATTTACCTACGTGCGTGTGAATGAGTATTTGGTTATCATACAGGGAGTATTTCTCAAGGAGCTCTTTCCCAAACTCTCGTGCTGTTATTATGTACTTGATGTAGACATACTTGTTCTATAGATGGGCTTCTAAGCTTAGTGTTTCGTAGATGTTATCGGAGGGATATGATGCGACACTCAAATGTTGTTTGGATTGATGTGAAGCCTGTACCTCTCTGCTTATGTTTCAAGGAGATGTGGTCTATGCCATCCCAAATATCAATATAATTGTTCGATTGTGGACGATTTGGCTGTTATTTCTCAAAAAGTGATAAATCTCATGGAAGATGTTTTGTGTGCTATTCCTCATTGAAGGATGTTTTCTACGTTCATGTAATCATGTATATGAATACACAGATATTGGGAGGTTGCCTAATACCAAAAGCATCAATACTTACTGGATGTTTAGTGTGGTTGAAATACAATAACCTTCTGAACTAACTTCCTAATATCATACAATCAATTACACCCAGATAGTATATTCATTTTATCCCATCATATAATATTATATACATAAGATAACATGGCGAGCTCCGAGCTTAACCACAATATAGAATATATTTAATGTCGCTATATCGCATACTTGGATTATATATTTTCATTAGCTTGTGTTATGTAATGATATATTTGTTTTCACTGGTTTTATTTCATAATCTTGATATCGTAATGACATATTGTCTATCAAATGTTCAGTCTTATAGACAATGTCCAAACTCGGATTGAAAGATAAACAAACAAAAGCAAATTTAAATAATCGATAGACTACAGAACATGACAGGGAGAATTATAAAGTATAAAGATAGATCTTTCTTTAAAACAGTAAAAAAAATAGTTGATATTATGCTAGAATTGGTGTATTTTTATTCAAAACAGAGAACGGTCATCGTCTAAAAAGTCTCTCAGATTCAGCCATTAACAAATAAAACGTCAGATAAATCTAAAACAAAGTTTTGTAGGTCACCTAAAAGGGTAAAACAAAGCAAATTCCATTAGATGTGAAGCAACTGAATATAACAACATTGTCGATCAAACGAGAAGTGTGGACATCGTTAATCTGTCTCTTTTCGATGGCGGCTGCTACAAAGGTTCTAGAAATGATGGGAATCTTGCATATGTTGCTTCTGTGAGTGACCAAAAAATAATTCAGCAGACTTTGTTGGGTGTGGAAGTTGGGGCTGTTTGTATTCGGTGAAGCCATTCCCCGTCCCGTAATGTGTTGTGCTACCAGTACTAGTTCGGCAATTAATATATTAGAATATACACTTAATAATACTGAAAAGGATTTGTGCCTGAAACTACCCAAAGAAAAGGTTGAGTCTAATTGTAATTTTCATGGATGCCGCAGTGACCAGCGATTAGACCTCTCTGGAAATTAAACGCATTACTGCAAAACAAACTTGTAAAACCTTACATTCACTTACTCTTCACAGAATGCCATTCTTTTGTCCGATATATATTAAATAGTTAAAGAGATCTAAGGTTATATGCTTGCAAAGGAAGTTTTCGTATATTTTAATTGTCTGCTTATATTAATAAATACCAATGAAATGCAGAATAAGTAAACGCATTCTTTGATAATATGAACTAACATGACACCACCCACACCACGTTATCTTGCACTAATTACATAACATGATGGCAAAAACTTCAATGCTGATCTTATGATCCAATAGAGATTATGAGTATTTACCAACCAATCGATTTTGTTAGAATTTTGTCAATAAATAATTACAATTTCTTGATGTAAGAGATTTGCTTATCGAAGGTCAAATGGGGGAAAATCTAAATTTATTTGCATATACATTCATTTCAAGTGACAAAGGAAATCATTATAAGTAATTTTATCTAAGTTTAGAATCTTAATCCTGGCGATGTATATTGTTTTCATTATCTGAATTCTGTTAGAAGAAAACCCTTAATGTATAGACCTTGACTAATCTCTATCGTCTGCTATATATATATATAATCCTAGATGCTTCATTATAGTTAGATTGCCCACTCAGCACCAAGATACTTCATAACGATAAATCAAAGATCAAATTGAGCCGTTCTATAACAATATCACACCCACAAGGGATTAGTGTTTTGTTCAATTTGTTTAATCTAAGGTTTAATGTATTGTTGAATGGACCGAATTCAAACGGAGTATACAAACTCGTGTAAACAAATATTTATGATATTTATTCATATATGGTGTTTGACGATCTGAATATAATTTTGTCTGGGGGTTTAATTTATTGAATAGAGCTGAGTTTAGTAAGTTAGTGTTAAGTGTGGTAGATCGATTACTTTGGAAATTTAATAGTTACTAATTACATGGATTCGTTTCTATTACACGCGTGTATTACATTCTATTATTCTCTTAAGAGAACACTGTGTAAAAGGATAAGGAAGCGAAATAAAGTCTTGTAGTGATTGTTGAAATGTTTCTCTCCCGATAGTTGTGACGTGTATTTATGAGATAAAGAACATCATTTACGTAGATAACGACTTAGAAATAAACATATAGAACCTATAACATAAACAGAAAAGCTATGCTAGTATTAGAGCCAAATTGTTCCCAGGAGAGGAATATACACAAGAGGTTCTTCATCTGTTTAACATTATCTATACTGTGCTTCACACATCACTTTACTGATATCTTACAACAATCATCTTATCTCATTTTTTTTTTATGGTACTTTACGTGTATACTCAAATAGTAACATTGCATATTACTAGATAATTTACGACATATTTTAAATCGCTTTTTGTCTATTTTATGAATGAATGGATCGGTTTATATTCATGGTAAAGCTCTCTTGCTTCCACTTTATGTTTCCTTTTAATTGATAATCAATAAACATAAACAAGGTTTAATAGCATTTCTATCTTAACATAGTGTGCCGTTTTCAGCCACGATAACGAACCAAAAAACAGAAAGGCATTTAAGTCTATCTACTTTATGAAGTCATGGGGGTTAATGGTTATGGTATTTAGCCCACACTCGTAACGTTGTGAGTTCGATTCACGGCGGAACATCATGATGTCCTTCAGCAAGACACTTTATTTCACATTGCTCCAGTCCACTCAGCTGTCAAAAATGCGTTGTAGATGTAATTCGAAAGTATAGCCTTGTCACATTCTGTGACATGCTGAATCTCCCTGAGAACAGTAGCTATAAAAGGAAATCACTGTTTATCAGAACGCCAAGCAGCAACACCAACGGGCAGCATCTACCTTTATCTATCTACCTATCTTTGTGTCTAGCTGTCTGTCTGAAAGTCTGTTAATCTAAGTCTCTCTCTCTCCCTATATATATATATATATATATATATATAATGTAGATAAATCTACCAAGAGTTTACGGTAGTGTCCAATCCGTATGAAGAACTCAATGTAATCCGGATATCATGGAAAGAAGAGATGCATTCTTCTAACACATATATGTCCTAGAAACGATCGTTAAATAATGAACTTTTTTTGTTTAATATAAGGAACTGTTTCATTGTTTTATTCATTATTTTTTTAATATTTTATATATATATATATATATATATAAAGAAAAAAAGATGAAATCGAAAATGCAACTGGAGTCTTATTTTTTTATAAAATATATATATTTATTTGGTTCCTTTACCGGTTTCGCAGTTCTTCTGCTTTTCAAAAGTAGAGTTGAGATGGAGGGTCTGTGATTTTTCTCACATCTGGTAAAGGAACCAAATAAATATATATATTTTATAAAAAATAAGACTCCAGTTGCATTTTCGATTTCATCTTTCTTTCTTTATACTTTCACTCGTGTAGGGCACCTCGGTTATTTTTCATTTTGTAAAAAAAACCTCACTTTCTAATATATATATATATATGTATGTATATGTATATATGTATATATATATATATATATATATATATATGTATTAATAAGAGGAATTCCAACTTTGTCTGATTTACTCGTTTTATTTACAATCCTTTAAAATTTATAATGTTATTATAATGAAATAGTATGATAGAATATTAAATGTTAAGTGTTAATTGAACAAGTACTTTCATGCTTTCGCAATCTTCAGGTTCATAATGTGTGGTGACAGTCAAGTTTGCAATGAAAATTGCAAACTTGACTGTCACCACACATTATGAACCTGAAGATTGCGAAAGGATGAAAGTACTTGTTCAATTAACACTTAACATTTAATATTCTATCATACTATTTCATTATAATAACATTATAAATTTTAAAGGATTGTAAATAAAACGAGTAAATCAGACAAAGTTGGAATTCCTCTTATTAATATAATCTTCTATACACAATCATACACACCCGTGTATATTTATATATATATATATATATATATATATATATATATATACGTATGTATGTATGTATAGTATATATATTATAGTTATTACCTTCAACAGATATGGGTTGCTACCGCCGATTTCCAGCATGTGACTTAGGTTGTATATCTGCATATCCCCATGCGTCGTTTTCTTCCATGCAACTATATATATATATATATATATATATATACAGAGAGAGAGAGAAAAAAAGACGGAGAGTGTGTTTGTTTCTGTTAGATTTTGTAATCTATTTATGTATCTCTGTACATATCTAGCTATCTATCGATCCAGTGAATATGAATAATAAACTGTTAAAAACCGCATTAGGGTTTCCATTTATAATGGCTAGGATTTTCTCAAATAATCACAGAATTAGAAATATGCAAAGATTTAAACAATCAGTTTCAGGCTTAGTGACACAAAATATTATCAGTATCTGGTCAATTTTATAATTTTTATACTTTAATTATAAATAATTTCTTTGCCATTTAAGCCGTGTGATTGAATTTGAAATTTACCATTGCTAGAGAAAGGAAATAAAATTGTAAAGATGATGTTTCAACTAAAGCATATAGAATTTACAATAAAACTGCTGGATGTACCCATAGGCAAATTGTTTAAAGCTGCAGTGCGAAAGGAAAATCTTCTCAAAGAAGCCAAGAATAAAATCGATAGTGTAAAATTTTTATATAGAATTTTTCTGTAAGATTCCTCTCCGCATGTATATTATATCATACACTAAATTCAACTGATTGACAACGGTCGCTTTCATTTTGACTTTTCGATTTTTATATAATCTGTTTTCTTGTGATAGCTATGCCCTATGGCACTATAAAGTTGTTGACAGAAAATTCGTTATTAAATAAATAAATAAAAATTATGCTGTACTTAAAGGTTTATTAAAGAAAATAATTTTTGTAAAATAACAATTTGGGTTCTTCGATTTCAAGTGAAGCCAATTGTTGAAGAAAAGTCATCATCCTAACAATCAGCATCTCTTCCATCACTTATCCTCACGCTTTATTTTGTAGCAAGTTGAAGCTTCATGCAGTTTTTCATATTTCTCCAGAATATTTCACCGTAGAATAAATTATCAAATACATTTTGCTTAAATGACAGACACGAATTGATATAAAGAAACTTTGACTGGAGTATAACTCAGAACCGTATAAATTTAGCTCATCTGTCAGAAGTGCGTACATACACAAACTGACGTCGGTTATGCATCTATCACAACCGATGTAACATAAGTAAAGACAACGATTAAAATATGTATTATTTTTAAACGAGATCTGTGAAAAGGAACGGAGTCCACACATTTTATTTGTTACGAATTTTATTAACTTTGAAATAATAGTGAAAGCCATCTCCTAAGATAGTGAAATAATATCTATAAAGGACGAAATTAAATATTCTGACACTTATTTTTTGGTTACCTCCATCGTTCTTTTGATGAGAAGAAATAAAAAGGAAAATACAATATATAATGAATATTTACCAAACTTCTCAACTTCCAACTTATGAGAAAACAAAAGGGAATATCAATCAATCTATTTTCTAATAAAAGTATACAGGAGACAACTCTTTGAGATTTTGGTGACCTGTAGTTGTAACTCTGTTTCAATTGTTTTACATTTTCACCACTAATATGTCCCAAATATTTTAGTAAAAAGCATGAAATCATATAATGGAATATAATGTTATGAGAAACTTTGAATCACCCCTACGCTAGGTGCATAATCATAGTTAGCTATCTCGAACCAAGGAGTGTTAAGTTCATTTATTCTAAACACAGCGCGGTTTCACTAAACTGGAAACTAATATTCTCATGGTTAATATTTTGCCCTCACGGCTGACTCGTTGATAATTATTTCAAATAACTCTTATAACAATGTTTCTTATCATCGCTACTATATACACTATATGATGTAAACAGACAATGGAACCTCACATTCCTACAATTAGCATCTTTGTAAAACAAACACTACTGTAAATTCTTACCAGAATTCCCTAAATAAATATTCAAAGATGTGTAAATAATAAATTGATAAGACCACAATGCTTATTAGTTTGAGCACGATAACCATACTTACATAAAATGAAACGTTCTTTGTTAATGCTGTTTCATATTTTTAAAATATGCTGACATCTGTTTGGCATTTATACAAATATACAGAAACACATACTCAAGGATCACAAACAATAATCGACTGTAATGATTTAAATTAGAGTGAAAAAACCCACATAGTGTATGGGATCAAAGCAAAAAGTTAAACAAAAGTTAGAAAGCAAAAAGTTAAAAAACAAAAAGTTAGAAAACAAAAAGTTAGAAAACAAAAGTTAGAAAGCAAAAAGTTAGAAAACAAAATTTACATACATAGAGATTTTCTTTGTAGAAGAAAGAGAATAAGGATAGAGAAGGAGAGGAGACATAGATTGAGAAATACGAAGAATGATTTAATTCTTCGATCTTAAAATTTAGATTACAAGCGAAATCTTTATGTACATACATACATACATATATACATGATACATATATACGTACATACATACATATATTGTAAAGAGTTAGGGCCCAATGGCTGAGCTCTTGCCGTTTCGACAGCTAATACCAGATTAGAATTAGCTGTCGAACCGGCAAGAGCTCAGCCGTCGGGCCCAAATTCTTTCTAATATAGTCACACTCGACTATCCCAAGTATCTAGTACTTTGTTGAATTATATATATATTATCTCTCTCTCTCTCTCTCTCGCTCTCTCTCTCTATATATATTGTGTGTGTGTGTGTGTGTGTGTGTGTGGATATATGTGTGTGTGTGTGTGTAGATATATATATGTGTGTGTGTGTGTAGATATATATATGTGTGTGTGTGTGTGTGTATATAGATATATATATGTGTGTGTGTGTGTGTGTGTGTGTGTGTGTATATAGATATATATGTGTGTGTGTGTATATAGATATATATGTGTGTGCGTGTATATATGTGGTGTGGTGGGGTGTGGTGTGGTATGTGTATGTAGTGCAAACCTTTATCTACATACATTGCTATCTCATGTCATGTCTTTCTTGTTTATTCTGCTGAAGAAATGGTAAACCAATACGTTTGAAATTTAAAGTGGATGCTGTACATAGTCTACACCCTTACTTTTTATAATAGAGTGAAGACGTGTCTGATAAGACATTTCGTAAAATATATTCTGGTATAATACACAACACGGTAGAATATTGGTTTAAATACCTTCCAATATTTGCTTTCAATGATGGTGGTTAAATTATGTCATATTTACACACGGAGTTTGATACGATAAAATACACTACCTTTGTATAAATGTTTCTATGAATATAATGTAGCTTTGTATGGATGTAGAGAAATATATAAACAAATAATGGAAGTACTATTTCCTGCAATAACGTGGTATCTTGGCAAGATTCCTAAGCGGCGGGCTAACATTTTCCCACTTGTCAATTCTACAATGTGAATAAAATATGCATTTACAACTTTGAATTCGAAACATAGTCACCAGTAATATACTTAACGTATATCTCTCTATTAATCACCCTTCTAGGGCAGTGGATTAGCAGTATCGATAGAGCGTCGAATAACATACTTTGCGGTATAGCGTTACGGCCCTTTACGTTCTGGGCTCAAATACCATCGAGGTTAGCTTTGCCTTTTATCTTTACTGGGTAGATAAAATAAAGTACCAGTAACGCACTGGAGTCGATTTAATCGAGTTTCCCCTCAAAATGGTTGGTCTTGTACCTTTTCTTGAGATAATCCATTTTCTATTTGTTCAACTAAAACAAATATTTTCAAAAACGAAATGTCAGTGTTTTTCAGCTTTAAGTCCTATAGATAGTTTTGTAAATATTTGATGATGCACTTAATATAAAGTGAAAATAAGTAATATGCAGTTTCTTTCTTATTCAAAATACCAATGATTACTATAAAAATTCCAGCTGATTTTTTTTCTTTCTTTTATCATAAATAAATATTCTTATTTCAATGTAGCTTTCAGTCTCTACAGCTTCTTAAATGTTTTCTTGCGTCACCTTATAATGAATAGATAACAACAGTTCAGTAAATCTTTTAAGAATCACATCACTATAGAGAACAATTTATGTAGTTAATTTTCAAATATTGACCTCAATAAAGAAATCGCTTATCCTTTTATTTCTTTAAACATTTTACTTAATATCTATCTGAGTAGAAAATAATTCAAATATTCAATCATTATCTTATTTCATCAATAAACATTTCCAACGATATTCTTTTTTATGGTCTTACCACAATTCTTTTCCTTTTCGTAATTTTCGTAAAAGGAATTTCTTTGGATTTCAATAGCAACTATGCTTTATGCCAACATATAAAGCTTACTGAGTTATATCTTTTAGATAACTATTAGATATAGTGATATAAAATTTAGTGTTGAAATAATTATTGAATTCAAACTTCACTAAAGCCAACTAGATTTTCCATTCGTCTAACATTGATAAAATAGGTGCCAAGTAAAAGTTGGAGTAAATTCGCAAATAAAACCTATTATTGTATCAAGTAAAAGCAACTAATTGTCAAAAACATAATACACTAGACGGAGACTCCATAGACATTCAATATGTTGAGCTTTGAGTAGTTTCCAAGAGTTAGGCCCTCAGGCCCTTGTTTCATTGCGCTGTCCACCTTTTCTATGGGTATATATGTGTCTATGAGTGTGTATGTGTGTGTGTCTGAGGGTATGTGTGTGTGAGGGTATGTACGTGTGTGCAAGCGTGTTATGTATTCAGCAGTCGGTGGATTGGCAGTATCAGTAGAGGGTCGGACGCCATGCTTTCCAGCATAGTTACGTCCCTTTACGATCTGAGTTCAAATCCCGCCGAGGTTGACTTTGCCTTTCATCCTTACGGGGTCGATAAAATAAAGTACCAGTAATGCACTGGGTAATTGCTGGCCTTGTGCCTATAGTAGAAACAGTTATGTATTCAGCAGTCCTGATTTCTGAAATATATATATATATATATATATATATATATATATATAAAATAAACAGATTACAGTACAAAAAATTCACTAAAGGCAACAAATAAAAGATACAAATAGACGAACAACAACAACAACAACAATCATTAAGAACGCTATACGTGGTGGCATAAGCAATATTATAACTGCTGTAACACACTTCTTCATATTGAATTAGAATCGATCGGATATTTCAGAAAAAGCCTGTTGACAATGTATCTCATTTCTTTAGCTTCAAACAGAAGTTTTACAACACATGAAATTCATACGGAAATCTAGTGCATGTAAAATCAAATTTTCCAAAGTAGGCATCTTGCTTTAATATTGAAGATTGCACAAGTGCCAACGGAAAGATTTTCAGTTGTCTATATATTACTTAGTGTGATCGACAGCAAGAACAAAGCAACAGGTTTTTTTATCTACTATATTTCATTCAATTCATGTATATATGTGTATCATATATGTATATATATGTGTATCATATATGTATATATATGTGTATCATATATGTATATATATGTGTATCATATATGTATATATATGTGTATCATATATGTATATATATGTGTATCATATATGTATATATATGTGTATCATATATGTATATATATGTGTATCATATATGTATATATATGTGTATATCTTATTTGTATATATATATATATATTTATCATATATATATATATAACATATATGTATATATATATATTTATCATATATACATATATTTATCATATATATATATAACATATATGTATATATATATTTATCATATACGTATATATATATGTGAGAAAAGACCCTCCATCTCAACTCTACTTTTGAAAAGCAGAAGAACTGCGAAACCGGTAAAGGAACCAAATAAATATATAATTTTTTTTTTAAATATGACTCCAGTTGCATTTTCGATTTCATCTTTTTTCCTTATACTTTCACTCGTGTAGGACACCTCGGTTATTTTTTTATTTTGTAAAAAAAACATCACTTTCTAATATATATATATATATATATATATATATATATATATATATATATATATAATCATATATGTATATATATTTATCATATATATGTATATATATTTTGTTCATGTATATATGTGTGTGTGTATACATTCATACACTCATATACACACATACATGCACACATACATATAATTAATATTATCCTATTCAAAATATTAAGATATCATTAATAATTCAAAATAATAAAATATTTAATAAAGGAGATATATACCTGTTTAGATCATAACACATAACATTTCTCTTGCTATGAGGTGAATAATAAATTCAGTAAACATATATAGTTTCAACTGTGTTGTTTACAAATGGAGATCTCTTGCATTATAAATGTTTACCTTTCAGTTTAAGGGATTATAACTTAAAACCGAACATTTTATCAAACGGATTACTACATGTAAAATTCCCTTTTATTGAAACAATTTGTTTGCTGATACAACGATAAATAAATTAACTTTCGAAACAATAAAATATTCTTATACTAACAATTATTAAAACTGTTTGTATGATGCTTTGTTTCACATGATTTAATGTATCAAATTAGAAAGAAACAGGAATCCTGTCTTAACCCTTTAGCATTTAAACCGGTCGTATTCAGCCAGAATTCTCTCACCTCTTTCTGTTCAAATTGGTCATAATTGGCTGCTCATACTGATGTTAAGGAATTGTTCTCAAAATAAATAATATCAATATCTCGTAGATTCGATTTTATGTACGATAATTATGTAAGATAAAGCCTTTACCACAAAAATACAATAGTATATATAGAATATATTGTAAATTCTAAAGGGTTAAAACGAACTTAGGATGGGGAGAGCGGGA
Organism: Eledone cirrhosa; assembly: GCA_964016885.1. Lineage (NCBI taxonomy): Eukaryota > Metazoa > Mollusca > Cephalopoda > Octopoda > Eledonidae > Eledone > Eledone cirrhosa. The sequence continues at coordinate 15,178,807 of OZ024750.1, read as the reverse complement.
GAAACAGAGGCAGTGACAGCGGGAGTTTGTTTTATTTTTTGTGTTCGGACCTTGTGTATGTGTATACTCATGCATGTGACATTTAGAAGTTTTCCTTCAGATTAGAAATTATAGCTCAATTTAGAGGAATCACTTTTAAATCTTCTATGAATCTTCCCAAATATTTCACATAAAGATTTCTTTATGAGATAATATTCTGACATTTGTTAGTTGTAATTAAACAAATATGTTAATAATTGTTTCTACTCCAGGCACAAGGCCAGCAATTACCCAGTGCATTACTGGCACTTTATTTTATCGACACCGTATGGATGAAAGACAAAGTCACCCTCGGTGGGATTTGAACTCAGATCGTAAAGGGACGTAACTATGCTGAAAAGCATGGTGTCCGACCCTCTACCGATACTACCAATCCACCAAATATGTTAATAATATCAATAAACAAGGTTACAACATATTCTTAACCAATTCAGTGAATAGAACAACCCACCCATCAGCTAAATGTATCAACTGTTTCAAAACAGATTTAGGAGAAAATAGCTAAACATTTGAGATTCTATCATCCACTAAAATCAAGCTTTGAATGAAATTTGCTTGTTTGGAATAATTAAAATTCTGTTATGCAATATTTTAATGCTATACAGAATAAAAGAACCAGTGTGCATTTGCTATTACTATCTTTCGGTGATAGAACCTATTTTTAGAGTTGTACATAAGAAGCCTAAGGTATTCGGCTCACGCATAGTAATGTCGTGTGTTCGATTCCCGGCGGCACGCTGTATCCTTGAGCAAGACACTTTATTTCACGTTGCTCCAGTTCACTCAACTGACAAAAATGAGTTGTACCTGTAATTCGAAGGGCCAGCCTTTCCATATTCTGTGTCATACCGAATCTCCCTGAGAACTATGTTAAGGGTACGCTTGTTTGTGAAATGCTCAGCCACTTGTACGTTAATTTCACGAGCAGGCTGTTCCGTTGATCGGATCAACTGGAACACTTGTCGTCGTAACCGACGGAGCGCCGCCATATTTAACCAACCAAAGTCAATAAACTTCAGAACACAGATAAGCCGGAACATTTATCCTCGTCTGTGTAAAATTTTTCGTAATATTTTTCGTAATATTTTTCGTAATATTTTTCGTAATATTTTTCGTAATATTTTTCGTAATATTTTTCGTAATATTTTTCGTAATATTTTTCGTAATATTTTTCGTAATATTTTTCGTAAAATCCAACACAAACACTAAAAATCTTTGTCAGTTCTACAATACAGATTACTAAGAAATTCTTTTCTTTAACCTGAAATTATTGAATCGGCGCTCAGAATTAGTCTCATTTAACAAACATGAACTTTTAAAACTTCATAATACTTAAAATCAATTATATTGTGAAGAAAGAAACAAAAATATTGATATAATACCCATATCTCTTTCCATTGTGTTAATAAAATTTTGTATTACATTATTTCATTTTCATTCATTTAGTTATTAAATATCATTCTACGTTATTGCTTTTTTTATCAGTATATCGTCCTTACACTGTAATATCATTTTAGAGAAACTATACAACAGCAACAAATAAACCAGGAACATGGACTATAATAGAGATCCGTTAATTTGACTATTTATAACTAGATTTAATGCTTGTCTTTCCAGGTATATGAATTTAATTATGAACAACTTTGTACACAAAAATTGCTTTTGAACCAACCTTCTACTGATTTAGTTCCATTAAAACTATATTACTATAGTTAATTTTTTTAGAACTCGTTGGTATTCATTCCCCATTTTATCTGATTGATTCCTTTCAAACCGTAGGAATATTCCCAATCTCTCTCTCTCTCTCTCTCTCTCTCTCTCTCTCTCTCTCTCTCTCTCTCTCTCTCTCTCTCTGAGCTCCTGCCGTTTCAACAGCTGGATCCAAACTAGATCTAGCTGTTGAAGCGGCAGGAGCTCAGCCGTCGGGGTCCCGAATTTTTCATATTACCCACTCTGCTACCCCAGTATCGAGTACTCTCGTGAGTAATGGTCTGACGGATTTTAGCGCTTCCATTTTGATATATATATATATATACATGCATGCATACATACATATATATATATATATATATATATATATATATATATATTGTTTCCGTAACGTACTAAAACACTTTATAGTGTAAATTTGTTCATATTTATAACTTTCCCCTATTTTATTTTAATCGAGATTTTGATATCTCAAAATCTGTAATTATCTTGCTATTTATTACGATGTATTTATTATCACACCATTTCATTTTATCTGATGTGTTTTTAATGTGGTGTAATTCATTTGATAAATTTCACTGTGCTAACATTCAAATAACAACTTCTCTTTCTCAATAACAAATACCAATTTAGACTCATGCACTTCATCAGATCAAATCATCCTTGTAATAGCCAATGTTATTTTTAAAACAAAACCTAAATTAATTCGATATTATTAGCGTTATCTTTCTCGTAGCCAATTGGTGAAATCAACTGATATATTTTGAACATTCTAGATTCAGTGATGTATTTTCAACCACAGATTGCTCGTTTATGGTTAATCAAATGGTGCCATCGAGCGGCCACCATTCCTGCACGTACTCCTTCATGCAGGAAAACATATACCTCTATATTTCTGACCACTTTATTCCACCCACTGACGTCCTCTCCATAAAGTCCTCTCTCTCCTAACTTTTTCGTTGCTCACGTTTTAATACGGATGAAGGACCAACGCCTAATATGTTGACATCACTACGTTTTCCATTTTTGTATTCTGCTTCAAACCATGCATAGAATACTATGTGGAATTGTGTTCACCTCGGTCTTGTGTTCACCTCAGTCATGTACATCAGAAGATGCTGTTGTGACCGGATTTAGTTTTACGCTTGTTATAGTAGGAAAAGAGTCTTAACGTCTCGGATGCTAATCTTTCATCAGACAATAGAATGAGAAATTAAAGAAGATATAGAAAGAGTAGTGAGAACAGTAGCAGAAATGAAAGCAAACATTCTTCGAGAAAAAGCCGGTCTGTTCATATTGCCATCTCTTTAAAAACTGTTGATAATAGCGTTCATAGGGTAGGAAGTTGGGTTGACCATATATATATATATATATATATACATACACGATTAATGTACACGTGTATATATATATATATATATATATATATATATATATGTCTTCCTCTTCTAGTGTGTCCATGTAGGGGCTCCCAAAGGAGCACTGAGTGCAATGTCAACTCTGGATGTCGGTGAGCATGTCCAGCTAATCTCAGTCTCCTCTGTGTCACTTTTGAGCTGACTTTTGGGATGCTCCCATACAGCTCTGAGTTTTTCATCCTCAGTGTATACTGATTAATGTTCAGAGCCATCCTCAGCATTCTCGTGTAGCACCCATCCACCATCTGAGTGAGTTTCTTGGTCAGTGTCCAAGTCTCAGGAAGACCAAGGTTAACGTATGTTGATGCCCTGAGGACAGACACTGGTCTGTTGGAGGCGCAGGACATGGCAGCGATAATGAGGGACAGAGACCGCTGGAGAGAACTCGTCCATGGATCTCGGGAATTTTACCCGCCTTAGATAGATAGATATATATACGTGTGCACTCTAATTGTTTTGTACGTTCTCACATTCAAATCTTATGTCTCATTGAGTGAGTAATGGACCGGCCGAGATTCTTAGGATCTTCTGCTAGCTTCATTAACCAATATATATATATATATCTCAAGCAGAGAAAAAGAAAAAGATTTTGCCGCTAATATACGGTACATTTCAATGCAAAGATAACTAAAAATATCTAAATCAGAGACGCATATGAACATAGTTTAACTTATGCCAAAATCTTGATAGGATAGAATATAAGTAAAACTAACTATTGCAAGAGAGTTCCACTCACATATTAATTATCTTCATAAGAAATTAAGACAACCAATATATATAAATGTATATATATGTATATATATATGTATATATATATATATATGTATATATATATGTATATATATATATATGTATATATATATGTATATATATATGTATATATATATATGTATATATATATGTATATATATATGTATATATATATATATGTATATATATATATATGTATATATATATGTATATATATATGTATGTATATATATATGTATATATATATATGTATATATATATATATGTATGTATATATGTATGTATATATATATGTATATATGTATATATATATATATATATATATATATGTATATATATATATATATATAACGAGGGGGCAGCCATCATGTATGTATGTAAAAGGTAAACAGAAATAACAACACAATCGGTACGCGGGTGTGTGAGTGTGCACACGCACACACACGCACACACACACACACACACACACACACATATATATATATATATGTGTGTGTGTGTGTGTGTGTGTGTGTGTGTGTTTTCACTAACCAAAGAACATTGTTTCTAGAAGATTTACACGTTACGCTTTATCAACCTATCCGTACTATTTAACGGAGCACATTTTTTTAGAGCATCCTACGGACTTTTACTTAAACAATATTTATTATTATTTTATTTTCTAATTAGGGCGGGGAATTGGCAGTATCGGTAGAAGGTTGGACGCCATACTTTCCAGCATAGTTACGTCCCTTTACGGTCTGAGCTCCAATTCCGTCAAGGTTAACTTTGCCTTTCATCCTTACGAGGTCGATAAAATAAAGTACCAGTTATGCACTGGGATAATTGCTGGCCTTGTGCAAAAAGTAGAAACAATTATCATTTTATTTTCTAACTTTTCTTATGTGTTATATTTTTTATTTTCATAGTTTTTCTCTTAACATAATTAACATTTTTTCAAATTCAATATGCTAAAAACAGCCTCGCTTCGGTTAATAAATATTTGTAGATAAATTTTTAACTACATAAGAATTTGTTTTAATATATTACATGTACAGAAAGGTGGTGAATTAGTAGAGTCGTTGCTGTCGGATAGAAAACTTTGTGGAGTTTATTCTGGTTATCAAACCTCTGAGATCAAATACGATCGAGGTCAATTTTGCTTTTCATCCTTTAGAGAGTTTCCAGCCTAGTATTGCCATACATCCTTCTATTATACTTCGTTCTCACCATTTCTTTCAGTCTCTCTCTCACACACACACACTCTCTCTCTCTCTCTCTCTCTCTCTCTCTCTCTCTCTCGCATTCTGTTTAAGATATTACCTATGTTCAGACATGGAGAGAGATTAAGGCTCCGCTAGGTTTAAACTGCCCATTACACACCCTATGATTTAGGGGTTCATAGCATGGACATTGATTGGAGTGTGTCCCCATTTTACGTCAATATTAATATTCTCAACCTTAACATACATCCTTTTAATGTTATATTACCTTTTTAAATATTACAAATTTATTCTGGCAACAGGTGTTATTGTACACACATGCATGCTATTGATTTCAGAGCTCTATGTACTATTTAAGTGTTTGTTTGTTTGTTTTTTGTAATATTATATAAACACTTTATATTGTTGCATTTCGCAATACGAAGTTCGGTTGAAATGTTCATAGCCTGATCAAGATACTCTCATGGAATTACCAAATGAGGTTTATTTTTCAACATAGCCCGTAAAAAGAAACGATGCAATTATTAATAAGACGAGTTGAAATTAATGCAAGCAAGATTTTCACAGCTAGCATCACTCCTTCATAGTCAACCTATGAACGAACTTTTCAGCCGACCCTCGTTATTTTTTGACATTCGTTATAATAGAAGCTACTCATATTCGATTGCACCGGTTTAATTGCACCAGTTTCTATCTATATATTTTTATGTACCATAAAATGTTTCAAATAAACCAGAATCTTTTTATTGATTCTGTAATAGAGTTTGTATATTTCTAAAACTATTCCCTGCATCTGTATATAAACCTCTACTCGTATTTAATCAAAATAACCATTACAACCGTAATTCAGACAGAATCACACCTACTTTACTATTGCGTATAAATAAAAAAAAATGTTCTTCTTCAAAGATTTGTAAAGGTAACAAAGAACGAGAGGTGATAAAATAAATAGTGTTTGATAGTTCATTTTTAGCCTATTTAAACTAGTGTTTCGTGTATTTCCAATATTTTACAAGGTACCTATAAACTGTGTGTTTGTTCTTGTATTTATATAATTTGAGAAAATACTCTTTCTCTAAAGCTCCTGCCTATAAATATATCGCACACCCAAATGTTTATTTTCTAAGCCTCACTATACGTACTTGCACACAACAAAAATCAACGTACACACATACTTGACTCAGATGCGTAAATACGCATGACGGAGATATAATTACTAACGCACATACACACACAAACACACACACACATATACACACTTATGTGCTACTTGTACACACACAGTGAACCCACCCACACCAGCCCTCTACACATACAAAAAGATATACAAATTTGACATCATGCATCATATATACAGACAGACGCAACCATCATACAAACTAAACAAAGTCATCTAAACAAAGATAAATATAACATTATGGCTGTATACAGCCATATACAAAGCTTCTGCACACGCATATAATGGTTAACTCACACGACTACACACACAAACATACACACAACAGACCTAGGTGATTTACATACATCCGTATCTCACTCACTCGTAATACCCGAGTACACAAACACGTCCGCAGACTTCTTAAAATTACACACATATTATTGCTTATACCACCTTACTCTACAACATCATACACCACACACATATATATATATACATATTATCTCCTCTCCTCTACTTCCTGTTTTTAGGCTGCCACAAAACTTGCTGCGATTAACAATTCTATCGTCTGGAATCTTCTTCGTACGTCCAAAACATTGTTTTAAACATCAGTTGTACTGAAACATCCAATGAACATATATAAACACATATATACATGCATATATATAAAAAGACACAAAAATCATTATGCAGCGTTCGTCTTCCACAATACATACATACATACATACATACATACATACATACATACGTGTGTGTGTGTGTGTGTGTGTGTGTGTGTGTGTGTGTGTGTGTGTGTGTATCCAGGGAGTAAGGAAGGCTTAACAAATTGCTCTTGTATTATTATATATACATATATGTATATATATATATATATATATATATGTGTATATACAGACGCACACATACAAGATGCATGCTTACGCAATCAGAAATCAACGCAATATATTTATATAACACTAATATACACAGAAGAAAACATTTTAGCTTGAGCGCCTAATGAATATATATATATATATATATATATATATATATATAATTTATACGTAAGCAGGAGTTGAGGGTTAAAAGAACTGTGATAGTGATAGTGAAGTAGAGGTGACGAGAGATTATGCGTGTGTTCATGTATTCATAATTGTGTTTTTACGCGTGTATGTAGGAATAAACAGGGTTATATGTTTATATATATATTTTTAAGTAGTGGTGTAAATTCCGAAATTATATCGTCAGTAAAGCAAATCCTCAAGCAAAAGGTCAATGACTATTGATTTCTCAGTCAAAGTATTAACTATCGTTGATTGTTATAAATCATTTCGTTAGTTATGAAATGTCAGTTCTCCTTGGGCATATAAAATAACTGAAAATTACATTTAAACGCGAAGTCTAGCTTATTATATATATAACTATATGTACAACACGTAGTTGCTATTGAAATCTAATTCTTCCAAAGATATATATAATGCTTGATTAATTGTATGTTTTACTAGTTTACAAACAGCCAGCCCTTTAAGGGAAATCGTTAATAAAAAGTTGTGACTAACACATCATTTCGAAAGGTCAGGTTAGATACTGTTAAATATGCTGTGTACTTTTATGTTATCAGAACTAATTTAAGCGAAACTGCGTGCTTTTGAGATTATTATTATCAAGGGCGCCATGCTTTGACGCATAGAGTTACGGCCCTTTCCATTCTGAGTTCAAATCCCGCCGAGGTCAACTTTGCCTTTCATCCTTACAGGGTCCATAAAATAAAGTACCAGTAATGTGCTGGGTAATTGCTGGCCTTGTGCCAAAAAGTAGAAACAATTATTATCATCCGATGTAGGGCAGCGGATTGGCAATATCGGTAGAGAGTCGGACACCATACTTTGCAGCATAGAGTTACGGTCCTTTACGGTCTGAGATCAAATCCAGCCGAGGTTAACTTTGTCTTTCATCCTTACGGGGTCGATAAAATAAAGCACCAATAACATACTGAGGTCGATTTAATCGACTTTCCCCTCCCCCAAATTACTGGCCTCGTGCCTATACTAGAAATCATTATTATCATCCGATGTCTATCTGCCTTTCAATGGAATAATTATTAGTATCTTACCAATACAAAACATTATATTTTATGAAAATGTGAAAATTGTGATAACCATGTATTTCTTAAAGCCATTAGCGATATAAATGAAGGTAGAATAACTTATGAAATATTAAGCTCTTACAACGGTTAAGATGTATTAACAATGCTGTATCAT
>OZ024750.1:15135289-15165289 GCA_964016885.1 Eledone cirrhosa | reverse complement strand
GATACTGCCAATCCACCGCCTTCAAGCATATAATATTAAAACCATGCATATTAACTCTTTAGCATTTACATTACTCTATATTTACTCTTGCATTTTCACGGTAAAAGCTTTACCTCAGATAATATCGATTCTATGAGATGTTGATATTATTTATTTTGAAAACAATACCTTAACATAAGTATGAGCAGCTTGTTACAGCTGGTTTGAACAGAAAGAGGTGAGAGAATTATGGCCGGATACAGCCGGTTTAAATGCTAAAGGGTTAATGCTAGTGAATATTAGTATGGTGAAAATGTTTTATCAGATACATCTAAACTTCTTTTGTTTCTAAGTTAAACCACTCACGTAATCAACTACACAGTATCTATCTTCATGGTTTAATATAGAAGCGATCGATCCACGAGAGCATTATAATCTGGCTTGTAGTATATTTACTCTTTAACAAATTATCCGTCACGATGTAAAATTATCAGAGCTTGTAATCCAACTTAAGTTATGCATATGCATGATTTATTCGAAGGAACGGGGAAACGTCTATGGAGTTTAAAGCCCCGATAACAGATAAACTGATATGGGTGACGGGGGGATTCCGAGATTGATGGATAACAGGCCATTGGAATTCTTCTAAATATATGTCGATGGCAAACTAGAGATCAATATTATTAACAGATACCAACCAGTTTAATAGTTAGATTTATTGTAAATGTAGATATAAAATTTAAATATAAAACTAAATATGATTTAAATATGATTGTTTGTAGCTTAGCACGTTTAGTGAAAGTAAAACTGGTTCATTTCAAATGAGCATCTAATGTTGCCTCTTTACCTTTGCATCTCTTATTCTCTCTCTCCCTCGCAGAGCGTTCATGAGGAACGGGAACTGGAAGAGGGAATATTAAAGTGAGTGTGAGAAAGAAGTACACTTTATATACAGCCACCTTAAACCTAAAGAACAACCTAACGAGAGACGGACAGTAACAGCATTGAGTGTTTCGACCAGCGTCGCCACCAGTAACTACAAGTTACCAACTTAATAATATATATATATATATAAACAAGAAAGACGGTTTCGTTCGTACATCCCTTTATATTTTGTTATACGTATTTCAAAGACGTAAGGCAGTTGTATAACACCTGCCCTACGTGTTCTCTTCAGACAAAATCTAAACCGTCTTTCTTGTTTATATATATATATATATTATCAATAAAACTCCGGATGAACAAATGCCCTGGAATGCTTCACATCTGTTAAGAAAGGGTCGCCAGATTTTCAATTAACCAACTTTCTTCGATTGAATATATATATATATATATATATATATATATATATTGCGAGGTTTTTTTATATGAAATCGGGTGTCGAAACAAATATTGTTATACTTGGGGCGGGTCATATTTGTGTAATATTGCCAGAATTAATAGCAGAACACACTCACTGTTTGGTTGGTTTTTCGCTTTTCGCTTCTGTGTCTTTTATATCGGTTAATTTAATTTATTCGGTCCTCAGTGTTGCCAACGGTCAAAAATACAGATACAATATAGACACAAACACATATATATATATATATAGTCTATCATATGATAGACTATATATATGTGTTTGTGTCTATATTGTATCTGTATTTTTTACCGTTGGTCAGTCAATGGCAACATTGAGGACCGAATAAATTAAATTAACCGATATAAAAGACACAGAAGCGAAAAGCGAAAACCAACCAAACAATGAGTGTGTTCTGTTCTTAATTCTGGCAATATTACACAAATATGACCCTCCCCAAGTATAACAATATATATATATATATATATGAAAAGAGTCAGGACCCCGATGGCTGAGCTCTGGCCGTTTCGACAGATAGATATATTAAGAAGTGCGGTGGCAGGCCAAGTGTAGGATGAAGTTATATCTGTATATTTACCAACTGTGTAACCGAGACTGCACCAACGTGTATAAATGTATAGACATGTCTAATATGTAGACATCTAAACATACCAGAGAATACGAATTCCCCTGTCAACAGAAAAAATTATAAATCTGCCAGTCTTGACTTAATTCCAGTACCCGAAATCTTCACCCAACTCAATCTATAATTTTTCGTGTTTTAAATCAACCTCAAAATTGAAATATTTTACAATATATATGACTTTATTGGGTTTTTTTAAAACATATCCGTATTTTAATGTGACAATAATAATTAAGCTAACTGAATCGACAAAATGCCTTTTATTCTAGTGTAAAAAGTATTTATTATTTTGAAACAATTCAATAGTTTGGTTGAAGATTATTTCAAGCGAGTCTGAAATATTTCATTTTATATATATATATATATATATATATATAAGCGGCTTAAAATATTTTTATTCTATTTCGAAAAATTATCATTGAGAGAACATAAAGGATTTCTGTCGCTTTCATGTATGTAATTTTTTCACATAACATGTGATTATTACTCACTTTGTAAAATAATAAACGTTATTCTAATAATACAATTCAAATATTATTTTCATTCAATTTTCTAAACAAAAGCTCACATAATACATTGACCATCCATCAAATACGTATAGCCTATAAATATATGTGGTCATGTGTATGTGTAATTGTGTGCGGGTGCATGTGTGTCTCTCTCTCTCTCTCTCTCTCTCTCTGTATATATATATATATATATGTGTGTGGGTGTGTAATAGTTTTCCAATTTATTTAAGATATTTGCAGAATTGAAGACATACATTAACAATGTCAAAATATAATTTTTGTTTGAGTCAAGACAGTTCTTGGTATTTGTAAATATATGAGCGAGTTAGGGCGGGTATATATATATATATATATATATATATATTTTTACTCAGATCTCGGTAGTAAATAAGTTATCACCATGGAGATGTACCTGATATGTTGTTCTCATCATCACCAAAAAAAAAAAAAAAACCCTCACAATCGAGCCCTCTTTGGATTTTAGTCTTTACATTTGTTATTATTACTATATATATATATGTAAATATATATTAGTGTATACCTTTGTACTCATGTTGTGATTTGACATATCTCCATTATATCTTTCAATTTCCTGCTGTATTGCAGGAGTGCAACAAAGTAGTCAGTAGGAAAATGAAAGGGAAAATTGCATAAATTTCTCGGAGAATGTTAATTGAAAGGAAATGCAAAGACGATAGAAGATAAAACAAAAGCGAATCGAGGTGAATAGTAAGTTGGTCAAGTGATAAATGACTGAATTGCTAGTATTTATTGAAGGAGTGGCGTCAAAGTAAAATATGTTGGCCTTGTGGTTAATTGAGAAACCACGGTAGTTACGGCTCTTTACGGTCTGAGTTCAAATACCGCCGAGGTTAACTTTGCCTTTCGGGGTCGATAAAATAAAGTATCAGTAATGTACTGTGTAATTGCTGGACTTGTGCCAAAGGTAGAAACAATTATTATTATTATTATTATTATTATTATTATTTGGCAGTATCGGTAGAGGGTCGGACGCCATGCTTAGCCGCATAGAGTTATCGCCCTTTACGGTCTGAGTTCAAATCCTGCAGAGGTTAACTTTGCCTTTCATCCTTTCGGGGTCGATTAAATAAAGTACCAGTGACGCACTGGGGGTCGATTTAAACGACATTTCGCTACTTTTCATTTAGCTCGCCTTCTGCCAACTGTAGAAACAATTATTATTTAATGTAATGTTTTATAAATTCAGTTTATTGAGAACAGAAGAGCGAAAGAGAGAGAGAATCTGAGAGCATATGTATGTGTGAATGTGTGCGTGCAATGTGTATTTCTGTGTGTGTGTGTGCGTATGTGTTACATTTTTAGTTACGTCTTAAGCTTTCACTTCAAACCAAGGTCAAATTTGTAGTTCATTTTTCCGGGATTGATAAAATGAAGTATGGTTGATAAAACCAATTATGTACTGCTGTCGATTCACTCGACTGTAGCCAACACTTCATAATATCTGACATTACATCTTTAAAGTTTATTATTGGGTTAGTAGGATGAAACAAGGAGAAATACCTTCATTATACATCCAACCTACATAACGATAATGAAACATAATACGAAAATATATATCGTAGTTGTATGCATGTATGAATGTATGTATGTATGCATGCATGCATGTATGTTTGTTCATATATATATATACCTTTGTTTTGTTTTCATCTTTGTCTCTCTCAATTTTCACTTTATCCTATCTCTCCTATCTATCATTCACTTCCTACCTCGAGATCTCCCTCTGCATTGTTGTGGCTTTCTAAACTACGTATTTTATATATATATATATATATATATATATATATATATATATATATATATATATATATATATATATATATATATATATATATATATATATATATATATATATATATATATATATATTGGTGAAGGCCGAGTGGTAAGAGAATTGGATTGGCAATCGTCAGGTTGTGAGTTCGACCGGGTGATGTGTTATGTATGTCCTTGAGCAAGACACTTTATTTCATGTTGCTCCTTCTACCTGGAGTTGCGAACGATTGATAGTATTAGCAACTGGAAAGACCAGCGGAAACATTGTTTCCTCGGTCCGATTTGACGAAAGTCGATCGACTGTCGAGACGGCCGGATCTCAGGCGTCGGGGTCCTGATTCTTTTCCTTTTATATATATATATATGTGTGTGTCTATGTATATACACACGCACGCACACACATACACGCACACACAACCACACACACATACACACCACACACATATATATATATGCACACACACATACACTCCTCCCATATCTGTGTGTGTGTGTGTGCCTGTGTGTGTGTGTGTATATAAATGTATGTATATATATATATATATGCGTGGCGTGCACAGCTGCGTATGTGTGTGATTTCAACATCTGCTTGAACCTATTATTTCGTCTTAAACAGGTCTTTAGCTGGCACTGTACCAAAGATACAATAAAGAGAGAAATATGTATAGAATAAAAATAACATTTGCTCCTGTTTCAGACGTCTATGTAAATCTGACCTTGTTGATTACTGACTTATAATGAGTAAGAGAAATCTCAAGTAAAATGTAAAATATCAGCATTATTTCCACGATGGATTGGCAGTAGCGGTAGAGGCTCGGACGCCATGCTTTGCAGCATAGAGTTACGGCTCTTTATGATTTGAGCTCAAATCCCGCCGAGGTTAACTTTGCCTTTCATCCTTATGGGGTCGATAAAATAAAGTACCAGTCACGCACTGGGGTCGATTTAATCGACTTTCTCCTCCCCCCCCCCAAAAAAAAAAATTACTGGCCTTGTGCCTATATAAGAAACCATTATTTCCACGGTGGATTGGCAGTATCGGTAGAGGGTCGGACACCATGCTTTCCAGCGTAGTTACGTCCCTTTACGATCTGAGTTCAAATCCCGCCGAGGTTGACTTTGCCTTTCATCCTTACGGGGTCGATAAAATAAAGTACCAGTAATGCACTGGGTAATTGCTGGCCTTGTGCCTAAAGTAGAAACAATTATTTCCACTCATTTAATACATAATTGTTTCTACTTTTGTCACAAGGCCAGCAATTATCCCAGTACATTACTGGTACTTTATTTTATCGACCCCGTAAGGATGAAAGGCAAAGTTAACCTCGACGGGATTTGAACTCAGAATGGCAAGGGCCGTAACTCTATGCGTCAAAGCATGGCGTCCGACCCTCTACCGATACTGCCAATTCACCGCCATTTAATACATAATACCATTTAATACATAATACTCATTTAATACATAATTGTTTCTACTTTAGGCACAAGACCAGCAATTACTCCAGTACATTACTGGTACTTTATTTTATCGACCCCGTAAGGATGAAAGGCAAAGTTAACCTCGGCGGGATTTGAACTCAGATCGTAAAGGGACGTAACTATGCTGGAAAGCATGTTACATATTAACTCATTTAATACATAATTGTTTCTACTTTAGGCACAAGGCCAGCAATTATCCAGTGCATTACTGGTACTTTATTTTATCGACCCCGTAAGGATGAAAGGCAAAGTCAACCTCGGCGGGATTTGAACTCAGATCGTAAAGGGACGTAACTATGCTGGAAAGCATGGCGTCCGACCCTCTACCGATACTGCCAATCCACTCATTTAATACATAATACCATTCCTTTTGCTTTTTCCATCTTTGTGACTTAATTCATTCATAATTTGATTCACGCTGTTATTTGTCTCATAAACTTTCGAATCGAGGTGAAAGAGCTGTCTATGTTGTAGATGGGTATGTACAATACATAGTGTTTCTGTACGCTACAATAGGTAACTTGTCAAAAGATAGAAAATAAATTTGTAAAAATAAGATAAATAACATAATTCAAGAGAAAGAAGGCGAGAGGGGACCTGAAAATAGTGATAGATATGGGTAGATGGAGCGAGAAAAAGAATGAGAAGGCGTAAGGAATTGAAAGAGAGTAAGAGAGAGAGAAAAAGGTCAGTAGGTGATCTTTGGTGTTATCAATAACGCGATCACTCGTCAAGCAATATATACATTGGCTGTGACTATAGACAGAAATTCGTGCTTATATCTTATATTACTTTAGAGTTTGGTGGTCATGTCTTGACCACATTGTATTGTTTGAACATCAGAGATTGCCATAATTATAAGAATTATCTTTAATAGAGAAAAACGAATTTTTAAGCCGATATGTTAGAGTAGATTCAATTCTTTAGATGATAAGTGTATGCCAGACAATGCTATAATATAGACGCAACTAAGATAATGTTTACAGGCGATTCACTGGGATTCTTCTCGGATATGAAAGAATTTGATGTCCAATATATTCACGGGAGATTTCTCACATTGTTCTAATATCAACCCAATGGGCTTAGATCAAATGAATAGAAATTAATACATGCTATATTCAAATGTAGCTATAGGTGTTTTGTCTCAAACCAGATCTTATTAAGCAAACATATAATCGAAGGTATTTTAATCGCGGTTATCACGTCTTTTTGTATATCCAGAATTATCTATGTTCTTTTTTAAGATAACGATTCTAGCAACATTTTGCTGCTTTTTTTAGCAGATTGAGTTGCTCTGCAGTGGCTCCGCCGTGGCTCACCTGAATTGGTATATTTTTCATAATTAATTGCATCAGTAGCTCTATGTATACTTAGCCTTACGTAAAGAAGCACTACGTATAATCGTATAATTCTCTAGCTATTAAGGCCATTCACACTGAAGATTTCGTTCTGATATTGTGTATATAAATGGAGAGGCCCGTTGTTTACAAAACAAGCAACTATAATCTACTCAAGCAAAACATTTTATTCCGTTGACTTAGGTATGGTGGAGAATGATAATTCATTGCTGGAAAGGAAAATGTCTGGGAGCAGTGTTCTGCATGTAGTATCTACATACAAATAGAGTGTTGCTGTCTGGATATGATGCGTGGAAAAAACGTATCCTAGGACATTGGAATCGCAGTATCGGTAGAGCGTCGGGCATGTTTTGCGACATAGAGTTACGACCTTTACGATCTGAGATCAAATCCCGTCGATGTTAGCCTTGCATTTCATCTTTACGCGAATGAGAGAATACGTACCAGTAATGCACTGAGGACAGTTTATTCGACTTTGCCCTCGCCCCGAAATTGTTGGCCTTGTTATGCTACTTAATATTGTTCTATTTAAGGGTGACTTATGATACAAATAGCATCGGGGTTGCCAGAAAATTGTCAATGAATTGTTGGTTGGGTTGACAATATTTTACCCGTTTCTTAATCACTAAATTAGATATAGCAGGTTAGTAACAACTTGCAGATGCAATGAAACATTTGTTATGCTAACTCAGCTTTACATTAATTTCCCTTGTGGGTGTGCTGAGAAGAATCTCATTTGGCTAATCTAATGCTTTGGTATGTATCTCTATGATTCTGTATGGATGCACATGGCAGCGCATTTGTATTCTCCGCCTGGAAATATGTTGACCAATTATGTATTAGGTTGCCTGCCTATATATCATTCATCAGTGCATCAGTCATTATTTGTGTAAACGCTTTATTAAACTTTATATATACATATATATGTATATATATATATTCTTCTTCGGCCGAGTTTACACTCGCAAAGAAAAAACATATATATATATATATATATATAACGAAGGAGTTGTGGTTAGAAACCAGATGGACCCTAACGCACCAGAGTACTCAATACTTAGGGTAGTAGAGTGGGTAATAGGAAAAAGTATGACCCCGACGGCAGAGCTCAAGCTGTTTCGACGGGTATCTCTAGTCCAGAAATAGCCGTGAAAACGGCTTGAGCTCTGCCGTCGGGGTCATACCTTTTCCTATATATATATATATATATAATGTGTGTTTGTGTATGTGGATGTATGGGAGAGAAAGAAGTTCTATTTGCTTATGTTTCGACTGACTATTTTTATATTTCTATCATTTTGTATCGTTTTGGAGAGAGAACACATGAGAAACTCCATCTTAACATTCAGTCATGTTTTCATTTGATTATAATGCTTTATAATGTAATTACATATCTGTTTGTGTATGCGCTTTCTTCTTTGTAAATAGAGCAAATATTTATCTCAATGTCTACGGTATATAATAAATATTTTTATTGTTGTGTGGGTGAGTTTCGCATGTGTGCAATATAACATGGCTTATTATTTGCTGCCTACTGAAGTTAACAAAACATAAATCAATTAAAATAATCACCAGCCTGCTATTCTCTGTCTCGGAATGTATTTTTACATATTTAATAGCAGATAATATTTTAGATATTTTAGACATTTTCGTTACTATGTTGCTGGGTTTTTTTTAACATATATGCCTACGCTTTTGGGGTAATCGCCTTCTCGAAAAAGTCTTATATTTGATTTTATGATCGATCCCATAGATTCAGTTAATTGTTTTATATATTCAAAGATTGTTTATTCCTTAATAATATTTTAGCGGAAGAAAGACGTGAAGGTATCACACCAAAGCATATATTATACTATATATAAACCTGGAATTTGCTTTCGAAACAGCAAAAGCTCGGCCGTCGGGCACTGACTCACTAATATATTTACAGTTTACTATCTCAACTCTCTCTCTTTCTCTCTTTCTCTCTCTCTCTCTCTTTCTCTTTCTCTCTCTCTCTCTCTCTCTCTCTCTCTCTCTCTCTCTCTCTCTCTCTCTCTCTCTCTGTGTAGTACTCACGGGTTTTGATGCGTGCGAGTACCTGTAATTACATGTGTTATATTGCTAATGTATCTCTACACGTGTATTTTTGTACCTGCTATCTTTGTATACATGTATTCATGTGCAAGGGTGGTGGATTGGCAGTAGCGGTAGAGAGTCGGATGCCATGCTTTGCAGCAAAGAGTTACGGTCATTTACGGTGTGAGTTCAAATCCCTCCGAGGTTAACTTTACCTTTCATCCTTACGGGGTCGATAAAATAAAGTACCAGTAACGTACTGGGTCGATTTAATCGACTTTTCCCTGCCCCCAAATTACTGACCTTGTGCCTATACTAGAAATCATACATGTATTCATGTGCACTTATACAATTTTTTGTTTGTGTGGGTGAACACGTGTGTGTTGGTCTCGAATCTATTCACATTTATATTTGTTTCTTCATGTCTTTCCATATGTACAAGTATGCTAATATATTCAAATATGAGATACTACTTTTCTGTCAAGATCCTTATCATCTCTACATTGGTCCCCACTCACCCTGCGAGTCCAACGTCGCCACCATCATTATCACAATCCTCATCGTCGTTATTGTAGTCATCATCATCATCATCATCTCATCATCATCATCATCATCATGGTCGACGTGACAATCTTCACCAGCTTCATCAACGCAACCATCGCCGTCTTCCCCATCACCACCACCACCACCACCACCACCACCACAGCTGCCATCATATGCGTCACGTCGTGTTCTCTACCTGCTCCCATCACAACTGTCACTCTCCATCATCTTAAACTGCTAGTCATCCTCTTCTCCGTTGCCACCACTACCAGGATTGCCCCTCTGTCATCCACCATTACCACCTCAGCCATCACCGCCATCCCTAAATCATCACCGTCGTCCTTATCAATTTCACCATCACCTCCATCACCACCATATTTTCTGCTTTCATATTTACTAATATATCGAGACTAATGATAAGGAGTTGCATAACCTCTATCGATTAGTCACAATATCGATTTATCTTGGTCAATGAACCTTCTGAAACGTTCGTAAAACAATGAAGCAATAAATACTAAACTTCTCATTTTGTTTTCATTGTTCAACCTATATATTTACGACTGGTTACATATTACACCACAGCCATTACATATAACTCATCACCATTTCTTCATTTTCCTCCAACAATCTCGTAGCATCCACTCCACTATCCTCTATACCCACCACAACGAATGCCAACGCATTTATCATCATCATCATCGTCGACATCATCAGCATCATCATCGCCATCATTATTATCATCATTATCATCATCGTCATCATCAGCATCATCACCATCACCACCATCATCATCATCATCATCATCATCATCTTCTTCACCATCGTCGTCATCTTCACCAACGTCATCATCACCATCATCATCATCTTCACCGTCATCATCACCATCATCACCATCATCATCTTCATCATCATTATTATCATCATCACCATCAATCTCTTCGTCATCGTCATCGTCATCGTTATCATTATCATCATTATCATTATCATCGCCATCATCATCATCATCATCATCTTCATCATCATTATCACCATCATCTTCATCTTCTTCATCATCATTATCACCATCATCATCATCACCATCGCCATCATCATCTTCACCACCATCATCATCATCATCATCATCTTCACCATCATCATCTTCACCATCATCATCTTCACCATCATCATCATTATCGTCATCATCATTATCGTCATCATCATCATCATCATTATCATCATTATCACCATCACCATCATCATCATTATCACCATCACCATCACCATCACCATCATCATCATCATTAGTCACTCCTCATTCACTTATTTGAGTACTGACATAACCTGTCATCACCATCAACCTCCTTTACCCGTCCACCCCAACCTACCTTACACAACCAACATCATCAGAACCTTACTTGCCCACTCATCAAACTCTCTTACTGTAATTCAGCCGACCATTATCACCACTAACACAACTACTACCCAAATACACATCACTATACGTGCTATATATGTGTGTGTTTGTGAGTGTGTGTATGTGTGTGAGTGTATGTATGTATGTGAGTGTGTTTGTGCGTGTATACGTGTATACCCATTGGGTTCCTTTCTTCTTTTTATATCTTTATTTTATTCACTTTATTGGATTGATGCTCTACATTTCAAACTAGCCTAGCTATATATTTATTCAAATTTGAAAAATGCCTTTCAGCATGACACTTAATACTTAATATAACCACACGGTGTTGGGAAAGTATATATAAATATATTATAAGTAAATAAATATATATATATATATATATATATATATATATATATATATATATATATATATATAACGAAGGAAATGTGGTAAGGAACCAGGTGGACCATAACGCACCAAAGTACTCAATACTTGGGATAGTAGAGTGGGTAATAGGAACCAGTAAGACCCCGACGGCTGAGCTCAAGCCGTTTCGACGGCTAATTCTGGACTAAATGTCTTTTAGTCCAGAATTAGCCGTCGAAACGGCTTGAGCTCAGCCGTCGGGGTCTTACTGGTTCCTATATATATATATATATATATCCAGGGAGTGTAACGCGGAGTTACTGTAGATTCACCCGGGTTTAGGTTCACGTCAGTATGGAGGTGTAGAGCTAGACAGATGTAATATAGTAATATAATTATATATATATATAATTATATATATATATATATATATATATATATATATATATATATATATATATATGAAAACAGGGGGAAAGAGACGATTATGAGGAAGAAAAATTTTTTTTTTCCTTTTTTTTTGTATCTCTCTCTCTCTTTTCTGGGTTAGAAAATCATTAAAACGAAATGTTTTACTTTGTGTGCCTCCTCTCCACATTTTATTATTATTATTATTATATATATATATATATATATATATATATATATATATATATTAAAGCGTTCAGACATGCTCGAATATGGTTTATATTATATCCAGAATAACGAAAAATATCTATTTGATCTACAAATGCTTCATACCCTTTGGATACTATTTACAATATCGCTATAAAGAAACACTTTATAAGGATATTGTAAATGATATCCAAAAGAATGAAACTCTTGTAGTCAAATAGATAATGTATTAACTGTTGAACTTGTTGACTTATACGTGCTCAAGTATAGCTCTTTTTACAAAACGGTTTTTTTTTCCATTTCAGGTAGACCCGCGCCATCATCCACTTTTCTAAAAAAAACAAATCCTACACAAAACGCCAGCACCAATAGTTTTGCAAGAGATGTCAACATGAATGAACATGTTATTTTTATCTAAAGACATTTTTTCCAATTCCATCCCGCCCGTCCCCTCAATCTATCTTATTTCTCATTCTTTCTTCTGATGAAGGAGTAACGTCCGAAACGTTAAGACCCTCTTCCTGCTATATCAAGCGTTAACCTAATATATACCTTCCATATACTGTACCGATTGTGTTGTTATTTCTGTTTACTTTTTACATATATATATATATATATATATATATATATATATCGTACTTTATATATACTATCTACTAATTAACACACTAATATAGCGAGTTAATTATGCGTATTAAAATACATATAGGCAGACATTTGATTTTTCGGGATTTACGTGTCTCTAACAGCCGGGTATTGGCAATGCTAAAAATATATTAGTCTTCATCATGGGCTTTAAAGTATACACCACGTACGTAATTGAACTTAAAACCTCCTATTCAGTCACAGTCAAGTTGTGTTCTAAATAGTTTTCCTGAATGGAATCTTATTTCATAAATCATCAGCGAAATAATTGGATGTCAGCTTACGGAAATAGCATGATATAATTAACTTTGGAAGATAAATTACCAAGGCAGCAAGAATATATTATGCGTAAAGGATTTATAGCAAACTCAATGAAAAGAGCAAAGGCATGATCTAGTTCATAGTATATATAGTCGTATAACTCTCTCCTGGGAGAGTCGTAAGAGCGCTGTACTGAAAAACAGCGTTTCTTGAGCATTTTTTAAACGTGGTGGAGCGCATCTCCTCTCCTCCAGATCTGAACACAGTAGATTTCTTCCAGAGAAAGATAGAGAGTGAGAGATTAGAAGTGAGAATAAGACATAGAAGAAGAATCAACCCCAGTGTCGACTAAGGCTCTCTGCTCCCTGAGTTCAAATCCCGCCGAGGCCGACTTTATCTTTCATCCATACAAGGTCAATAAAAAAGTACTACTCGGCACTGGGGTTGATTCTTCCTCTATGTCTCATTCTCATTTCTATTCTCTCACTTTCTATCTTTCCACAAAGCAATCTATCCGACGTTCTAACGACTCTGACAATTCGTTGCCACCAGTTCATAACATTGATTGATATATTAATTGTTTAGTACTTAAAGCTAATTCGAACATTACAATACCTTGGTTATACATAATGGTTTCTTATATGGGCACAAGGCCGGCCAGCAATTTGGAGGGAGGGGAAAGTCGATTAAATCGACCCCAGTTCATGACTGGTACTTTATTTTATCGACTCTGTAAGGATGAAAGGCAAAGTTAACCTCAGCGGGATTTGAACTCAGGCCGTAAAGGGATGTGACTCTATGCTGCAAAGCATGGCACCCGACCCTCTACTGATACTGCCAATCCACCACCCATTGGTTCTACATAATAACATACATAAATACAGATATTAAAATATTGATACCGTCTCCCGCGTGATCCTAGCAACAGAATATTGGAGGAAAATCTATCATTTCCTTCATTTGTGGCTTGAAGTAAAACACAATTCTGAATATACAGGAAGTAATGAAATGAACACAGCTGTTTACATTGTAAATGGCTTTACAAAACGAATTTTATTTACTCTAAGAATTTTATTTATTCAAATCGATAGTAAAATAATTTAAATTCAGCTTAGAGAAAAATAATATCTAAACAAGATTTCTCAAGACAAAAAATATTTGATATATAAAATGTTTATATTGCATTAAATGAACAAGGTAAACAACAATATATAGTTACTATTTCAGAGTATTCATATATTAAATCTCGTACTAAAACCTAAATTATTATACTTCCGATTGGTATAAGAAAAACCGTTCAGTAAACTCATTTACATTTCATTTTTACATATACACTTATACACACACACATATAGCTTCAACCGAGAAATTTAAATAAATTTAAAATCAAAATCATTAGAAAAATGTTAATAAATTTTAAAGGAAACGAAATATTTAAAAATATTATTGAAGATAAAATATAAATAAAGAAAATCAAATCCGAGAATCAAAATACACGTTTCACATTACTCCGATAAATGTGTGAGTAATTATAAAAAAAAGTTGGATTTCCGAATTTCTATTAACACTCACAAATTATAGTTCTTGTTTAATTTTGTACAAACGATATATAGTAGCAATTGTTTATCTGTAGGTATACATACTTGGAGTAGTAGAGTGTGACTATATTAGAGAGAGTCTGGGATTAGATGTTGAAAAAGCAAGAGGTCAGCCGTCGGGCCTCGACTCTCTAATATATATATAACAAAGAAAGTGCGGTAAGGACCCAGGTGGAGCATAACGCACCAGAGTACTCGATAATTCGAGTAGTAGAGTGTGTAATAGGAAAATAGTCAGGACCCCGGCGGCTGAGCTCCGGCCGTTTTAACAGCTAGATCGGATTTAGCTGTAGTAACGGCCGGATCTCAGCCGTCGGGGTCCTGACTCTTTTCCCATATATATATATATATATATATATATATATATATATATATATATATATATATATATATATATATATATATATATATATATATATATATATATATATATATGTGTGTGTGTGTGTGTCACCGGGAGAGATGACCCCTTAGCCTTTGTCAAGGCAGAATTCTAGGAGAAGGAAAACTCTGATATAACACCTGCAACCCTGATGGTATCCAATGATGTTGACTTGTTCTTCTTTTTGGTAAATATCATCTTGGTTAAGAGAGTGGGACTGGCTTTGTGCAGTGCCTTTGCTCACTATAAAAGCTTCACGGCACAGGCATTGCTTTATATCTGGAGATCTCTCTGCACTTGTCGTCACATGGTACCATGGGCCCAGCACTATGTGTCAATAATTGTCACAAGTGTAGTGTTTGTACCAGAGTTTTCAAGTCGCTGGCTGGACTAAAAAGTCACACTCGTTCAGCGCATCAGTAGGGGTTCTCCTACATGGATATAAAGTAGTGGCCGTACTCGAAAACGAGTTGGCAGCCACCACCATATATGTATATATGTGTGTCTGTACATGTATATGTGTATATATATATATATATATATGTGTGTGTGTGTGTGTGTACATGTATATGTGTATATGTATGTATATGTATATATATATGTGTGTGTGTACATGTATATGTGTATATGTATATATATATGTGTGTGTGTACATGTATATGTGTATATGTATGTATATATATATATATATATGTGTGTGTGTGTGTACATGTGTATATGTATGTATATGAATATGTATATATATATATGTGTGTGTGTACATGTATATGTGTATATGTATGTATATGAATATGTATATATATATATATATGTGCGTGTGTGTGTGTGTACATGTATATGTGTATATGTATGTATATGAATATGTATATATATATATGTGTGTGTGTACATGTATATGTGTATATGTATGTATATGAATATGTATATATATATATATGTGTGTGTACATGTATATGTGTATATGTATGTATATGAATATGTATATATATATATGTGCGTGTGTGTGTACATGTATATGTGTATATATATGTATATGTATATATATATATGTATGTGTGTCTGTGTACACGTATATACGGGAATGCAAATAACCATATGAATGCCTAAGAGTTTTATATGTGTGCTTTCCTTATGTTGTATATATTTATTAGAGAAAAAGCAAAAGTAGAGAATGGTGTTAATCCTAGGTAAATATACTTCGTTTTCTATTATCTAGATACGTCGTTCTTTCACACCAACTCCAATAAAATAACGGTAGCTTTCCTATAGTATTTTGTTATTTTATAAACACTGGAATCAAGTTTTTTCTTACAATACATCAAATTTTCCTACAAGTTTTATTTTACAAATCTGATAGGTCAGAAAGGAACGGATAAGTAATGCCTTGTAGTATCATGTGGATGACAACCGATATATAACTATTCATAAGAGGAAATGTCTTATTGATTTGATAATATATCGTGCTAACACATTGTTGTATCATTGGTTAAGGCATATTTAATCATAAACCTGCTTACATTCACCTTATAAACTTATAGGTATCATATACCCATACTCACATACTTCTCTCTTTTTCTCTGTCTCTTTCGCTCTATATATACGTATATTGAGAAAGATAGAAAGAAGGAAAGAGAGAAAAAGATAAATAGTGTGCGCCAATAATTTCTCATGTGTTGCTATATATGACTTATTCAAACACAGACATTATAAAAAAAAAAATAACGCATAGGATAACATAATATAATTTTGAGAAATTCAATGCCACGTTCTCGTCCAAAAGCATAACGTTGTTATGCTCTCTCTCTCTCTCTTTCTCTTTCTCTTTCTCTTTCTCTCTTTCTCTTTCTCTCTCTCTCTCTCACACATATATATCTATTTCCAACAACACCTTTTCTCTATAACCACTGTTTTGTATAGAACCTTACTTCCCTTTTCTAATATATATATATATATATATATATATATATATACGTGTATGAGAGAGAGAGAGAGAGATTTGTGTGTAAATGTAATATATTTTTGTATTTGGTTTACAAGATTTTTTATGCGGAATCTTATGTGGAATCATACATTATTGTGTTTTTGGAAGATTCTGCTGATAATCAGAACACACTCCCCGGTTGAGTTTTACTTCAATTGTATTATTACTAATCAATGGCAGTGGATTGGCAGTATCGGTAGAGGGTCAGACGCCATGCTTTGCAGCAAACATTTACGGCCCTTTATGGTCTGAGTTCAAATCCTGCTGAGGTTAGCTTTGCCTTTCATCCATACGGGGTCGATAAAGTACGAGAACACTGAGATAATTAATACTGCCCTTAAATTATTATTACTAATAATTTAAGGGCAGTATCGGTAGAACATCGAACAACATGCTTTAGGGTATAGATTTACGACTTTCTGAGTTCAAATCCCGCCGAGGTTGGCTTTGCCTTTCATCCTTACGGGGTCGATAAATAAAGTACCAGTAATGCACTGGGGTCGATCCAATCGACTTCTCCCCACCAAAAAAAAAAAAAAAGATTGTTGGCCTTTGGCCTAATGCCTAAATCAGACATCATCATTATTAATAATTGTACATATATACATATTCATATAACACACACATATATATACATATACACGCACGTATATATATATATATATATATATATATATATATATATATATATATATATATATATACGTGCGTGTATATACTAGTAGTGTTAATCGACCTTGTCCTCGTGCCGTCTCTGAAGATTTATGACTAAGTTTTATGAGGTACTTTGCATTTATGTGACTCCCTGGTCACATAAACAAATTTACACCGGTTCGCAAATATATATATACATATATATATATGGGGATGGTATGTATATGATTTCTCTCTCTCTCTCTCTCTCTCTCTCTCTCTCTCTCTCTCTCTCTCTCTCTCTCTCTCTCTACGTTATTTTCCATTTTGACGTTATAGTCACTTATATATTATGAAATACTGTTGGCTTCTTGCTCACATTAATTTCTATATTTTCATTTATATATATATATATATTATATAGAGAGAGAGAGAGATGTGTCTGGGTGTGCATGTGTGTGTATATATACAGAGAGGTACAGAGAGATTTTGGACACAAATTGTGTCAGTGAAGGAAAGAGAAACATAAAGACTGTAAGAAAGAGGCAGAGTGAATGATTCAACAAATATTGAAAGAGAAAAATGACAATGTCTTAATTTTGAATAAAACTGTTTGAATGCCCTAAAAATGAAATGACAAAATAAATCTCACTGTTCTATTCCCAGTCTATTATAATTTCTTGATCAAGTTTCTTGATCTCCATCCTGAAATCCGCTCGTTTAACATCAGCGCTTGCTTGGAGTCAAGATCATTTAATTCATGCCTTACCCTTTATATCTGTGTTAAAGTCGAATTAAATTAAAACAACCTTCGTTATCAAGAATATATATCAAAGAATGATGACCTTTGTCAAATTTGGATTGATATATATTTTACAAATGGGAGGCTCATGATACAAGGATGTATCATGTATACAAGGATGTATCATGGAACCAGATAAACCATGTTTGACAGGATACCCTGAACCAGGGTCCCTTCCTTCCGTATGTTGTGACGCATTATTCATCCATCCACTGTTCTTGAAAACAATATTAGACAGTAAACATCCATAGTTTATTAATAAGAGCTACATAGGGAAAAAGTCCGTAAATTTTATTAAGAAGTCACTGATAAAGAATCATAGTTCGCTATGCGTTGGTCTTGTGTTACAAGATGGCTGGTATATTAATATTGTTTAAAATGAACAGCGCTGTCGGCTATTTATCTTACTTTACTTTTTGACAGAAATAAACCATCAGACTGTAACTGATCTGGAATCTTCTGTAAAGATAATTTACAAAAATACAGGATGAGAGAATCAGTAGATATGGAAACAGAGCAATATATTCAGACTTGAAATAACAAACGATATTTCTTCTTACCATCTAATGTTACTTTTCAGTGGTACATCTGTACATAGAAACAAAACATATAAGTGTGGTGTGCTCAGCTGGTACAACGGAAGGAAGGTAGGGGGAGGAATAATGAGCTGAGAACCACGCCAATAACAACAGTATTAATAGTAACACACTCAAAGGTGATGGCATCAACAACTATAATATGAAAGTTTGTCAGAAACCCAAATAAGTTAATCAGATTCTTATAGAACATATAAATTTAAAAGAATAGAATAGGATTTAGATAGAGAAATAAAATACGAATATTACGGAAATAATCCGGAAAAAATGGATGGGGGGGGGGGGGAGAAACAGCGGAAATCTAAGTTCATGTGATAGAAACAGGAAACGGAAATGAGAAGGAAAGCAAGAACATGAAAGTATTAAGTGAAACTTAAAACAGCAAAGCAAGACAAGTTGCTTAAATGGTACAGTTTTGTTATATAATGTTAAAAGAAAACAAATGGTGGAAATGGACATTAGACGGGACAATTGATTTTCTCCAAATATTTGTATAGGCAATCTTTATATAATTGAGCAATAGGTTTTTGGTAAACCGTACTAGGTTTCTCATTGGATATGAATCCCATTCTATTTCTCATGTTAATGTGTGTATGCTCATGTATATATATATATATATGTGTGTGTGTGTGTGTGTGTGTGTGTGTGTGTGTGTGTGTGTGTGTGTGTGAGCTTGTATGAGCGCATGAGTATGTGTGTCTATCTGTGTGTGTGAGCTTGTATGAGCGCATGAGTATGTGTGTGTGTGTATCTGTGTGTGTGTGTGAGCTTGTATGAGCGCATGAGTATGTGTGTGTTTATGTGTGAGCCTGTATGAGCGCACGAGTATGTGTGTGTTTATGTGTGAGCCTGTATGAGCGCACGAGTATGTGTGTGTGTGTATGTCTGTGTGGGGCCGATATAGATGCATTGATTAAATTCAAATTTGTTGCTGGAGTTTTGTTGATATCTGAGCTGAATGCATTTATTGTCCATTATTTCAAAACGACTTACTGTCAAGTATTGAATAATGGAGCATCTGGAAATATTCAGATTCAAACCTAGATAGAGATTGACAATTTCCTTATATACAGCATGTGATTACAAATCTGTAGCAGCCTTTTCCCTATTAAACTCTTCATATACATGCATCGATCACGAAAATAACATCTTCCTTGTTTACTGACTATAGATGCCATGTTAAATACATTATGAATGATGTTTCTTTTTGTGGAAGTGTGTTTATGTTCCTTGTGTATCTGTGGCTATATATTTATATGTTACATTGTGTATCTGTGGCTATATATTTATATGTTACATTGTGTATCTGTGGCTATATATTTATATGTTACATTTATTATATGTACATATATATTTGCATGAATGCGGCAGAGTACTGATAAATTATCAGCAAAAATACACTGCAGAGCAGATTTGATGTATGATCTATCTATATCATTCTATGATTTTCAACGGTAGTGTTAATAGACTGGGAATGATTGGTGTGTTGTCGTTAAGATCCAAGTGAACTCTTATGAAATACAAACCAGATCAAAGCTGTCTAGTCATGACATATTAATCCCATTTTCAGAAAATGTATACAACAGTACGTTATGGTAAGATAAGAAAGTAAAATATAGCTTGAAGGTTTTAGGGGTGAAATTTCTGATATCAGGCAACCAAGTACGTTATGGTTCAGAATGCTGAACTCTCACTGTCGCTTGCTCAGAGAGATTTGGTGGATTCTGTACTAAGATGTTACGTTTGGCAAAGTCACGCCACCAGCAACGTTCTTTAGAGTGATCCGTCACGACATTCATCGAAAGTTCCATCCCATCGCTTGGCTCTTGCTGGTCATGTTTCCCGCCATTATGCACCCACGGGGCAACTACTCTGGTTACCAAATGCAAAGTGCCGAGGAGGCCATCCAAACATATCAATCAGGAGTCTGTTGGTGAGGGACACTGACCTCTCTCGATGGGGGACTTCGATCTGCGATGAGAGATCAGGAAGTCTGGAACATCTTTGTGCATGCTTCATATTCGATGGCGAGATGACTTAAGAACAAGTAGAAGTAGAGGCTCTTTGTTGTCTACTTAGATCTAGCTGAGGCAGTATTTTTAGGAAAGACAAAATTAATATCATGTTATTCCTTCCTCGTTAATATATATACCGCTGAGTCCATGTTTAAAATCCTTAATTGCTTAGCAAGGTTGCTAAGAAATCTGCTTGTTCGAATAAATTACTATGTAAATAACTACGTAAGAAAATAGTGTTTTCAAAATAAACTAATATTAGAATAATAGACAATTGAAACAACTATACTCTATTGCATTGGTTGTCATTATATGATACTGTATTCCACTTCACTACATTTTTATAATACAATATACTGAACTGTTTTACACTTTTATACAATATAAGGAAATTACAGGAAACAACATTATATAATATCTCAAGGCTATTTTAAGTTTTTCTATAGCAATTTAGAACAATAATAATATTGGGATGGTACTTGCCACTTGTCTTTTCTTTTCCCCTCAATACAAAATACACGTTAAAACATTCTTTACAGAAAAAAATCTAGCATTAAGTCATTGTTCACTGGAAATCTTAATAGAGATTTCAATGTATGAGATACAATTGTTAGTATGATATTATTGTTGGCTTGCATTGTAAGTATAAATAGTGTTTTGTATTTCGGTGGGTACCTATCCATACATACGGTGGCAGACAATTGCCGACATTTTTCTCACAAGTTTCCTGTCGAACGTTTAGATGTTGACATCATTCCAATTACTTTAGTGTTAAGAGGAAATAGTTCAAGCTTCAAACCTAGATTTAAATATCACAAGACGATTTTCAGAAATATGAATTTTATATTAGTTAGCAATCTCTGTTAGACAGTCGAGAGTCACCGAGTTGCTAGGATGCTTTGCTGCAGGATGTTGTGTCGATACTTGATAACCCTTCACCAATTTGATCATAGATAAATTATTTGTCTCGTAATGTCACAAAGTATTCACCTAATTGTTAATAAATGGTGACGTTAGAGACAGTGAACAAGTCTCATTGAAAGTAGGGTACATAAAAGAAACTACTCCCCAAGAAATAAACAAAGAAAGAATAATATATGGAATGATCGCTATTTGTTCAATATTCCTGCAACACTTTCAATGTTATAAAGTACCAGTTACCACCATAAACAACAGCAACAATAACAGCAATTACTGCAGTAAATCCGGTCAATAGAATGAACTGTGCAGATCACACACCATTTGTTCTGTGACACATACACACAGACTATCTTCCGCTGTCTCTCATTCTCTTATTCTCTCTGTCGTCTGTCACTAATTATTTTTCTCCTATCTTCCGATTCTGACTTAGATCAACTAAATGTAAACAGGAATCTCTTTATTGAGTTATAGCACTCAAGGAATGACAAAAGGTTTCGTTCCCTGGACCCTCCTCGAAACAAATTCTGTCAAGTAGAAAGTGAATAAAACTGGTAACATAATAACATCGATTCTTCATAGAATTATGGCTGACTTGCTGTTGCCCAAGAAATTTTCAGTGATTTCCCAATGGTTCAATCGGTTATAGGAAAAAAGTCATGACAGTAAATATAGTGATGTTTATAACTACGATTTTAGAGAATCTTGGCTTATCAGTGAAATATTCGCATCTTGTCAGCTGCAATAAATGTTTTCCAAGGAAGAGGCATGTTGCTCGCCCACATCTCAGACTTGTCTCACAGCATACCTATATACACATCTTTATTTTTATATTTCCTAAATGATTTATCTCTGACAATTTATTCCACTAACTCTGATGAAGAGTGAACCTCTAACTACACATGGTAGCCAGAACTTCCAACACACTTACCAACTGACCTACCAGGACTCCTTGAGCCAGCAGATGTTTGTGATTATTTGTAAAGTTTGTTAATTTGCTTTTAATCTCTTCAGAGTTGGTGAAGTAAGTACAATTAAACAAAGATGGTTTATTAAAAATCTACCCTCTTTCCTATACAAACATTGTTAGTTAAAATATAACACTATATTTTGACATTTGAGGTGCACCTTGTAAAGCAGATGTAAGTTTGACCTCAGTTAAAACTGTGATCTAATTTCAGTTCCTGATTGTATCTATATCTCTTCTCTTTCATTTGATGTCCTTATCAAGGTTATAAATGTCTAACGCGTGGAACGTTATATTAACTTAAAAGCAAGACTCGTATGTTGATAGTTCTGAAAGCACAGCTACCGGAAAGTAGCTAGTAAGTTCATTGCAAGTTAAGACTAAAAGCAATTTTTATTCTCAGTTAGTCACTTAATTACAATCTTCCCCTTATTGTTCATTCAAAATGCAAAGACGTAATCAGAAAAGCTTTCCATAGTATGCCTTTAAAATGTGTGAAAATACACAAATATAGTTATAGCATTGTGAAGTGGCTAGCAGACAAATATTCAATTTTAATATCATTCACTATCTTTAAGTAAATTCAATAATTATTTTCTTTAACTATATTGTATATATGTGTATTGAAGACGTGGTTGGTTTATTCAAGCAAATTCAATAGAAGCTTTGCTGTCTGATTAGAATCTATAAGTATTCGCTACCAGTAGAAATATACTGCATCGACAGGCTAATAGTAGAATTTATCATACTGTCAGTATTGATAGGAATGACCATAATAATGGATATATATTGTTGTAGGAAAATGATGTACCTCTTTAATATTTCCCGACATAATGTATTGAATATATATATATATGTATGTGTGTGCGTGTGTATATATATATGTGTGTGTGTGTGTATATATATATGTGTGTGTGTGTGTGTGTGTATATATATATATGTGTGTGTGTATGTGTATATATATATGTATGTATGTATATATGTATGTATGTATGTATGTATATATATGCATGTATGTATATATGTATGTATGTGTAAGTATATATATATGTATGCATATGCATGATTATATATATATATAAATATATATATATGTGTATGTATGTGTATGTATGTAACTATATATATATATATATCTATGTATATATATGTATTTATGTATGATTACATATATATATATATATATATAGCAAGAGACAGAGACATAGACAGATATAGACAGACAGACAGACAGACAGATATAGTGAATTGTTTATGTTTGACGTTTGGAGATTCTCGTGTGTCTGCTACAAATGAATTTTATGAATAGTTTTTCTGATAGCTGATAGCAATCTTCGACAAAGTACAGGTTACGACCTTCTACTATATAGCTTATGATTAATTACTAGGTAACCCTACACCAGCCAATTTTCTTTTCTTTTCCTATCTCCTTTGCAGAGAGTGACATGAAAGCTACTCACTTAAATAATATTTCAACACATTGGGAAAATCATAGACCTTACCATCCATATATATTTCTTAAATGATTTTGGCACCATGTATCGTTCCAGATCAAATTATATATTACTTTCTGAATACTATGCATATACTGTTATGAATTGTTAATTCAACGAAATACGCTATGATGAGAAAGTATGCGTGTTTCTTAAGTCCAATTATTTTGAGAGTTTCATAACCAATTTTGTTGCAGTGACACCATTTGATGTTTGAGTCTATGTAAAGAATGTCAGCCAAGCAAATCCACAATAGCAAATCCACAAGTCAGCAAAGTAGCATCTTCGTTGTTGCTCAACTTGCTAAAATAGCAGCCAGATATCTCTCAACTTACATCCTAAAAGTTAGTCACACGAGATGATTTGGCGTGTATATTATGTCTATAATAAAATGAAATCAAATATTCATATGGATTTTATTCTTTTTGAGGTTAAACAACATCATTAACTTCCTTCTAGAAGTAAATCTAGCACGCCAACTTGCAATTATATGTTGCTGTTTTCAGTGGTATGTTGCTCAATTTGTAATACATATTAACATCACGGTGGACTAGGAGTTATGTGTTAATTACACAGAAACTTATATGCATTATATATAGGGCGGTGGATTGGCATTATCGGTAGAGGGTCGGACGCCATAGAGATACAACCCTTACCATAAAGCTATCTAATAGGTTCGGGTAGCGGAAGCTTAGCATAGCAGCAAGACCACGATTCGATCAGTGACTGCCGACAGCGGCGAGTGGTATCCCACCTTGAACAAATGTGTGTTAGCTTTCCAACGATACTTTGCCGAACAGGCGACGAACAGGAAATATTGGACATTGATACCTACCTCGACGGTCGAACGTGACTCTCAGCTGAGGAAGCAGAGTGCTGCTAAAAATGATCTCACCAGACAATGTGGTTACGTACTGAACTGCTGTGCGTAGGACAAATGATCCAGTTTTGATTTTCTGTCGGAGAGTTCTGAGTTCAAATCCCGCCGAGGTTAGCTTTGCCTTTCATCCTTACGGGATCGATAAAATAAAGTACCAGTAATGCACTGAGAGTCGATTTAATCGACTTTCCCTTCCTTTTCAAATTGCTGTCCTTCTGCTTATAGTAGGAACAATTATTATTATTATCGTTGTTAGGGCGGTGGATTGGCAGTATCGGTAGAGGGTCGGACACCATGCTTTGCAGCAAAGAGTTACGGCCCTTTATGGGCTGAGTTCAAATCCCGCCGAGGTTAACTTTGTCTTTCATCCTTACGAGGTCGATAAAATAAAGTCCCAGTAATACACTCGGTAATTGCTGGCCTTGTGCCAAAAGTAGAAATAATTATTATTATCGTTGTTGTTGTTATGGTGGTGGATTGGCAGTATTGATAGAGTCTCGGACACTATACTTTGCAGGAAGAAACCATTATTATCGTTGTTGTTGTTGTTGTTGTTATTATTTGCCGTTTATTTTTCTCTGCCACTAGAAACTAAAAACAATATATTTTATTGTGTTAATTTCCGCCGCAAACGCAACATCAAAGAAAATTTGATGTCAAATTCCTGAAAAAGATATACAAAATAATTACCGAAAGAAGAACACTGACTTCCGAAAATAATGTTTATAACCGACTTTATTTCATTAAATATTTGTCAGCTGAAAAATGAATAAACAAAGTCATTGTAATTACTGTAGGAAAAGCTAATATATTAGCAAAGATAATTAGGCAGCTTCATTCTGTTTTGTGGATTAATTTATTTTGTTTTTGTTGATATTTTCATGGTTAATTTCAATGGTCTTATTTCTATTGCTTTCAAAACACAATCCCGCGTAGTTCCTTGCACGTTAAGAACGGGTAATGTTCTATTTTAGTATTGTTTTCTTATTGTATTGAAAGTAATCTAGGTAATGTGTGCGCCGTGCCAAATAGCGCTATTTTCGTTATGGTGTGTACATACGTAATTCTTGAAGTTTTGCTTATATATTTGTATTTTTTTTTTCAATATTCTCAAAGCAACAGTCGTTCATATAGGGAACGCTACTTCATTCCTTTCCCATTTTCTAGACCTATCATTGTTTCTTTTATATGTATTTAGAAAGAGATGAACATATTCCAATTCTGATTTCTTCTGCGTCTGGTGAGCAAATCGATCCCAGATGCAAAGCTCATTGTAATCAATTAAAGCTTCTAACCAATCATTTGCGAAACACATGATACGTTTAATTATTAATAACATGCTAAACTGTAACTTTGATCCCTCATTCTTAATATATATATATATATATATATATATATGTGCGTGTGTCTGTGTGTGTGCGCGCATGCATACACACATACACACATACATACATTAAAAGAATATGTAAAACATTCCAAAAATTCTGCGTCTAATAACTGCATATACAGTTGTACAGATACAAAGCACATGCACACATACATCTCAAAACATACACATCCATACATACAATAGCATCCATACCCGCACACACATGCACGCATGCAGACATATCTACATAGTTGATGTGTAAATTCCAATGAGAGAATGAATGAGTCTTGTATCTATGTTAAAAAAAGACTCTCTATTGACAAAAATGTGTGCTATTATAAAACCAGAAGTACATACATACATACATACATACATACATACATACATACATACATACATACATACATACATCATGATGGCTGCCCCCTCGTTATTTCGTTATCAAGTATGGACATTGGACGATATACCATTATTAATAATTATTAATTAATTCTATCGTGCAATGCCTGTGCGTGAAGATATTTTTTAAAGTGAGGAAAAACTGTGCACTGAGCCAATCCCACTCTCTGAGCGACAGTAGCTATAACCTGAAAAGAAGAAAAGATCAACATCATTGGTAACTACTGAGCCGCAGGTTTTATATCGGAGTTATCCCAGTTTCCTGAGTTGCCTTCTCCTAGAAGAATGCCCTGACAAAGGCCAGGAGTCCTTCATTCCCTGTGGTTTAACCGCGCGATCGGGTGTCCAGCCCGTCTACTTCTATGTTCCCGCGCATATACATACACATGCACCCATGTACATGCATACATACATACATACATACATACATACATACATACATACATACATACATACATACATACATACATATATACAGCGAGCCAAAAGGCCAAAGTAAGTTTCATAACTTTTCATAGCTGCTCATGGTGTTAAAATGCCACACACATTTTCGTCCTATATTTGCTTTTCGCATGTCAATCTAAGTTTCATTTGTCATAGAATCTGAATAAAATGCAATTAGTTCATTTACATGACCTCGATAAATAACTAGCAAGTCAAGCTGATACATATAAACCGAGCAACTTCCTCTGTGACGTCTTTAGGCACATCGGAAAACCTTTCAAATTTGGCATTAAATCTTTCCATTGCTTTTTCTATGAACTGTATATTTTTGACTCATTCACATCAACTAAATACACTCCAATATTGTTGATAGCATTTCAGCTCTTTTAGGTTAGGCTCAGCTATCTTATATGTTACCTTTCTTATATGTTACCTTTCTATATGTAAACATCTTGAAGGTTGATATCTCTGTTTGATATCTCGCTCTCTTTCCATTGTAGTATTTCGGTGTGAAAATGCCACTGTAATTTCGCGATAAAGATTCTGTAATGATTTACAATTTCCAGGAACATTACGTAAAGCCATCGATGCCTTTATCATTTACATTACTCTACTAATATATTTTCTCACATAATATGGAATCTACGAGATTTTGATGGTCTTATTATTTATTTCGAGAACAATACCTTAACATTATTTCAAATCATTACTGGCACGCCATTCTTCAACACTAGGAACAAACTGTACTCTAAATCAGTCTTCAACCATGATTGACGGCATTCCACTAGACCTCCCTTTCAAAGTACTTAAACAGACTAGCATTGCTGTCAGTTAAAGTTCCCCAGCTATATTGCCTCCAACAAGTAGAATCAACCTGCCCTTAGTTTCTTCATGCGAAGGTGTAATTTTTAACTAATATAAACTTTCCCACATTTTCAATCAACATTAAAAATCATATCAAATGCATTATGACTGCATTTCATAGCAATGTCAGCAAATGTTTTCATATATGTTGTTGCCCTTCTTTATATCAAAGACCTAAATCTAAAGTTAATTTAAAGCCGCTTTATTCTTTAAATTTCCATATCACTCTTTGAAATTCGGAAAATCACCAAGCTATTCTGCGAGATGACTCTTTCAATCTCCATAGAAATTTATAGCCATATTCTGAATTACACAGCAAGATCTACTGGACCATTTTATTATGCTGGCCTTCATATCAATTCATATTTATTAAAATAAACTATCGGTTTTATGATCATCATGCTTTGAAATTGAAGAAATAAATGCATAAATTTCATGGTCGTGATGCAGTTCCACAAAAAGTGCAAAAAAGTTAAAATAATTGTTTCTACTTTTTTGGCACAAGGCCAGCAATTACCCAGTACATTACTGGTACTTTATTTTATCGACCCCGTAAGGATGAAAGGCAAAGTTAACCTCGGCGGAATTTGAACTCAGACCATAAAGGGACATAACTATGCTGGAAAGCATGGCGTCCGACTCTCTACCGATACTGCCAATCTACCGATTTAAAAAAGTTAAAATAATGTTTCCGATACTGAAATAGATCTATGTACGGAAGTCCAAGGGGCAAATTTCTTTGAGTGCCTGTATACACACACACACACATATATACACCTGGCACGAGATACAGTACTCTATTGTAAATATGACTGTGGTATGTAACCAGCCGGTAACCTTAACTAATGTGGCATAATATTGTTATTAAGTAACTAAGCCTCCATGTATATAATTGTTTCTACTTTTGGCACAAGGCCAGAAATTACCCAGTGCATTACTGGTACTTTATTTTATCGACCCCGTAAGGATGAAAGGTAAAGTCAACCTCGGCGGGATTTGAACTCAGATCATGTATATAATAATAGTACTTTCTGTCTAGAGATTCCTGTTACGCATGCGCCCTGATAAAGGCATAGCCCCTTTCATCTGTATCATATTGATCGAATAGAAAGTTTTCATACCATTCATATTATTGCAAAACAACATCATGCACGTGTGTGTGTGCGTGTGTGAAAACCAGTACACACATCTATATATATATATGTTCATATGTATGTACAGTTGTACATAATGGAGATTTGTTTGCGTTTATCAATATGAATAGAGATCAAACTATATCAATATGTTTGTATACCTCATCCCATAACAACATATTACGTATATATATATATAAGGAAGAAAGATGAAATCGAAAATCCAACTGGAGTCTTTTTTTTTTAAATATATATATTTATCTGGTTCCTTTACCGGTTTCGCAGTGCTTCTGCTTTTCAAAAGTAGAATTGAGATGGAGGGTTTGTGGTTTTTCTCACATCTGATGTGAGAAAAACCACAAACCCTCCATCTCAATTCTACTTTTGAAAAGCAGAAGAACTGCGAAACCGGTAAAGGAACCAGATAAATATATATTTAAAAAAAAAGACTCCAGTTGGATTTTCGATTTCATCTTTTTTCTTTATACTTTCACTCGTGTAGGACACCTCGTTTTTTTTTATTTTGTAAAAAAACCTC
>OZ024750.1:15127789-15130289 GCA_964016885.1 Eledone cirrhosa | reverse complement strand
AAATATATATTTATTTATACATATATATATAAATATATATATTATTTATTTATTATATATATATATATTAATGATTTTATTTATTATATATTATTTACAATTTCAGTCTCGGCAGGTCACACTGGGAATAGGGGTGGGGGCGCTGATGGTGTTACGTGGCCGTGAAGAAGTTTGAGAACCTCTGCTCTGTATAATATTCATGTGGATGCTTTTGTTAATGTGGTTGTGTGTTTGTGGGTGTGTGTTTGTGGTGTGGCTGGGAAGTGAATGTGCTTGTTTTATACCGGTTTAAAAGGTGGTGTTTAAGTTGTGACCCCTTTTCTGAGGTTCAACAAATAGAGATCGATTAAATAAGTGCCAAATACTGAAAACAGTCCGATTATTGAAATGAAGAATATACACACACACACACACACACACACACACACACACACACACACACACACACACACACATATATATATATATATATATATATATATATATATATATATATAGACGGGTGAGTTGCATTACGTCGAGTGCTCTCCCTAATATTACATCAAGGTTGACTATACGGAATGACCAGTTCTATCCAGCGGTGACCCAACAATACTAAATGTATATATAGATATAGATAGATAGATAGATAGATATGTTTCTTTATTAGCCACAGGGGCAGAAAAGAAGGGGACAAATACAAAGGGGGAAGTTTACATACAATAAAAACGTGTAAAATGTTATCACAAATGCAATTTAAAAAAGTGGGACAAGTACAATGGGGGGAGTTTACAAAACAAGGCGTCCTCAATAAGGAGGAGGCAATAACAATATATAAAAATTAAATAAAATATAACAAAAAATAAAATTTATAACAAAGTCCTCAATAGAGAGGAGGCGCCTTGGGGGGTCGCACACACCCCCGAAAAAAGTGTGCAACCCTTCTCCTCAGGAGCACAGAGAAGGGGTGCTCCCTTGGTCTTTCATCTTCCTCACCTATAGTATGTATATAAATAGATAGAAAGAGAGAGGCGAACGGACGGGTGGATAGACAGATAGATAGATAGATAGATAGATAGATAGATAGATAGATTTCTTTATTAGCCACAAGGGCGCAACAAGAAAGGGGACAATACAAAGACATGCCGGGGATTTTACATACAGTCGTGTAAAAAATATAAAAACAAACAATTTCAACAATCGAAATCCCCAATAGGGGGGAGGCGCCACAAATGGGTTGCTTAATACCCCGTCGATAGAACAACCCTCAACTCAAGGAGCGAGATAGATAGATAGATAGATAGAGAAAGAGAGAGGCGAACGGACGGATGGATAGACAGATAGAAAGATAGACGAGGAGTTACTAGTTAAGACCAGTAACACGATTAATCAACTTAATAATAACTTGAACGTGTAGCGTCTAAACTTCGCTATAAGAATTCTCTACGATTAGAAAAATGATTAATTTACTATTAAAACGGTAAAATCTTAATCTTAGGACAGAGAATCCTTATAATATATCATATATCAATATGTGTGTGTGTGTACGTGTATATATATATATATATATATATATATATATATATATATATATATATATATATATATATATGTGTGTAGGTATGTATATATATATATATGTGTAGGTATGTATATTCCCTCTGATAGTTTGTAAAAATGTTTACATAGATCTATAGGATATGCATACCAACACTAACATATATATCCTAGAAACGATCGTAAAATGATGAATTTTTTAATATAAGGAGCTGTTTCTTTGTTTATTCATTATTTTATTAATTTATACATATATATATATATATATATATAACGAAGGAAGTGTGGTAAGGAACCAGGTGGACCATAACGCACCAGAGTACTCGATACTTAGGGTAAGTAGAGTGCGTTAGTTCAGACCTAGCTGTCGAAACAGCCGAAGCTCACCCGTTGGGGTCCTGACTCTTTTCCTATATATATATATATATATATATATATATATATATATCGGTGTGTGTGTGTGTGTATCTGTGTGTGTGTGTGTGTGTGTGTGTGTGTGTGTGTGTAGATATGTATTTATCCATGTCTATGTTTACGTTTGTGGAAAGCTTAGCATTACGTTGAAGCAGAGGTTCATAAAAAAAAAGAAGCAGGTTTAAAAAATAGAAAACTTTAGTAAGTCAATGCAGTGTCCCAGCATGGTGACAGTCTAATGACGGAAACCAAGAAAAGATTAAAAGATTAAATATTAAACATTATATATTAACAGAGCAGTAACTTCTATTACATCAACAAAAATATATACTCTAGATTATTGAGTTCTCCCTCATCCAGAGGTTCCCAAACCCGTATTATATATATATATATATATATATATATATATATATATATATATATATTTATATACAGGGTGTCCCCCAAAATTGTATACATACTTTACAGGTAATCAAAGTGTGTATACATTTTGGGGACACCCTGTATATATATATATATATATATATATATATATATATATATGTACAGT
>OZ024750.1:15117789-15122789 GCA_964016885.1 Eledone cirrhosa | reverse complement strand
CATACACCTACATTGAAACACACACACACAGACACACACACACACACACACACACACACACACACACACACACACAATTACACATACACTACATTGAAATCGCCCAAACAAATACAGACTTACACATACACCTATATTGAAACACACACACACACACACACACACACACACACACACAGACACAGACACAGACACAGACACAGACACAGACACACACACACACACACACACACAATTACACATACACTACATTGAAATCGCCCAAACAAATACAGACTTACACATACACCTATATTGAAACACACACACACACACACACACACACACAGACACACACACACACACACAGACACACACACACACAATTACACATACACTACATTGAAATCGCCCAAACAAATACAGACACACACACATACACTTATATTGAAACACACACACACACACACACAATTACACATACACTACATTGAAATCGCCCAAACAAATACAGACTCACACATACACTTATATTGAAACACACACACACACACACACACACACACACACACACACACACACACACACACACACACACACACACACACACACACACACAATTACACATACACTACATTGAAATCGCCCAAACAGATACAGACTCACACATACACCTATAGTGAAAGTCGCTCAAACAACCACACAGATACATCTATATTGAAACTCGCTTAAACAAACACACACACACATACTTTGTTCTAATGAAAATCACTGCAGTAGTATGTTCCAGCCTTCTCTATACTTTCTGTTATAATAATTTGCTCCTCTGGTGCCGCTTTATTACCATATTATTATCAGAGAATGGAAGAAGGCGATGAAATGGCAGAGCGATTCAAGCGTCGGTTCTTAGTGTTCTGAGTTCGAATCTCGATATGATCAACTTTTCTTTTCACCCGTCCGGGGCGTCGTTAAAATATAAGTATCAGTTAATCAATGGAGTCGAGATAATCTGTGTTAACCCTGCCCTTAAATTACTGGGCATTAAAGTAGAAATTAAAGTAGAAATCATTATTATATAATTGTTTCTACTTTAGGCACAAGGCCAGTAATTACCCAGTGCATTACTGGTACTTTATTTTATCGACCCCGTAAGGATGAAAGGCAAAGTCAACCTCGGCGGGATTTGAACTCAGATCGTAAAGGGACGTAACTATGGTGGAAAGCATGGCGTCCGACCCTCTACCGATACTGCCAATCCACCACCCTTTATCATTATTATATAATAAAGGGTGGTGGATTGGCAGTATCGGTAGAGGGTCGGTCGCCATGCTTTGTAGCATTTAGTTCTTTACGGTCTGAGTTCAAATCCCGCCGAGGTTAACTTTGGCTTTGATCCTTACAGGGTTGATAAAATACAGTACCAGTAATGCACTGAGATAATTGCTGGCCTTGTACCAAAAAGTAGAAACAATTATTACATATTAAAGGGGCCGGTGAAATGGCACAAGCATTATTTACTCTGGCTCTTTAAGTTCTGAGATCAAATCTCCCTGAGATTAACATTGCCTCCTGAGGTCGCTAAAACAAGTACCAATGAAGTACTGATATTGATATTATCGGCTTTCCTCTCCCCCACGGGTTGCTAGCATTGTGTCTGTGTTAGAAAAAGAAAGAATTGATTATTAGAGTACCGGAAACACTGTAAACGGTACATAATTGTAATAGAAAGTTTGGTAATGAGTTTGCTGCCTTGTATTGGCAGCAGGGTTGGATTTAGAACTTGGAGGGCCCAGGGCACTTCGGGTTTTGAAGGAAGGAGCCCTCGTACACAAATAATTAGAATACACCTTTCCCCAGAATTTTACATATCAAAGTTAGCTTGGTCTAGTAATTCGAATTGAAAACTAATACATACAGGTATTAAAT
Source organism: Eledone cirrhosa (assembly GCA_964016885.1). Taxonomy (NCBI): domain Eukaryota; kingdom Metazoa; phylum Mollusca; class Cephalopoda; order Octopoda; family Eledonidae; genus Eledone; species Eledone cirrhosa. The sequence goes on along the minus strand of OZ024750.1, from coordinate 15,120,884 downwards.
TAAAAATTTCTAGCCATCCTAAAACTAAAAAAACCCACCTAAGGGCACAAATAAACTGTTACGGCCATCACCAGTGGGGCCCCGCACTGCAGGGTGCCTGGGGTAGTTGCCCCCTTTGACCCCTATTAAATCCGGCCCTTATTGGCAGGTACGATTTCAAACCCAGACATAGCTTTTCATGATTTATATCGACAAACAATACACAATAAAGAATATTGTATTAAGGGTCACTTGTTTACGGCATACACTTAACATGTATATAGTGTCGAGGTTCAGTTATGGCCTCACATGAAGGAGGCCTCACATGAAGGAGGCCTCACATGGAGGAGGCACTTCCAGAATGACACCACATCAGGCACGCGGACTAATATATACATAGAAAGGACTTCTACAGGACTAGAAGTGTTTCAGTCGTAAGAAATCATCATTCCGTAATAAAATAAAGATGCCTGTTCTTTACTAACGTATTGAGTATCTTTTGTAACTGTGATTACCCCACGACATACATCGGGAATCCACTATATATATATATATACAAACACGCACACACACGCACACACGCATACAGACACACACACACACAGACACACACACACACACATACATATATATATGGAAAGAGAGATATATTTTAACTTTAATTATATCTCATAAAATAATACAACTGGCTTTTCCACATAATACATATTGTTAGCACCCCAAACACTTAAATTGGGTTTATATTAAAATATAACCTAATGTTTGTTGAGTGAGATGGTTACCAGTCAGAGATTAGCTTTAAACTATCTCTGTTATTGTATTAATTATATATATATATATATATATATATATATATATATATACTATATTATATTATATATATATATATATACTATAAGAACAGATTAAAATGTAAGCAAAGAATCGCTGCTTTCACCCTTAACGGGATCCTCTGAAACCTCTGAAACTCAATCCTTATCGAGCCCTCTTCGGATTTTAGTCATCATTTATCATTACTATGTATATATCACGCAAACGCACAGGCGCGTGTGCGCGTGTGTTTCTATATCTATATTCTATCGATTTCTCTGTGTGTGCGCTCTGTATATGATTTTACGTGCAAATCTACTGTGTCTGTAAGTTTGTCTACACGTATGACTGAATATATAAGCGCCTGTATGCCAGTATATGTCTTAGTCTGCTTGTGTATATGCATGCGTGTATGTGCGTCCGTTTTTATATTATTGCTTTGCTCTTTGTTTTGTCTGCTATTATTTTTTTATTGCTTCATCAAAAGTAATAACAATAAAATACCAATAAAACAATACTAAACGAGGCTAAGACTCCGGTAGGTTTCGCTAGTTGTTGGATATCGAGTAGTTTGAAATGTCTGAGTACAGTGAGGAGCTTCTCTTAAGAGAGAAGATGACTCCAGAAAATATTATCTCTAAACCCGCACCCAAACCGTATTGTGCAAAGATGTGATGATATAATTCCGCTCTACAGCAGCGAAACTAGGGTGTCCGGCATATAGGTACTCTTATTTGATGGCGATGACGAAATTATACCTCATTTAGCTGGTTCTTTTCGAGTGTACTTGCAATTTCGACAGGAAAATCTAGACCCCAATATAAGTATAATACGTTATTAGTAGGTCGGTGGTAATGTACACGAGTAGCGTTGAGAAGAATGTTCTGATAACCATTTGTGGCCTAACGGACAACCCAACAGTCAGACCTCTTTCTGGGACATGGAAACATTTCTGTAGACATTTTACTGACTGGTACTACTCTCGGAATTGAATATCATATTGAACACATGCTGTGATTGTACGAGGTTACAGATAGAAGTGGTGATTGTTTGACTTTCTGTGTCAATTAAAACTTGAAGTAGAAAATACTGGATAAAGAGAATTTGTATATTGACCAGAGGAGTCTTGGACAAGTAATATTACAGCCGATATTATAGCATCAAGAATGGTCCTTTATCATTTCTTCTACATTAATGATGATGGTTGCATTGAACGTAATAACACTCAATGATAAGAAAGCATGTAGTTTGTCTTGTGTTAGAGGAGTGCATAATGGCGCTAAAGCTAGAAAATGTTTTATTTAGAATCAATTTACCAAATTGTTTCATTGGTTTGAGTAGACCAGTAATGGATTATTGTAATTCTTATTAAAAGAAGTCAGAAAATATCTGAGGCATATACCAGTATCTAAGATGTATGATGTAATAATAAAATGTACACGGATCATATCACCAGAACGAATGTATTCTATTAAACCTAAATTGTTCCTCCCTATATTGTTTGATGTATAATGCAATTGGAAACATTGGAACCATTCCTAGTAGTAAGAGCTGTTATATGAATTCACTGTAAGTAAGTGACACATTAAATAATTGTAGGCTTAAAACTATGTAACATGCAGGCATAAAATTATTTATCTAATAATCTCTATCCAGAAACATATTTATCCTATATAACGTATTTACAGATTACCAATGTAAATCTCACTTCAATGCAGTTATAATCAATTTTGAAGAATAAGAATATTTTAACGCGTTTATCGTCGGAACATGACAGCAGTATTAGAAAACTACTGCTGGTCTCATAACCATATTTTAGATTTTGCATCACTACATTAATCTGTTGCTTTTGTTCACTGGTCTCCTCATATCGGCAATCTTTGACATTACGGGGTACGTCAGATAGAATACCTTGTGGTATTTATTCCGGCTCTCTATTCTCTCAGTTCAAATCCCGCCAAGATTCTTTCGAGATCAATAAAAAATGTACCAGTCTAGTACAAGCGTCGATTCTTCCGCTTTATCCCTTTATCACTTCCATTCGCTCATTCTCTATCGTTATCAAGAAATGTTCTGTACTCAAGCCTGGGCTCCATCAGGCTTGAAAAGCCCTAGAAATGCTCTATGCCACTACGGCGCCACTAAGACACCCTCGGGAGTTATGGAATAAAATGAAAAGGTAAAGATAATCAAATCAACCCTTGACAACCATCACCTTAGAAAAACCTCGGCCTAATAAGATGTATTCTCCTAAATACTATTGTAATGCACTTGGTTTGTCTCAACCAAAGGAATTCAAATATTAT
>OZ024750.1:15107789-15112789 GCA_964016885.1 Eledone cirrhosa | reverse complement strand
GGCACAAGGCCAGCAATTATCCCAGTGCATTACTGGTACTTTATTTTATTGACCCCGTAAGGATGAAAGGCAAAGTTAACGTCGGCGGGTTTTGAACTCAGACCATAAAGGGCCGTAACTCTTTGCCAATCTTCCGTCTTCTAAGTAATTGTTTCTACTACTGGCACAAGGCCAGCAATTACGCAGTGCATTACTGGTACTTCTAAATAATGATACAAAACTATAAAGGGCGTTATAGAGATACATATCCTTATGATATTCATAAAGGCTGACACTTCTGAAGCCATCTTCTTCCTTCTTTCCAACGCTATGTTATCACTTTGCCTTTCAGACATCATAAACTAATTACAAGACATTTTGTTCTGATTAATAATCATCGATTTAATTGCAAATACAAATTTCAATTTAGAACGGGGTAAAATAGCTAAATAAATATGGAAATAAATCAAGACTACCTTGGGGGAATCACCCCTACATCTCTTTGGTTAAATCCTTTTCCTTTTTCCTTTTAACATTTACTGCCAGTAACGTGATTTACAATTAGATAAGCTTTTTGTATCTTCAAGCTTGTATATTTTTATGTAACCTTTTTGTATCTTCAAGCTTGTATATTTTTATGTAACCTTTTATTTACATTCTTCTATCTGTTGTTGTTAGGCAGCTATCAAGATATTATCCTGAAATATTTCCTTCATTAATCTGACACCGAGGAAACGACATTCAACTAATTCGTTCCCATCATTTTTATGATACGTAATACTATTGGCAAGGTCGAGAAGTATCTTGAAATAGAATTAAACTTAGAAAGCATAAAAGATATTTTCGGCAGCACGGAACGGGTGTCAAGCTAAAGGTAGAACTTTAGATCTTTCAGTTAAGTTCTCGTCAACACCTACTTAACAGTGGTCACCGTGTCACCAAAAAGAGGGCAAATGTGTTTTAATTCATAAGCAGTGAGCTAATTTGAATAAGGTGTGAGTCTGACAACAGTTAAACAATCTCAATCTCAGCATGGACATTAGAAAATATGATATAGTGTAGTTATTTATAAGGCTGTAAACTGCTTTTTCTTGCAATTTAAACAGACTTTGAATACAACTTCAAAATATCAGTCAGTTCTATACAACGTCCTATGGAGAATTTATGGTATTCAGAGTCATTTCGAATGCCTTTCATATATATATATATGTTTCTTTACATGAATTTCTTCTCTCTATCTATCTCTCTATATCTATCTCTCTCTATTTAGTTGCATGCATTTCTTCTTTTTCTTCGCTTTTTTCTTTCTTTCTTTTTATAACTGTCCCTAACATTTTTCACTACCAAATCAACTTTTTAAATGGAAGTTGAAGTCGTAAGGTATGTCAAATCTATCTATTTATAAGACTGTTTATATTGTATTTTGTCTGAAGAAGGCATACCATATTTTTTATATGATATCCCTGAAATATATATAATGAAATAAATATGGTTTTATAAATATAGTTTCCATTTATTTAATATCGTATATATATATATATATATATATATATATATATATATATATATATATATATATATATATATATAAGAAGTCATAGTGAAATAAGTTACCCAATACATTCCTGATGCTTTCTAGTCCTTTAGAATTCATTTCTATGTGGAATATATACATACTAATGAATATAATTCTTTGCTAATGACATTGAATTATTTCCCAGAAAACATATACAATAACTATATAATGCTGTATAATTGTCGCTACTTTTGGCACAATTATCCCAGTATATTACTGGTACTTTATTTTATCGACCCCATAAGGATGAAAGGCAAAGTTAACCTCGGCGGGATTTGAACTCAATAGTTTCTACTTTTGGCACAAAGCCAGCGATTACCCCATTACATTACTGGTACTTTATTTTATCGACCCCGTAAGGATGAAAGGCAAAGTTAACCTCCGCAGGATTTGAACTCAGACCATAAAGGGTCGTAACTCTATGCTGCAAAGCATGGCGTCTGCCAATCCACCGCCCTCAATATAATGCTATATAATGCGATCACATTAATACATGTTTCGCTGGAAATCTCCCACCAATGTTTAGAATATCAAGTAGTTGAGGAAGCTATACAGATATTTGAAGCTCTTAATGTCACTATACAGATATTCTTGATGGAGTATATGTATATGCAAATTAATATCTACCTGATGTTATACACCTGTTTCACCGTCAAACTCACCTATTGTGTCTGCACCAGCTGACGTTCTACATATGACAATCTTTCGCTATTATTCGAGATAATATTGTTATTTTGTCTTCCATAGTCACATATGTTATCATACACACAGACGCACGTACACATATATTTATTTGTATGTATGTATGTATGTATGTATGTATGTATGTATATATGTATGTGTCTATGCATGTGTCTATGTATGTATGCATGTATGTATGTTTTCTCTTTCTCTTAATTTCGAGTATATTTTTTTGACCGGCCACCTTCCTGGTGGCAAGGTTGTAAAAGAAAAGAAATTGTCATCCCTTGAATCGCAAGAATGTTTTGCAAATTTTGAAGGTGCCAGCTATCGCAGCCATTTGCAGACTATGAATATGCATGTATGTATGTATGTATGTATGTATGTATGTATGTATGTATGTATGTATGTATTTATGTATGTATGTATGTATTTATGTATGTATGTGTGTATTTATGTATATATGTATGTACGTATAAATCTACGCACGTACGTATGTATGTACTACGTATGTATGTATCTATGTATGTACGTACGTATGTATGTGCGTATGTATGTATCTTTACTTCTTTTAGGGTTATAGCTACTGTCGCTCAGAGAGTGGGATTGGCTCAGTGCACAGTTTCTCTTCACTTTAAAACAAATCTTCACGCACAGGCATTGCACGATAGCATTAATTGATAATTATAAATAATGGTATATCGTGCAATAGCCATACTCGATAACGAGGGGGAAGCCATCTTATCTACGTACATATAAATGCACGTACGTATGTATGTATATATGTATGTATGTATGTGTGTGTGTACTATGTATGTATATATATATATGTATGTATGTATGTATGGACGAAAGAATGAATGCATGCATACATGTTCGTATACATATGCATATATGATTTTATGCATGTGTGTGAATGAATGTGTATGCATGAATGTGTGTGTGTGTGTGCTTGTGTGTGCTTGTGTGTACTTGAATGTTTGTGTATTTAAAACGAAGCCAACGTTTGTGGTAAAACCAGGACTGCACGACTTCGCGTAACCCTGTAGATATTTTATGTGAATATTGCTCTTGATTCGTGTCATATGACGCTACATTCTATTTGACAAAGAGATGTCAAAATTGGAAACAAATTAGCAGAAGCCAAAAGGCACCAGCTGAATCTTTACACACGCAATAGCCCTGTACCTGAAATTTATCGTGTATTAAACAGCTTACCACGTCAATCAGATCAATACACTTTTAACAGACAATATCTATATATTTATTCAAATCAAGGAAATGCCTGTTGGCATACACATTAATTACAAATAAGTTTACAATAATGATTTCTACTATATACACAAGGCCAGCTATTTGAGGGGAGGGGAAAGTCGATGATTAAATTGACCCCAGTGCATTACTGGTGCTTTATTTTATCGACCCAGTAAAGATAAAAGGCAAAGCCAACCTCGGCGGGTTTTGAACTCAAAATAAGTTAACAATAATTTTTTCTGATTTTGGCACAAGGCCAGCAATTACCAAGCACATTACTGGTACTTTATTTTATCGACCCCGTAAGGATGAAAGGCAAAGTTAACCTCGACGGGATTTGAATTCAGATCGTAAAGAGACGTAACTCTGCTAGAAAGCATGTCCGACCCTCTACCAATTCTGCCAATCCACCGCCCTTTAAATAAGTTAACAATAATGATTTCTAGTATAGGCACAAGGCCAGTAATTTGGGGAGAGGGGAAAGTCGATTAAATCGACCTCAGTGCATTACTGGTGCTTAATTGATATAGAGAGGGGGATTGGAAGAGAGTTCCGTGTATCAGATGTAGAGAGGATGAGAATTTGATGGTATACAGAAAGGGATAATGGGAGAGTGCCGAGTAGTAGATATAGAGAGGGTGAGAGTTTAGGGGTGATTGATATACAGAGGGGGATTGGGAGAGATAAGTGTAGATAGAGAGTGAGAAAGTGTATTAGTCTTAGATATAGAGAGTGGGATAAGAGAAGCGGTGTCGTGGTAGATTTAGAGAGGATAACATTTTTTGACCATTTTAGAGTGCAAAGAGCTAAACTAATCACTACAACTAAATTGTTCAAATTTGCCCCCCTCCCCTTTAGAAATGCTTCCACAGCCCTTTCCGTGTGAGTGTTTGTGAGAGATCTGTGAATGTGGAATATGTATTAATGACTCCTATATGTATGAGATACTTTTAAGGGAAATATTCAACAATTCATCATTGATGATTGTGTTGGGGCTGTGAAACAGTTTTTATTTTCTCTGAGGACATGTGTGATGTAAATAAAATTTTTAAATAAGACTTTTGAATCACCTGGAACATACCATTTCATAACATGAAATAGATATATTTCTTTATTAGCCACAAGGGCACAAAAGAAGGGGACAAATACAAATGGGGAGTTTACATACAGGTATATGAAAATAAAACTATTAATACAATAACAAATAACAATTGAAATCCCCAATAGGGGGGAGGTGTTACACAGGGGTTGTACACACCCCGAAAAAATGTACAACCCTCATCTCCAGGAGCACCAAGAGTGAGTACTCCCTTCCTCTCTTCCTCTTTTTCCTCAACCTACAGGCTTATATAGAGAGAAGGCCCAACCACTCGGGCCTTCTTTGCCACATTCACCCACCTTTTATAAAATTTGCTGGGGGTACAGCACCTCTCTCTCCATCCTGATTCTTCTTCCAAAATGATATTTGAAAAAACGAATCAGTTGCTCGCCGGAGAGAAAGGTGTCTGAC
>OZ024750.1:15100289-15105289 GCA_964016885.1 Eledone cirrhosa | reverse complement strand
ATATATATATATATATATATACATATATATATATACATATATATATATATATACATATATACATATATATATACATATATATATATATATATATATATATATATATATATATGTATGTATGTATATATATATATATATATATATACATGTGCATGTATGTTTTACCTTGTAATGAATGTAAAGAATAACATTTTAAGTATCTTATATTTGATCATGGATTAATCTTTCTGGATGACCGACGCAAACTTTAGACAAATCCCTTTCTGTAAGTTTTTAGAAGCACAGCATCACATATTCGATAGAATGCCAATGTTCTGTAGAAACTTGTACTTAATGAGATTACAATTACAGACGATATGAAAGTTCTAGTGTGGCAACGCATAAAAACGAAGGAAAGGGGGGAAAGAGAGGGAAAGAAGAGAAGGATATAGTAGTAGTAGTAGTAGTAGTAGTGGTGGTCGTGGTCGTGGTCGTGGTAGTGGTAGTGGTAGTAGTAGTAGTAGTAGTACAAATTCATTGGTGCTTCATTGCTGTAAACTGAAGAGACTTGGCATCCATCCTATATCTGAGAATTACCGACAATCTAATGTAAGACATAGAATGCATATTCTACATTTGCGTTCCTCCACCCAGTTTACCAAGGAATACAGACTTGTTTGCCGAAATAGATTTTACTTCATGTTACACGAGTTCTAAACATCCCTAACAAAAACCCAATCAAACTTTTAAAAACACAATCGTCTCTTTTGCAAGCAAATGTCAATTCCTCTTGGCAGTATCAGTAGAGGGTTGGACACCATGCTTTCTAGCATAGTTACATCCCATTACGGTCTGAGTTCAAATCCCGCCGAGGTTAACTTTGCCTTTCATCCTTACGGGGTCGATAAAATAAAGTACCAGTGATGTACTGGAAAATTGCTGGCCTTGTGCCAAAAGTAGAAACAATTCTTAACTTTTGTTTCAGCTCATTTTTGCTCTGTCGTTCGTGTTCACTATCATTACACACCAAGGAAAGTATGCATGTTTAGTTTCCTTTTAGCTACCACAGATCTTCTTCTCCCTGGGCCCATGTTTGACTGCCATGCAGCATAGAAATTTGAACTCAAGCATCATATAATCTGTTAAAAAGCCAAGTATATCAAGTTGGAAGCTGACAAAAGTAAAATATGAAATTGATTTTATATTACCTTCAAATGCAAATACGTTAGCTCTCTGATGAGGTGTTTTTGTAAATGAAAAATATTTTCGTCGGTGCAGTTTATTCATGTATAACATATACAATATAATCTCTATCCCTGGATATGAGCTACATACATAGAATTATGCATGCAGAAAAGCCTGCAACATGTTTGACAGCAAACAAAACACTGATTATTATCTTGAATAAAATATGTCACGCGTTTTTATTTAGGACTCAATCCTTATCTAGACTGTTAATTCTAGGTAGCTTATCCTATTTTCGATTCATGACTTGATTTCAAATTGATAATTTGGTAAAATCTCTAAATAAAATAAAAATATATATTTACTTTGCCATAAAGGGAGAATAAAATGTTTCAGACAGTGCCAGTCATGTGGGAAATGATGCAAAAAAGAAATGCTAGGGTTATATATATATAACAAAGAAAGTGTGGTAAGAAACCATGTGGACCATAACGCACCAGAGTACTCTATACTTAAGGTAGTAGAGTGGGTAATAGGAAAATAGTCAGCACCCCGACGGCTGAGCTCCGGCCGTTTCGATACCTAGATCCGAACAGATCCGAACGGATCTGTTCGGATCTAGCTGTCGAAACGGCCGGAGCTCAGCCGTCGGGGTGCTGACTCTTTTCCTATATATATATATATATATATATATATATATATATATATATGAAAAGAGTCACCTAGGAAAAGAGATACCTAGATCCGAACAGATCCGTTTGGATCTGTTCGGATCTAGGTATCGAAACGGCCAGAGCTCAGCCGCCGGGGTGCTGACTCTTTTCCTATTACCCACTCTATATATATATATATATATATATATATATATATATATATATATATATATATATATATATATATATATATATATATATATATATATAAATATATATATATTAGCCGAATTACCCGCGCCTTGTTGCGTTTCACACATTTTTTTTTATAAGAAAATGATGATTGATTTTAAATCTGTGATATAATTTATGGAGAAAAACTCTGCATTTCAATATTACTCAATGTAAAATGTAATGCATGAAAAATTGGAAAACATTATTTTTTGTAATATATCAAATCAAAATTATATTATTAAATCTTATTCTTATTTTGTTTCTTGTAGATAATTTTTTTCAAAATATCAATTCAAAACTTTTGTGAATAGCCATCATATCTTGTCCTTTACCTTTGGTTTAAATTTCATATAAATGGAAGGGAAAATATTTTCAGCGGGGGTTTCTACACCCGCGAACCCTAATAGGGGGTTTAACCCCCATTACGGTGTATTAATATTATTGAAATTTGCTGAAATTGTGTGAATACCTATGGTTTAAATTTCATATAAATCGAAGGGAAAACATTTTCAGTGGGGGTTCTGTGCCCCCGGGGAACTCTTTGATTAAAATGAAATATACTTATCCAGGTACCCTGGGCAATGTAGTTTCAGAATATATATGGTTATGGGGGCCTATCTCCAAAATCATAGGAATAGTTTGTGAACAAACAAACAAACATACAACTTTATATATATAGATATATATAGTAGTGGTTTGAAATTTGCTATCAAATCGTTTTTCTTGTTAACAGTATTATGTGAAGTTTCCAGAGAGTAATGACGAAACTGATTCCAAAGACTAGGCTGGATTACTTACCCTGGAAACTATCAAAATGTGTACATTCCTCAACTATTCTGAAACAAAGGTCTGGCAATTTTAAGGACTATTAACGGTCATGCTATGCATAAGTTTATGATAGATCTCATAAGTAGTTCAATTTCAGTAACTCTCCCAAGCTAACAACATTTAATTTCATGGATATTACACTTGATATCAAGCTAGGTAAAAGGAACTCTAACGAAGAGTCTGTGTATTTTTCTAGACATTTCAACTATCAACAGCCCAGTTATAATTCGGAATCTTGTAGAGTTATCTTTATCTATCGAAGAAGCTCTGATATGTCTTCAGGCAATATATATATTTCAATGTGCCATCATATATATATAAATACATATATATTTCAATGCACTGCAACGTAATGTAATGAGAAAGTAGTAAGGAATGTATTTAGAGGGAAATGGATTTAACGAGAAGTTAACATATATAAGGATTCCTCCAATCTTACCTCCGATTAAATCCTCCTCTTCTATTTAAACTAAATATCTGTTCTAATATAGCTATGAACACTCTATTCATATTTAGTCAATACTTCTCAAGAATTCCAAAATGCCATAAGTATTTTAATGCTCGTACATCATAGTGAATGCCTAGAGAATATTACACCCATCTCCGGGAGCTATGATAGAAACATATATATATATATATATATATATATATATATATATATATATATATATATATATATATATATATATATACTTAAGGTAAACATTGTTACAATTCGATTCGAGCACTCAACGTCCTTTTTCCACTTAGGAGTGACGGGAGTATATTTAGAATAAGAAAATGCAAAGTAGTTTCAGATGTTAAAGTCCTTTAATGATAATGCTGTGATACATATTTCAATGACGACAGTGGTCACACTCTTCGGTGTACCCAGTGCCGTGACATCATCAGACAGCTTGTTACATAATATGGTTATGTTCCCGAGGTAATCCAAATTGAATCGACAAGGGAATGGACAGAACAGGTGTTCTTGAATCTTTCGTCCGTTCCCTTGTGAGCCCCAATTCACCCCCACCGGTTTGCGCAGGCTCAAGTCCGGAGGAAGTTGACCATCCACTACCCCAAAACTCTACGTAATTCGCCTAGGCAGGTCCCCCCCCCCCATACCCCAACGAAACAATCACCCCCATCCAGTCCAGGTATGTAGACGTTTTAATTCAAACCCTTTATGCAAATACACAGACACACAAAACACACACACACACACACACAGACACGTTTCGACAGCTTGATCCGAACTAGCATCATATAATCACTAGTTCGGATCTAGCTGTCGAAATGACCGGAACTCAGCCATCGTCAGTCCTGATTCTTTTCGTGTTACCCACTCCACTACCCTTAGTATCGAGTACTCTGGTGCATTATGGTCCACCCGGTATCTGACAACAGCTTCTTTGTTACATATATATATATATATATGTGTGTGTGCGTGTGCATGTATTTGCATAAAGAGTTTGCTTACTTAAAGTTATGTATACATATTTGCTTACTTAAAGTTATGTATACATATTCTATCTTTTTTCGGACTTCTGTGTGGGTTCCTCGCAATTCATTAATAGCAAAGCACTAAGTTCATCATTAACGTCAGACTTTTATCATTAGATACGTTGTTTCTTGTTTGTTGTAAGATTTATAGAGCACCAGCCACGTGAGTAGTTTTGTTTTTGATTTGCGAGTATGTTGTATTTGTTTTAGAAGTGTTGTGATTAATAGTTCTGCCATTAATATAAAAAGACACTTACATGATGAACAGACACGTGTAAGTAGGGAAGTAGGGTGAAAAGAAAATATGGTAGAGGGTAGAAACTGAGGGAAGTGAAGCATATAGTAACATCATGTGAGCAGGGTTTGCCTAGGCTGAAAATTAGGTGCTGATCGGTTTTTTTGTGAGATTCATTAGAACCGAATAACTGGAAAATATTATAGAATGTGAATTACTCAGATTGTCGTGGTAAGTTGAATTGTTGACCTACAGATTCTAGGATAACCTCATCATTATTACAAACATCCACCAGGGAAAACCATACAGTTTTAAAGAGTATTATGAAATATATCCAAGGGCGGTGGATTGGCAGTGTCGGTAGAGGGTCGGACGCCATGCTTTCCAGCATAGTTACGTCC
>OZ024750.1:15092789-15095289 GCA_964016885.1 Eledone cirrhosa | reverse complement strand
TACATGTGGAAACTGTGTTAGCTAAAAGACTTTGCGATAACACGAACATCTATTATTTGCATGTTTGAATAAGCTTCAGAGACGAAATCAATTATTACTATGAAGTCACACTTTCTTATATCGGATGCAATTAAAACAGTGTTTTACTGATATTTTTACCATGAAAACAGTCGGCAGCAACATTGTAATCAACGTAAATGGAATCAAAATCTCCAGCTAGTCGAGAATCCATGTGATTGCATATAATTTCTAAATTGCACCACGATTCTCGCTTTCCACTCAGTAGTATTTACTGAATGTTCTTAATATAAAATGTAAAGAATGATTCTGCCAACCTGTTTACCTAATGTATACAAACATATAGCCAAATCCTTCGTAGGTATCAACTATACGAATTCAATTTGTTTAATAGAAGAATATTCGCAAGAATATTTTGTATATTGTAGCGATAGATTGAGACAAATATAAAATGTATGTGTCGTTTACAGAATAAAAAGTTGGGTGAAATTTAGAGATGTTGATGTTGGTTCTCAAACATAGCAGCTATTCATTGAAGCATATTACAATAAAAATGTGCTTAAAGTGATACAACAGGAGTGTTTTAGCTTAAGAGAGGATACTGATAAGAGTATCATATATCTAAGATATGGAGACTTAGTGTTACTAAGGTTTCCACGGCTATAATGTTATGTTGAGATTGTAAACCTTCCGATTAGAACTAGATTTAAAGTAACAGGATAAACTTGGATATATAAACGCGCCATCCTTGGGACTCGAACCCGCACATGCAATGTCTGTTAAACCGTGTTTTCCATTTACACCAAAGCGACACCGACATATTTTCCCGTTATATTAAGCCTTACATTACAGGCAGTACATGTAGATAATCTATCTTTAGAATATTTGAGTGATAGAATTTGAAAGAAGCTTCATAGTCAAACAAAGTAAATATTTCTTTCAAATTCACAAACTTCCTATCGCTCAACGAATCTAAAGATACTAAAGAGAGCTTGTATATATATATATGTGTGTGTGTGTGTGTGTGTGTGTGTGTGTGTGTGGACCTACACCTATATATATATATATATATATATATATATATATATATATATATATATATATATATATGAGTTATATTATCGTTTAACGCTTTTCCACGATATCTGTAGTTAGGGACATATAACGTTTGTAAATGTTTTGTCTGTTTAAAATTAGACTAACATAGCTGTAAATATTGCAGATATCTTAAAAGTTATTCAAATCATAAATATTTCTACGTTAAAAGTAATACCAGCGTCTTCCAATCTATACAAACGTCTACTTTGATCTCATCAACTAGAAATTGTTCGAATAATATAAAATCTATATTAGACTTAAATCATTTCCACATCTAATGATAATAGTAAAACTGCTTGACTACAAATACTTTCACAGCGACGATGATTCTCTACTTCGATTAGTTTTTTTTTTCAAACATTCTATCTTAATATATTTTCCTCACCAAGATATTTCAATGACCAAAATGCACTTTTATGCGCACTCATTATAGATTTAGAAACGAAATTCTTAAAAGCATTCTTTCTTCCATTAGTTTCCAAGTAGCAAATTTCATGAGGTGAGCCGGCACTTATAGAACACTAAGCTGACCTGTATATTTTATAAGTAACCTATATAATTTACCATATGACAAGTATACATTATCACAAATCATGTGACAAGTATACATTATCACAAATCATCTATATGACGTGGTACAACTTATATGTTGTTATTTAGTTTATATCAGTTGCTATAGAGCAGTAAAAATGTATGATTAAAGGTGTCACAACTGAGACCATCACATCTTTTCGTTCCAGTAATATTCCAACTTGTGTGTATTTCTATATATAAAATCACTGAGCGTAATTTGAGGGAGATGTGTTAACAATTTATCATAGAATCGTGGACTCCCTAAAATCATGCTTAAGTAGAAATGCAGATAAATATAAATATGGATGTATCTTTTTGCATTTTTCACATCTCATTAACATTCTGAAAGCTGATGTCAATAACTTTGCTCTAGCTTCGTCAATATAAACAGTTTCATGTTACGCCACACCTGATATTAAGGTTAACTCTAGCACCTTAATGTTTACATCTTCAAAATTCGCCTAACTATAAAGTATATTACGGGAATCTGACCTACTACTATATCTCTTAAATGTTACTATTTTCATTTCTATAGAACATTCTGATTTACGTCAATCATTTACTTAATAGATACCTTAATAGTATCACTCACTGTATATAGGGACAGGATTCTATGTGTTAACAAAAAGTCAAAGAAAGATAAATCTGATTATCTTATACATGATAAAAATGAAGCAATTTATAAAATTTGTCTAAATCATCTAATCTAATCTGGCCGAGTTTACACTCGCAAATAAGAAGAACCAGGGCCGCCCCTAGGATCATTGGATTTGGTATACTTCATATTTCGGTTGCTTAATACAATCATGGG
>OZ024750.1:15085289-15087789 GCA_964016885.1 Eledone cirrhosa | reverse complement strand
TAATTTGGGGGGAGGGGCAAGTCGATTAAATCGACCCAGTGCATTACTGGTATTTTATTTTATCGACCCCGTAAGGTGGAAAGGCAAAGTTAACCTCGGCGGGATTTGATTAATAATAAAAATAATGAAACACCTAAAAACCGTCTTTCACAAAAATAATATCTCAAGACGATTCCAAGAAATAAAGTAACAAAAACACGAAGAACACAATGTAATTAGGTTTATACTGCAATAAAAATATAAAACAGGAATAGTCAACGTTTCGGGTTGTGGTTTTCATCAGGAAACGAAGGGACAAAGGGAAAAGATACTTATACACATATATTCTGTATAGAAACTTCATATACATATCAAACTATGAAATACAACTTCAGTTAAAATACTTAGGTATAAGATGGGTAACAAAATAAATATTATAAGATAGTCTAACCTAGAGACAGGGTATAAAGGATCCATTAGACGACTGTTCTAAGCGTTATTAGGGAAAGAAATTATATATATATAGAGAGAGAGAGAATATATATATATATAGAGAGAGAGAGAGAGAGAGAGAGAGAGAGAGAGAGAGAGAGAGAGAAATGAAGTAATTCCGTCGGAAAGGTCCAGGAAAAGAGAGTGCTCTATGTAGGTTACAGAGCTTATTAGTTATGTAATAAACAACATAAGATAATTATTTCATTATATATAGATAGATAATAGATAGATAGATAAGTTATCCCGGGTTCAATCGGGAGTATCCATAGTAAGTAAGGTACTCAATACATAGCAGAGTATAAATATTTAATATATAATACAGAAATGGCTTCTTCAGGACTAGAACTGTTTCATTCAGGAAATGATTTCTCCTGGATTAAACAGTTCTAGTCCTGTAGAAGCCATTTCTAGATTTTATATATATAATAATAATAATAATAATAATTGTTTCTACTTTAGGCACAAGGCCAGCAATTACCCAGTGCATTACTGGTACTTTATTTTATCGACCCCGTAAGGATGAAAGGCAAAGTCAACCTCGGCGGGATTTGAACTCAGATCGTAAAGGGACGTAACTATGCTGGAAAGCATGGCGTCCGACCCTCTACCGATACTGCCAATCCACCGATAATAATGATATATATATACATAATATACATATATATATATATATATATACATATGTATGTATATATGGGAGGGTGTATATATACAAACGCACAAATACACTGGCATATATGTGTGTGTGTATGTGTGCGTATCCATGGGTGTACGTGTGTGTTTGTTTCTATGCAGGTGTCTAGTTGTAAGACATACGAGTACACTGATATATGCTTTAGAGGCCGCTGACATTATCTGATAACATCTTTATACAGAGTAAACTGTCATTATAAATATTACACACGTGCTTTCTACTATCTAATTTTCCACGGTTTCTTTCTATTTTTACTGTCGTCTACATTCACATTTCTTCTCCTCTAGTTTTAAACATCCCTTTCTCTCTCTCTCTCTCTCTATATATATATATATATATATATATATATATATATATATATATATATATATATATATATATATATATATACGGACTATGTGTAGGCTTCTACATAACCTGGACATTATTTTCCCAATTTGTAGAAAACTTATAATGAAACAATTGTTTGGAAAGGGAGATGTATTTTAATTATGTCTCATATAAAATAATACAACTGGCTATCCGCAAAATACGTATAGTTAGCACCACAAACGTAAAATTGGGATTATACTAAGGTATATCCTAATGTTTGTTGAGTGAGACGGAAGCCGGTCGGAGTATTGCTTAAAGCTTTCTCTGTTAATGTATTAAATATATATATATATATATATATATATATATAAAGAATTAATATATCTACCGACATATGTATACAGATGCATACCTACGCTAGCAAATATATAGCCCCGCTCGATTTTTTCGCTTTTTTCCATCCACTGAATTATTGTTATATAAGCTTCCAGTGTCCCCGCATTGCCTGGTGGCTTAGCTGAGAATAGACTCCCTGATGACGTAAGGCTTCTCTACAGGTATTACATAACTGTATTTATCCCCTTACAGAAACTAATTAGTTGGAGTGAAATTTTAGTTAGTAAGTCAATTTTCATAACTTTCTTATTTACGTCTTTCATATATATATATATATAAGAAAGTGAGGTTTTTTTACAAAATGAAAAATAACCGGTGTCCTACACGAGTGAAAGTATAAAGAAAAAAGATGAAATCGAAAATGCAACTGGAGTCTTATTTTTTAAAAATATATATATTTATTTGGTTCCTTTACCGGTTTCGCAGTTCTGCTTTTCAAAAGTAGAGTTGAGATGGAGGGTCTGTGGTTTTTCTCAGATGTGAGAAAAACCATATCTGTATTTATGTATGTTATTATGTAGAACCAATGGGTGGTGGATTGGCAGTATCAGTAGAGGGTCGGGTGCCATGCTTTGCAGCATAGAGTCACAGCCCTTTAGGGCCTGAGTCCAAATCCCGCCGAGG
>OZ024750.1:15070289-15080289 GCA_964016885.1 Eledone cirrhosa | reverse complement strand
GTGTGTAAATATGTTATACACATGTACCGCGCGGTTAAACCACAGGGAGTGAAGGACCCCTAGCCTTTGTCAGGGCATTCTTCTAGGAGAAGGCAACTCAGAAAACTGGGATAACTCCGACATAAAACCTGCGGCTCAGTAGTTACCGATGATGTTGATCTTTTCTTCTTTTCGGCTTATAGCTACTGTCGCCCAGAGAGTGGAATTGGCTCAGTGCACAGTTTTTCCTCACTTTAAAAAATATCTTCACGCACAGGCATTGCATGATAGAATTAATTAATAATTATTAATAATGGTATATATGCAATGGCCATACTCGATAACGAGGGGGGCAGCCATCATATATATATATATATATATATATATATATATATATATATATATATATATATATATATATATATATATATATATATATACATATTCTCCATTTGTAATTATCACCATAATCTGTTAGAATTCATGAGTTATTCCTTTGATTACTATATTTCTCAGCGATAACATTCATTTACATAATTTTTATTTCTAAATCTCTCTAAACAGAAATCACCGCGGGAAAAACCCAATTCTTTGTACTCCTGCCTTATCTTGCTTCCCAGTATTCTTTGATGGAATGCTTTTACTAGATTTATTATCATATATATTCTTTGTTTTCAAACATGAATTGTGATATAAAAGGTGATTGGAATGTTTGTTGAGGCTGTATCAATATAATCAATATGACTTGAGTGTTATGGGACCATCGATGCAAATTCTGAGGGTTTATATATACATAATATACATATATATATATATATATATATATATATATATATATATATATATATATATGTGTGTATGAATATATATGTGTGTATGAATATATTTATATATACATATATATATATGTATATATATATATATATATATATATATATATATATATATATATATATATATATATATATATATATATATATACATGTGTGTGTGTCTATGAATATATTTATTTATATATATGTATATATATATATATATAAAGAGAGAGAGAGAAATATTGATTTATTTTTGGTAAAAACAATTGTTTTATGTATTATTAGGGAAACGGTAAACTTTGTAAGAGTATTGTTTTGCCAGCCTGTGGGTGGTTAATTCAAACCCACTTCAGCTGTGCAACACCAATGGAAGAAGTAGGCGGACCGCAGGGGAGACTATATTGAAAAATAAAACTCATTTGGTCACATTCCATGAGATTATCTTTATCAGCCTATGAAATTACGTACATTTGTGTAAATTAAGTTCTTTGACATTTTGACCCCCATCAATTTAAAGTTATTCCCTTGTCACTCTTACCATGAAAAGTGTAGTGTAACAATGGTTAGTATGCTTGAAACTAGTAACCAGCTACGGTATTATGCACAAATTACAATAGAAAATATATATAAAAATAGAAAAAATTGGATCAATGAACAATTGATAATTAGTATTCTATACCATTGGTAATTAAAGATATATTTGGTAATTAATGAATACGAATGTTAATTATTATTAATATTTTGTTTGTTTGTTTTTCTGTCTTGGCAAGGTCATAAATGTTATTTTCATTTCTAAAATGGTTTCCATTTTGGCGTTGGACACACATTTTACAATTAAAATGATAAAACATTGTATATCATATATGACTATATCGTATTTCTTCGTCAATATCGTCAATCAGACTTGTATTCTAGTGCTGCTAATTATATGTCATTTTCTTGTGTTCCCTTTTGCTACAAATTACTATCTACTTATTAAAACACAATAAATAAAACGAATAGAGCTTATAATTAGACACTTCTTAGTTGCGCCACACTGATAAATTGTGGACGTTAGATTTATATTCAGCAGTTTCTTTTAAACGAGCAGCTTGAATACATACATAAACTATACCCCCTACCCTTTAAAAAATCAATATTTCTAATTAATTTGCAAGTATATTGATTTAAAAAGTTATTATACGTTTCGTGCAATGTCGTAGACATGGCAATATATCAATATTCGTTTAAAGTAACTAAGTATATATTAACTGTTCCACAATTTCCAAGATGAAGTTGTTTTTTTATTAATATAATCATAAGTGGAATTGAATATATAAACAACTCATTTAAATACATCAAAGAATATACCGAAAATAAAACTGATAATTAAATATATTCTATTCATTATTATTGATATTATTTGTCTTCGACGGATTCCTGGAACATAACTCCGGAAAATAAATTAGATGATTTGACTATGTTTGCGTCATGGAGATAGCCACTTCTTGTTTGCTTGTCGAAAAACATATTTTCGTAAAATGTTTTTCCGAGAAATCAAGTCTCCTTGTTAGATATCTTTACAGTATATACATGTTTGCGTCAGATGGATAACCAGTTCTTCTTTGGTCTATTTTTCTTTTAAGAAAAAATGTTTTCCGAAAGATCAACCGAGAAATCAAGTCTCGAAATCTAGATATCTTTACTGTATACAAATGTTTAGCAGATATCCACTTTAGCTTGTTTATTATGTGTTCAATGCAATACAGCTAAATCTGGAGGGACTGAGAGGTCATGAAAGCGTATACCACACTACTATGTTTTTAAAAACATGGAAACATATTTAAGACGAAGTTAAAGAGAAAAAGGACAACAAACATAGACATACTTATAAACTCACAATTTGACAAACAAAAACACAATCTTATAGGACATTAAAATGTTTGTTTGTTCTTTTAGCACAAAAACGAAATTTTGGAGTTCAGACATCTCCGTAAAAAATATAAAATGTGGAAGAGAGATATAGCACTACAGAATATTTCATTGTCAGAGAGTAAAAACATGGAAACGTATATATATATATATATATATATATATATATATGTATATATATATATATACACGTGACAACAGCTAGATCCGAACTAGTTCGGATCTAGCTGTCGTCACCGCCGGAGCTCAGCCATGGGGTCCTGAATCTTTTCATATTATCCACTCTGCTTCCCCAAGTATCGAGTACTTTGGTGGTTTATGGTCCACCTGGTATTTTACCACACTCTTTCTGATATAAATATATATATCACATCCTGTATATATATAAATATACGTACGTGTGTGTGTGTGTGTGTGTGTGTGTGTGTGTGTGTGTGTGTGTGTGTGTGTGTGTGTGTGTGTGTGTGTGTGTGTGTGTGTGTATTTGTGTGTGTTAGTGTGTGCGTGTGTATACACAAAATGTATGTGGATGTTGTAGCCTCATGTTCTACCAGTAGGCGACTTAAAGCTGCATTAAATCTAGAAATGTATATAACAGATGAGCCGTTCTTTTACTTATTTGGATTCCGTTTGAATATTTCTTCTTTCATTCTCTTAAGGCAATTAATATCTTCAACAGAATAAATACACTAGATTTTATTGTGTACAATTGAAATATAGGTTTCTTCATTTCTTCATCAATGTTCTATTTTCAATTAGTATATGCGCAGTATATGCATTTTGTCTGTATATACTTTTAATTCTTCTAATGCATTTAATTCTGATATGAAGCAGTATGTTCTCAGATTTTAAATATGTTGAAATATCTACACTTCAAATTAAAAGTGAGTGGTTTTCTAATCCTTTTGAACTGTTTTGATTTCCGAAGTATGGATGTCCCATATGCTTTTTGTAAAGATGACAGCGATCACACGATTGCTGAGTTTATTTATGGCAATAGGACCTGCTGTACTTATTGGATGTTTGTATAGTCTATTAGTTTTTATTCATATAACAACTACAATTTAGTTCTTGTTAGTAATATTTTGTAAGATATGAATCAATATTTAACAGGGTCCCCCATATCTTCTTCTTCTTCTTCTTCTTCTTCTTCTTCTTCTTCTTCTTCTTCTGCTTCTTCTTTTTCTTCGTCCACTTATTCCTGAGAAGGTCGTGGGAGCAGTGCCCTCAAGCACGTCTTCCAGTGAAAGCTGTCTGAAGCAACCATCTTCAATTGATCCAGCTGGATCCCCAAGCGAGATCAGTTGAGTTCATTGATGTTATCCAGCGGTCCTTTCCCTATTCCTGTTTCAATACATTTAATGCTATATACAACAATGAGTACCCTAAAAATATTTGTTTTAGTTGCTACGTGATACATGGTTTCGAGGGCGGTGGATTGGCAGTATCGGTAGATGGTCGGACGCCATGCTTTTCAGCATAGTTACGCCCCTTTATGATCTGAGTTCAAATCCCGCCGAGGTTGACTTTGCCTTTCATCCTTACGGGGTCGATAAAATAAAGTACCAGTAATGCACTGGGTAATTGCTGGCCTTGTGCCTAAAGTAGAAACAATTATATTTTCTAAATTCTTGATATTTCAATTCATACTTTTATTTAAAATTTATTTCATAAATATAATATATGTAACTATAACAACTAAACATCAGAAAGGGAATTGAATGAAGTGAAAAATAAATAGGCTTCCAGAAAGCAAACCAAGGATGTCGAGTCTACTTGCAAATGTTCATTCTTGACTAATATCGGCAATGTGTATATAGTCAAACATTACCAGAATAGCAAGACTTTTCATTTCATTACAGGTGCCATTAATTATCTGTAAATAAATTACCATTGTATCTCAATATATCATACTTTTCGTTTTGATATTTGAAGTCAAAATGATATAGTGGAAAATATACGAGAGGATTTCGTATAATAATAAAAGAACAAAATGAGATCAATAAAATGTCTCCTTTATTCTGAAAAGTCCGATAACAATCGTATAATTAACTAGTAGGAAACATGACACATTTCATCATATTTGTAACTAGAACTGACCACATTTCAGCTTGCTCTTGTATAATTATGATATTTAATATTCTCTCTACATAATGCTGTACTCCAAGTTTGTGCTTATTCATATCAGAGAACATTTAGTAATATTCTATTACAAAGCTGGTTGTATGTGTTTGTACTACTAAGTAAACCTGTATTTTACTGATAGCTGCTTAGAACATAACATGCATAATTCAATAAAGACTCGGTCACCGATTTCAATAACCAATACACATATATATGTGCAGAGGAAGGGTGAATTCCCTGATTGCACAGTGGCTTTAATTCAGGTTTAAAGCCTTATCATACACCTTATACTTTTAGTATTATTGAGGAAAATAAACCTTCCATTTCTTTCCCTTACAATTGTTTCTACTTTTGGCACAAGGCCAGCAATTATCCCAGTGCATTACTGGTACTTTATTTTATCGACCCCGTAAGGATGAAAGGCAAAGTTAACCTCGGCGGGATTTGAACTCAGATCATAAAGGGGCGTAACTATGCTGAAAAGCATGGCGTCCGACCCTCTACCGATACTGCCAATCCACACAATATAAACTTGCATGTTCAGAAATAAACTTAGTGAGGGAATTGAAACTGGAAAGTAGTTTTAGTTCACTAGTTGCTTAATCTCGTGCTTTAAGGGGTCTAATATCGAATACTAATTCTGACCCCGGGAGGATGATAGTCAAAGTTGACCGTGACATGATTTGAACTCAGAATGTAAAAAAAAAAACGGAACAAATAAGATGATGGCACTTTATCTAAGGCTCTAAAAATGCTACCAATCTATCACTCTCCTTAAGCGTAATATTGCTTATGATTTATTTGATCCGAAATGATTACAAAGGTAAAGTAGTGCATTTGCTTCAACTATCCTCAGTATGTTCCAGTTACTGTAATGTCACACTAAATTATATATTGTAAATCCATCCAACAGCATTTGATTTCAGATCCGAATATAAGAAACGTCAAACTTCAAAGTAAGTTTTATTAAACCATCCCAGCATATCAAGTAAAAATATTATAGAACCGATCCAGCATATCAAGTAAAAATATTATAGAACCGATTTTTTAATTCCAAATATATATTAATTTGGTATATCATAGTTTTGTGTTCTATGTAAACCAGATACAAATCGAATGAGAAGATAATTATCCCATCTGTAATGTGATCGACAACCAGCGGAAAGATGAGTGAACCGAGTAGATCACCTTGCTGGGGACTTAGGAGAGATGTGACCTTGTTGCCAACAACAAGCGTGCTAGGGGTCCCATATGAGAGGTGTGTCAGGGGAACAATAGGGGTTATAACTACAGTGTATAACCGAGACTACACTAACGTGTATAAATATATCTAAAAGTCTAAAGTCTGTCTTAAGCCAGAAGGCTCATTTGGCCGGTGCTTATCCCGGTTTCATAGCGTGAAGCGACTGAGAGTACAAAACTACCCCCTGGACAGGACGTCACTCCATCGCAGGGTTAAACCCCCAGCTATTGCTGGTACTCATTTTCAGCTGAGTATACTGGAGCAACGTGAAATGAAGTGTTTTGCTCAAGAACCCAACACGCAACCCAGGAATCGAACCCACGACATTATGATCGTAAGTCGAACACCCTTACCACTAGGCCACGTGCCTCCACACGTATAAACATATACACGGATCAAATATGACAGAAAATATGAATTTCCCCGTAAATAAATAAAAAAATGAATAAACAACTTTAATTGATTTTCGGATCATATTGGACCCTCATCAGAAGACGTGTATATCATCCAGTCAACCACAATGAAACATGTATTGTGTGTGTGTATGTTTGTGTATGTGTGTGCGTGTGTGTGTGTTTGTGTGTGTATATATGTATGTGTATGTGTTTGTGTATATGTGTGTTTGTGTATGTATATATGTGTTTGTGTGTTTGTGTGTGTGTGTGTGTGTGTGTGTATGTGTGTGAGTGTATGTATGTGTGTGTATATGTCTGTTTGTGTGTGTGTTTGTGTGCGTGTGAGTGTATGTGTGTTTGTGCGTGCGTGTTTGCGTGTGTATGTGTGCGTGTATGTGTGTTTGTGTGTGTGTATATATGTATGTGTGTGTGCGTATGCGTGTGTGTTTGTGTGTGTGTATGTGTGTATATGTGTGTGTATATTTATATATATGTGTGTGTGTGTGTTTGTGTGTATGTGTGCGTGTTAGTGTATGTATATATATATATATATATATATATATATGTGTGTGTGTGTTTAATCCGAAATACTACACGTTCGAAAAAAATATTTTAGTCTCTGTTGATTGGACTACTCATAACAAACCATCGAGACAAAAGAAAGAAATGTCTTGTTTTCGCTTATGGATCGTAATAGAGAATTGTGGAGCCAGGAAAATTAGTAACATTAAGTATTCCTTATTTACAATGCTGTAGAATATTTGCTGAAAACCTTCTATATGTTTGCTTACAAGCATTATTGCTATTTGATAACACGTGGACCGATATATTGATCATCAGTCTACTTTGATGTGAGCTCGGCAATGGCTTATTATTAAAACAGATGTCGTTTGAACACATTTTCTACTGTGTCTATAGCAGTAGTGTGGGCTGTGTTTAGCTTATGGCATGAAAGTGTGCAAATTCTAACAGTGTCAGATCAGGCTGACGACGAACTGTTTTATGTGAATTTCGTTGACAGTGTATCAGAAAACCTTCTCTATTTCTCTCTCCCTCTCTCTCTCTCCCTCTTCCTCTCTCTCTCTCTCTCTCACTCTCCTCTTTCTCTCTCCTTTCCTATCCCCGTTTCTCATCTAGTTTCTCTTTCTCCTGCACGCTTTTTTTTTTTTCTTGCAATATTTTAGATAAAAAAAAAGATAAAGGCAAAATATCTAACACAAAAAATGAACAACCTAAAACAAAAATATAAATAAATGGTCTGTTTTCAAAAAGTAGTAAACAAAATAATTGAATGCCCATTTAAGATGCAATAATTAGAAAGGTTCAGTTTGTTCAGCGTGTGTATACTGATGTCCTTGACTATCTTCAAGTAGGCAGCCAACAAATCTTCTAATATAAAAAATGTTATAAAATATAACAGAAAATGTCAGAGGAATAATATGAAGAAATATTGTATGAAAGCCGAATTTTTTATGTTTGACACAGTAACAGATTATTTTTCTTAGAAACCCATTCTTTTACTACAATTAAAAACACATTTCTTTGCAATGAGAGTAGAATATTACCCTGAAGTAATGTAGTTTTAACCGTTTTATAGAGAAATAAAAGGGGAGCAGTATTGCCCTTAGATATATAATAATAGGTTGAGCTGTAGCCAACGGATAAGTGGTTACTAATTTTATAATGCTCAGTTAACCTCGATATATTGTTATGGTTAATGTCGCTATTAGAGGTGCATCTAAAATATTGGGTCGAATGGCATGTCATTATCATGTGTAACATATTCCCAAGTAGTTGTGATCTTCAGTAGGTTATAAGACACAACTTTTCTTAATTGACACATTCAATAATCTAAAATTATATCTTCTTCTTCTTCTTCTTCTTCTTTTTCTTTTTCTTCTTCTTCAGAAGTCCTCAAGCAGGCCTTCCAGTGGGTCATGTCTGAAGCAACCGTCTTCAATTGATCCAGCTGGATCCCCAAGCGAGACCAGTTGAGCTCATGGATGTTATCCAGCGCTCCTTTGCCTATTCCTGGTTTAATACATTTAACGTTATATACAACAATGAATAGTACCAAAATTCCCAATGTTAACAGATTCTTCTTCTTCTTTTGAGAGGGTCGGATGGCTGAGTCCTCAAACCCTTCTTCCAGCGGGTCCTGTCAGAAGCAACTGTCTCCAATTCATCTGACTGGATCCTCAAGCGAGACCTGCCGAACTTACGGATGTTATCCAAATATCTTGCACGGTGTCTACCGCTGGGTCTCCTACTGGTTGGTTTTGGCCGTAAAATCTGTCCAGTGATTCTTTCCTGAGACGTTCTAACCACATGTCCGTAATATCAGAGCTGTGATCTCTCGATTCTGAAAATTAACTCTCTACCTGAAGCGACTCTCTGATCTCCGCAATCTATCGAGTAACGTTATTCCAAAGACCCTTCAAAGAAACCCCATTTCGGCCGCTTGTATTCGGGATCGTGTTCTTTCGGTTATTACCCAAGATTCATGACCATAGGTAAGGGTTGGAATGGATATTGAAAGTTATTTGTGATTCAGAAACTGAGTAACTATTTTATTTCTAGAGAAAACAACATTAATTTCTTGAATGAACACCTAAATATGTTTTTACAGCAATGTCAACACTATATTCATTTTTCACAAAATACTAATTCGACAGTTTTTGCTATTTTTATGGGTTTTTGGTTGTTTGTTTGTTTGTTTGTTTGTTTGTTTGTTTGTTTGTTTGTTTGTTTGTATTTGGCCATGATCAGTCGCTTACGTATTCAACGTAGAAAACGAGTGTATAAATTTTATCTAGTATTTAGGTTTCACTAATCAGGAAGGATATATTTTACTAGTTCCCTATACATATCTTCAATCGTTTAAAATATTTGTTTCCTCCAATTACTTCTGGAATAATATATTTAGTTTTACATTAAATATATCCTAATATTTCGTAACTTAACATTCACAAAATGTTTTATAAATTGTTCACATTCTTACAGTTTCAAGTAGATATCTGCAGGGATGATCCTGAAATAATAAATCTTCATATTTTGTCTTCCTTTCGTGGCAGTTTTGTTATCCTTCAATTACCTTCTCATTTCACATGTTTAGATTAGAACTTGAATTGTAGTGTAAAAAGCATGCTCTGTTACTAAGACAATATTTGATACCTCCATGTAAATTATCCAAACAGTTACACATTTCACATTTTACATAACTACCTACGTAAATACACATATATTCACACACTTGCAATTAATAAATCAACATTTTGGATCTATTTATAATGTATAGTTATAGCTCAAGGGTCATTTGTTGCTCGTAAACAGGATATTAGCAGACGAAACTTGAGATAATCCAAAAAATTAATATCGTATGCTAAAATCAACAATAATTGCATTTGAATGAAAATTTATAGTTACAAAGAAAAGAAACTAATTCGTATTATATACAGATGTAAGTTATAGCTATACTTAAACCTCTGGCACATACCTGTAATCCAACCCAAAAGCTTTTCTTTCAGCAACAT
>OZ024750.1:15057789-15065289 GCA_964016885.1 Eledone cirrhosa | reverse complement strand
TTATATTGAATGTAGACTCTGTCACGTTGGCTTATTATAACTAGTGTTGTGTGAGCGTTTGTCACGAAAGTTGACAACAGCTCACATAATAAATGAATTAATTAATTAAAATGGTTTAAAAGGATGAAGAATGTTTCAACGTGAATCATTGTTTAAGTATCTTAATCTAGGATCAATGAGAATGATTGTTGAGGTTTACTGCGTATTTTGACAAATTCGGAGGCAACCACATTATATTTTTGATCAGTTGCCTTGAATATTTCTTAACATAATGATTTCTACTATAGACACAAGGTCAGCACTTTGTGGAGAGGGGAAAGTCGATTAAATCGACCCCAGTGCATTACTGGTGCTATATTTTATCGGGATTTGAACTCAGAACGTAAAGGGCTATACCTCTATGCTGCAAAGCATGTTGTCTGGTGCTCTACCGATACTGCCAATCCACCATATCTTTTAGCATAATGGTTTCTTATATATGCACACGGCGAGCAATTTTGGGGGAGGGGAAAGTCGATTAAATTGATTCCAGTGCGTTACTGGTACTTTATTGTATCAGCTTCGTAAGGATGAAAGGCAAAGCTAACACGGCGGGATTTGAACTCAGAACATAAAGGCCATACCTCTATGCAAAGCATGGTGTCTGACGTTCTACCGATACTGCCAATCCATCACATATTTTAACATAATAGATGCCATGTGAAATGCAGTTCTTATCCTAAAAAATTGTTATGTAGAATTGTAATATTTTATGTATATGAAATGTTTTTTATAGAAATATACGTCTGATTGTATTGTGTTTTATAGGAATAAGCCGAAGGAATGTGAGTTTCTTAAAGTTCATAAATACTACATTAGTGTTATCTTTTCTCAATATTTTCATTATTCTGAAGATAATTTAATCTATGGAATGAAAACCTGATTATTTCTTCTCCCTTGTGTTTGCCTTAGATATATTGATTTTGCCAAGCAATTCATGTTTTCTATGTTAAAATCAGGCAACTGATTTTAAATGCATCTAATATTGAGAACTAGTATTTTAGCTTTCATAGGATATATATATATAGGATATACAATTTATATTTCATATATTAATGATAGGAAATGCAATTAATGCATGAATATATACATAAATACTTACATACATACATACATATATATATATATATATATATATATATATATATATATATATATATATATATATATATATATACACACATACATACATACATACATACATACGTACGTATAAATATATATATATATATACATATATATGTGTGTGTGTGTGTGTGTGTGTGTGTGTATTACATGCATACATATATAATACATATGTACGTACATACATGCATACATTCATAGTTACATACGTACGTTCGTACGAACATACATACATACATATATATTTGTGTGTGTGGGGGGGGGTCTAATTTTTGGATGTATGACGTTTAAATTAATATGGTGTATGTAGTATTTTCACATTAAATCATACCAAGAACAATCTACTGTCTATTTGTCTTTTCTTTAATCAATTAAACATGGAACATCTGAACACGTCATAACTTCTGCACTGCAATAAATAATAGATAGTTTTATTGAAATATTGAATAATGTTATTACGTAGATTCTTCACTTGTTGAGTTTTTATATCTGCATCTCATTTAAAACCAGTGTAAGCATTGCATAAATATTCTGGATTTAAACATTGCGTATTGTATTTGATTTAACACTAAAAACTAGGACTTCAACACTCTTTATCTGAGTGTTATCTTTCTATAAAATATAATTGACTTGAGGCAATAAGAAATTAGGTTATCTCACTTCTTTCTGTATTCTTTCTGTTAAATTATTTACAAATAGAGAAAACTTGCTCCAAGAATCTCTCCAATGGGATATCTAAACGTTCATTAGGAACTAACAAATTTTAACTGTAAACACTTAATTAAATTTTATTGTAAGGCCAATATTTGTAGTTCATATATTTGTATCGTAAATCTGATAATTTAATTTCTTTATCTCTTTCTATCATATATTTAACACATTCAAGTCTGTTCAGTTGGCTACAGTTGGTCGTTTTCCTTATGTGTTGCTTTAGATCAAATCCATAGAGACAAGATGTTTAAAGACACAAACAATCTGCTTTGGGAGTAAC
The DNA here is from genome assembly GCA_964016885.1 of Eledone cirrhosa. Classification (NCBI taxonomy): domain Eukaryota; kingdom Metazoa; phylum Mollusca; class Cephalopoda; order Octopoda; family Eledonidae; genus Eledone; species Eledone cirrhosa. The sequence goes on along the minus strand of OZ024750.1, from coordinate 15,063,134 downwards.
TTAATTCCCATAAACAGGAAAACACGGTTATTACATTCAATTTGTGTCAAAACAGAGGTTTTGGGCAATAATTTAAGGATATAGCTTGTTTCGCAAATGTTTCTCTAAAACAATACAAGCTATATTGTGGCTGTTGCTGTTGTTTGTTAATTTTTTTTGTTTTTTATATAATTGGGAATGATAAATAACTCTACTCGAAACACTAAAGATGAAGAGTGTAATTACCTGCTACTTCAAAGATAGTGTTTGCTATAAGGAGGTAGTTTCATAGACCACAAAATAAGAAAAAACAAAGATTTTGGCAATTGTTACAGTCAATATAAAACGGTTTGAAGTGAGCGAACAGCGTCTATTGGATATTCACAAGATTAACTGTAGTATTACCGAGAAGTAGACTATATATATATGACGACAAGACTTGTAAATACAATAAGGCCTAATTATATGTATTTGATAAATGACTACTAGGAAGTTATCTATGCGATTGTCTGATAGTCAGAATATACATTTTCAATTTAGCAAAACGAATTTGGAAAGTTCGAGAACTCCAACTGCTCTGCTTTGGTGAGGGTATAGGCGACGACTAGTCTAAAGACACCTCCTTCGATATGGCTAGCATCCAGCAACTCAAGGTTAACTTCCGGGGTCAGAAAGATAATTCTTACTTCGAGATCCAGACGTTTCCAAAAACTGCACTGTAACTTCATCTCCTGCAGCCGACAGACAACCAGATGCGAACGCATTATAGTTAACAAAAACGGGCGTAGGTGCTCTTCCAGGAAATTCTGATCACGTTGATGGCAACCTCCTGTATACTTAGTGACCTGCGATCATTCTGCAAGATATCTTGCTTCCATGCCGATCCCAGATCATGCACATATATACTGGCGTCTGTAATTGTAGATGTTTGTCGAAGATATAGTAATAAAAAGTGTGATGGTAGAAGGTAAGATGCTATTTCTACTTTCGTTGTTATCGTCGTTAACGTTGATGTTGCACCTAATTACTATCATAGCATGGAAGTCAGCCACATCAAGTCAAGAATCTTGATAGGTAATAATCTAGTTAGGCTTCTTGTTGTTGTTGGTTCTGGTTACTGTAAATGGCGCTGTTTTCACTGCTCTTAATGTCATCGTTGTTGTTAACGCCCTTACGATGATTGTTGTTATCGATCTTATTACTTTTTTTTTTTTTTTACATTTATAACTACTGTTGCTTACAACAGTAATAGAAGAAACACCAATCTAGCCATCGTAGACTTAATAAACACGATTAGAAGAATTAGAAGGCTAAATAATTGTTTCTTCTTTTGGCACAACGCCAGCAATTATCCCAGTGCATTACTGGTGCTTTATTTTATCAACCCCCGTAAGAATGAAAGGCAAAGTTAACCTCGGCGGGATTTGAACTCAGATCATAAAGGACCGTAACTCTATGCTGCAAATCGGTTTCTCATATAAATTATATCCACCTATTATACAGATGAATGTCTGATCTAAAACCTTTTGTCTGACATTAACGGTATTTTTATGACAAAAATATAAATAAACTTGCTGTCTCGTATTATGTTGGAAAAGTATTTTACTCGACGCTCTAAGTTCTAGAGCTTCTAATTTGAATGGAAAAAGACGAGTGATGTGTTGGTGTAATGGTAGCACAGTGGTCTGGATAACCAAAGATATGGGTTCGACTTCCATGTACGTCAATACTCATCTGTTTTTCCATTTTCTCCGAGGGTTCTTAACCCCACTATCAGGCTAAATAAATTTCTTTAGTCAAAATACGGCGATAGCTTACATTTATAATTTCAAACTCGCTCGCTGTTTCGAAAATATTCTTACTTAATATATATATATATATACTCTACTTTATGTAGGCCTCCTTCTCCACGTTTTTATAGCCTTATTTGACAAATATAATTAGACATAGATGACCAATTAATGACTAGAAGTAGCACTACCATTATTAAATCCAGCTGCTTCAGATCAATAAATTAAAACGGAGAGAGTATGGCTTATTTCGTACTTCCTCTAATCTATTTTGATATGAAATTGCAAAAACACCAAAGAAATATAAAGTGGATAAATAACACTCAGCCGAATGACAATTAAATGAATATCTGTGGAGAAGGTCAAGTAGATGATTAACAATGCATTTCACACTCAGCTGATTAAAGTATGGTTAATTTAAGTTATAAAGCAAAGGTAATAACTTAATACGGTTTCTGATCATCATCGTCTCGCCTCAGATAATGTTTTCTGATTTAGACACCAGGCCAACAATTTCGGCACTATGGGAAAGTCGATTAAATCGACCCCAGTGTATTACTGGTGATTTTTTTTTAATCGCCCCAGTAAATACATACATATATATATATATATGTGTGTGTGTGTGTGTAAATATATATACAATTATTAATAATTGTTTCTACTTTTGGAACAAGGCCAGCAATTATCTAGTACATTACTGGTACTTTATTTTATCGACCCCGTAAGGATAAAAGGCAAAGTCAACCTCGGCGGGATTTGAACTCAGATCGTAAAGGGACGTAACTATGCTGGAAAGCATGGCGTCCGACCCTCTACCGATACTGCCAATCCACCGTTACAATACAATTATTAATACAATACAATTATTAATAATTGTTTCTACTTTTGGCACAAGGCCAGAAAATTACCCAGTGCATTACTGGTACTTTATTTTATCGACCTCGTAAGGATGAAAGGCAAAGTCAACCTCGGCGCGATTTTATTTCTAATTTAGGCACAGGGTCAACAATTTTGGAGGATGGGAAGTCGACTAAATCGACCCAATGTATTACTGGTGATTTATTTTATCGACCAAGTTAAGATGAAAGGCAAAGCCAGCCTCGGTGGGATTTGATACAGGATCTCAGAGACTGTTGGAAAGAAAGGGGACTTAGAAAGAAAGGGGACTTAGAAAGAATGCTTGAAACAGAGTGAATTTTCCCACTAAAAGCACTGAAATACCATATACTGCTGTTGAATCCGGTGGTGTGATAAGAACTCAGTACATGTATAGGTATGTGTGTGTGTGCGTGTGTGTGTGTGTGTGTGTGAATCTCTGTTTGTGTGTGTATGTGTGTATGTGTGCGTGTATGAGTGTATGTGCCTCTCTGTCTCTGTGTGTATGTGTATTTGTGTGCGTGTGCGTGTGTGGGAGGATCACTGTCTGTATGTGTGTTTGAATCCGTGTGTGTGTGTGTGTGTGTGTGTGTGTGTGTGTGTGTGTGTGTGTGTCTGTGTGTGTGTGTGTGAATCTCTATCTCTGTGTGTGTATGTGTGCGTGAGTGTGTGTATGTACATAAATAAGTAACTAAGCAAGTGATATGTAGTAATACTCTTAAATACTTTTATTTTTTCAATATACTGTTACTATTCATAAACTTTAAGGTTGCCTTGCTGCAATCTACTAGCAGTATCGTGATTTAAGCATGTTTAAGTTTAACATTCGATAACTGAGCGCATTAGTAGTTTGAACCGCAACCAATAATCGAAACATAACATTAATATTTACGTCTTTGTTAATGTTGAAGTATGCTTTAACGCATTCATCAAACACACGTGTTCAACCACATTCGTATAATCATATGTTGTAATCAACTATGTATAGGTTGCCACATAATTAACGAAATATGTAGGCAAGGTTATTAGATTTCTAAAATCCAGGTCAGAAATCATATTTCAGTTTCTCAAAGAGCTCAAGAATAGCAATTGTCGATTATTGATTTAGAAGGGTTGGATTAAGCATACATAAGTATACAGACAATACTTCTTCTTCTTCTTCTTCTTCTTCTTCTTCTTCTTCTTCTTCTTCTTCTTCTTCTTCTTCTTCTTCTTCTTTTTCAACTTATTCCTAGGAAAGACGTGGGGTCCTCAAACACTCCTTCCAGCAAGTCCTGTCACCAGCAACTATCTCCAATTGATCTGACTAGATTCTCAATGGAGACAAACCGAGCTCATGGACGTTATCCAAATATCTTGTACGGCGTCTACCGCTAGGTCTCCTACTGGTTGGTTTCGACCGTAAAATCTGCCCAGCGATTCTTTCCTAAGGCATTCTAATCACATGCCCGTAGTAGGTCCTGTCAGAAGCAACTATCTCCAACTGATCCGGCTGGATCCACAAGACAAAGGTATGTCTATTGATTACCAAAAATAGTTAAATGAATTTTAAAATAACTGCGACAATGACTCGAATCTTCGAAAAAAATTTAGCAACCCTATCAACTTACTCTAAAATATTATTATTCAGATAAAAATATTCGCGGTAAAATATAAGATCAAGAAACTGATATAAAATATAACTGAATATAAATATAGTTTTAAATCGTTTGAAAATTACATAAGGAGTATCTAGTTAAGGTTTAGTATTTCGACGCGTTTTATTAAACGTTTGGTATAAAGCATGTTATTTTAAAACACTTGATTTTTCTTACTCTCAAATATAATCCGAACAGATAACATGCACTATTTTATTCTGTATATTACAGTCGTTATAAAATACTTTAATAACCAAAATCTTCCTTAACTACACCTGGGGAAACATCTGGTATATAAATATACAAACACTTCATATCAAAGTAGTTGATATTACGTAGATATAAGTTATATCATTACCGAAGGATAAAGTAGCTTACTAAAAAGATATGATCGCTTCTCAAGTGACATCTGGTACATTTTTAAGCCGACTTGAGAAATTTTTTTTTTTATCTCTTAGTCTTTTACGGCTTCACGGGCCAATTTCCAGTTAATGTAAGCTCATTTTACAAACCTAAACATACGATAAATTAATAAAGCAGATCACTTTGTTTCACTTTAATGGTGAAAGCACATGGGATATATGAAGAAATGAGAACGTGTAGATATAATTCACAAGTGTATTGAATTCGTAGTCAGGAATGTACGGTATGGAATAGAAAGGATTATGATATATAGATACATGCATAATTAATATTATAATATACACGTACATATATATATATATATATGTGTATATATATATATATATATAACGAAGGAAATGTGGTAAGGAACCAGGTGGACCATAACGCACCAAAGTACTCAATACTTGAGGTAGTAGAGTGGGTAATAGGAACCAGTAAGACCCCGACAGCTGAGCTCAAGCCGTTTCGACGGCTAATTCTGTCATAGAAAAAAGTTCTCCATCTAAGTCTTTTCGCAAATAGATCAATTTTTTGCGTGAGCATCCGAAGGTAAAGTTTTTTCGGTGGGATTGGGATGTTCTTGGTAGAGAAGTCAATGTTGTGTTTTCGCATGGTGCGGGTGAAATGAATTGAGCTTAGCAGAAAAGTCTGGATACGG
>OZ024750.1:15037789-15047789 GCA_964016885.1 Eledone cirrhosa | reverse complement strand
TTGCCACTGTTATTGAAGAAAGAATTCCAAACGGAAGTTGAAATGTGATTAACATTAATCTCCGATAGTTATATATTCATAAGTGTGAAGAAGATACCAGTCGCACATATTTTTTGTGAAAATAACTAGTTGAGGATAGTGTATTTAATTTACGACTTGAAATGTTACCGGTTGATAATCATGCAAAAGCGTTTGTAACATACTGTGTAGGTCTTTCATGTTGGATTCTGGAGATGATTTATAGTAAAGTGTGTTTAATGAAATAAAGTATATACAGTGAAATGATTTGAAAGGGGTAAAAACTTATTTCATCATTTAATGTATTAAATTAATAACACAAATTATATCATATTTATTGGTATCAACAAGTATTGTTGTTCAATAATTTATTTATCATTCCTAAAATTTATTCAGGAAGATATTAATGTTTCAAAACCAAATTTCTCTTAATCCTAAAACATGATACACGTTTGTGAGGAAACAAATAATCATTTATATTTCTATATAACTGTATCATGTGTTATGTTGTTAAATATTGAAGTAGATTCAGTCAAAGCTCGTTTTTACCCCTAATAAATGGTTGGCCTTGTACCAAACTAAAATGTCACGAAGACCAATGTAGCACTAATATAGATACCTAGAAGTATTTTAATACAAATTTTGACTAGATTTACTTTCACTTGTATCTTTTCAGATGTGCCTTTATTTTTTACTAGTTTCACTCAGTAGACAACGGTAATGCTAAAACGCCATTTGTCGAGGTTTAGTCGATCATATAGACCCTATCAGTAACTTCTGTTTCAATCTTATTTCATCGATCTCTGTTTCTTGTACCAATAAGTTTCAGGGTCAAAGAGCAAATAACATTGTTGTCATTTATTATTTCTTACTGTAGTAGGGCGGTGGATTGGCAGTATCGGTAGAGGGTGGTACGCTGTGCTTTGACGCACAGAGTTACGGCCCTTGCCATTCTGAGTTCGAATCCCATCGAGGTTAACTTTGCCTTTCATCCTTACTGGGTCGATAAAATAAAGTACCAGTAATGCACTGGGTAATTGCTGGCCTTGTGCCAAAAAGTAGAAACAATTATTTCTTACTGTAGTAATGATAAACACAAATATATATGAACACTTTCACATACATACATTTTGCATGCATAAATATATACATACATACATACATACATACATACATGCATAAATACATGCAAGCATGCATACATACATACACGCAGGCACACACGCACACATCATACATATATATGTGCGTGTGTGTGTGTGTGTGTGTGTGTGTGTGTGTGTGTGTGTGTGTGTGTGTGTGTGTGTGTGTGTGTGTGTGTGTGATTCTAATACATCAGAAATATGAATTTGAAGGGAAGAAGACGAGCATCGTAGAAGATAAAAGAATTGCCAAAAATTTAATTTTCTTTTTATAACAGTTCACAATATTTATGCTTTTAATGTCATTTGGAAAGACAAACGATGAAGCTTTACATTTTCAATTTATTCAAAAATACATGACCTAAATAAACGGAAATGATAATAATACTTTTATAAGTTAAGCTGTCTATGAATAATCAATCTCACGTTTCGAGGAAGAGAACATATATCATTTTATTTCTAGCATATGAACGTATCTCTAATTTACTAAAACGAATTTGATCAATGATTCCTCATTTTCTAATTCAACTGTAGATTTAATAAATAAATAAATACATAACTACTTGTTTGTAGGGAAGAAGAAAGATTCATTTTAATGGCCTTGTATTTTTTCATAAATTCTGATGGTAGAAAGTCAATGTCAATTTTTCAGCCCATTTAAAACAGAGCTTAAGCAAATATAGCAAATAGCCATTCAGTTAAACTGACACTTCACTCTCACGGTTAACACACCATCATGTAGCCACCGTTGATCCATTGATTAAATGTATGGAATTATTCTTAACGTCATGTTAACATGTTAAGTACTACGCATCGAGAATTCAAAATTGTAAAACCCCAACAACGACAACAATTTACCCTACTCTGAGAAACCTCTCGACATTTGAATTGAATCCAATAATTCTTCAAACAATATTTCCTTTTAGAAACAGCCAAATTTGATCCAAATTTTCTTCAAATAAAAGACCACTTATGTTATGTTTAAAAGGATTCTGTAAACAATTTAACTACATTATCCGGGTAAAGCTCCTAGGAAGTTTTCAATCTAATCTTTCTTTACTGGGTGTATACATAAAGCGGATTCGATTCTAATATTTCAAAACATCAATAAGATATCGAATATTTTACGTCAATGAATTATCTCCATTGAGATTATAGAGTACAATAACAAATTTAAAATCAAATGATATTCACTTTAGTACCATGTATTAGAAATTATCATGATATTATTTTATCTCAGAGTAACTCGTACCAATTTCTTTAATAGATTTCCAATTCCTCATGAATCTCCTTGGAACTCGCAATCTTGAGATATCTCTAAATCTATTGGATTACAAATATTACATTTTCTGAACGCAATTTTACATCACTCTTAAATGCAAGGCATTTAATTATCCGAAATGTTAAAATAAACAACAATACAATTAATTTTTCTTCACTAAAATCACTATATTTTAAATGTATGTCGTTGTCCATGCATACGCCACATCAAGACATGTTAGAGCTAGACTTTGAGACTAACACACTTCACACTTAAAACAATTCTATATGTGTGAGATATGTTATATCTATATTTTAAAAAATCAATACTGATAACGATTGTGTGAATAGTTTCTATGACAACCACTACGCAAACCAGGATCGCAATGCAATTTCAACACACAATTGAAACAAAAGAACATAAAAAGGCATGGCCATCATTGTTTTCTCCCTTAATTATACAAAGCTTCTCCGCCTAGCTTAAAAAGAAATCAATATTTATATTTTAACGTATAGAGAATAACAAAGCAAGGACTAGAGTTTTAAGTGCATGGAAACCGCTACCTTATCTTAGATTCAATATGAATATAAGTTCCTTTCATTTATGCAGCTATTGTACCTTGTAATAAAGCAGCCAAACATTATACGTATTTACTGACGTACGCCGATGTTATAGGTCAAGAGTTGTGCTCTCAGCATGTCGACTCCAGCATCCAATTGCTATTTTCTGCCAGTGCCATTTCCTATCATCATTTACACTTCAATATTGACATTTTCTCATTCTTCTAAATTATAGGATATTTTTGTCTAAACTTCAATCACTAAACTTCAACTACTATAAAACTTATAAGGTTTTCATAGCAGATACATGACTGCTTTAGAAATAGAAAATCAAAATATCACACCAACACTATTTTATCTACCATCGACATTTTCTGATATCCATTTATACACAAAATACTGAATAGCTCCTTAATATGGCTTGCAAACGAATAGTATCTGAAGGTTTCCCGTCGTTTACGAGTTTATAGAAATAATTGTTTCTACTTTTGGCACAAGGCCAGCAATTGCCCAGTGCATTACTGGTACTTTGCCTTTCATCCTCACGGGGTCGATAAAATAAAGTTAACCTCGGCGGGATTTGAACTCAGAATGGCAAGGGCCGTAACTCTATGCGTCAAAGCATGGCGTCCGACACTCTACCGATACCGCCAATCCACCGCCCACAACTTATAGAAATAATTGTTTCTACTTTGGGCACAAGGCCAGCAATTACCCAGTGCATTACCGGTACTTTATTTTATCGACCCCCGTGAGGATGAAAGGCAAAGTTAACCTCGGCGGGATTTGAACTCAGAATGGCAAGGGCCGTAACTCTATGCGTCAAAGCATGGCGTCCGCCCACAGCTTATCATAATGTAGATACTCTCTCATTATTTCTATAAGTAATTAACTAGATCGACAATGTAAAATGCAAGAAATGTATATTCAATCCAAACGATACTCTGGCCTCCTTCCTATCATTAAAATGCACTCATCAACAATTCAGGTGTTACTACCAGCGCTGTTAAATAGAAATAATTTCGAAACTAGGCAGAGTTACCGATTAACAACTCTACTTCTTAAAACAAGCATCCTTATACATTATAAATAATTTATTAGATTTTGTAACGAACTGATTAGATAAGACACAGAATATGGTTGTATTTTCTTTGGAAATACAATATATCTAACGATAAACGTATGATAGATATTATTCTTTAGTGTATCAGAATGAAATATTCTATTTTGTAAGAAGCCAAGAGAAGAACAATGTTGATTATTAAAGAAAGTTACGTAGCCTAACTAATCTAAGAATAAAATACTGCATTCAGTACGAAAAGAATTATTAATTATTTGAATTTAGTTGAGACGGTTAACATAAATCTAATTGCCATTGTCGGTGTCTCTCAAAAGTAAAGAAGACATGATTAACAGAAATGAAAATTTATATTTGTTGGAAAAGGACAGTTTAATCTTTGTTTAAACACAAGGAAGACTCTGGTAATCTTTCGCTATATTAAACTTCGTCATTGCATATAAAAATATAGTTACAAATATTTTCAGCTAGAGTAATTTGAATAAGGTAAAATAATGGTTTCTACTTTACATAATTGTTTACAAGGCCAGCGATTTGGGGTGAGGGAAAAGTCGATTAGATCGACCCAATGCATGATTGGTACTTTATTTTATCGACCCCCGTAAAGATGAAAGACAAAGCTAACCTCGGTGGGATTTGAACTCAGAACGTAAAAGGCCGTAACTATGCTGTAAAGCATTGTGTCTGACGCTCTACCGATACTGTAAATCAACGTCCTTAATAAGATAAAAAATAATGTAAACAAAAAGAAATAACTCTAGTCAGCCAGTAACAGGAATTTGATAGTTATATTAAAGACCATAGAAATATCTCTTTTAGTAAAGGAAACAAAAGAAAAAAACTTAGTAGCAATTGTTAACAACTCTAAAACAAAAAAGGAAGATGATTTCAAGTAACTAAGAATTCATTTTTCAAATAAATTTACCTGTAGCTTGAAAATTAACTCGAAAAATTAATTTCTAATTTCCTGAAATTATTTCTTCTTTTCTTTGAGAAATACAAACAGTTACTGTTTGAGTCGTGTTTTCTTCTTCCAATTAATCGGGGAATTTTAATGAAGAATTTTTTTGTACATATTATGTTTGCATATTTTTACGATAGTTCATGTTGCATATAATTATAATAATTAAATATGCTTCTGCTTGTGATTTTAAGAATGTTAAGATGGCATAAATATATAGTCTTCCGTCAAGAAAACATTCGTACATTCATACGTCAAGTGTTTTTTATATAAACTAATATTTAATATAAAGGTGAAAATTTAAAATAACTAAGCTATATCTTTGAAATATTTCCATATACAGCTGAAATTTGTTACGTAGGGTCCTAGTATTCTAACAACTAAAACCTTGCATGAATATTGACTTCCTTAAATGAGATTCATATTGATGTGGAGAGAATATAACTATATTTCTTGAGTCACAGAGAGAACATTTACATGGTTAGAAACATCGAGCGAGTCTCCCTCAAATCACATATTATCGCCATAAATAAGATAGATTGAATATTGTCGTGCTTGTTATCATCATCATCGTCAACCCAAATGGACTCAACAATTGATCTCCACGTGGGTCTGTCGTTCATTGCCGTTGCCAAGTCCTGGATTTCAATACCAGAATCTCTGGAGATGACATCGGGGTAGGAGAGCTTGCACCCCCTGTTATTAGTGACTGCTGTGGTTTCCAAAGCACTAATAAGGACACAGCCTCGTATGTGGCACGATAGCAGTAACCAGCAAATCTTACTATACAAAGATGGTTGTTCTGATTGGAACGCCTTCAGAAGTGACCTGGTGTTAAATAATGGTTTCTTATTAAGGCACAAGGCCATGACCTGGTGTTAAATAATAATACCCATAATGGCAGTAACTCTATTGTAAAATGCTCGGTTTATAAACCCTTACCTCTTTAGTAACATGTAATCCCATATTCTTACTGATTTCATCTTAAATAATTTCTAAGCTCTTAACTGCGTATACATCAGTTCACGCAATATTTTAATTCAGTTTTTCTTTGACAGTAATTATTTCCCTGTTTGCTGAGCGTTCTATTTATCTGCATTCCTAAAATTTATTTTTAGATTCTATTTTCTTCATTTAAACATTGTACTAAAACCAACTGCAATGGCTCACATAATTTAGTTAATTCCTTAAGATTATTTCCTTTTTATTTCCTTTTTTTTTGCCTTTTGGTTATGCTTTTAGAGATTCATCTAATTTTTCGTTATTTTTTGTTTGTTTTGTTTTTGCTTTTTTTAACAGCAAATCGGTTTAAAAACCTTGTAAATATTTCCATCCTAATTCCAACAATGTTTTAAGATATTATTATATCTGTTCCTTTTGAGTGTTATTTCATTTTCCTCTACTTCCCTGTCAATAACACAGATAAAATCTCTATTGCCAACACCACTTTTGTGTAATTTAAAATTGTTTAAAACCATTATTTCATCATTATTTTCATAGGAAAATTTGCTAAATATTTCTTTTTTTTCCCTTTAGAAAAATTGTTTAAATCTCTTTCAGCTTTAACCATGTTCATACAGTGATTTTATATTCTCAGTTTCCTTATATATTTCAATATGTTTTTATTGTCTTTCAAAAACATTGTTTATATATAAGATTTTCTGCGGTTGGATGACTTTCTAGAAGGTATAGAAAATATGCTTTAGCATTAAAAGTAAATGACAATTCTTAATAATACATGTGGTATCCTCAAACTATTACATCCTTTTGTCTACACAAAGAAATCACAAAAAAAGCATATAATTTAAAGTAGTAGAAAACAGGTTTTCTTGACATTTATGCCTATACAAGTTTACGATTTACATATAAGCAAATACAGACCACATATTTAAGATTTTCTTTCTTATGTTATTATTCCTACTTTGTATTTATATTTTTCTAGAATCAATAATGCAACATTTTTCAAATCTAACAGGTAGATTTCATGGAATAAAATACAGTGTTTAATCAAAATTCAAGAAACCGAACTTTCTATTTCTGAACTCAGAATACATAAGACAACATCAGATTCTCAAAAAGTATAGGTAACTATTATAAATTACATTTTATGGTCCTGTAAATCCTGATGGAGTTGTGGTGGTGCTTTTTATCGTGACACCTACATGACCACTTTACAGTGTGGGTTAGGCGCTTTTTGTCGTGTCGCCATCACGACAACTTTACAGATAATTATGTCGAAAAGTTGCAAGTATAGATGTTATTTTCTTTCATGAATTCGCTGTAGTTATTTCAGCGTTTCTTTGGCATGTTTTAAACATGGCGAAGCCCATCCCTCTCCAGGTCTTCCACAGAATGATAGAAAGTGAGAGAGAAGAAGCAAGAAATAGATACAGAGAAAGACTCGACTCCAGGTACTAGACTGGTGCTTATTTATCGACCTTGAAAGGATGAAAAGTAAAGTTGACCACGGTGGGATTTGAACTCAGGGGGAAGAGAGCTCGAACAAATAACACAAAGCATTCTATCTGACGTTTTAACAACTTTTCCATAGATTATCAATGAAATTGATACATTTGACTTATTTCTCTTAGCTCTTGTTATACAATATATCACTTCTGAAATATATCACAAACTTTTTATATATAACAGTTTCTGTTAACTGATTAAAGCATCCTTGGAGATTTTGTGAGGTGTTGATAAGGTCTAATCCGACTGAAACAAACATGAAGATTAATACTTTAAAATTTTCTGAGTTTAAATTTTCTCTAACAGTTTTGCGTATATCACTCAGTACATTAGCTCTTAACTTATTCATCTAATTCCATGCCATAAGCATACGGGGATATTTGTATTAACTCATTTTACATTTAATTATTTAATTATTTAATTATACAATGAATCATGAAGATTGATATATGTTGAACTAAGACATTGCATTACACAATCTAAAAGTGATAATCGTTTGATTTGAGTTTAGAGTGAATTGAATTTCACTTTCATCATAATCTGATCTTTACTTCTGATTAACTTCATTCAAAGCTGATTTACAAATTGTATTAAATTTACTGTTATTTTGTATGTAAAATAATAATAGCCATTATTATATATAGAGTATCTTTGCTTCTCTTTTATTCATTAAGATCTTCCGAATATGCAGCAATGTCATTTTATAATAGATAAACATTTTTGCAGTAAAATGTAATATTGATTTTTCGTCGAACAACTCATTAATTTACCACAGAAATACTTATGATCTGAGGAATGCGGTTATTTATTCATTTCATTTCAATATTATTTCAATAATATTTAATTTTATATTAAAGTGTGGTATTATATGCCTATATTTTGTCCAAAGCAAATAGTTTTAATTAGAGTAGTAATTAACCTGTTAAATTCATGGCAACATTACTTAGACAAGACCAACGGTATGTAGCTTTTCTGATATACCGAAATCCAAGAAATGCCTCCTCCATACGTTTTTAGATCATAGCTACTGACTTCAGCCGAGCTGCTTCTATCGCCATTTTTTCTAAAATAATTTTTGTTTAAATTGTAGTTCATTGATTTTTGCGGCTTAAAATCGATAATTTTTTTGTTATAACGTAATTATATAATGTATTTTTTGCTTGTCAGTTGTTTGTTTAACCATTGTTTTCCTAATCAAAACGCTTTCTGATAAAGAACGGGAATCATTTACATTTCTTTTGTTCAATTTTATGTACTATATCTCCTTTTATTCTGTTTTATCATTTCATTCCGAGCTAGTAACTAAATGTTTCCTTTCTATACTAATATAGATTTGCTGTCATAATGGCAAAGATACGTTTAAATCATGTGCACATTTTCTGGGGAACATTTTATGCTACTCTCTTCAATGCCAAAGCTACACAACAGAGATATAAAGCTTTTAGCTAACTATACATTTTTGAACTTTCCTTTAAATCCAAATGAACTTTGCCACAGTTATTGCTCCATTTCTTGACAGAAATGTTCAGTCGGTTTCGTTTGTAGCGGCGATTAAAACTGTTAAACGTTTTGTAAGAAAACATGGAGAGAACTGTTCTGGTATCTTGTATTGCTTAGCAGTAATCCTTATTCCATGCCTCATTTAAATGGATAGTTTAATGAAATAACTACAGCGAATTCATGAAAGAAAATAACATCCATACTTGCAACTTTTCGACATAATTATCTGTAAAGTTGTCGTGATAGCGACACGACAAAAAGCGCGTAACCCACACTGTAGAGTAGTCATGTAGGTGTCACGATAAAAAGCACCCAGCCCACACTGTAAAGTGGTCGTGTAGTGGTCGATTTTCTATGGATAATCAAGTGTAGGCAGCAGCACTTAGATGGCTGCAGGACCAACCAAAAACCTTCTCCTTGGGGGAATACGCAAGATTGTGGACCTCTGGACGAAGTGCATCGAAAAGGAAGGAGACTATGTTAAAAAATGACTTGTTTAACCCCTACTTCTGTGTAAATAAATTGAAAAACCAAGAGTGCGGATTATTTTTTTACTTTCCCTCGTATATTATTTAAAGCCTGTGGATTGGCAGTATCGTTAGAGCGCCGGATGTTATGCTTTGCAGCATAGAGTTACGGCCCTTTACAGTCTGAGTTCAAATCCCGCTGAGGTTAACTTTACCTTTCATCCTTATGAGGTCGATAAAAATAAAGTACCAGTAATACACTTGGATAATTGCTGGCCTTGTGCCAAAAGTAGAAACAATTATTTAAAGCCTACTGCGGTATATTTAGCTTCGTTTTCTCGTATATTATTGTATACACTTGTATATAATTGTATACACTTGTATATAATTGGTGGATTAGCAGTATCGGTAGAGGGTTGGACGCCATGCTTTGCAACAAAGAGTTACGGCCCTTTATGATCTGAGTTCAAATCCCGCCGAGGTTAACTTTGCCTTTCATCCTTACGGGCTCGATAAAATAAAGTACCAGTAATACACTGGAATAATT
>OZ024750.1:15027237-15032589 GCA_964016885.1 Eledone cirrhosa | reverse complement strand
GTATAAGTTCTTCAATGTCTATCCTTTATATCGATACACACGTACACATACATTGGTCGTAAATGTATTTGTGTGCGTGTGAATGTGTGTGTGTGCGTGTGTGTGTGTGCGCGCGTGTGTGTGTGTGTGTGTGTGTGTGTGGAGTTCAATCCGGGTTAACCACAGTATGTGAAGTACTCAATACATTAGTAGAGTATATACACAATTTAATATAGAAATGTCTTCTACAGGACTTGAACTGTTTCATTCGAAACAGTTCTAGTCCTGTAGAAGCAATTTCTATGTTAAATTTTATATATATATATATATATATATATATATATATATATATATATATATATATATATATATATATATATATAATATATACATATAATAATAATATATTATATATATATATATATATATATATATATATAGTAATAATAATAAATTTGAAGACTAAAATCCAAAGAGGGCTCGATAAGGATAAATATAGATCCCGTTAAGGGTGAAAGCAGCGATTCTTTGCTTAAACTTTAATCTGTTATTTTAATAAATATATATATATATATATATATATACAGAGGCCACGTACCGTTCCTCTCCGACTAAAAACTTTCCCCCTCGAAAAAAAACCCACTTGAAATATAGGGACAATTAAATCTCTCCCAAGGTAACTCTATCTCGTGTTATTATTTTTATTTTTTACGCTCTTTCCTACGTTCCTCTACACACTATACATCTCATTCTACATTCCCTTACATCTCTCTCTTCACCACCGGATTCTGTTACCCGGAGATTTACCCATCTGCATTGTTGAGGCTTCCAAAACGACCAAATTTTATATATATATATATATATATATATATATATGTGTGTGTGTGTGTGTGTGTGTGTGTGTGTGTGTGTGTGTGTGTGTGTGTGTGTGTGTGTGTGTGTGTGTGTGTGTGTGTGTGTGTGTGTGTGTGTATATATTTATATATATAATACATAATATATATATATATAGAATGATATATATATTATATATAGAATGATATATATATAATATATATATATATATATATATATATAATACATAATATATATAGAGAGAGAGAATGATATATATATTATATATATATAGAATGATATATATATAATATAAATATATAGAATGATATATATATATATATTTATATATATATAATACATAATATATATATATATATATATAGAGAACGATATATATATTATATATATATAGAATGATATATATATAATATAAATATATATATTATATATATATAGAATGATATATATATAATATAAATATATATATTATATATATATAGAATGATACATATTATATAAATATATATATTATATATATATAGAATAATATATATATAATATATACATATATATTATTTAGCTCTGTACATACTAGACACTGCAATAGCTTTGGATTCGAAGGAGACGGCGTTTCTATATCCAGTCACAAAACAAAATCATTCTATATGAAGTATATATCAACAAATTGAAGCACTACTTGACTTTTCTAGTGAGTAAGATTCCGTATGAACTCACAGGCCACTAAAAGACTCTTATGACACAATAATATAGTTTTCTAGCATAGGTTATTGCGACCACAGTCGAATATTTCTGACAAAGTTTCTCATTTCTTCATCATCACTATTACGACTAAAGTCAAACATTCCTGACAAAGTCTTTCCGTAATTCTCGGTTTGCCATTGCTCCTGGCAACTGTTCCTTGCTGAGTTTGTATCGTCTGAGAGTTGATCGATCAATATTCAAGCAGGTCTTCCTCTACTATGTCTCTCGTGAGTTAGTTCCCACAATAGTAGCTTGTGTATAACTTCCTGCTTACTTCTCCGGCAATGTCCTGCAAATTGTAACCGTCTTTGAGCAATTATAGTTGTTACCTTGGGCAAGTTTCCGTATAAACTTTTATTTGTAATACATTGACGCTAGCATAGATACAAGTGAACGTATTTTCTTGGAGGAAAAATATATTATATAGAAAACAGAACTGGAATATACTTTATTTTATGTACTCCAGAAAAGATGAGAGATAAATTTGATACATCCGAGATTTGATCTCAGAATGTAATAGGCTTTACAATTAAATACCTGCAGGCATAGCATTTTATCCAATGTTCTACCAATCTACCAATCCAATGCCTCTTCTTATTTCTGTTTGAGAGTGACAATGTGTGCGGACTTGTGTGTACATGTCTGTTTTGCGTTACTCTATTAAACAAATTACATTTCTAACTTTTTAAATTTGTTTCTCCTTTTGCAATAAATATTTTGTTGTTTATATGGTTTTATTGGGATTTATTTTGTTAAAATATTTTATTCCCTGAATAAAACTATGCATACATTTTAAGATTATTAATAACATTAGGGTTTTGCCAATTCAGTGTGCATTGTGGTGTCGAATATTTTGCTTGTTATATTATATTTCTCACGAGGTAACGAATTGTAAATATTTCTTTTGTCATACAACCTATGAAGTTGTTGTTTTTTTGTATTGTAATATTGATATTTATATCTAAATATAAACTGATATTTAATTCTAATTCTTTTCGATGGATATGTTTTTATGAATTACTTGGTGTCTAGCATTTATTGCTGATAGAACTCCGATGAATCTACATTTAAATATATTTGTGATGTTATATTAGTTTTTTCCTTCTCCATTAAATTTCAACATTATATTTCTAGGATAAATTTATCAATAGAAAATTATAATTTTATCCCAACGGAACCATAGATTATACCATATATTGAATAATTTATAGATTTTGTCATTTTACATTCACTGAAACGTGATTTTCAATCTTAAATTTGTCATAATATATTTGGCTAAAATTATATTTTTGTTTCGAATGAATTAACTGCAATGATTTTCCACACAAAATGATACTAGACATCTGAGAGAAAACATAACAGATCCCATCAGAGAGACCCTCTTTTCTGCCTCAGATTGATGATTATTATGTCTAACATCACTCTATTATTATTTTTATAATATTCTCGCACATGTGAGAAGAGAAAATTACAATAATTTTTATCTCCTATGTCAGTTTATTCATGATATTTGTTTCTGTGTAGCGTTGTAAAATCATAATTTCCTATATTCTTTTGTTATTTAACCTGTCTAATATTCTGATAACTTTTCTATGTTGTCAATAATTCAGTATCATAGGAGTAATATCTGCTTTTTAATGACATTCATTTATTCCATTGAAAATAAAGTGCTTTATTTTCACTGGTGAGACTTATTTTTTAATGGTCAAAAACGTTTAACTATTATCTTTATTATACGTTTAGCATAATAGTTTTATTAAGCAATCTTTAAAATAGACATTAGGAATACGATTGAAGGGATAAAAACAAAATTCCGATTCGTTTCACGTAATTTTTTCTGGCATTTGTACTTCGATAAACTGTTGGAATTTAAAGTAAGTAAATCTATATGCATCTGATGTGCTTTTGTGACATACATCACTTATCACCTTGGATTTTACATCCAAATCTTGACTGTCACTATCAGAATAGTGAATAGCTTTACAAGACAACAATCTTTGTTCACTGAATGACAACAACTCGATTCTTTGTTAAACATAGTTGTGTGCACAAATCACATTTTTCCTTGGGAATTTGCCTGAAATTCCCTATTTCTTGGCTATTTTAGAGCTAATTATATTATGTTGAAAATTATATTATGTGAGTATTAATTAGTTACGATAGCCAACATGTTCGTTTAAAATAATGACATCTGAAATACATGTCTAATCATCTAGTCTAATTTTAATGGTTTTTCATGATGAGTTCAGGTCTGAACACAAAGGAACCAAACTCCCACTGTCACTGCCTCCGTCTCTCCCGCTCTCCCCATCTCTCACTATTATGAGCAAATGGGTGAATTGGCAGAATTGGTAGAGCCGCGGATAAAATCTCATTGTGGTATTTGTTCTGACTTAACATATTCCGCTGAGGTCAACTTGGCCTTCCATTATTCTGTTGGGAGGTGGGTATAAAGTACCAGTCAAATACTGGGGTTAATTTAATCAACTTCACCCTTCCCCGAAATTTGCTGGCCTTGTACCTAAAATTAGAAATCGATGTAGCATAGAAACGTTAAATGATATTCTTTCAAATAGTCACATCTAGCGAATTTCTATCGATTTGACTAGTTAATTATTTTCAGTAAATATCTTGAGTAATTGGAAAGCCGCTGCTAAAGATTTTATTAAATGAATTAAAGGTTTGATTAATGTAATAACTGAAGGCAGCGAATTGGCAGAGTCGCTAGAACGCCGGATAGAATACTTTGCGGTATTCATTTTGGCTTTCTACTCTCGAGGTCGATAAAAAAAAAATACCAGTCTAGTAATGGTGTCGATTTCTTTCTCTATATCTCTCATTTCTTCTTTCTCTCTTTCTCTGGAAGAAATCTGCTATACTCAGGCTGGAGAGGGATGAGTTCCACCAGGTTTTTAAAATGCCCAAGGATCGCCGTATGTCAATACAGCGCGCCTAAGACTCTATCAGGAGTTACGTGACTTTCTGTCCTTCACTTTCTATCCTTCTCCATAGGACATCTGCTGTGTTCAGACCTGGAGAGAGGTGGGTTCCACCAAGCTTTAAAATGTCCAAGAAATGCCATATGATACTCCAGTGCCTCTACGACGCCATTAGGAGTTACGGAATAGCAAACAAAAATGTTATAAGTACCGTAGACCAAGCAACTATAATTGTTTCATTTACTCATATCTGACTTCTATGCTGGGATCTTTCTAGCTTTTATAAGATAGTTTAATTTATATTGATTCGTATTCGTTTACTGACATTGGAAACTATAGTCTTATTTTATTCGGATATTTCATTATTATATGATACTTCAGGGTGGTGGATTGGTAGTATCGGTAGAGGGTCGGAAGCCATGCTCTGCAGCATAGATTTACACCCCTTTACGGTCTGAGTTCAAATCCCGCCGAGGTTAACTTTGCCTTTCATCTTTATGGGGTCGATAAAATAAAGCACCAGTAACGTACTAGGCTCGATCTAATCGACTTTCCCCTCCCCAAAAATTACTGGCCTTGTACCTAAATCAGACGCCATTATTAATTATAATTTCAAATATTTCAGAATTATTTTTAAAAGGATCATTTTACTGTTGAGTAAATCTATAACAAAGTAAAATAATGTACCAGTAATGCACTGGGATAATTACTAGCCTTGTGCCAAAAGTAGAAGCAATTATTATATGTTACTTCCACTAACCAACATCCGGTCAGCTAAGCAGTCAGAAGTTATTCAATATTTCCAAGCGTCTTTCTTTCATTCCTTAGTTTCGTT
>OZ024750.1:15019737-15024737 GCA_964016885.1 Eledone cirrhosa | reverse complement strand
AACAATTTAAGTGATATACGACTTGCAATGTAATATAGATATTAGTTTCTATATATCTCGAGGTTTATTGGATGGGTTCGGAAGAACCTGTTTTTTTTTTTTCGTAGTTTCCACTGCAGTTCTTTTTTCCGATGAAAACTTTATACTGTTCATACACTATCTCAATTTTTATAGATAGCTCAAAGATTTGTATCGATAAGTCAGCAATTCAAATTTTGTAGTTGGAAATCTTAAACACTGAAGGCAATCTTCACATACTAAAATGTGTAGTTGACATTCCCTCCGATCATCAATATCCATTAAAATACCCCATTCCAAGGATATTATCTGCAATTGTACATTTATTATGTTTATCATTATGCGCGTTACCATTTTCTACATACATAATCCCTTGTATTTATTACAAACTAAAAGGTGTGTATAGCAGTATCTATAAAGCGCCGAATAATACATATTTAATAATTACTGCAGTGTTGAGGTAAAAAACATTTATTATACTCCCGTTCCAAAATATGTTATCACGCACGAAGAGATCTTTAGTATTGCATACAAATATTTCAAACTCCACTGAGGTAGACCTTATTTTTTGTATCCTTCAGGGGCTCTAGAAAATAGCGTATTAGTCAATTAATAAGGTCATTAGTTGACCAATACCTATACAATTTCTATACTAAAAACCATTATTATTGCATACAGATGCCTTGTTATTATGTTTCTGTCGAATATGGCAGTGGATTGGCAGTATCGGTAGAGGGTCGGACGCCATGCTTTGCAGTATAGAGCTACGGCCCTTTATAATCTGCGTTCAAATCTCACCAAGGTCAACTTTGCCTTTCATCCTTAAGAGGTTCGATAAAATAAAGTACCAATCACACACTGGGGCGATTTAATCGATTTTCCCCTCCCCCAAAATTGCTGGCCTTGTGCCTATATAAGAAACCATTATGTTTCTCTCGAATAGGGCAGTGGATTGACAGTATCGGTAGAGCGTCGGACAACATGCTTTGTGGCATAGAATTATGACCTTTTGGGTTGTGAGTTCAAATCCCACCGAGGTTAGCTTTGCCTTTCTTCCTTACGGGGTTGTTAAAATAAAGTACCAAGTACCAGTAACGCACTGGGATCGATTTAAGTGACTTTCCCCATCATCAAAATTTTTGGCCTCGTGCCTAAATTAGAAACCATTATGTTTCTATAGACTTACATCGTGGTGACATGCGGCGTATTTTAAATCTATTTATACTTGGTGTAGCCTATCCTTCTCTAGGTCTGAAGAGTCATTTTCTTTCAGAGAAAGTGGGTATAAAGTTGAGAGAGAAAGAGATATGAAAGGAATATTGACCACGGAAATCAATGGCTACTAAATTTATCGATGTCGAAAGAAGGAAAAGTGTAGGTAACTTCGGAGGTATTTGAACTCAAAGTGCAGGGAGCCGGAACGTATGCTACAAGCAATCTATCCTTTGTTCTAACGACTCTGCCAATTCATCGACCAGTTCAAAAATATTTTGTTTCAAAATGTAGGAATATTTATGTAAATTTAAAAGTTTTACTGGATGATATTCTTATCATGTATTGTTCACTTCGTATTACCAATAGATTTTATAAATAATTCAAAACAGTATCCAGGAAAACCTGTGAATGAGAGAAAGGTGACATATTTATTCTTCGATAAATATCAGTATAAACATCTCAAACACGGACTACTACCGTGATGCTTTTAATTCTTATTTCGTCGAATGAAGTCTTTAACGTCATCTAATAATAACGTGTAACATTTTCTATTTTAAGCTTTTGGATATCTTCAAATTGTATCAACATTGATATAGTAATGTGAACTATATAGAAGTTTCTCTTTGCAGCCACGAGAAACACATTTATTCGTTGTTTTTATATTATCTATATTGATATTTGCTTTTTTATTTCAAAGATTTCATTTCTATTTAAACATGTTACTGATGAAATCAAATTATCTTTATCATTATGACTTCACCAAAAGCTATTATGATTTCACAGGTATTGAATATCAATCAAATGTCTTGTAATCTACATTTTGTCTGTGGGCGCAAAATTCTCAAATATTTGCTATTTTTTAATTACTTCCTTTTAGTTTTTTTCTCTAGTAATTTTTTTTCTTTTTTTTTTTTGCAAGTTTCGGTTGATATATTTCCTAATATTTATCAGATGGCTTGCTAATATTCAAGTTTCATACTGTGAGATAAATGAAAAGCAAACACTAGATAGATTTACATCCTGGAAGCGTTTTCTTTTCATCATCTTTACACTGAAACGTTTTTCATCAAACCAATTCACTGTATATAAAGAATAAATTTTAATATCAATATAGTGAAGTGATAATCTTCCCCTGAACCGAGTGGTGGGTGACAAATTAGATTCTCAGGGATTCCTGCCAACCTCTAAAACCCCAAGCGGGGAGTACCATGAACAAATGTGCCCAAAAAAGGAAAGAAATGAGGCAAAATGGGGAGATTTTACATAATGAAAGCTATACCCATTTTTACAAGAGAAGACATCTCTCACCCACCCCAAAGTGGATGGGAGATCTCCCCATCGGTCGGGGAGAGTTGACAGGTCTGTATATCTTTGTAATTTGTCGTTGCAGTTAATATATGTCATTGAATGAACTCGTTCTAGATATATTTCAGATTTTTAAAAGTAAAAGAAATGTTGACACAGTATATACCTTGCAGCAGGTCTTCGAGAAATCGTGGGAGTATTACCAAGAGGTATATTCTTGTTTTGTAGATCTCGAAAAGGTATATGACCCCGTTTTTCTGAACCTGCTGTGGAAGGTTCTGCAGGAGTATGGAATTGATGGTCAGCTTCTTGCTGCCCTGATGCCTCTATATGAATGCCCGAGTATTTGTGTTTGGATAAATGGTGTTAAATCGAAAACATTTAATGTGGGAGTCAGACTTATGAATATGATTTGAAAAATGTATATTAAGCATAATCAGTATTTTTCTCGATGTTTTGGACTAGTTTTTCTTCAACTTTCATGATAAATGTTATTTTTTCGGTAAGGTTGCAATATCTTCAATAACTTCTACGTCTTTTTCTCATAATTCCACTCTTTCGCACTCTTAAACTAAATATAGCTTCGCTAAATTTGGCAAAGGTTTCCTATCTATCTCAACGCGTTATACTCGTCTTGACATAAATACATTAAAAAAAAAATTCTAGCATCAATTAGTTTCTTCCTTCTTTATTTACTCTTTTCCTCGTTCTCTTTATATACATAATTCACCTTCTCCTTTATCCTCTATATTTACTCTTTCTGTTTTAATTATCCAGACTCGCACAAATTAATTTAATTTTTTCTTCCGCTTTCTTTACTCATAGCGTATATTTTTATCTCAGTTATTTTTAATAACACATCTTTTTTGGGTGGGTGGGTTGGGGGGGGGGGGGGGGGGGGTAACTATTGTTATGAATATAAATCAATTTAAGAATCTCCTGCTTCTCTCTCTCTCTCTCTCTCCCTCTCTATCACTCCCTCTCTCTCTCTCTGTCACTCTCTCTCTCTCACTCTCTCACTCTCTCTCTCGCACTCTCCCACTCTCTCTCTCTCACGCTCTCACTCTCTCTTTCACTCACTCACTCTCTCTCACTCTCTCTCACTCACTCTCTCTTTCTCTCACTCACTCCCTTTCACTCACTCACTGACTATCTCTCTCATTCACTCTCTCACTCTCTCTTTCTCTTTCTCTAACCTCTTTCCATCTATCTTTTCTTTTGTTTTCCTTTGTCTGCGTCATCTAAATTCTTTATATTTTACTTTGGAATTTGGAATTATTTTTGTTTTGCATTACTGCTTTATTCTCATTTAGCTGTCTTCATCAGTTTTCTCATTCTGTTGTTTTGTCGCTTCAGTAAGTAGCCCGAACTTCTAAATTAAAGAGAAGAACTACCAACAATAACAAAATAAATAGATATAATATATATATAAAAACAAATAAAAACGACATAATTATAATTTTAATATTATTGCGCAAATAATAGTGTATTTATCATATATATACACACGCACGTTTTCTAATGCGATATATATAGCAAATTAATTTATATTCTGCTATCAGAAGTATGTATCATATATCATCAACTTTTTTCTATTCCCCTCTCGTTAAGGAAATCACGGTTATGCACGCTTACTCGCGCCCCTCAAATGTTTAGCTGTATATGTGAATTGGAATGAAATAGTTGCATACATATTGGCTATGATGAGCTCAATGAGTAGATGAGATTACAGCTATATATATATATATATATATATATATATATATATATATATATATATATATATATATATATAATATAAAAATGACTTCTATAGCTGTAGTACGTATTTATGGATAGCTGGGTTTGGCTGTTAAGAGTAACTCTGTCTTGGGAATATTTGCAGTGCGGGCGCATAAGAATATGCAAGCTGCTGATATCTGGATGTCTGGTAACCTATTAACTCAACCATTTACAAATTCTCTTCAGAATTGAAGTATTGATAAATTACACTTTAAGTTGCTCTACGACACTTTTCCTATATCGTCTAAATATAGTGATTTATAAATAATGTCGAGTCTATTAGAAGAGGTTATACGGGCGCCTATACTTTGCAGATATATTTTCATAATAATTAGAAGATTGAAAATATACAGTCAGACTGATTAAGTCAATAAAAGTTAAGTAAATTGGATGAAGTAAATTGGATGAAGTATTGTAGTGATTATATTTTCAAATTTCGAATTTCAAATGTTCCTTTGCCTCGTAAGTCAACCAAATCTTCTTTACACTTAAATCTTCTAAAAATACAATAACTAATGGTATATGCGGGATTCAATTCCGCTTTTCCCACCCCCAGGGTTACTTTACCCGATTTATTGAACAATTATCTGTTGTTAACAAATATTATACTTATCAAATTTCCCGTGCTTCGTAAGCCAACCAAGTCTTTTTACATACATATATACATTATACAATTATAC
>OZ024750.1:14987237-15009737 GCA_964016885.1 Eledone cirrhosa | reverse complement strand
AGCTGCCGTACGAATAAGCAATCCCAGACCAACAGCGATAAACCACTAGAGGGGATGGCGCCTGTAACAAGGGATGGGTGATGCCTATAACTCCCAAGCAAATGCTCACAACCCAGTGATGTAGCTATGATGAGGCGAGTAAAGGCTGCCTCTAAAGCTGTATTCACGAATGATGGAAGGTAGGAGTCTAAATTAAGTGCATGAGCTGGTGCAGCAGTGCACCAGCTTCAACATTCGGTAATTGTAGTCCTCCGGGGAAACGCCTTCTCCATTCTGTCCGCCGGGGCTGTGGGGAGGCCACCAATATGATTGATTGGCTTGTCATTTTATCAGTCAACTGTTACTGTCGTTAACAAATGAACGTATCTTCAAACAGGGTATTGTGTTCTTCATGAAAGGGAAAATCACTGCCATCACATTTTCATTTATGAAATTAAACAGCGCATAGTTCGGATGGGAAAGAGAGTATGCAAGTAATACTGGACAGGAATATATCGCATACTTATACATCCCAATTTAACACCCAGGAAACATAGGCTGGTCGATTCTAAATGCAGATAAGTACTATTCTAAGCTAATTAAAATATCTATCTAGCAGATGTAGCAACAGCTTACAGTGGATACAAACACACCAGTTAGTTACATATGCCTTCGATTACACAACACAAAAGTTGTTTCACTTGGTTTCAATGTTTCTTGTATATTTCCAGTATGCTGAATATGATGATAAAATTCCTTTCATAATAGCATCAATATTTTGTCAGTTATATCAAGAATTATTTTCTATCATGTGTAACATTGTCTGTTGAAATTACACTCGTATCAGATATCATGTTCTATGTAGAACTTTCCAGAATGAAAAATGATAGGCTTTATTCATGCTGCTTCATTGAAATATTCATATAGACAATGAGCCACATAAAAATGTGATACTATTAATAAAATGTTAAACAATAGGCTACCCGGGCAAGCTCAGCGAATTAGGCTTAGGTATTTATAAAATATTTGATGAAGTACTTGTTATTGTTCTAAAACAATAAATACAATAAATACAAGTATTTAAATAACTTGTAGTAGTTATTTTATTTTACAAAGCTGTTTATACAAAAACAAAACACACTATTAAAGGGAACAAAAAGAAAAGAAATGATTAGAAGAAAAATAATTTTTTTAAATGAATCAAGCAATAAAAGAATGAGAGAAGGGAGCAGATACTACATCTTAGTTAAAGTAGGGGTCTTAGCCGCGCCGCACTCACAAAATGGAAAGGCATTATAGCGGAGAATGGCCTGAAACTACCGCTGCGACAGCCACACTATCCCACGGGGCTTTCTCTTCAAGCGGGCCGCCATCTTTCAAGTAAGCTATAATAAATAAATATATATATGTGTGTGTGTGTGTGTGTGTGTGTGTGTGTGTGTGTGTGTGTGTGTAATGTATATATATATATATATATATATATATATATATATATATATATATAAAATATAAAGGTTTACACATACATAAAGTTATAGATATATATGGTTAATCATGCTAATTAGAAGAGGAAATAGTATATATTTTATCTAATAATTCTAAGGACATGATTTATGATATATATATATATATATATGTATGTATATATATATATATATATATATATGTATGTATATATATATATATGTATGTATATATATATATATATGTATGTATATATATATATATATATGTATGTATATATATATATATATATGTATGTATATATATATACACACACACACACACACACACACACACACACACACACACACACACACACACACACACACACGCGCGCGCGCATATATATATATATATATACATACATACGAATGCTACTGGTAACATGTAACCCAGTACAACCTGTCTCATAGTGGGGTCGTCGGCGACTAAACCAGCAACCCCACCAAGTTGGCTTGATGAAGAGGTTGGTATTTGGACACCCTGCGGGATGAAATACAAGACCCGGACAAAGAGCGGAGGAACTCAGGAGAGTCAACGGCCATCCAAATAGCACCTTTTTTTTTTCACCTGGGAGTGAAAGGCCCCCAATTGTTGTCACAAACTGTAAGAATTGTACAAGGAGAAAATTATAAGTACCACGAAATTTGTCAAATCTAGTCCCGGTGGGATTTGAACTCAGCAGTGGTCGTCGACGTCGCCATGGTGTCTAACGTTTATTCAACCTGATTGAGAAGACATATGTAATAGTATTCCTGTCGAAGTCTTTTTCAGATACAGTCACTCTAGAAATACATAATTGCAGATGTCGTTCATAATACGAATGACATGTTAGATAATGTAGTCATAGATATACACTGGGGTATATTCTGAGGGAAATTTTGATATCACTTTATGCACATCAACCGACCACGTGTATCCTCGCTCGTTAGTTCGTACGTTTTCTCTTATTACTGACATATCTCAATGTTCTAAGATGTGTTGATGTTAAATATTTGCTTCTAAGACACTCCCATATTAAATATACATTCATATATCCACTTCTAAATCAGGAAGTTTTCAGAAGCATCCAAACAGCCTAATGAATTATATTACCACTTATTAATAACCGAACTTGAGCGCCAATATATTTACATAAATATTATTATAGAATGATGCAAGTATTAAAGCAATTAGTTCATGTTTAACCGGAATTTACTCACAGTTGTGAATAAACTAATAATTATCATGCAGTGAAGGCGCGTGGTTTTGTGCTTAAGATATTCGGCTCACAATCGTAAGTTTGTGAGTTCTATTCCCGGCGTTGAAAGACACTTTTCTGATGAACGAACTACACGTACGTAGTAATGGGGTAGTTATATATTGAGTTGTTCACTTTCTAATTAAATAGCTCTTTTTATACATAGAGCACTCTTTTTCCTTTGCTTTTTCTTCGGAAATATATATATATATATATATATATAAATATAAATATAAATTAGCGACAATCGTATTTTGGCTATTGGAAATTAGCGAAAAACAACTTCCGAGATGTGTGGCAAGCGCTCAATAGATTCAAACGAACCAGAGCTACAACATACGTTAAAAGGCCAAACACACTGAAACGATGGTTAAACCATTATCAGCACAGCCATAGAAACGACCAAGTAATTCGGGTCAAACAAATATATATATATATATATATATATATATATATATATATATATATATATATATATATATATATATATATATGAATTAGAACCCTGTAACCATTAAGCTCTAAGTATAAAGTACAAATAAATACTGAGCCGATTAACAATATATAGTAAGAAACACAGTAAACCGTGTGTCTAAAATTACAAGGGTTGAAAAACCACATATGCTTGAAATATTTAACCAAGAAACAGACAGGATGACAAAATGAAAATAAAAATATATTATCATAATACAAACCGCCTCAATAACCATTATATCTCTCGGACAGATTATCCCTAATCTGTTTCGCCCTGAGTGTGTTTGTAACAGATAATCCTGGGCTTCATCAGCGAGAGATTGCAATTAAATGTCACAAACACTATTTGCCAACGTTCACACAGAAAGATGAATTTATCACCTCGTGCGCCGCCAGTCAAACGTGGTAAGCGCGTATTGAACAGAAATAACAGTCCAACACGCACAACTTAATAGCTCATCCTGTAAGAGAGCCGAAATATATATATGAATTAGAACCCTGTAACCATTAAGCTCTAAGTATAAAGTACAAATAAATACTGAGCCGATTAACAATATATAGTAAGAAACACAGCGGCTCTCTTACAGGATGAGCTATTAAGTTGTGCGTGTTGGACTGTTATTTCTGTTCAATACGCGCTTACCACGTTTGACTGGCGGCGCACGAGGTGATAAATTCATCTTTCTGTGTGAACGTTGGCAAATAGTGTTTGTGACATTTAATTGCAATCTCTCGCTGATGAAGCCCAGGATTATCTGTTACAAACACACTCAGGGCGAAACAGATTAGGGATAATCTGTCCGAGAGATATAATGGTTATTGAGGCAGTTTGTATTATGATAATATATTTTTATTTTCATTTTGTCATCCTGTCTGTTTCTTGGTTAAATATTTCAAGCATATGTGGTTTTTCAACCCTTGTAATTTTAGACACACGGTTTACTGTGTTTCTTACTATATATTGTTATATATATATATATATATATACATGAAGCAATTAGACATCATTTCATCTTATACTGGTACTTAAAAACTAATACTCATATATGAACGCCGAAACGCTGGTATTATGAACTTAGAATAGTAAGTCACAAAAAACTCTCTTCCATATATGACGTAATCTAGTTTATCAACTCTTCATATCCCAAACTAACAAATTCGTTCAATACTCTGTAGTTGGCAAGTTCTATTATGTATTGGATCGTGAGTGTTTCATTGAAGATTTTATATCGATTATCTAAAGCAAATGTTAAAGACTATAATTTTCCAAGCAGCTCACATAACAGAAGTTTTAACCCAAAACGAAATACTTGTCAGTTGCACAGAGCCATATTGCTTTCGTGCATAATTCGGTCTATTTCAGATTATATGGAGTGTGACGACAAGTAATCACAGTCTTCAATATAATCTCTTTATTTGGCTACTTCCAATGCTGTGTTGTCTTTCAATCAAGCACCGTAACAATGCGGGTCAATACGACTCACTTTAAAGCTTGAAGGTGGCGGGGGGAAGCAATGATTCCTACCGTTTAGTAAGATTATGATTTAGTACAGGAAGTTACATGGCGTAGTGGTTAAGATCCTGGGCTTACGATTGTAAAGTTGTGAGTTTGAATTCCGGACCGAGTGGTTTCGTGTAAATCACTTTTAACAAAAAATATGAAACTCAAAATTCGAACAAAAGAAAATTCATCAAAGGTGGGGGGGAGCAGAAATGAATAAGGTCACCTGGCACCCTATAAAAGCGGTTTCCTTAAGACGCAGAAAAACAAAATTCAGTCTCCAGAACCCCAAAACGGGTTTAAACGCCTATAAATTTTGACTTACCTGCGGAAGGAGGTTAATATGTGTTGACGTTTCAATAGTAAAATAAATAAATGTACAACATCAACAACAACAATAATGATGATGATGATGATAATACTAATAATAATAATAATAATAATAATGATGATGTTGTACCAGAACAATAGATTATCTGACACAACAACAATGCAAAAAGTACTTCAATAATAAATAGATTATAATTGCTATCATGAGAAAATGAGAACAAAGAAATTACCAGAATTGCAATTTGGCAATTATAAACAAATAATTAGATAGTATAGTAAATGAGGCGAGAATAAATAGCAAACATAGTTATTTTATATCAAAGAAAAGAGAGTAAGGCGTTAGCCTAAATACCAGCGCTTGGTTAAATGCTTAAGTCTTTCATCCCTATATTGCCTGATTTTAAATTTCCGTGGGATTAAATTTGCAATCTTAGTAAGATGCCAAAGGCGGATAAACTGATTGCATTTCTCTCTCCAGCAGTTATTGCTGCGCCTATAGGCTTGAAGAAGTTCGCTTAGCAACCACGTTGTTCCGTGTTCGATCCCACTAAGTCTGTCATCCCTATATAGCCCGCTTTTAAATTTCCGTGGGATTAAATTTGCAATCTTAGTAAGATGCCGGAGGTGGATAAAATGATTGCATTGCTCTCTCTCCAACTGTTATTGTTGCGCTTATAGGCATGGAGAAGTTTGCTTTGCGTTGTTCCGAGTTCGATCCCACTACGCAGCACCTTGGCAAGTGTTTTCTATAAAAACTAATTCAAAGGAAGAAATACTGAATGATGTACGTAAGAAGTACTGAATGATGTACGCAAAATGTTCTCGGTTTATTGGCATTTACCACTTAGTAGGGGGGGGGGAGACCAAGACCATATCGGTAACGGTTCTCTAAAGTTCACCAGTACTTTATGAGTAGAATTAGTCAAGTGGAAACTATATACAAGTCAATGTATGTATGAGTGCGTGTGTCTGTGTATTTGTGCACGTATGTGTCTGTGTGTGTATGTGTGAGAGCGTATACATGTCCGTGTGTGTTGCCCCATGATTTTTACATTTCGATCAATGTGGTTAGATAAAATAACTATCGTACGAAAATAAGTTCGGAGATAGATATATTTTACTAAAACGTTACAGACGTTCCCACACCTTGGATGCAATCCAATAATTGGAAATAGTAAAATCACAATTTCCTGCATAGACCCAAGGCCGGAAACGGGCATATATAGTACTGATCCCGTTACTTGTTCCATACTTTCTTTTATCAACTTTGAAAGAATGAAAGGCAATGTTGAGCTCGATGATACTTGAATTAAAATTGTAAAGAGTTGAAACAAATACCACGAGGCATTTTGTTCGACGCTCTGATGATTCTAATAATTTACCGCCCTGAAAATAACCAAAAAAAGAAATGTAACTAAAAAGAAACCATCACAACTAAAAGGAAACGCTGAAATCATCAAAGAGTTAATATTTTGAGAAAACACAATAAAATTAATTTCTCAGTAAACAGTAGAAATTAATGCATTCTTTCTCATATTAAGTAGACTGTTAACAAATACTATGACATTTACATAGACTACTTGGATATTTTCAGTTTCCTTTAAATTAATTATTTTAACTACCAATTCTTTCGAGGAAGTCTGGCGACCTGAAAAGGTATACAGTTTTTAAAATCCGATTTTCTTTAACACAATGATAAATAAATTGAATAAAGATAATCATGAAACGAACACCTTTGTTTAAAAGCGAGTAACGTGTGTAAGAGACAAACAAGAAGAGGTGAAGAGAAGGAGGAGTTGTAGAGGAAACCAAAGATGGAAAATGTTATGTACAATGTAATAGTTGTTTCTACTATTGGCACAAGGCCAGCAAATACCCCAGTGTATCACTGGTACTTTATTTTATCAACCCCGTAATAATTGTTTTACTTTTGGCACAAGGCCAGCAATTACCCCAGTACATTACTGGTGCTTTATTTCATCGAGCCTGTAAGGATAAAAGGCAAAGTTAACCTCGGCGGGATTTGAACTCAGGCCGTAAAGGGGCGTAACTCTATGCTGCAAAGCATGGCATCCGACCCTCTACCGATACTCTACAATCCACCTAGTGGAATTTACTAATGCTCTGTAGTTATTGTTCATTAGTGTTGGAAATGATTCACAACTGCTTTCAAGCTAACAACCTAGTCGACATGTGATTTTCATATTCTTTGCTATTAGTAATTTTATGAAACTAAGAATACTTTATGTACGAGGTGTGTCAGAAAAGAAACAGGACTGGTGTCGTCGCAAAAAAAAGGATTTCAAGTTCAAACTACAAACTACAACTGTCAGTTTAAAATTGCAAACTTGACTGTCACCACTGAATATGAACCTGAAGATTGCGAAAGTATGAAAGTACTTGTTCAGTTAACACTTAACATTTAATATTCTACCATACTATTTCATTATAATATTATAATTTTAAAGGATTGTAAATAAAACGAGTAAATCAGACAAAGTTGGAATTCCTTTTATTAATATATATATATATATATATATATATATATATATATATATATAACGAAGGAAATGTGGTAAGGGACCAGATGGACCATAACGCACCAAAGTACTCAATACTTAGGGTAGTAGAGTGGGTAATAGGAACGAGTAGGACCCCGACGGCTGAGCTCAAGCCGTTTTGACGGCTAATTCTGGACTCCAGAATTAGCCGTCGAAACGGCTTGAGCTCAGCCGTCGGGGTCCTACTCGTTCCTATATATATATATTTATACATATATATATACATACATTTATATACATACTTATATATATGTGTGTGTGTGTGTGTATTTGTTGATTTTATTGCTTATGGAGGTTGGCTTTTGTGTCATGAATACTTAATGCAGCTTCTTTTCTTAAAACTTTCACGTGGGAGGTTTCATTTAAACACTCGAGGACTCCAAGATAAAAATATATTTCTGAAATATAAATATTTCAATAACAAACATATTGACATCTGTGTTACTGGCTTGTATGTCAAAGCGCAGCTACATAAAGTAGATAATGAGAATGCTTCTACGTATTTTATGTTGATTATATATAGATATACGTATATATGTACCAAGATTAAACAACACAAACGTGGAGATACAATTACGAGGTGTGTCAGAAAAGTAACATGACTTCGAGTATTGTGTGAGCTATGAATGAGGTAGAGATAAGCGTCTTGCGTCACCGTGTGTATATAACTGCGATCTCAGCTCTCTGCTGTTATTGTATGCTTTTTTTCAACTAAATTCATCTAAGTTGATCATCCGAAAAATCAGAAGTTTTCGTTCTTTAATATTTCATCCTTAGATAGAACCTGCGAGTCTGAGTCAAGATTTCAATGCTATTGAATTTATTCTACTTGTTTTTGTTTGTTTATTTGTTTGATTCTTGTTGTTGTTGTTGTTGTTTTGCCCCTACGCCAAGCCTTATTCAACAGACGTATGATTAAGAGTAACGAGTACGCCTGTCTTATTTTTCATAAAGAGTGTAATATAGACTACAACACACCAAAGGTGACCTCCCTTTAAGTTTGTAATTTTGAGGAAACAAGGCTGCTATTTCTAGCAGGTCGAATGACCGAATAGAAGTTCCTACTAACGTTGAAGTTGTTAATGCGAATATGATATTTTATTGTACGGTATTGTCAACAGTTTTAAGGAAATTAACTAGGTGAAATAGCGAGGCCTGGTAATCCTAAAATATTGAAGTGAAAATATTGAATTTACCAAACTAGAGACATTGTAGTGTTTGTGTAGAAATGTGCAATATAGTGTAATTCTTGGAACAATATCAATATTTCTATGCTTCAAATTGTTGTTGGTTGATATATCAATACTGCAATCTATTCTATTATTCCAAAATTTCTAATCGTAGCAGTTAAAATATTTTTTTCTATTCATTACTAAAAACATTTCTAGATTAATATTGATATACTAGTGGTCGAATATCACCAATAATGGTTTCTTATATAGGCACAAGGCCAGCAATTTTGGAGGAGGATAAAATCGATTAAATCGACCCCAGTGCGTGACTGGTACTTTATTTTATCGACTCCGTAAGGATGAAAGGCAAAGTTAACCTCGGCGGGATTTTAACTCGGAATACCACCAATAATTATAAAAGTAGCATTGAACATGTTTGGAGTTCAGGATTTAATGTTTGCAGTTGGTTTGCCATATTTACCAGGATAATTGAATATATGAACAAACATGCAAACTGGGGAATTTACGTTTTTATAAATTAATGTTTTGCATAAGATAAGCCCTGTAGTTTATGTTTATTACTGGTACGTGAAAATGATTAAAGATAAAAATATTTTAATAATTTATTCCTAGGATATTTGTTTCCCTTTTTCTTTATTTTTTTTTCTAACTAAATAGGGTTTGTTTATTCACAGAATAAAGAGAAGTTTG
Organism: Eledone cirrhosa; assembly: GCA_964016885.1. Lineage (NCBI taxonomy): Eukaryota > Metazoa > Mollusca > Cephalopoda > Octopoda > Eledonidae > Eledone > Eledone cirrhosa. Next base: position 15,000,266 of record OZ024750.1, on the reverse strand, counting down.
GTGACAATTAAAGTATTTTAACACTGACTGGATCTAAGATAATTAAGAATGTGATGCTGAAGGCGTTGACATCATTTCTTAATTGACAATTGTATTATTATACCATTAATTATCATTCTGAGTTCAAATCCCGCTGAGGTTAACTTTGCCTTTCATCCTTACGAGGTGGATAAAACAAAGTACCATGCACTGGGTATTTGCTGGCCTTGTGCCAAAAGTAGAAACAATGAATTATCATTATCATAATGTATAACATTAATTTAATATTTCTCTATGTACAACGGGTTTTAGAGATAAAAAAAAAAAGATTACACAAATGTTGAGCTTGTATGTATCAATACCATATAGATTTAAGTGTATGAGTAACACTGGAGAAATAACTATTTATACTGGCACAAGTAGGATCTTGTGACTGAAAAGCTAACTTCTTATTGTAGCAACTTGACCGATATAAGAAATATATTGTCTGTATGTACGTGTATGTAAATTTTACTAGCAGACGTGGCGTATTCCTAAGGCCAATGTGTGTGATATGTGCGTGTGTGAAAGATAGAATTTGTGTGGGAGTAGTGTGTGTGTGTATGTGTGGGCGTGTGTGTGTGTGTTTGTGTGTGTGCCTTTGTGCATATCTTTCGTAGTTGTATTTCTGCTATAAAAGTCAAGACCAATAGGATCTTGTGGTAGTTATTCTGTCAAAGTTGTTGCACACTCCCTTGTCATTCTTATTATTGTAAATATAATGAACCAATGTTCAGTTAGTTGGAAACCTGAACCAATGAAGTTATTCCCCAAATGTGATAAACAAACTTAAACAAAAGCTGCAGATACCATAATAATCATAGCTACGTTGTGTCTGGCGCCTTAGATCGCACGAGTCAAACAAAATATCAATAGGTCTAAAAAATCAACGGAAGGACAAGACAAATTTATGATATCTAAACTATAAATGCACATTAGAAAACCAACTTGGAAAAATATGCAAAACTTTTTCTGTAAAATTACAAATAAAACTATATAATCCATTACGTTTACATTTAAACAAACCAAAATGTTAAAAAGTGAAAATTCGATAGGACTTTAAATGACGTCATTTTATTGGCGCCTCATTGTAATTATAACTACACAAATGTCTCTATTTTTACAAGAAATTACCTCATGCATATTCAGAAATATATATTCTGTAAATATATCTATATGAAATTGGTTATTCACTATCTATCTACCGGGAGTTTCGAGTTATGCTCTTTTTTCATACACGATCAAATCTTAACGAGCGTATCACGCTTGTTAAAAAGCATCCAGTCAGATAATTAATGTCACGCGAAGCTTTTTGACAGCTTGTTTTGCTAAAACAAGCTTTTTCCAGACATTATCAAAATCATAAATAATGTTTAAGGAAAATTCTTGGGCTGGTTTGCGTGTTGTGTTGTTGAGAAAAACACTTCATTTCACGTTGCTCCAGTATACTCAGCTGAAAATTAGTAGGGGGGGTTAACCCTGCGATGGACTGGCGTCCTGTCCGTTGAGAAGTCTTGTACTTTCAATCGCTTCACGCCATGAAACCGGGATAATCACCGTCCTAATGAGAGTGATACTCTCGTAAGCTCCGCATACCGCTAGAATGAGTGATACTTTTGTAAGCTACTAAAATCATAATAATCTCCAGTTTTCGGTCTGATGAAGGGAATGTTCTGGGAAGCAAACTGTTAGCAAAATATATTGCCATTGTTTTTGTGAATTAGATTAGCCAAGTTTATATATTAATACTGTATTTAGTGCTACTGCTACAATGATGTTTATTGCTAGCATTAACCCATTAGCTTTTAAACCGGCCATATCCGGCTAGAATTCTCTCACTTCTTTCTGTTAAACTGGCCATAACTGGCCACTCGTGAAGATGTTATGGTAATGTTCTCAAAATAAATAATATGAAAATCTCATAGATTCGATATTATGTGAGATACTATGTGAGATAAAGCCTTTACTATGAAAATACAATAGTATATATAGAGTAATGTAAATGCTAAAGGGTTAATGTTGCTGCTTTTGTTATTTCTGTAGCCTCTGTTGATGCTGTTGTCGCTCCGTCTAGTATCAATATTATTAGATACGATGCGCCATTATTTTCTATATGTAATCACTCTTAAATATAAATATGAAAATATTTAGATAGCCATTCAGTTATTTCTATAATCATTGTATAAGTCACCTCTTGTCAATAAATCTATTCAACTGAAAATTATTGAACAATGCTTAATAGAAATCGTTCTGTTCCCACTCACGTTTTGTTAACGATTTATAATTCAGAAGCTACTAACCAGTAATCAGTAGTGTGACTATTAATTAATGATACCAGTAATCAGTAGTGTGACTATTAATGAATGGTATATACACCAATGAGCAAACAAATTTTTTACGCTCATTGCAATTTAACTTTCTTGTGATTCAAAATGTTACTTAAAAAAGACAAGTCGCCAAACTCTAATTCAAGGCTCTTCCAGTGAGTCTCCCTCGCCATCCTCTGGGAAAACGTCTTCTCTATTCTGTCAACCGGGTGGCTAGATGGGGAGAGCGGGAGAGACAGAGGCAGTGACAGTGGAAGTTTGGTTCTTTTGTGTTCGGACCTGATGTATATGTATATATTTCACGGACACACACACACTCACGCACCATATTATTTTGGTAGTATCGGTAGAGGGTCGGACACCATATTTTGTAGTATAGAGTTGCGGTCCTTTACGATCTGAGTTCAAATCCCGCCGAGGTTAACTTTGCCTTTCATCCTTAGAGGGTCGATAAAATAAAGCACCAATAATGCACTGGGGTAATTGCTGGCCTTGTGCCAAAAGAAGAAACAATTATTATTATTATTATCCCGCTGAGGTTAACTTTGCCTTTCATCCTTACGGGGTCGATAAAATAAAGTACCAGTAATGTACTGGTGAATTTCTGGCCTTGTGCCTAAAGTAGAAACAATTATTATTACAAACTCTACATACATTCAATTCATTAAATGTATGTAACAGTTTGGAAGGCATTAAGCACCTGTAAGTCACCTTCCCTGGTTTAATTCCAGCTGTGACCATCCCATTTTATTTTAACTGGCCAAGTAAACTAAGAATTTATATAAGCGTGTTAAATTTGCAAAGACAACACAGCGACAGATTAATTGATAGTACATCCAAGACAATGTACTTCAAAACGAAAACCACATGGAAATATAGTGAGCTAAAACAGAGAAGATAAGGACAGTTGTATATTGATCGTGCTAAGTTGAAGAAATGAGATATGAACTTCTACACAAGAGGAATGCTACATTAAAACTACTATGGCAAATTGATAAATTTGATGATAAAACTCAATGTGTATTTCCTGATTTCGTTTCCTCTCTAGTGAAATATAAATTAGCATATATGTAAAAATTAAAAATAGAATTGCATTAGACTGTGAGAGGTAATCAGTTCTGATACGACTGTCTAGTCAGATGATTACCTAAAAAAAACTGTGAATATTGGAAATTTGAAGTAAAGTAATGGCAATCTGAAAATTAAAAAGATTAAACTGTTATACCTTACTTACTGTAGTTACTCCCGATTGAACCCGGGATACACACACATGACTGCTATAACCATAAACACGTACACACACACACACACATATATATATATATATATATATATATATATATATATATATATATATGGTGGCTGCCAACTCGTTTTCGAGTACGGCCACTACTTTATATCCATGTAGGAGAACCCCTACCGATGCGCTGAACGAGTGTGACTTTTCAGTCCAGCCAGCGACTTGAAAACTTTGGTACAAACACTACACTTGTGACAATTATTGACACATAGTGCTGGGCCCATGGTACCATGTGACGACAAGTGCAGAGAGATCTCCAGATATAAAGCAATGCCTGTGCCGTGAAGCTTTTATAGTGAGCAAAGGCACTGCACAAAGCCATTCCCACTCTCTTAACCAAGATGATATTTACCAAAAAGAAGAACAAGTCAACATCATTGGATATCATCAGGGTTGCAGGTGTTATATCAGAGTTTTCCTTCTCCTAGAATTCTGCCTTGACAAAGGCTAAGGGGTCATATATATATATATATATATATATATATATATATATATATATATATATGCAATTCTATTTTTAATTTTTACATATATGCTAATTTATATATATATATATACAAGAAGGAAGTACAGCATAATCGAAGCCCTGGTTGCAGCCAAGCTAACGAATGCAGTCGGAAAGTGCAGCTAAAGCACTCAATGAGGAATTTTACCTTATCGGTCGGTGTCTTCAATTTGCATAGCTGTCTAAACGTTATATATATATATATATATATATATATATATATATATAAGAGAAAATGAGGTTTTATATATATATAGAGAGAGAGAGAGGGAAATGGCTTTTACAGGAAGCCATTTATATATTTATATATTAAATATTTATACTCTATAACATGAATAACAAATTATACCAGAAACTCTGCCACTCGTAATTAAGTGCTTCTTTTTAGTTCCAGACCATCAACGTATATCATACACTATGTTAAGTAGTTCAGAACACTTTTTATGCGAACAGCGATACTCGTGAAATTCTGAAAATAGTCGACATTTTTTCGCCCGAACTTTTCTTTATTGAGAAGCTAATAATGACAGCTTTTTCCGCACCTAAGAAAATCCCACCTCGTGACTTCTTCACTGATTATTCTATTCCGCTTCAAGGGATTTCGTATAATAATTGTTTCTACTTTTGGCACAAGGCAGCAATTATCCCGCTGTATTACTGGTACTTTATTTTATCGACCCCGTAAGGATAAAAGGCAAAGTTAACATCGGCGGGATTTGAACTCAGACCATAAAGGGCCGTAACTCTTTGCTGCAAAGCATGGCGTCCGACCCTCTACCGATACTGCCAATCCATAATAATAGACGTAATGTTTTTGGTTTTTTTAATTCTTTTGTTTGTTTCAGTTATCTCTGTCATCTTGGAGGACTCTTTAAGAATAAAATCCACATGAAGCACACATTTGCTGTTCGAAGTCCGAATGTGGTATGTATTGTTAAATACATCTTAAGACATTTTACAACGCCAAAATTATAAAAATCAAGTTAATGAGGTTATTAGAGTCCGCTTAGAAAAGATAAGGATAATATGATAAGAAAGCTAGAAAGGATGTGGTTTCATAGTAATTTACTTGAAAATACGGTGTAATGTTTTCAATTCCATTCAAATTAAATTTCTTTACGAAACATTTGTTGCTTTATTTTAGTAAAAGAAATTAATCGTGATGAAAATCTGAGGTTTATACGTAATGTATACAATAAAGATGTTGGAATGTAGCTGAACATTAAGATAACTTTTTCTTTCAATTGTAATAGACTCACTAGGGTTAAATACCGACCAGGGATTGATAACAATTCGTTAATCAATCAAGCAATGTCTTCTTTTCGGTGCTATTTTGTATTAGATCATGTAAGAGATAGAGAATGTACAGTTGATTGAATACTACGCTAACTAGACATTCGAGTTTAAATTGATTTTCTATGCTACCAAGATCAAATGCTATTTAATGAGAATAATACTATCAAATACGCCACAACACAAGTATCAGAAGACATTAAATGAAAAACTACATAAAACTGTAGTCTTATTACAAGTATTTTCATTATTTTGTACAAACTGTATAAAAATCATATATATTTGATTGCTGAATAACAAATCAAATGCCTATTGATTTCGCAAATCAGATCAAATAGGACTTCATTAAAATTTACTATACTGTTATTAGATATATTTCCAAATTTATATATCCCTTTTTCTGGTCAGTCAGTTTCTAATAAACTTTATCTCTAGCTATTAATTTAATATTGCCTATTTCCAGTGAGTTATATTTCAAAGATAGATATCAATGTCATTTCAGGAATATATTTTTTAAAACTTTTCCTTAATGAAGCATCACAATTTGAAACAACCGAGGTAATATATGTGTATACTTCTATGTATTTAACTCTGTGTTGTCATATATTTGCATAGACATAAATATGTTTAATTCTAAATCGACATGCGGTTAACATTTTATGTAACTTTCGCTACTTATGTTGCTACAAAACCACAAGTTGTATGGAAACAACATATTTTATTAGTTCTATTCCTTTAGAAGTGTGGTACTATTTTATGGATGATTAAAGGGGAGTGAAAGACAGATAGATTCGACATTTGCATATTTCGAACGAAGAAGAATGAAACTAAAAGCTATGAAGCTATTAGTCTTGCGCTCTATTAATTGACCCTTATTTTATTTTTGAAATATACTAATAATGGTTCTGATTTAGGTACCAAGGCCAGCAATTTGAAGGGGAGGAGAAAGTCGATTAAATCGCCTCCAATACATTACTGGTGCTTTATTTATCGACCCCGTAAGGATGAAAGGCAAAGTTAACCTCAGCAGGATTTGAACCATAAAGGGCCGTAACTCTTTGCTGCAAAGCATGGCGTCAGACCCTCTACCGATACTGCCAATCAACTGCCCAAATATATTAATAATTGTTTCTACTTTAGGCACAAGGCCAGCAATTACCCAGTGCATTACTGGTACTTTATTTTATCGACCCCGTAAGGATGAAAGGCAAAGTCAACCTCGGCGGGATTTGAACTCAGATCGTAAAGGGACGTAACTATGCTGGAAAGCATGACGTCCGACCCTCTACCGATACTGCCAATCCACCACCAAATATATTAATAATGATCCCTAATTTAGGTACAAAACCAGGAAACCTAAGGGAGGGGAGAAAATCTATTAAATCAACTGCATGGCTTGACTGGTATTTTATTTTAACGACCATGGAAGGATGAAAAGCAAAGTTCACTTCGGAGGAGTTTGATCTAAAAGGATGTAATTAAACATCTAATCCGGTCCGCTATTCTATTGCATGAACAATAAGTATAATTATGCATGAGAAAATGTATGTCATATTTTATTTAATAGTAATTAAACTAGTTGCATTTGGTTTTGTTTGTTTTATATGTTCAGTATTACTAAAGTGTGCCTTCATCAGTACAATATAAATAGCTTATAAATTCAAATGTGAATTCAAAGAATACGTAATTGAGCTATAGTTCAATGGCGATTTAAAAAGATAACCATAACTATATGCTTGATTTAATGACCAATTGCGAAATAACCATTTTACTTTATATGTTTGATCTCATAAAATAGGAGCGCTGTTCTCTTTGCTCCATACAGTATGTTATCAATAGAACTTTTTTGCTGACCAAGATGGCTGTGCTATCTTCTTTTGTATATGTAAACATAATGTCAGTGTCTGACCTGTCAACTAACCCCCCCCCCCCACACACACACACACACACACACACATTCATACACAAACAAACAGTGGATTTGCAGCATAGAGTTACGGACCTTTGTGATCTGAGTTCAAATCCCGCCGAGGTTAATTTTGCCTTTCATCCTTACGGGGTCGATAAAATAAAGCAGCAGTCACGCACTGGGGCCGATTTAATCGACTTTCCCCTCCCCCAAATTGCTGACCTTGTCCCTATATAACAAACCACTACATATGTACATTTACGAAGCTAGTCGAAGAGAATCGGTACAGCTTCGGCCGTCTCTTACTCAATAATATGATAAGGTTTGTCCGTTAGAAATACAAATCCATTATTCAGAGGCGCACATATGTTAATCCATAAAATAAACGACTACATGTGGTTCCTGATATTAGTATATCAAATATACCCGAACTTATCATCAGTTTCTGTGCTCCCCAGTCTGTTAACAGGAAGCACTATTCACAGTGTTTAGGTAATATCAACAGATATTACGTAATGTGGCCCCGGATGCATTTTTTCAGCGGGTGGTCGCCTCCCAAAAATGGAATTTTCTTTTTAATGACTCGTACAAATCTGCCATTACAAATGTAGCAGTCCTAGAAATGTAGTGACACATGACCGCTCCCCGATTGCGAGGGTTTTGGGGGTCAGAATATTTGAAAGTAGACGAAAATATGGGGCGGGGAATATCTAACAGAACTAGAGGCGAGTGTTTTCTCGAAAGGGAGCTGTTACGTGATAGTTTGACATGCTAGAAATAGCAGCCAAATATTTCCATTTTCGCGTGATTTCGAAGTCAATTTTGTTGAAAAGCTGGAAAAGTAAAATGAAATCCCACAAAATAAAATTCCGAGGATGGGAATCTCCAAATATTTCCCCTCTTCACTCCCCCTTCCCGAAAAATGTCGTTTACAGAGCTTTTGGGGGTTACATTACTTGAAAGTATACGAAAAATAAAAGGGGGCGAGTGGAGAACTTTCTAACAGATCTGGAGACGGGTGTTTCATCGTAAATGTACCTTATATTTTAAACATGATTTTAAAATTTCAATGTTGCTGTTCAATATTTAAAAGAATAGACTACAGGCTGTGGAATCTGCAGCCTATGAACTAATTATTCCGCACCACGTGTAACAGTTTCGTTTTTCGAACTTTTCGCCAGAATAATTCCACATTTTGCACGTTTGCTTAAGTTTGAAATCGTACAGCTCTGAGTATATATCTGTCAAATTTTCAGCGATTTACTGCCAAGATGAAGAGTCACAAAATTTCTATTAGTAATAATTTACGGAGGTTGATTTTGATTTTCATCCTTTCCAAGTCGATAAAATAAAGTTCTAGCCAAGTACTATGTGTGTGTGACAGTTCACACCTATGTGTGTGTGTGACAGCCCACACCTATATGTGTGTGTGACAGCTCACACCTATGCAGGTTTAGCTGGCCTCCTCCAAGGTATATCTCGTTGGAGGTGTCTTGGGTAACTTAATGATAGGGACCCCAGTCTTATCATCTCATTTCTACAGCTGAGTAAACTGGAGCAACGTGAAATAAAGTGTCTTGCTCAAGGAAACAACACATCACCCGGTCCAATGCTGAGCCAAGTACTGAGGTCGATATAATTTGCTGTTCCTACCCTTCTAAATTTAGCGCGCCTTGTCCAAATGCTTGAAACGGTTGATTCTGTGTTTTGCACGAGAAAATATCCTTTAATTATTTTTGGATTCATTTTGAAATAGTTTCCGCCTACGAACTCGTTAATTATAACCAAAAGATCTTGTTATGAATGCATTAATGACATTTAAAGAATAACGAACAAATATTGTCGGGTTGTGATATTCAGCGTTAATTGTCTTTGTCAAAGTCGCAATGCAACAATATCTACTGTTGAGATGTATTTTCATAACTAAGGCAATTAAATTTTTCTTTGGGAGAAGTTTTCCTTTGCAGATACGAATACTAGTGCCTAATTCTGTAAGGTGTGAATTCCTGAGCAAGATATTGAATTTGTCATTTCCAAAGAATATAAAATATTTGTCATTTTATTAATTAATTTTCATATCTTAAATTTTAGAAATTTTGATATTAACAAAAACTTTGTATTGAAGAATATCAAAACAGTTAATAAATTATCAAAAAAAATGAAGTTAAGGGTTTGCTGGTTTGCTTCCACTATTACAATGCGGATCCTGTTGAAATGCAATACAAGAATTCATTAAATTCTCTAAGAAAGATGATAGCAGTAATATTAAATTCTGCCTGAAATACGACACCACCAGCATTTTGTTTTTTGAAAACTCATTACTAAAATGAAAACAAATTAATGTTTATGAAATTGGGATAATATTTGCTTCTTACGGAAGTTTCATTTACAAATATTGATTTATAAGTAGAAATCTCTTTTGTTAGTTTATTAATATCAAAATTCAACTCTCTCTCTCTCTCTCTCTCTCTCTCTCTCTCTCTCTCTCTCTCTCTCTCCCTCTCTCTCTCTCTCTCTCTCTTTCTCTTTCTCTTTCAATCTCTTACTCACTATCTCTCTTTTTCTTTCTCTTTCTCTCTATTTGTATATGAATATGCGTATATACATTATATACCTCCTTAGGATCTCGGGCCTCTCAGCCAACGAGGATCTGTTTAATGAGTCCGATCCTAATATAAACAAAGCGTAATGGGTTTAGAGAAAAAAATTCCTACATAGATAGCACACCTAGATCCCCCAAACGAAACAGGTGTAGAATTATAAGTTGTTATAACACCCCGTTTAACTTAGCGGTATCCACACCAATAGCTAGGAACTTCCTTGTCTTACTCAAGAAGCACTTCCCCACACAGAAAAGGTATTACAGCATCTTCAATAGAAACACAGTTAGACTCTCATACTCCCCCACACATAACTTAGTCGGGAATGGATTAATATTTCAAAAATCAATTCATCTAACGTCGGAGACCCACAGTTAGAGTGTAAGTAATACAATAAAAAGTTGTTTATGAAGTGCAGGAACGATTGAAATTTCCAGTTCAAACGTTCTTTGTTCGAGAGCAAAAACATACTTTGAAGTTTTGATATTCCACACGCTTCAGAAACCAGAGCTACTGCTAATTAATACCATCCTATTAAACCTGTACTGTATATAAATAAGCAGCTCTATAAATGAATTATTTTGAAAATTATACATGTATATAAAGCTTTATATGTCTTGCCTCAATACCGAGTGATAATACTCAGTATTGATAATAGATTAATAAATCTTGAAATACTATAGTAGTTCTCACACGGTTACTGAGATAAATATGACCCGATCATAGCTTAGAAACTCAGAGCGAGATTTATCTAAGTTTACTATACGTAAATACATTGTATCTGCTTTGTATCTGCTTCTAATATGCGCCTTTATTGTGAATTATGTTTTGACCAATCAAATCAATTGCTCTTTGCACTTGTGCTAATGTAAGTAGTAGATATTTAATGCAATGCAACGATTGGAGTTCTAAAACAAATGGATCAATTAGTGGTACCGTTGAGAAAGTGGTACGTTGTTGGTATGCTATACCAGTCACACCATTCCTAACATCCAGTTAAAATCAATACCATTATTTACTATTTCCTGTGCGATCCTACGCTAAAATGTGCGGCATTGGTGTATGGACGAAGAGAATGTAAGGTAACAAGTTAACAGACACCCTACCCTAGAGTTCCAGACTTGTGGTAGTTATTAAGGTAACAAGTTAGCAGACATTCTAGAGCTACAGACTTGTGGTAGTTATTAAGGTAACAAGTTAGCAGACATTCTAGAGCTACAGACTTGTGGTAGTTATTAAGGTAACAAGTTAGCAGACATTCTAGAGCTACAGACTTGTGGTAGTTATTAAGGTAACAAGTTAGCAGACATTCTAGAGCTACAGATTTGTGGTGGTTATTAAGGTAACAAGTTAGCAGACACCCTACCCTAGAGCTACAGACTTGTGGTAGTTATTAAGGTAACAAGTTAGCAGACATTCTAGAGCTACAGACTTGTGGTAGTTATTAAGGTAACAAGTTAGCAGACATTCTAGAGCTACAGACTTGTGGTAGTTATTAAGGCAATAATTTAGTAGACATCCTAGAGCTCCAGACTTCTGGTAGTTATTAAGGTAACAAGTTAGCAGACATTCTAGAGCTACAGATTTGTGGTGGTTATTAAGGTAACAAGTTAGCAGACACCCTACCCTAGAGCTACAGACTTGTGGTAGTTATTAAGGCAATAATTTAGTAGACATCCTAGAGCTCCAGACTTCTGGTAGTTATTAAAGCAATAATATAGCAGACACCCTAGAGCCCTAGACTTGTGGCAATAATTTAGCAAACGCTCTAGAGCTAGATACGTGTGGTAGTTATTAAGGCAATACAGGGCAAGTTAGCAGATACTCTAGAGCAGTCATGGGCAACCAACGGCCCGCGAAACTTTCTGAATGGCTCGCCTAAGTCACCTAAGTGAAATCTTTCTGATTTTTTTACCCAAAATTTTCAGTTGTAATTTATCTTTCTATCATTTTTACGATCGAGGAAAATAACGTGTACGAATTCTGAAGAAACAAATCAAAACAACCTGAGTTACCACTCTTTTTTTTTATGTGGGTACGAATGTAAATTAGCGCTTGCGGCCCACCTGATGATGAGCCATATCTCATGCGGCCCGCTTCTCGAAAAAGGTTGCCCATGCCTGCTCTAGAGCTACAAACCTGTGGTAGTTATTTAGGCAAGTTAATAACAACTCTAGTGCTATATACTTGTGGTAGATATAAGGTAAGATGTTAACTGCAACTCTAGAGCTACAGACTTGTGGTAGTTATTATAATCTACAATTTTTAGTTGAAATCCAGTTAGAAAAGACTTATGCTTTCTTTCATTCTATGTTAGATAAGAAATATATTAGCCATATCGTGCGCTCAATTCAATCCTTTATAATATCTGCAAGATATTTGTACTTGGTGAAAAGTAACAATTTTTTTAAAGTAAATCTCCTAAAGCAACGCATTATCAGAGTTAGACACAAAGAAACTTACATAATTTTATATTTTTCATTGATTTCTTGTCTCTTGATAGTTTGTTTGAAGAGTATATAGTTGTGGATATAGTTCTAAAACGACTTTCATATCACTAATATTTCAGTGCTTACGTTACGTTCATATATTTCCTAGACATTCCAAGTGTTTATGACATTCTCGTACAATGTTTCTGTACCAACTGGACAGGCACTTCGTAATCCATATACAAGGACGTTTAAAGGGAATATGCTATGGTCGTTAAAATTCCTAATATCATATATATATGTATACAATATACATGATTATATATATCTTCCGGGTTTTGCGACTGGTGGATAGTATCAGCAATGGAAAAACCAACGAAAACATTGTTTGCTTGGTTCGATTTGACGGGTACCACCCCACTTGGTAAGCAAATAAGGTCTTGGATCATTCATACATATATACATGATGGGTGCAAACTCTGAATAGAGTATTACACTTTTAGGCTACGGCCGGTCACACAAACCTGTAACATATCCTGAATAAGCAATGCCTGTGCTTTGTAGGTTTTTTTAAGTGGAGAAAGGCCTTGCACTCGACCAATCCCACTCTCTGAGCATCGAAAACACTACCCGAAAAGGAGAACTGGT
>OZ024750.1:14974737-14979737 GCA_964016885.1 Eledone cirrhosa | reverse complement strand
TGTTTTGAGTTCAGAACTCAGGGAACCGGAACGAACACCGCAACTCATTTTATTCCATTCAATGTTCTAATGACTCTGAAAATTCACCGTCTTCATTAGTAATACTCTTGATGATAAATAGCAATAACTGGATATCGAACCTGGATTGTAACTTGTTTGGTGATTCCCACTATATAATACAGCCCGAGTTACAGAGTTTTCGTATTTATACATCACTAATAAATACATCTTTTATATTAAGTCTCAATATATTCAAGTGTAAAGTTTTTCTATCCCAGTCGTTTGGTTGAATAAAGAAAGGAATCAACAGAAATAAACTGAATATAAATCAAAAATCGATGAAATACTTTTGTGCTAAAAGATGCGAATATTCTAACAGGTTTCACTGATATTTGAATCTTTTAAATAAATATAAAAGACTTAGAATAATAGTTCAAAAATTTCAATAACGAATGGACATTTTTATTGAAATCTTTGCTTTAAAAGAAAATGTAAAAACAGAAAAGAAATTATTTTTTTTTACTTATTTTTTTATTTTATTTTATTTATTCTTCTACTTATTAATTCAATACAATTTTATCAGTCGAGAATGAAGGGAATATTTAACCATCTAGCATCTATCAACGGAATACTTTACGTTTACAGCTCATATTCCGATTGCTTCAATTTTTGTCATAATCATTCGAATCTCTTTCCTAATCTTATGTTTCTCTTGTTATTCTAATGAATCTTGTAGCTTCTTTCAACTGCCAAGCTTTTTTCTATTTTTTAAAACTTGAGGTATATTTACTTCAGTCTTATTTTGCTAGAATTTACATCCCTTTTTCTTTTTCATAGAATATATTGAAAGGTATTTGATATGCCAGCGTTTATAAATCATAAAAATATACAGACACATATATATATGGGTATGTATACGTATATATATATATATATATATATATATATATTTAGTATATATATATTGTATATATATATATATTGTGTGTGATTATATATATATATATATATATATATATATATATATATATATATATATATATATGTGTGTGTGTGTGTGTGTGTGTGTGTGTGTATGTATTGTATGTGGAGGTGTACGCGTGCGGTGTATGTTAAAAGGAAACTTGTTGAATTTTTAGTATTCTCGTTGACTGATTAGCATAACAGATACGGTTATTCTCTCTCTCTCTCTCTCTGTTGCTTGTACATGTTCTATCTCTATATAAATATGTGTGTATATTTGTGCTAGATTACATATGTGTATATGTGCTTGTGTTTGTGGAATTATTACATCACGTAATTTGATAAAATGTTACACATTCATCGATACACTTGTTAGAGCAATATAAAACAATCTTCATAGAATCTTTCGCAAAAATGACACTAATCATATTGATCCTAATATCCAAAAGTATTACAACTATCAATACGATAAAATAACAGAAGGTGACTGCATTGTGATGCAATTTATTAAACCCACACACGTGTTCAGCCTTCACATTCTTCATAGTTGTTTCTACTTTTGGCACAAGGCCACCAATTACCCAGTACATTACTGGTACTTTATTTTATCGACCCCGTAAGGATGAAAGGCAAAGTCAACCTCGGCGGGATTTGAACTCAGATCGTAAAGGGACATAACACCATTAATAATAATTGTTTCTACTTTTGGCACAAGGCCACCAATTACCCAGTACATTACTGGTACTTTATTTTATCGACCCCGTAAGGATGAAAGGCAAAGTTAACCTCGGCGGGATTTGAACTCAGACCACAAAGGGACGTAACTACGCTGGAAAGCATGTCCGACCCTCTACCGATACTGCCAATTCACCGCCCTACACATTCTTCATAATATTCAATCAAAATAATACATGAAGTAAGTATGTTTTGAAACAGCGAGCGAGTTTGAAATTAGAAATAAAAGCTTTCACCGTATTTTTCGACTAAAGAAATTTTTGACTGATCTCTTGTGACTCTATACTCCTCCAGTTGCAGACTGCGCATTAACATGTGATATCTCTCTCCACAAAGTTCGATCACCAGCAGCAGAGTTCAAACAGCAAAGTTCAAGTCCAGCCCATAAGTTGACATTGTCAAGCCATCGTTTTGGCTGCCGGCCTAGACTGATAGTAGGGTTCTAAACCCCACTATCAGGCTAAAATTTCTTTAGTCAAAAACGCTTCCATTTCTAATAACATATGAAGTAATGCACATAACAAACCTTATTTTATCTTTACTTGTTAACAACATACGGTTATGTGACATCTGTATAACGCAGAAATATTAAAAAATATATTCCCATGCTAAAATCGCTCACTAATATTGTTGAGCGAGAGTACGGCGCCCCCTGGCGAGAATGGGCTGGACCACTACATATAAATGATAACGACCTAAGTAAGTGAGCAAGTTGGTACTAGTTCCACAGTTTGTGTGTTGATAGTCAAAGCTGGAGTTAAAGTTCACAGTTCGAGTTAGCGTGCTGGCTTGTTGGCTTGTTGGTTCTTAAAAGATTGTTGTTCCGTTACGTGTGGTTATTGCCGTTTGTTTCGATTATATTGTTATTACACTGTTGCAGTGTATTCGTTTATCCTTAAGGACATAACAAGTAACAAATATTCACCTCCATCATCATCTCTAATGCACGCATATCATATTCCTAAATGTTTCTCTCGCTCTCGACACCATCTACCTCTCTACATCGGTCTACTGGAAACCTACTCGTTTTCAATTCTACTTCAATCGCTCGGGCACCAATTCTGCCAATCTTCTGTCAAAATTCCTCCAGTTCCACTGCCTCTACAGCAAATAATCTGACATTGATATTGAATCAAAGCAAATATTATATTTTTCTTCGTGCCCGGGTAAACCTCCACTGGATCCATTTCTTGTATCACATTTCTGCATTCGTGCTACACACTCTCCCTTCTTTCTCTTTATTTTTAGCCCTGCAATTTGGCTGTTTCAGCACATCCACCTCTGCTTTCTACAAAACCACTCCCGGAACCACCTCTATCTTTCCTAATCCTTCATTTTTGTCGTTCAAAATGGATAAAAATCTAGGTGACTTTCTAGTCAAGAGTTTCCTCGTTCCTGTACATACCCAACATAATACATTTATTCGTATTTAAATTATGCAAATAAAATTTGGGTGTTTACATACAATTGAATTATGTTTGTAGATCATTTTATTTTAGGGAAAGGCTGCGCATTCTAATACATATGCTCTCACACCATATGTATATATATATATATATATATATACACACATTCATACATATGCTCACACACCATACATATATATATATATATACATACATATACACATAAGCTCACACACCATATATATATATATATATACTTTCATACATACTCTCACACACCATATATATATATGCACATATATACATATGCTCACACCCCATATATATATACATATATATATGCTCATAAATCATATACATACATACATATACTCATATGTATGTATATATACACATATATATATATATATAGATATATATATATATATATATGTATATGTATATATATGTATATATATATGCTGTCACATCATATACATACAATCATATACTCATATATTATTTACATATAAATGCCCACGCATCATATACATACATACATACATACATACACACATACAATAACATCCATATCTACACATGCAGACATACATACATATCTACCTAGTTGATGTTGTGTAAATTCCAATGAGAGTGTCTTGTGTCTATGTTAGAAACCGACTCTCTCTCTATTGGCAAAAATTTGTGAAATTATAAAACCAGAAGAACATACATACATATATATATACATACATATAGTCACACATCACATACATCCAAACATATTTGCAAACGTGAGCTAAATTTAATAATAATCATTAAATTAACAATAAAACAAAAGAAAATTAAATAGTAAAAGATTGGTTGGTCTAAAACCAAAGCAGAACAGCCATAAAACTAAATAATTGCTATTATAATGTTTGGTTATTTAATACCAGTTTTTAAATTACAACTAAACTTCTGTTGTAACAATTCTCTCTAATAAAATTCTCTCTAAATTTAACAGCCCTGAACACACGTTTGGCTATTCATGTTTATTTTTTTCCCAACTGAGTCGTTAGAACGTCAGATAGAATGTTTTATGGTATTCAATCTGGTTTTCTGTACTCTGAGTTCAAATCCTTCAGAAGTCAACTTTGTTTTATCAACCTCAAAAGGATGAAAGTCAAAGTAGCATTCCTGTATGAGTTCATTTTCCCTCTGTATCTCTTTCAAACATTTTTTCTCTTTTTCTTACTTCCCTTCTCCTTTTCTGAATTCCCTTCTCTTTCTATCTTATTCTCTCTCACCCTTTTTCTCTCACTCTTTTTCTCTTTCTCTTTCTCTCTCTCTCTCCCTCTCTCTCTCTCTTTCTCTTGAATAAATCAGCTGGAAAGGGGGTGGGTTCCACCAGGTTTAATTGCCCTAGATACACCGTATGTCGTGACGGCGCGCTTACGACTCCATCAGGAGTTACGGGTCCTTGCATACAGATAATTTTCTATATGAAAAATATTACATTGTTGTAATAAAACACTACATCAGTGTGAACCAGATAATCATGTTTTTGATACCTTTTTAATGACTTCAGAAAATAACATATGCTGTTATTCTACTCATTTAAAAGCATTTAGCTGTGCCAACGTCCAAGTGGGACGCTTTTCATGCGCGTGTACACCATAGGAGAATATTTACTTTTGGTTAACAAAATAAAAACAGAATAACTCGTATTCATTTAGAGGTGTATATGAAAACATATATAAAGATATATAAAAAATATTTTTTCCTCTGGCAACTAGGCTACCCTACCCATATGTTTATATACAATAAACATATGGGTAGAGTAGCCTCGTTGCCAGAGGGGAAATATTTTTTTTCGTAACGAAATCCCACGGTGAATATATCACACAGTTAATTTTCTATATAGATAATAAACAC
>OZ024750.1:14952237-14959737 GCA_964016885.1 Eledone cirrhosa | reverse complement strand
CCGTTTCGACGGCTATTTCTGGATAGAAATAGCCGTCGAAACGGCTTGAGCTCTGTCGTCGGGGTCTTGAACATTTTCATATATACATATATAAATATATATATATATATATATATATATATATATATATATATATATATATATACAAATGAATATATGAGAGGGACAAACACAGATACAAGTATACATGTGTTCACATTGCAAATGACCAAGTTAGCTAGGTTGAAAAATACTAATTTAAAATAATACGGTTTGCCTGTCTCGATTTAAAATAATAAATCAATAAAAATAACAAACCTATATTGGCAATGGCCGTGATACCCGGACAAATTTTAAAAATTTGTTTCGCAACAATTAAGTGAAAGTTACTATCCCTGTGCTCTTCTGCGCGTATCCAGAAATTGTAAAAGACTATTTTGAGTTTATAACTCCCTATATATAATGTATATATATATATATAGGGTATCCCAAAAATGTATACACACTTCAACCACTTTCTAATATGTGTATATATTTTTTGAGCGACACCCGATATGTGTGTGTGTGTGTGTGTGTGTGTGTGTGTGTGTGTGTGTGTGTGTGTGTGTGTGTGTGTGTGTGTGTGTGTGTGTGTGTGTGTGTGTGTGTGTGTGTGTGTGTGTGTGTGTGTGTGTGTGTGTGCGCGTGTGCGTGTGCGTGCGTGTGTGTGTAAGTATGTATGTATATACAATATCCAACTGTAAATAAATCTGAACCGAAATCTCATTAAATTATACGCATAAAAATATAATACACATGCACTACTCAACCAATGCCTGTCTAGCTGCAGAATTTCTGTGCGTAAAATATCACAAATGACATAAATGTCATTGCTGGACAGTTAGAGAAATATTTATTCGATTACACCTGTTTATATACCCTCGTTTGCGTCTAAATCAAAGCATATGCCATCGTAAATATATTCAAAACTTCATAATATTGGAGAACGTTAGCTTCTGGTCTTTAGAATCTATACGAGACTGCTCAGCAACCTCGGATAAAAATCTGAAACACGGAGTAAAAGTCTTATAGTTGAAAATATTTTATAGACTGAACTATATATATATATATATATATATATATATATATATATATATAGTTATATATACAAAGTGTTAAAACAATCAAATCTTAGTTTAATACATTTATTTGCTGACAATTGTTTCTTCCAGAGGGATGTCTGGAATCATCGGAGCATAGGGAATGTCTAAATAGGTGATTAAAATCCTAGTCTTCAGAACATTGAGGTAGATACATATGTGTTGTTTGTGTCCTAAACACATTGTAGAGAATCGAGAGGTAATAGAATGTTATGTTTCAGAGAACACAATTACAAGGAGCACTGGTGGAAAGTGCAAGAGGTACAAGCAAAAAGTACAAGCAAGGAAAAATGTAAGATAGGATAGACAAATGTCTATCCTCTCTTACATTTTTCCTTGCTTGTAACTTTTTTTGCTTGTACTTTTTGCTTGTACCTCTTGCACTTTCCACCAGTGCTCCTTGTAATTGTGTTCTCTGAAACATAACATTCTATTACCTCCCGATTCTCTACAATGTGTCTAGGACACTAACAACACTTATGTATCTACCTCAATGTTCTGAAGACTAGGATTTTAATCACCTGTTTAGACATTCCCTATGCTCCGATGATTTCAGACATCCCTCTGGAAGAAACAATTGTCAGCAAATAAATGTATTAAACTAAGATTTGATTGTTTTAACACTTTGTATCTCGGCTCTGTAAAACACTTGATAATTTGCATTGAGCCTTTTATCATACCGGTAACCGGCTAGTACTTAGTACTACCCTCCATATTTATAATTGTATATTAAACATATAAGTATAAATATTATTATTATTACTATATATATATATATATATATATATAGACTTTAGACTATATATATATATATATATATATATATATATATATATATATATATATATATATATATAAAGTCTGTCTTAAGGCTCATTTGGGCGGTGCTTATCCCAGTTTCATGGCGTGAAGCAACTGAGAGTACAAGACTCCCTCTTGGACAGGACGCCAGTCCATCGCAGGGTTAAACCCCCAGCTATTGCTGGTACTCGTTTTCAGCTGAGTATACTGGAGCAACGTGAAATGAAGTGTTTTGCTCAAGAACACAACACGCAACCCAGGAATCGAACCCACGACATTATGATCGTAAGTCCAACACCCTTACCACTAAGCCACGTGCCTCCACATACACAGAGAGAGAGAGAGAGAGGGGGGGGGGGGTAGAGAGAGAGAGAGAGAGAGAGAGAGAGAGAGAGAGAGAGAGAGAATATACAACTGTAAATAACTAAATTATATATATATGGGAAAGTTAGAAGCTTTATCGAATTTTTTTACTATAGAAAAATACTCTAAGCAATAAGACTTTCAAGCTTCCTTAACGGAAAAATTGACATTAGCAACAGCAGTTGCAAATGTCAATATATGGGAGTACAAATATATATATATATATATATATATATATATATATATATATATATATTTGTACTCCCATATATTGACATTTGCAATATATATATTTGAAATTCTACTAAGATGTATATATATATATATATATATATATATATATATATATATAGATAGATAGATAGATATATATATCCTTTCATCGTCTTCAATTATTGGATTGCAGCTATGCTGAAACACTGCCCTGCCTACACACGTTTGAATCAGTAACTTCAACCCTAGTATATGTTGCTTTGCTTTGGTATATATTTTTATCGATCTTTGTTTATCGAAATGCTAAATTACTTATTACCGACTTCAACATAACATGCTAGCACATGCTATCGAAGGGTTCTATTAACCCCATTAATTTATCTAGTACATATTATGGAATAGTTTTAGCTGAGTATATTAACCCCATTAATTTATATAGTACATATTATGGAATGGTTTTAGCTGAGTATATTAACCCCATTAATTTATCTAGTACATATTATGGAATGGTTTTAGCTGAGTATATTAACCCCATTAATTTATATAGTACATATTATGGAATGGTTTTAGCTGAGTATATTAACCCCATTAATTTATCTAGTACATATTATGGAATGGTTTTAGCTGAGTATATTAACCCCATTAATTTATCTAGTACATATTATGGAATGGTTTTAGCTGAGTATATTAACCCCATTAATTTATATAGTACATATTATGGAATGGTTTTAGCTGAGTATATTAACCCCATTAATTTATATAGTACATATTATGGAATGGTTTTAGCTGAGTATATTAACCCCATTAATTTATCTAGTACATATTATGGAATGGTTTTAGCTGAGTATATTAACCCCATTAATTTATATAGTACATATTATGGAATGGTTTTAGCTGAGTATATTAACTCCATTAATTTATATAGTACATATTATAGAATAGTTTTAGCTGAGTATTTTAACCCCATTAATTTATCTAGGACATATTATAGAATAGTTTTAGCTGAGTATTTTAACCCCATTAATTTATCTAGGACATATTATAGAATAGTTTTAGCTGAGTATATTAACCCCATTAATTTATCTAGTACATATTATAGAATAGTTTTAGTTGAGTATATTAACCCCATTAATTTATCTAGGACATATAGAATAGTTTTAGTTGAGTATATTAACCCCATTAATTTATCTAGTACATATTATAGAATAGTTTTAGCTGAGTATATTAACCCCATTAATTTATCTAGTACATATTATAGAATAATTTTAGTTGAGTATATTAACCCCATTAATTTATATAGTACATATTATAGAATGATTTTAGCTGAGTATATTAACCCCATTAATTTATATAGTACATATTTTAAAGACTTCGGAGAAGAACAAATGGTAAAGTTGATAATTCGATCAGTTGATACTTCACTGACAGTGAAGTAGAAGCACAATAACTAATGACTTAACTATCGATTTTAAGCATGTCATATCATCAATAAGAAGACAATTCTCTATGACAGAGTTTGGACTCTAAAATATATAAATGCTTCTCTTGTGGTTTGCATAATAAATACGAAACATATGCTGAATGGAGGACTGATGTATTATAGTCGGCATAGAATTCAAAAGGTCTTTACTTTAGAACATAATGTAGAGATGTAATAGATAAAAATTCAGGAATCTTGAAAAGGCTACATTATACTTACTAGTGTTTTCTGTTTCCATGAAGCGTTTATGACTGTACGGAGAGAAATAAAGAAAGTTTTTAAAATACCATTATTACAAGTAACTGTTTGGACACACCTGGGACTCAACTATCGAATCAACCAGTCAATTACTTGATTCTTGTGTCTACAATGAGACATCAAATTAGCTTTAGATTTTCAAAGAAA
Source organism: Eledone cirrhosa (assembly GCA_964016885.1). NCBI lineage: Eukaryota > Metazoa > Mollusca > Cephalopoda > Octopoda > Eledonidae > Eledone > Eledone cirrhosa. The sequence goes on along the minus strand of OZ024750.1, from coordinate 14,955,357 downwards.
TCCACAGCCTTCACACTTCAGAGATTGATCAGATACACAGAATAATCTGATACACATAACTCATAAATAGCATAGTAAATAGAGGGCACAAAATTTGCTTCTAATTATTGGTAAATATGTATTTACTGTGCAAAGTAAAATACGCCATACGCCTTTCTCTACACTTAAATAAATATAAAAATAAATTCTTGAAAATATTACGTTAATATAACGTTAAAAAGAAAATTACATGTTAATGAAAATGAAATTTTTTTTGGGGGGGGGGGGGGGGGATGATGCACAAGATAAATATTTGAACTGGAAAGGAATAGTTGGTTTATTTTACCTCATTTTATTAATATAGCTTATTTTATTGGCCTTGAATGTATGGATATCTCTGAACTTGTAGAACCAAACAAAATATTCATATTTATTTATTTTGACGATATAACATTTTGCAACCAACTGTTATTTGTATCTAATGTACATAAAGTATAATTCAATACTTTATTATAAGCTCTGTATAGTTCATTTTAATAATCAACTTGTGTGCATGTTCATAAACTTAAGTGACACCAAAGCGATAAATTTCTATATTGTATGACATCTCAGATTAAATTTCCCCCTAAATACACATGAATAAAATAGGAATTAAATGAAATAGTTTCTTACCTCTTATAAAGCAAAGATATGGCAACAATAAGAAGGATACAGCAAATGAAAATTATTATTGCAAGGGCTATAAGCACCCACCACATTGGTGTCCCGCTGCTTTCGCGTGTTGTCTCAGGATTGCAAGACTGGAAATAATAGAATTAGCTCTCAATATACATGTGTATGAGCATGTGTGTGTAGAGAGAGAGAGAGAGGGGAGAGAAAGAGAGAGAGGGAGAGAGAAATAAAGAGAGGAGGAGGGGGAGAGGGGGATGGGGGGATAGACAAATAGAGAGAGTAATATAGAAAGTACGTAATAGGCCTTGCCTAACCCTAACCTTAATAATATATTAGGCATCTAAGTCATACTCCTAACTGTGTGACTTAACTATCGTCTGTTTAATACAATGTGTGGAGGCACGTGGTCTAGGGGTAGGAGTGTTGAACTTACGATCATAATATCGTGGGTTCGATTCCTGGGTTGCGTGTTGTGTTCTTGAGCAAAACACTTCATTTCACGTTGCTCCAATATACTCAGCTGAAAATGAGTACCAGCAATAGCTGGAGGTTTAACCCTGCGATGGACTGGCGTCCTGTCCAGGGGGGAATCTTGTACTCTCGGTCGCTTCACGCCATGAAACAGGGATAAGCAGCGGCCAAATGAGTCTTCTGGCTTAAGACAGACTTTTTTTTTAGTTTAATACAATATAAATCTAAGCGAAGTACAATCCCATAAGCCTGTAGCGGAACTCTTTCTTACCTCGCAACAACAATGTATTCATACGTGATTTAGTTAAACAAACCAATCGTTTTAGATTGCGTATGAATACATTGTTGCCGCCTCATTATAAAACCTTAGGGCGGTGGATTGGTAGTATCGGTAGAGAGACGGACGCCATGCTTTAACGCATGGAGTTACGGCCCTTGCCATTCTGAGTTCAAATCCCGCCGAGGTTAACTTTGCCTTTCATCCTTACGGGGTCGATAAAATAAAGTACCAGTAATGTACTGGGTCATTGCTGGCCTTGTGCCAAAAGTAGAAACAATTATAAAACCTTTTGGGGTTCACGAGAGAGATAACTCTCTTGGACAGCGAGATAAAAAGACCTACTACAGGATAACTCCTATTGTGATCCTCCTATAATCCTGCTATGAGGTATTGAACATTTATCAACAAAGCATGTTCCACATTTCTTGAATTGCTCTTCTATGTTATGTTTTATATGAGATATTCTACTGTCCGTATAGAAATTTGGCCTTCTACAATAAATTTATGTTCATAGTGAATTGAGTGTTAATAAGGATAATTATTTATACATGATGTCAGAAGCCTGTCGCTGCAAGTAAAAGGTATTAAATAATCATTTGACTCCTCTTTATCCCTATCAGCCGTTATTATTCATCAAATAGTTGATGTTTAGAAAAGAAAATTTCAGAAGATTCAGACTAAGATTAGATTCTGAACTGATTGGTTTAACTTCCCTCCTTGACAAAAAGGCAAAATAATACTGTTATACGTACACTGGTAACTGATGTTGATGTATACTTCTCCATAATATTTTGTGCTTTGTCATTTTTTAATATGTCTTGAGTCTCAGATAATGATAAAATTTTGCCATCCTTTTCAACAACGAAACACAAATTGGTTCTGAAAAAAAATACAATGATACATACAAAATTATTCTGTGAAATATAAACACTTTATGACTCAGAGTAAAACACAGATGGGGATTTTTTATATTTAAAAATTACTGGAAACTATTGCAGAAATGTAGCATTTAGTATAGTTTTAATCTCAAAAGTGTTGAGGCCCTAGATCAGACCTGATTAGGCGAACCTATGATCAAGGACGTTCCAGCCTGTTTTTTTCTCTACTAGCTGATATCTAGAAGTACGTTATTCATTATTTAATTTTCAAGAGAGTATAGTGCAATTTCTATAATCTTTGGTTGCGGGGGTTCTCGTAAATTCCTATTGGATATATTTGTAAATAACGACAGAGAGAAAGGTTTAGAACACTTCAAAAATAAATAAGCAGGAACTTATTCACAAGCTACTATTGTGGGGAACCAACTCACGGGAGGCATAGACGAATACCTGTTCGAACTTTCATTGATCAACTCTCAGACGTTACAAACCTCAGTAGGGAGCAGTTACCAGGAGCAATGGAAAATCGTGAATTGTAGAGAGATTTTATCAAGAATGTCCAACTGTGGTCGCAATGATAACGATGAAATATTAAAGGGTTAGAAAGCCATACTGTTCTGTAATTTTAGTTAGTGTGGGAGCAATTCTGTCATTCATTCTATTCATGACTGCTCTTGTTTGATTGTTATTATTTGGTAACGGTAGGGCGGTGGATTGGCAGTATCGGTAGAAGGTCGCACACCATGCTTTGCAGCATAGAGTTACGGTCCTTTAGGATCTGAGTTCAAATCCCGCCGAGGTTAAATTTGCCTTTCCTCCTTACGGGGTTGATAAAATAAA
>OZ024750.1:14932237-14947237 GCA_964016885.1 Eledone cirrhosa | reverse complement strand
TAAAATGCGTCTGATTCAGGAATATAGCATTCAATTTTCTCAATGGAGTATTTCACTTTCTTGAAACGAAAACTGTCAGGATCTTTGGCTGTCACTATTGCTACTTTTGAACCAGAAGGAGATTTCTCGTAGATCACTGGAAGACAAATATTCTACTCTATGAATTCATTATTTTATAAGTGATATTGCTATATTTTTGCTAGTTTACTTTATTGATCATATGATGATAACAGACTGAAGTTCCTGAAAGATTTAACTCTATAAAGTAAACCATTATGTTTGTATATGCTACAGTTATCATCTACATGACTATAGTTATCATCTACAACAATATTTAAAACATTTATTATCTGATTGCAGAAAAGGAAATAGTAACTTAAGTAAACATGAAAGAACAGCCGAACTCCCACTGTCATCGCCTCCATCTCTCTCGCCCTCCCCATCTCTTCATATGGTGAGCAAATGGAGTCCCACGTGCTGGCCTCCCCACAGCCCCGTTTCCCCGGAGGATGGTAAGGGAGATGCGCTTGGAAACGAATTATTCAATGCGCCAACTACTTTCAGATGAGAGCTGTACTTTAAGTCTCTCAACAATTGGAATGCCAGACACAACAAGCAAGACATTAAGAATCTTTGTACTTTTGACACAAGGCTAGATTTTACGAGAGGGAAAAGTCGTTTATATCGACCTCAGTACTTAGCTGTTACTTTATTTCATCGACCTCGAAAATATGAAGGGCAAAGTTGACCTCGGCAGGATTTGAACTCAGAATGTCAAAAGCTGGAATAAATACTGCTATGCATTTTTCCAACGTTCTAACAAAAGTTTGAAGAGAACGGAATAGTCATTTAAATCGACTCCAGTGCATTACTAACCTCGCTGGGATTTGAACTCAGAACGTAAAGGGTTGTAACTATATTCTGCACAGAATGTTGTTCGACGCTCTAGCGATACTGCCAATCCGTCGCCCTCACACATACCTTAAATAATTGTTATAAATGAGAGGAATAGGATGGAAAGGGCATAGATTATTAGGCAACGAAAGAAAGAAATGAGGAAGGGGAGAGGATGGCAGACTCTACATCTAAGTTATATAATATAATCGTGTTTTACTCACCTGCAGATTCTTTTATTCTATCGAATTTTGGACCATTATCATTTGTGTCTATTATATTTACTATTATCGTTTGGAATTCGCCTGGATCAGTTGAGGTAGGTAACGTTTTCATTTCTCTGAACCTCACTACTCGGACGCATAACATATACATTGTAATGTTTTCGTAATCGAAAACAATATTTGTAAGAATAACTCCTGATATGTTATCCAAAGTAAAAGCTTTCTTATTGGTATTTTTGCCTGGAAAATACAACCATTATTCAATATATATATATTTATATTAGAAAATGAGCTGTTTTACAAAATGAAAAAAAAAACGAGATGTCCTACACGAGTGAAAGTATAAGGAAAAAAGATGAAATCGAAAATGCAACTGGAGTCTTTTTAAAAAGTATTTATTTGGTTCCTTCCTTTACCGGTTTCGCAGTTCTTGTGCTTTTCAAAAGTAGAATTGAGATGGAGGGTTTGTGGTTTTTCTCGCATCTGATGAAAAACCACAAACCCTCCATCTCAATTCTACTTTTGAAAAGCACAAGAACTGCGAAACCGGTAAAGGAAGGAACCAAATAAATATTTTTTATAAAGACTCCAGTTGCATTTTCGATTTCATCTATTTTCCTTTTATATATATATATATATATATATATATATGTAATATATATATATATATATATATATATATATGTAATATATATATATATATATATATATGTAATATATATATATATATATATATATATATATATATATATATATACATTATTCAATATATATATATGTGTGTATGTGTTTGTGTGTGTTTGTGTGTGTTTGTGTCTATGTGTGTGTGTGTATATATATATTTATATATATATATGTGTGTGTGTATATTTATATATATATATATATATATATGTTTATATGTATGTACATATATATGTATGTATATATGTATGTATATATATATATATATATATATGTGTGTATGTGGCTCTAAGGACATATGTTGATGCCCTAAGGACAGACACTGGTCTGTTGGAGATGCAGGATATGGCAGCGATAATGAAGGACAGAGACCGCTGGAGAGAACTCGTCCATGGATCTCGGGAATTTTACCCGCCTTAGATAGATAGATAGATAGATATGTGTATGTGTGTGTATATATAATGATGATGATGACAATGTACAGGTGCGTGATAAAAAGATAACCTTCGGATTAAAATATTTCAAAGGGTCATACAATTAACAAAAAAAGAGGTTTAATAAGATACCAAAGTAATGTGGTCTCATGCTGTGACACCATTTTAATATTGACCACAGGACATAGATACAAACGCAAGCACAAACGCAGGCTCAGACGTAAACGTAGACAAGGATACTCACAAATACATACATTTATACACACATATGTCGATCCCAGTGCATTACTGGTACTTTATTTCATCGACCCCCGTAAGGATGAAAGGCAAAGTTAACCTCGGCGGGATTTGAACTCAGAATGACAAAGGCCGTAAGTCTATGCGTCAAAGCATGGCGTCCGACTCTCTTCTATAATAATAATATAATATATGATTTAAAAAACAATCAAATACACAACAAAAGACCCAGAATTTATACATACACAGCTTGCAGAATATATTACTGTAAATGATTACACACATACTACATTGAGAATTTCAAAAGTAAAATATACGAATAAAGCAAAACACTGTACTTAACCAAAATGAACAGCGTTGCGCTTGGTTGTGCAGCAAAATTATGCAATAAAAATCTGACTACTGAAAAATAATATTTTGAACACAAGAAGTACTTGTATTCGTAACAATGTTCTTGGTTGAATCGATTTTAGTAAACAACTATCTATTTTTACCCACCCAAAAGAACAAATATCGCAATCTATATACTATATACGACCCTACATAATAGTGATGGATGAATACATTAAATAACACAATTTTTTACTGTTGTTTAGAAATATTGAGACAATATAACTGATTGCTAATATCTCTCATATCTTCCCATTTGGTAGATCAATAGTGGAATTATTTAAACTCTAAAAATAAATACAAAAAAAAAACAGAGCCAAATTAGACGAATGCTGAATTCAACGAATTCCTTAACATTTTCCCAAAAGAGAATGCTAAAACAAATCATACCCTCAAGCTTTGAAGAAACAATAATCCAAAATTAGGAATATATAGAGATCTATTTTCATTTCGATGAAATTTACTTTTGCGTATCGCATTCGAAGTTATGTTATTTTGTATCCTTTACTGAACAGATTTTTACCGATACAATCGACTATTAGTTTCACCAGGCGCTAATATTTTGCTTTCTAATAAAAATGATGAAATATTTGCAAGAAGGGACATTGTCTAAAAGAACAGAGTCTCAGGGGGAGAACTACTAGTTTAAAACAAGAAATCTAAACCTGTGTTAGTACGAAGTAATATGAAGTAATATGGAGTAATATGGATTATATAATTAAAGATCGCAACAACACAATAAAAGAATCAAATACAGACAAATATGGTGATACTATCACAAAATAACGAAACACACAAAGTAAAGTTAAAGTAAACCAACGTAGACACAGAAAACAAGTCACCAACAATAGATGTGTTACCAATTCTAATAGACGAAAGAATAAGAACAATGAAAGAAATATGTAGAAAGTATGAAGATAATGCTTCAAAACCCAGAGAATAACTCACAAAGGAGAAGAAAAATAAAGAACAGCAATAAATAAATAGAATGTTTTTCAGACTTCAAGCTATGAAGTCTGAAAATTCCACCACCCTAATAATAAGAGATTAAAATATTAATAGGTGAAAAATCTGGAAAATTATTTATAATTGAAACCTGCTTGTATTAAGCATCTCCCGCTTTGATTCTTGTTTTAAATAAAATAGACAATCATCTACATTTGGTTTGAGGATTCTATAAATACTTAGACATTCCAAAACATTTCACTCCTCAAACAGATACTACTGACGTTGCAAAGTTATTCATTGTCAATTTATTTTATTCGACTTAATACTGTTTATTGTACATAATACCTTATCAGGTTGTATGCACTTGATCTTGGATAATCCAACTGATATTATAGTAAAAGAGACGATCAAATTAAAACAAGCAGCATGATTTATAAGACATACTTCCATGAATATAAGCAGATTAATGAAGGAGACTAAAAAGACAGTAAAAGCGACAATGTTATAATACTTTGTATAGATGTGATAGTATTTTTCAGTTTTAGAAGTTCTTTTGAAATAATTGTTTCTATTTTAGGCACAAGGTCAGCAATTTGAAGGGGAGGGGAAAGTCGATTAAATCTACCCCAGTGCATTACTGGTGCTTTATTTTATCGACCCCGTAAGGATGAAAGGCAAAGCCAACCTCGGTGGGATTTAAATTCAGAACGTAAAGGGCTATAACTCTATGCTGCAAAGCATAGTATCTGATGCTCCACCGATATTGCCAATCCACCGCTCTTACCAATCCAACAAAATCTACCCTAAAACAAGTGCCCACCCAAGTAGAACAACTTTCGATCTGCCTAACTGCAGAAAATAGCTATTTGTGACAACTCTCATATCCTTAGGAATACTAGCAGAAAAACCACCCTTCGGGTGGTTTCCTGCTAGCACAAGTAGTGTATATATTGATATTATACGCAATATATATGCATGTAGATATGATACATCAAATAAAATCGTAATTGACAATATATAATACATAGAAATTGAACGAAGACTGCGTTACACTGTCTTATGTAATCAGTAACGTAATCCATGATACATTAAAAAAAATACGATATTATATATATAAACTGCATTAGGAGAAAATTAGTGACGTAAATATATGAATGTTTATTTAAGCGATCGCTAACCGGAAGTGTTGACATTTAAAAATTTTAAAGAAGTAAATCTTAAAATAAGCAACAGTATTATTTATATTTAATCAAGAATAACGAAATTTAGTAGATAAATTATGTAATATTCATTCATTATTTATTCAAAGTAATCCAACTTATTTTACAAACGGGATGAAAAAATATATTCTGTACGCAGTCCCGCACTCCTTACTTTACTATAGTTTAGATTCCAGAAAAAAATAAGCAAGCTATAATACACACACATACACGCACACACACAGCCATACACACACACACACACACATACACACTCACAGTTTTGTATCTTGTTCTGGTGTCATTATAATCATTGTTTTGTTGTGAATTTTATAATAAATATTTGTTGATAGTGATTTTCATCATTGCGACTTTTACGATGATTTTTGTTTTTTATAATGATCATTATGCTGACTTTTAGGATGGTTATGATGATTATGGTGATTACGATGATAGGTGACGTCGCAATGAAAGTGCAGAGGGCACTGGTTACAAACACACACACATATATATATATATATATTTCTATATATATATTTCTATATTTCAATACGGATTGGACACTACCGTAAACTCTTGGTAGATTTATCTACATATATATATATATATATATATATATATATATATATATATATATATATATATACGCATGCGCAGAGACAGAGACAATAATAAATAAATAAAGTAAATAAATAAAAATGGCGTAGACATTACAATACAATGGAAGGAAACATAATAGTACCATCGATGGTGTCGAGGATGTGTGACGAAAGAACCTTGATAGACTATATATATATATATATATATATATATATTTATATCTGTATTTTTAACCGTTGGTCAATCAATGATAAACATTGATTGCCAAATAAATTAACTATGGAGATATCAAAGATACAGAAGCGAACACCAACCCAAACTAAACAGTGAGTGTATTCTGTTATTATTTCTGGCAATGTCATAACAATATGACCCTCCCCAAGTATAACAATATATATATATATATATATATATATATAGTTAAAAGATTAGAGGTGTAACACACAAGTTATTATATATTGGTAAACGGAATAGAAAATGCTGACAAATTGTTCACAGTTGAAAAATGGTTTAATTAGGAATAAAAGAGTATTAGTGATTGTATGGGTTAGTATTCAGTTGTGGTTTTAAGTTTTTAAGTTTTTACCGGTTGCGCATTTCTAAATGCTTTTCAAAAATAATTTTGAGAGTGTCCGTGCTGTTTGCTCTGATCAGAGCAAACAGCACGGAGCACGGACGCTCTATCTCAAAATTATTTTTGAAAAGCATTTAGAAATGCGCAACCGGTAAAAACTTAAAAACTTAAAACCACAACTGAATACTAACCCATACAATCACTAATATTCTTTTATTCCTAATTAAACCATTTTTCAACTGTGAACAATTTGTCAGCATTTTCTATTCCGTTTACCAATATATATATATATATATATATATATATATATATATATATATATATATATATATATATATATATATATATATATATAGATAAAATTACAAGAACGAAGCGAGCTGTGTGGTTACAGTAAACAAAGTTTAAGATGGTAATATGGACGAAACAAGAGAAGAAATCCTTCATCAGCTGTTAACCGTAGATCATAGATGCTTCGGCGCTTGAAACAGGACATCAAAAGCGATCAGCGGCGCGTCCAAGGCCGTTTATCGATCAAAAGGCCAGGAGGGAAAGTAGTGAGGAGAGAGGAAGAAAGAGAAAAAAATGGGGTAAACAAACTGAATGGAAGGGGGACACAGGACAATGGAACATGCAAGTGAGTAACCGAGGAAAAAATAGAATAGAATAAGTTATAACGAACCGATTAAACATTATTATTATGATTATGATGATTATGGCAATTATGATGATAGGTCTAATCGCACTGAGAATGCAGAGGACATTGGTGACAAGAGAAATTATGAAAGTTGAACAAATTGAAGAATAAATTCAAAATCTATATCTTACAAGTTTTATAGTCAGCCCAAACATAAGCCATTTTATTAGTATTAAAATCTTTGTCACAGCCAGTTACTTGCGTCACATAATAATTAACTGCTGAGTTTTCCACGATATTCACCTGCTTTATGTCAGAAACCTACAAAATTCAATGTTTATATATATATACATATATATATGTATATACATATATATACATATATATATGTATATATATATATATGACAAGTAAATATGTTTTGAAACAGTGAGCAGGTTTGAAATTAGAAAATAGAATAGCTTTCACCGTATTTTTTTACTAAAGAAATTTTAGTCTGATAATGGGGTTTAGAACCCTCAGATAAATGGAAAAAGATGAGTTTTGACGTACATGGGAGTCGAACCCACATCTTTGGTTATCCAGACCACTGTGCTACCATTTACACCAACACATCACCCATCTCTTTCCATTCAAATTAGAAGCTACATTCTTAGCGAGTACAAATGACAAATAAATACGGGAAATTAAGAACACAACACACAACCCAGTCCAGGAATCTAACCCACGATATTATGATCGCAACCCAACACACTTACCACTATGCCACGTGCCTCCACATTTGTATAACTCCTTGGCTAAATATATAACAAGAGGATTCCTTTTTAGTGGTTTCTATAATAATTGATAGAAGTGTTTAATTATCTTTTTAATGACATTATAACTCTGTAATTAACATTGTCTGATAGTTATAGAGAACGCAGTATTCAATTATCAGCGAATGCAGACTAAGAAAACATCATAAAATGTGGAGCTTCCCAAGAATTGTCAGTTTCCTGTGTATTTTTGTGTCTGAGAATATATGTATATGTTAGTGTGTGTAAATGTTTATATACATATGTACATATGTATGTTCCTCTGGTTTTATAATTTCACAAATATTTACCAAGAGAGAGAGAGTCGGTTTCTAATATAGATACAAGACTCTCTCATTGGAATTTACACAACATCAACTAGGTAGATATGTATTCATGTATGCATGTCTGCATGTCTGCATGCATTTGTGTTATTGTATGTGTGGAGGTGTATGTTTTGAGTTATTGTATGTATGGAGGTGTATGTTTTGAGTTTTATGTGTACATGTGTATATTCTTTGTATCTGTATATGTGTATATGGAATGTTTTAAATATCTTTACTGTTCCATTAATGGATTGTACTTGTAATTTTCTAACTAGTCGTGTTCTTTCTGTTCCTGTGAAGCCCAGCTTCTCAAGATTTGTATTGAGGCAATTACTAATATATCCCAGTGCTCCAATAACCACGGGTATTAATCTGAAGGTATAGTCAGGGTGGAGTATCTGCTGATTTCTGACTAGCTATACATAAATATTCTCCTTTAGCTAATCTTTAATATTATATTGGCATACATATCTATGTATGTATGTATCTATATTTCTATGTATGTATATTTCTATGTATGTATGAATGTGAATGCATGTGAGTATATGTTGGGAGGGGGAGGATGTTACTCATTAAAAATACATTCTCTAGTTTTAATCTTTCTATTAAGAATTTATTATATATTTCTCATATATCCAGGGCGGTGGATTGGCAGTATCGGTAGAGGGTCGGACGCCATGCTTTCCAGCATAGTTACGTCCCTTTACGATCTAAGTTCAAATCCCGCCGAGGTTGACTTTGCCTTTCATCCTTACAGGGTCGATAAAATAAAGTACCAGTAATGCACTGGGTAATTGCTGGCCTTGTGCCTAAAGTATAAACAATTATATATTTCTCATATATCTTTATTTTAAACAATTATTTTTTTATATCAGGTGATATTTCAATGCATATATATCGTATATACCGTTCTTGTGTGAAGATGCGTGGCTTTGCGGTTAGGGTAGTAAACTCACGATCGTAAGGTCACATTGTGTCCTTGAATAGAACACTTTATTTAACGTTGCTCCAGTCCTTAATTATTGAATCTAGGTAATTCAGGTGATGGCCGTTGAGCTTCATTAAAATGGGTAAAAAATTTACAAATATACAGGGAACCTAAAGTGAAATTTTACTCGAACTTTTTTGGGATGCACGCTTTCCATTTAAAATAATTTAATTAATTTCTCTGAACAAATTATTCTTTTAACCAGTAAATCATTCTAATGTTCGTTGCAGTACTTGGGTATATATAAATTTCTGGATTTTCCTATTTTAAAATTTCAAAAATATTTACATAATCTTTGACCTTTTACTTGGAAAGATGTGTCCCAATGTTTCAGCTATTTTGGTACTAAGCTCTAACCTACATAAACTTTATGTAGGGCTGCACCTCTATATGTGTGTGAGTAATTTTAAAAAGCTATATAGTACAATAATTGTTTCTACTTTTGGCACAAGGCCAGCAATTACCCAGTACATTACTGGTACTTTATTTTATCGACCCCGTAAGGATGAAAGGCAAAGTTGACCTCGGCGGGATTTGAACTCAGATCATAAAGGGACGTAACTATGCTGGAAAGCATGTCCGAGCCTCTACCGATACTGCCAATTCACCGCCCTTATAGTACAATAATGACACAGATTATTTGGTTATATGAACATGTATTCAATAGATGTTTCCAACCTATTATTAGATTTCTGTGTGAAAACCCAGCACCTAATGATTTTATTGCTCACAACTGCATTTAATTCAAAAATAGTGGCTTAACATAAAAGTACAAAACTGCTGACTTTCTCATTAATACTTTAGCAATAGTTTAATTAATAACTAGCAATGTAGCCATTAATTCCCGTGAAATTGTAGTTAACAAGTGTGTCGTGTCAATTCTTTTTACATTTTTAGCCATTTATTTGTTGTTGGTTTTTGTTTTTTTTGTGGAGGTTTCTGAGGGGCTTGTTTTTTGTTTTTGTTTTTTGTGTTTTTTGTACTTCTTTTTTACTTGCTTTTTATCCTAAATTGACTTTATTTTGCTTTTGCTATTTTTAGTCTCTTGGCATAATTTCAATAACAATACATATGTCATTATTCTCCATGTACTATAATTTGCAGAATTCAATTTTATCAACGATTATAATCCATGACGCTAATTTGCCTAGCCTTGAAGAATTTTATGCAGACTTTAAAATCAGCTCAATATGCATTTTTGACCAGTGCATTAGATAAAGTTTATGTAATGTGTCTAATACTTTTAGGAGATACTGTTTAAAGGAAATAACTAGAAAATATAATACAGCAAAGATGATTATAGTTGTTTGACAAGGTTTAAAGACCTACATTTTTTAGAACAAGAATATTGGATATTTAGACATTCATGCTTTTTTCGTGTGATTTCAGTAGCGTCAAAGGAAATAAAAATAGTTTAATGCTAGGAATCGACACGGTATGCTTAGAAATTAGTCACTTTCTAATTTAAAATATTGATTCTGAAAAATTGATTTTAAAAATTGATTCAAAATACAGGTTTATGAGGGATCGTAGTTGGGGGAAATACCCAACTGTTTGACTAGTATTTCTTTATCAACCCTGTTGAGAGTAAAAGATAAATTGGAGCCTATTAGGATTTTATCTGAGAAGGACTTGACTAAATTCTGCTATGTGTATAGCTCAAAGATCTTCCATTTCTGACTACTTACCATCTATACCATCGAGACACTGCAGCCTTTAAAACCTCCATGCTTCCTGAGATTCGCCAACACTACACCTGATGTCCCCCTTCCATGCACATGCACACATGTATTTCATGACTCGTACACTGTTCATTTTCATGACATTTGTACATTATTCTATGTATTATACATGCACCTTTGATGAGTGAGTTGTAGTGCACCTGAGCACTGTACACAATAATTTCATTATTATTATTATACAAAATTTAATTTTTTGTTTTAACTTACCGAAGAACATGATGTAAAACTTGGTCTGTTATCATCAATATCACCCACAAAAACATTCAGTTGTCTCATGCTTGTGTAACTAGTGTTTAATCGATCAATAGCTTTAATAACAACCTGATCAAAAATAAAAATAATAATTACAAGTTGATATATGATAAGGCACATGGCTTAATGATTAGAGCATCGGGCTTAGAATCCTGAGGTTATATACTATATATGTATATTGCCAAACAATGAAAGAACTGTGAGATGAGAGAAACAGCCAGAGTAAGTTAACAAAAGGGTTAAGTAATCATATTGATGGCCTCCCCACAGCCCCGGCCGACAGAATGGAGAAGGCGTTTCCCTGGAGGGTGGTTAGGGAGATGCGCTGGAAAGCCTGAGGTTGTGAGTTTGATCCTCGGACCAGGCTTTGCGTTGTGTTCTTGAACAAAACATTTTATTTCACGTTGCTCCAGTTCACTCAGCTGTAGAAATGATTTTACCCAGCTATGGGTTAAATAGCCTCACCAACCCGCAATTGGCCAAGCGTGGTGAGTGCGACTACAACTCTGACATGACTAAAACCAAAAACAGAAAACGATGGAGGTCAATCAAGCAGGGATTCCTCCGGTAGGAGTGAAAAGGCCCTGGATTGAATACTATTAAGAGGAAATAACGTCTTGCATCCTTTTTAATGTAATCACATGGTTGACTGTCTACCTTAAAATGCAAATCAATTCACATTAATTTCAGTATATCCTGCCGAGGTTCACTTTGCCTTTCATCCTTATGGGGTCGATAAATAAAGTACCAGTAATGTACTGATATAATTGCTGGCCTGGTGCCAAAAGTAGAAACAATTAATTTCAGTATATTAGCTAGTAATGAACTCATATCATTAATTCCAGAATGGTAATATACAGCCTTGTCACTGATTGGATTTGAACTGAGATACAGAAAGCCTCCAAACTCCATTTTTCACTCACTTCTAACATCTCTATTTTATCTATTCTTAGCTTAATAACCACAACACTACACTTCATACAACAACAGTAACCAATTCATTCTTCCTTCAGCACTACACAACTCTTAGTATCATTGCATATTTCTCGGATAAAGAGCCCTCTCCGAAACATCAGATTTCTTTTGTTCCTCACATCATACTAGATTATTCCACTTCCTTAATATATTGTACAATCATTTTCCGAAACAAGCCGATCACCAGTTTCCATAGATTCTACTCTTTTCACTTAAACCTTTAGCATTTATATTACTCTATATTTACTATTGTATTTTCACAGTAAACACTTTATCTCACATAATTATCTCAGGAATAAGTCGTGGATCTAGACAGTAGAACGTCAACCTAAATACAGCACAGTATAGCATTTTTGTTCACCAAGTTTTCAAGGGAAGATCCTTACAGAATCAATTTTATGTTAATTTCTCTGAGGCTGGTGAAATGTATACCAATTAGACATTTTAATCGACTATAAGGCTGTTCAATGCAAAAATATTGGTGTTTTGCTAAAGTAAGGAATCAAAAACAGATCAATATAATAAAATAGACTCAAAAAGAAATTTATTTATTTTCGCCATCAATTGATTTAATTTAAAACAATTTCAAGCTCTTATCTTCTTAACTAAGACATTATTCTTCTTGGTCCTTATGATGAGTTGTAGGCGTATGGACTATTGGTTAAGAAGCTTTGTAATCACCAGGTCCCGGGTTAAATTTTACTACGTAGCATATTGGGCAAGTGTTATTCATGATAGCTTCCGATCGAGCCAAACCTTCTGAATGAACTTGGAATGACGGTAAATGTTTAGTAGTCCATCATATAAACTGTATATATAATTGAAAAGACCTACCTTGTCACCCACTGTGTAATGACGAATCTCCCTAAGAATTATGATAGGAGGACACGTATTTGTGAAATGCTCAGATACTTAAACGTTAATTTACGAGTAAACTGTTCTGTAGATTGAACAGCTGCAACACTCATAATCGAAACCGAAAAAGTTCCATTACATGCTGAGTTGGCAGAAATGTTAAATCTTGAAATTTGTTTATATTTAAAACCTTTAACATTTAAACCGGCCGTATCCGGTCAGAATTCTCTCACCTCTTTCTATTCAAATTGGCCATAACTGGCTGCTCATACTGACATTAAGGTATTGTTCTTAAAATAGATAACATCAAAATCTCGTAGATTCGATATTATGTGAGATAATTATGTAAGATAAAGCCTTTACCACAAAAATACAATAGTATATATAGAATAATGTAAATGCTAAAGGGTTAATTAGAGAATACTTAAATAATTCATGAAAATATACTTACTTTGTAAATATTGTGACTCTCTCTGTCCAATGGTATATTGGTTGTTATAATGCCATTTTTTGGATCAATTGCAAACACTTTAGAAGTGTTTCCATTAAAATCATTAAATGAATATATAACACTGGAACTTTGTCGGGCTTTGGCAGACGCTTTAAAAACAAAAGTTCCCCCTGGCTGATTCTAAAATAGAATTATTTGAATTGAATTCTTTAGCTGTATATTTGTATTTTAATAATGAAATGCAAAAAGTAAAATATATTTCTCACATCATAATAAACATAGCCCCTAGATTAATTGTCTATATAGTTCTCTTCTATAAGAATCTTTTGTATTCAAATCTTTATTTTATGTTGTGTATTTATTTCTTTTATTACTTGACTTTTTTCCTGTTTCAATATATATTATAAGAAAACAGACGACTGATAGGAAATGTAAAAAATGTCAGTAGTTGTGATCAATGCACCTGTTATAAGAATATTTATTATTGATATTGTAACTTTTACAAGTGTAGGTATATGTATATATGTACACATGTATGTGTGTGTTTGTATGCATATATGTGAGTATATATATATATATATATATATATATATATATATATATATATATATATATATATATATATATATATATATATATATATATATATATATATATATATATATATATAAATGCCCAATGCGGACTATATATACATATATATCAGGAATTATACTTTGCGTAAAACAATCAGATGTGTTTTACGAATGGGCAAAGATTACTTAAATGTCTTCAGCATTTATGATTATTTATTATTTAGGTAACTAGGTAACTAATGCAATCCTTGATTAGTTTATTAACCGGGTGGTTATATAATTGTCATATTTAATTGTGAAAGCTCTTTCGTCACACATTTTGTGACCTTCTCAGTGACTTTACTTACTCTTCTTTGTTTGGATCTTATTCTATTTACTCCATTGTATATATTCATGTGTGTATGTATAACTAGAATACCAAGATACTTTTAGAAACACAGTTGTTTCCTTCGATAATAATTAATGAAGATAGATACTATCGACTAATCCTAAATAACATTACAAATAAGTATCAGAATTCTACAATAGTTTCCTATAATTATATAAATGAAAAAGCTAAATCTATTGCTAGAAAGTTAAAAATTGACATGAAGGTTGAATGTCTAACCAAACATTAAGTCGTTATCACTCTGAAGGACCAAAAAGCTGTCTTCCCCAGCTGTCTTCACCAACTGTAGATTACTGAATTCTGTCAGAAATGTTAGGACTAGTCGGTAAGAAAATATGAAAACATAAATGTATGAACCTTTTACAAGGGTATGCTACCAGTTCTATCATTTCGTGATTCAGAAATATTCCCTCAAAAAGTAGGACCAGATTCTCTGTTTGACATAGCGGACTTTTACCCCTTTATTTCTAGATCATCATTAATTAACGTTTTAGAGCATGCCCATAGGGTTAATTTTTTTAACAATGGGTCTATATGGGTAAAGAAATCTGAATCAGAAGATCTATTTGATACCTTGAAAGGGTCATACATAAGCGCTGGTTGGAAGATATATAGTTAAAATAATAACGAATAGATTTCCCAAATACGCCACTGGTATATACTAAAACGACGGCCTGGCCGTGCCTCACAATTGTAGATTGAACCAGAGGTTCTTACCAGCACCTTTCATAAGCCAAATGGGAAACTAAAACAAGTCCCTGCCAATTAGGTAGTGTATAAAAACCTAGTATTTACCATTAGCCACAGAATATCTAATCTAAAGGTTGATAAAA
>OZ024750.1:14917237-14929737 GCA_964016885.1 Eledone cirrhosa | reverse complement strand
TACACATGTACAGATACAAAGCGTATACACATGCACACATACAACTCAAAACATACACATCCACACATTCAATAACATCCATATCTACACATGCATGCATACATACATATCTACCTAGTTGATGTTGTGTAAATTCCAATGAGAGTCTTGTGTCTATGTTAGAAACCGACTCTCTCTCTCTCTCTATTGGCAAAAGTTTGTGAAATTATAAAACCAGAAGAACATACATACATATATACATGCTTACATTTTACCGGTTAGACCGTTTTAGAAAGATATAATAACGCTAGAGGTTGCCAAATGTATTAGTATATTAATGTATTATTTGAAAATGATAAATACCGTCAGGTTGAAAATATTTGAAAGAATAGGATAGTTTTCCGTTATTTCCAGAATCTTTATCTGTAGCGGTAACTTTGCCAATAAATGTATTAGCAAGGATGTCTTCAAGAACTGTAAAGTTGTATTCCGGTGGTAGTTTGAACACGGGTTTATTATCATTTACGTCTATTACATTAATCGTCAGCTAAAAAGCAACAACAAATATTGAAGAGTAAAATGTGTGACGTTTAGTGGTATATTATTATCTCAGACGCCATGCTTTGCAGCAAAGAGTCTGAGTTCAAACCCCGCCAAAAGGTTTACTGTGCCTTTTATCCTTACGGGGTCGATAAAATAAAGTACAAGTAATGCACTGGGATAATTGCTGGCCTTGTACTGGCCTTGTGATGGCCTTGTGATGGCCTTGTGCTGGCCTTTTGCCACAATTATTATCTGTAACAAATTAACATATATCTTCGTATTTATATACCTTAATATATTATTGTATTTATTTACATATTCATTTACATTAGAAGTTCTTAAACATTTTCGGCCACTACCCGCCTTATGGCCATTTTATACCCTCAGTGACCCCATTTCTATTTCCAGAGAGACATACAAATTGTAAATACTATATCTATATACTACTAAAACTCTGTGATTGCTTGCTTGTCTGTAATGTAATACAGCCAAAAGGGGCGCATAATGGGAAAACACTTTGA
Organism: Eledone cirrhosa; assembly: GCA_964016885.1. Taxonomy (NCBI): domain Eukaryota; kingdom Metazoa; phylum Mollusca; class Cephalopoda; order Octopoda; family Eledonidae; genus Eledone; species Eledone cirrhosa. Next base: position 14,928,694 of record OZ024750.1, on the reverse strand, counting down.
AAGGAAGTTGACCCTGAAATGGGAATACAAATCGAATAAAACAAGTTTCGCGTAAATCAGAGCGCGGGTTCCCGAGATATGGGGCTTTCTGAGTACCTTCATAAATAGCCAAAACGGTGCATATTGGGAAAATACTCCGAAAGTAACATAACCCTGAAATGGGAATACAAAGGAATAAAACAAGTTTCGCGTAAATCGGACCATGGGTTCCTGAGATACACGGTTTTTCGGGTCACGAGTATTCTGGTAATAAATAAAATCGTTAATTTATATATAACAAATAATATAATATATACTATGTATAAATAAATATTATATATTTTTTACTTTACAATATTTATATATATGTATCATTTTATATTTAATATACTATTATATCATCTCTCTCTATTGCCTCCCCCAACCGCCTCCTTAGGTCCCAGCGTCCCCTGAATCTTTTCAATGCCCCCAAAGGGACAGTAGCGCCCACTTTGTGAACCTCTGATTTACATGTATATGCTTAAGTGTTTCCATATAAGAACAAGTCGTTGTATTGTGTGTACGTATTATAAGGGCGGGAAATTGACAGTATCGGTAGATGGTCAGACGCCATGCTTTGCAGCATAGAGTTACGTCCCTTTATGGTCTGAGTTCAAATCCCGCCGAGGTTAACTTTGTCTTTCATCCTTACGGGGTCGATAAAATAAAGCACCAGTAATACACTGTTTTAATTGCTGGTACTGTGCCAATAGTAGAAACAATTATATATGTTCTAGCAATGTCCATGGTATTTCTGCGATTATTCGGAAAAATATAAGATTGCTGGAAGTTTATAGAGAACCATGAAATATGTTTATTCTTTTGAAATTGTATTTTTCTGACACGCGGAATTTGAACGTAACGGGCCGTAGCGCCGCAAAGAATGGTGTCTGTGTGCTATCAAATATAAGAATGATTTACCTTAACGACTGATTTCTTTTTCACCTGACCTAAAGGATTGTCCGTTGCACTTACTAGAAGTGCGTATTTCTTTGTGGTTTCATAATTTAGAATTGCGGTACTGCTTACAATTATTTCTCCCTGTAAAAATAATAAAATTTGTATTATTTTCTTGAACAATTAAAGAAAGCATTATTATTATAAAGAAAGCATTATTTTCTTGAACAATAAACATTTACTGTAAAACTTTTTTCACGCTCAGAGTTGCTGAAGCATGGAACAAACTACATGAATCAGTTGTTAAATGCTGGGACACTGCATCCTTTAAAACTTCCATGCTTCCTGAGATTCGCCAACACTACACATGATGCCCCCCCCCCCTCCATGCACACGCACACATGTATTTCATGACTCATACACTGTTCATTTTCATGACATTTGTACATTATTCTATGTACTATACATGCACCTTTGATGAATTGTAGTGCACCTGAGCACTGTACACAATCATTTCATTATTATTTTTATTATTATTATAAAACTGATAGAGGAAAGCTAAAAGGTATTGTAACTTGTAATTCGCTTTCCAGGTAAGCGAGAAAGATACGTGATGTGAATTTTGTGGCTTGTACTTTTTAAAATAATAGATTGAAAGAGGTTGTAGAAAGTGAAATAACAATTATCGCAGTGCATTACTGGTACTTTATTTTATCGACCCCGTAAGGATGAAAGGCAAAGTGAACCTCGGCGGGATTTGAACTCAGATTGTAAAGGGCCGTAACTCTATGCTGCAAAGCATGGCGTCCGAACCTCTACCGATACTGCCAATCCACTCCAATACTGATAATAATATAGGTTCAAACAATAATAAACTTATTTTACTTACGAATTCTTTAATTTTGAAATCTTCATGGTTTAGACCTTCGAGGGAGTATATAATCTGACTAAATTCTCCTTGGTCATTATCAGTTGCTAATACTTGGCCAACGTTGTTTGGATATCGAGTGCTTTCTTTCACAGAGAAGGAATATGACTGCATAAAATATCATAGAATATTAATAATTTATTGAATATAAAAGCAGTTAAGTACAAGAAACAATGGAAGGCAAGGATGTATACCTGGTTGATTTTTAAAAAACCAGTTAAGTACGAGAAACAATGGAAAGCAAGGATGTATACCTGGTTGATTTTTAAAAAACCAGTTAAGTACGAGAAACAATGGAAAGCAAGGATGTATACCTGGTTGATTTTTAAAAAAACAGTTAAGTACGAGAAACAATGGAAAGCAAGGATGTATACCTGGTTGATTTTTAAAAAACCAGTTAAGTACGAGAAACAATGGAAAGCAAGGATGTATACCTGGTTGATTTTTAAAAAAACCAGTTAAGTACGAGAAACAATGGAAAGCAAGGATGTATACCTGGTTGATTTTTAAAAAAGCAGTTAAGTACGAGAAACAATGGAAGGCAAGGATATACCTGGTTGATTTTTAAAAAAGCAGTTAAGTACGAGAAATAATGGAAGGCAAGGATGTATACCTGGTTGATTTTTAAAAAAACCAGTTAAGTACGAGAAACAATGGAAGGCAAGGATGTATACCTGGTTGATTTTTAAAAAAGCAGTTAAGTACGAGAAACAATCGAAGGCAAGGATGTATACCTGGTTGATTTTTAAAAAAGCAGTTAAGTACGAGAAACAATGGAAGGCAAGGATGTATACCTGGTTGATTTTTAAAAAACCAGTTAAGTACGAGAAACAATGGAAAGCAAGGATGTATACCTGGTTGATTTTAAAAAAAGCAGTTAAGTACGAGAAACAATGGAAGGCAAGGATATACCTGGTTGATTAAAAAAAAAGCAGTTAAGTACGAGAAACAATGGAAGGCAAGGATATACCTGGTTGATTAAAAATTCCTATCAGTTTATTTAGACATTTTCTTTTCGTTCAAAAAGAAAAAAATAACAGCCACCAGGAAAGAATTCCCAATCTTCTTCGAAGTCCCCCTCCCTTGACAATGTATGGATGGTTAATCCGAACTATTTTTGGAATATTGAATTACAAAGGACTTTGTTGTTAAGCTGGAAACCAACTCCAGATCAGCAAATAACGTGTTCTGGCAGACCATCCGCCGACTTCATAATAAGAAGGACTCCACCACACCTGGTATCAGGAATGCATCTGGGGTTCTCCTCTCTTCGGAGAGGTGCATCCTCGTGAGATGGAGAGAATACTTTGCTGATCTCCTAAACCCAATCACAACAGCATCTTTGGATGTACACGAGGTGTATCTAGGAGCGGGGACTAATCTCTTGGAGGCTGAGGTCACAAGAGCAGTTAAAGAACTTAAATGTTGCAAGGCCGCTGGGGTTTATCTGACAGGAACCGCTGGAAAGAGTGTTTGAGGACTCTTCCCCCCACACCCCTCTCGAGAATAAGGGGGAGAAGAAGAAGAAATTTTAGCTATTTTCCCTTTCTTTTATTTTCCTTCTCTCACTTTTGCCTTGTTTCTCAATTCTTGTGATTTGTTACCTTGGTAATCTAACCCTCTTGCATTTCACGGCTTTCTAAACAAACACACTACTTTTCAGTTTCATATTCCACAATTCTTCAAGCAAACTATCACACCTTAATAATATATTTTAAGAAATTAATAGTGGTCGGTGTCAACAAGTGTGAATTTATTACAAAAAAATATGCAAGGAGGATTAAGTTGCTATGTCATGGTGGGATGGAAAATACGGTTGTTTGTGCATGAGGTGCTTAGAAATCAAATGCCAATAACAATTTCATTCAGTAAATAGGTGTTTATTTTTAAAATAAAATTTGGTAAGAAAAATTTGTTAAAAGGGTAAACAAAAGAAAAGAAAGAAATATTTAAAAAAGAGAGAGAAAGAAAGAAGAAAAATAACGGGAAGGGGGGGGGGGGCAAGATATACTAGGTATTACATATATATATATAGAAAATATATACATTTCAAACCCTAAGGTATATATCTAACATACATAAGTATATATATATATATATATATATATATATATATATACTCACACACAAACATCTATATATATATATATATATATATATATATATTCACACACAAACATCTATATATATATATATATATATATATATATATATATATATATACGTTATTCCGGGTTGAATCGGAGGTAACCACAGTAAGTAAGGTACTCAATACATAGCAGAGTATAACAGTTTTAATATAGAAGAGATTCTACAGGACTAGAACTGTTTCATTCATTAGAAATCATCAGATTCCTGATGATTTCTAATGAATGAAACAGTTCTAGTCCTGTAGAATCTCTTCTATATATATATATATATATATATATATATATATATATATTTAATTTAGAAAAGCTTCTACAGGACTAGAACTGTTTCATTCGTGAGAAATTATCAGGAAGCCCTGATGATTTCTCACGAATGAAACAGTTCTAGTCCTGTAGAAGCTTTTCGAAATTAAATATTTATACTCTGCTTTGTATTGAGTACCTTACTGTGGTTAACCCTGATTGAACCCGGGATAAACTTATATATATATATATATATATATCATCATCATCATCATTACCGTTTTACATCCATTCTTCCACGCTGGCATGGGTTAGGCGGGTTGTCCTGTTGTGGGCAATGTCAGGTCAGGTGATCATGTCTTGCTCATATATATATATATATATATATATATATATATATATATATATATATATATATAGAGAGAGAGAGAGAGAGAGAGAGAGGGAGAGAGAGAGAGACCTATACATAACGGTTTGTGTACTTACATATATTTAGAAGACTATAGATATAAACATGTGATAATATATACATATGGGGAGAGGGAGGGGGAAGAGAGGCAGACAGACTGAAATACTAACATCTTGTTGGAACACGGGTACGTTGTCGTTAATGTCTTTTATAGTAATCTCCACCCCTGCTGTTGCATTACGTTGAGGGTCAGCAATAGCCATTATATCAAACTTCAATGGGTTTGAATTGTTCTTATTTTCATAGTCAAGTTTTTTTATAAGAATAACTTCACCTACAATTATAAAGAAGGATTGGTTCATAGTATTAGTAATATATTATTTCATTTGTTTCAATTAAGATTTTCCGCTAAATATTGTGACTAACCAAACTTGCTATCTTCAATTCTGTATTCATACCAACCCTTACCTGAATTTTGGATAATGACCGAAAGAATACAATCGCGAATACAAACAGCCAAAATGGAGTTTCTCTGAAGGGTCCTAGAGTGCATATCCCGGAGATCAGAAGGTTGCTCCAAGTTGAATCGTTACTTCTCCAGATTGAGAGATCACAGCACCGATATTATGCACTCGGAGTTAGAATATCTCAGGAAAGAATCACTGGACAGATTTAAGAGGCAAAACCAACTTCTATATATTTGCCAAATTAAATAGAATACTGTATATCAGCATCTCGATTTGAACTCAAAACTAATTTATAGTGAGGATTTTTTAAATTTTATCTATTATTACAATGTAAAACGGGTATTGATACAAATAAATAATTAAGGTGTCAAAGATTTGTTTTCAAATCTTGCCCTAGGCGAAATGGATATATCATATTACATGACTGAAGCAGTTATACTTGCAATGGATAGTTATACTTGCAATGGATAGTTATACTTGCAATGGTTAGTTATACTTGCAATGGTTAGTTATACTTGCAATGGATAGTTATACTTGCAATGGTTAGTTATACTTGCAATGGATAGTTATACTTGCAATCCAATAGATTTTTGTTGTATATAAATACAAAGGAAGGTTAATATCTTTACAAAATTTTCTTTACCTATCGCACTTGTTCAATGAGATATACTTCAGAGATTACAGAGCTATAAAATTGTATCCAATATAAAATACACGTTTAGAAAATTTATTTATTCAATATCATTTAACGTTAATTAATTAATAGTGTTCAGGATAAAATCTCTTCAGTTAAATTAATGTTTCATGAATGTTTCAACATTTTTTTAATTCTTTCTTTTTTAATAATTAATACCTTTTGTAAAGTTGATATTTTATTAACTTTTTTTTTATTTTGATAATGCATCATGAAATAAGTTGTCGTAAATTTTCCAATTTCAAAACCTTTTAATTACATATTATTATTTTAAAAGCATTTCACTATTTTCTTCGATTGCTCATTTTCTTTCCTTGGATATATCAGTAAAAAAAATAGTGAATGTTTAACACGATATGAGAAAGCATACGTATACAAATACGAATTGTAATACAACTTATATTTTTATAGAGAACACAGAATGTACAACTAGTTTATCAGATATTTAGCCCTAAATAGAAACTGTGTGGGCTAATTGTATTTCTATTCAAATGTGACTTATGTAAAATCATCAGCGGTGTTCAGTAAAGACGCACACATTAAATCAGACCTACCAACCTCTAAAAACCCAAACGGGGAGTACCATGAAAAATGTTTCTTTATCTAATAGTCTAATAGAGAGAGAAGAAAATGAGCTAGACTGATAAGAACATATTCAACCTACCATTTTTCGTTATATTAAAAAAATTTTGATTTTGACTACTGGGTGCTAAAATATATTGAAGTACAAATTGACCGTTGGTAGGATCTTTTGCTCGGACAGCTGTTACAGAAAATCCTACTTGTTTATCTTCTGGAAGTTCTAATTTAAATATCTTTTTCGTTTGACCAGGTATCTCCGGTAAAAAGAAAGGTCTTGTTCGTTGAGAAGACTTTGTAATTATCACGACACGAGCTGTAAATAAACAAAAATTATTTTAACAAGTGTTTTATTAAAAGCTTCATATATATTTTTCTAAACTGCTTATATATAAAGATGATGATGATGACGATGATGATAATAGCTAGTAGTGGTGGTGGTAGTAGTAGTAGTAGTAGTAGTAGTAGTAGTAGTAGTAGTAGTAGTAGTAGTAGTGGCAGCGGTAATCGTCGTCGTGGTTAAGAAAACAAAATTCCTTGTCTTTACCTGTTTTAAGTTGATTGCTGTTCCCCTCAGCATTCAAATCCCTAGCTTGGACTTCAAATAAAATTGTAGCGACCTGACTATGGTACAGCTTCATCTTTAAGCTAATTTCCCCAGTTTCTCTGTTGATGGCAAAAGCATTCTGGAAAGAAAATAAAGAACAAATTCACGTTTATGTTGAAATAAGTATAAACCGAATCGTAAGCATACTTGAAATACAACATACTTTTATATCTGTAGTGTTAATACTCTATCTGATCGCAAATACGGCGAAAGTTATTTAAGTTTTGTATGTTCTTAACCTGGAATCAAATCATCCTTCAACACTGTGTTATATATGTGGATATGATATAAAATGTCAAATGAATCACAGTCTACTAGAAAATCAAATAGATGTTTCAAATCTAAATGCTTTTATGAAAAAATTCATATTATTTTAGAGAATTGTTAAAACTAACACAACAGGCAAATATCCTAAAACGTATAAAAACTTCTGAAATGGCTCCAATTGTTTCTTAGGAAATATCAGAAATTGAAGTACAAAAATGAAGTCATACTTTGACTAAGTCATTCATTTTGTCTGCAGATAGGAAGATTGTTTAAGCAATACTAAGAGATGAAGCAGAACAAGAAATAAGTATATTTTTTCTCTCACATGCGTGGGCATATTTTGCAATGTCTACTGACATCAACGAAAATGCATGTCTGCTGAGATAGAGGATATGCCGTGATAAGCTTCCATATTTCCACTTCGATTTGCAAGCTTCATCAACTTGCAAATGTCAAGAAACTTTACCAACAAAGTGCAGTTATTATTAGTATTCATTCATTTCTTTGTAAATCAGTTTCTATAGCAAAGAAATGCCAAGCACAATAAAAGATAAAGACATTTTTCATATTTTAAATGACTACCTTGAAAATGGGAATTATCATGGAAGTCATATATTGGTATTTCTACCGATGGAGTTGATTATATGTTAGCCTCTATAAAAAAATTACAGCACGTGTAAAAGAGAAAATACATAGAGAAAATTTGATAACAAAAGCATAAGCGGATGAGTTGAACTATATTTTAGATCTAAATATTGAAATGGTTAATGTTATAATTAACTACGTAGACATGATCTAAAAGTGAACTATTAAAGACTCATCTGTTTGAAAAGATTCATATTGACATGGACTCACAACATGGATTCCTATGTTTACATGCTGAATAGAATGTTGCTCTGTCGTGTAAATGAACTCCAAAAGGAGTTTGCATTTTTGTGAAGAAGTAGATCAAAAATATTTTTGTAAATATCTTCAATGTAAATTTTGGATTTCTAACCTGGAATATTGTATAAGCGTATTTTAGTGCCTGAACAGAAATATGCAATGTAAAAATGAAAATATCCTCAAGTGTACAGGCACATTAGCGTAAAAATAATTTGGTAAAGAAAAGCTAGAGATGGTATTTTATTAAAAGAAATTACTTGTATCGTTGTTGAGCATCTGACAGCTCTGGAAGAGGAGAGTAGCTCTTATTTTCCACTACTAAGCAGGAAAGAATATGATTGGATTTGAAACTATTTCTTAGAAATTCTAACTGTTGTTTGTAATAATCTGAAACAAAATTAGCTTCTATAACCAGTAGTTGTGACTAAAAATCGAATATAAAAAAGCTGTCTCTTAAAATGCTTCGGTTTTCAATCAAAAGGTTTTTGTCTACTTTGATTCAGTTTTCAGCACCATATTTATGTGAATTAAGATTTTCTTCACAGAGCAAATAAAATGAAAATAAACGCATAGAAGAAAAAATGGTTCTGTTTATCACACATTTTATCGAACATTGAAAACTTCATCGAAGAACATCAATCTTATGTGTCACATAAGCATCATTGATACAACATGGTAAGCGATAGTTTTCTGCATCATTTCTAAATTTTTTAACTTCAAAACATCATTTTTTAACTTTCCAAACGAGGTGTGCCAATTATATTTTTATTTGAACTCCTGTACGCCACGTAGTCGAAAAGATTGAGAACCACTGTTCTATAGTCAGAGTATGTATACATTTCTATGGCAAAAGGATATGAGAGAAAGTTTTAAAAACTGTCATAGAATCGTGGTTTCAAAACTAAGCTAGTTCGCCTTCTCCCCAACTTGCTTGTTATATAAAATATGAGAGGTGGAGAATTTATGATCATGATGACAATGATGCTGATGATATGAAGATTAGGCTGATTCTTAATATTGATTTCTAAATTAGGCCAGTAAATTTGGGGCAAGGTTGGTTAAATCAACCCCAGTACTTGACTGGTACTTTATTTTATAGACTGCGAAACTATGAAAAGCAAAGTTAACGTCGGTGCCATTTTAATTCAGTATAAAGAGCCAGAACAAATGGTGAAATGACATTTTAGCCGACGCTGGCACAAGGCCAGAAATTATCCCAGGTATTACTGGTACTTTATTTTATCGACCCCGTAAGGATGAAAGGCAAAGTTAACCTCGGCGGGATTTGAACTCAGGCCATAAAGGGCCGTAACTCTTTGCTGCAAAGCATGACGTCCAACCTTCTACCTATACTGCCAATCCACCATTAATATTATCAGTTCGACATTAGTGTTGTGGAAAACGATGGTATAGTGGCTTCAGTAGTGATGTGGGATTAGAAGTAGTTGTCTTAATGATACACAAATTGGTAGCATTGTTGTTGTTGTTGTTCAGACTATCTTGTTGTTTTCTTATGTACATGAAACACAGAACTGCGTTATGTAACACTTTTCAAAGGTGTGATTTGAGGAAGATTTAGCAGCTATTTCTAGCAGATCGAACAATCACATAGTAGATGTTCCCTGGTTGACTCATGACATAACAATGAGATATTCCATGACATAACAGTGAGATATTGGCAAAACAGACGGTGGTCGTTGTCGGTAAAACATGCCTAGAATTAAAGACTTACTAGCTATGACCATCTTGAGCTTTTAAATGTATATAGGATTTCTTTGCATATTTTTTGAGAACTACATAATAGTGATAAAGACCCGGAACTCCTGAGGGAGTTTTTAGGGACGCCACATTGACATACAGCATTTCTTTTAAACATGGCAGAACCCATTTCCACTCCAGCTGTGAATACAGCAGATTTCTTCCAGAGAAGGATAGAGAATGAAAGAATGGAAGTGAGAAAGAGATATAGAGGTAAAATCGCCCCCAGTTCTTCACTGGTACATAATAGTGTGTCCTTTATTTATGACAGTAGGCTGTAGTCTGATGTGGTTTTAGCTTTCTATTTCCAGCAAATCGAGTAACAACATAAATGCTTTTTCATTTGTATGTGGCAGTGGTCGATTCTGGTATTGTGATGAAAATGGCAGTATTAGCGACTATTAAGTAGTGAAGTGTTTATGGAAAGTCTGATGGCATTCCTGGTAATGTTCGTTGTGATGATAGTTGTACAGCCCATTGTACATATAAATTGACTAGTGATTTGAGGGAAAAAAATGAAATATTCAATTAAATAAATACGATCGAATAAAAATAAACAAATAAATATAAAAATGAAATAATATTTAAACAACACATCAGTTATTTTTCAATAAAATATTTTTTTTCAATGAGTGGTGCACTGATCTTTATATTTCCAATTCCAATGTATTTTACCAAACAAAATTACATCTGTTCTTCATTCGATATTATTTAACATTCTCTGAATATGAATTTACTTTATCTTTTAATATACATTTTGTTTTTGCTTCTCATTTTGTATTCTTCTGTTAAAGAACATAAAATATCATTAGGAATTTATTGTTTAGTTTTTGTAATTTCTTTTTCTTATGTTCAGTTAAATGTTGAATTCATAAATGGAGTCATTTGAATTTTTAAAAAAAAACATAAAACCAAATAATGAAGAGTTTATAAAATAAAAATATCGAAACAATAATAATCTTCAGAATCAATCATTAAAATTATAATTTAAACATAATTCTTTCTACTTTTGTCACAAGGCCAGCAATTATCCCAGTACATTACTGGTACTTTATTTTATCGACTCCGTAAGGATGAAAGGCAAAGTTAACCTTGGCGGGATTTGAACTCAGACCGTAAAGGGGCGTAATTCTATGCTGCAAAGCATGGTGTCCTACCCTCTACTGATTCTGCCAATCCACCTAATATTAGGCAAAATGCAATTTCCTGGCGTGTGTATTTATGGGTTTGTGTACGGGGTCAATGTACGAGAGTGGGAAATTCTGAGGGATTTTATTTAATGTTCATGATTAAGGGCTATCGATATGTGTAGAGATTGTATCATTGTTCTTTTGAATGAGGCAATATTGACATGGTGCCATTCATGGACCTCTTTGACGCCTTTGTTATTTTACCCATTCAGGTTTGACATGAGAAATCGGGGGTTCGCGTGAGTGACCCTTCGGCATGGAATGTTAAGTGGGAATTAACTATGGCATCATCAGCGTAGGAGTGGGCGTCCTTTTGGGATGATAGCTCGTAGATCATTAATACAATAGAGGAGAACGAAGCATTA
>OZ024750.1:14904737-14912237 GCA_964016885.1 Eledone cirrhosa | reverse complement strand
ATTGTACAATTACTTCAAGCAACAATTGAAATTATGATTTGGTTTACCAAAAACTTACTTCTAATCTAAGATGCTCATTATCATATTATTTCTTTCTAACTTAGGCTAAATCTATGGATTACACAAAACGTGGGATTATATTGTGTGTCTTAATACTTATCTCTAGAGAATATGTGATAGGAGTCGAAATAGACACACAGGCTCAGTTCTACCAGAGTATTACTTCTATTTTATGGCGTTTGCCATACTATCACGATATTTTCTGGTTTAGAGCAATGTTTTATAACAGAAATATAATAATTGTTTCTACTTTTGGTACAAGGCCAGCAATTACCCAGTACATTACTGGTACTTTATTTTATCGACCCCGTAAGGATGAAAGGCAAAGTTAACCTCGGCGGGATTTGAACTCAGTTCGTAAAGGGACGTAACTGTGCTGCAAAGCATGGCGTCTGACCCTCTACCGATACTGCCAATCCACCAAAAATATAATAATGTTCTTTTATTTAATGTATCTGTAACATACATTAAATCAAATGGTTTCAACTGTGTATTTTGGCTTAGAAGAAGAAGAAGAAGAAGAAGAAGAAGAAGATTTTTGTAACATTGTTACGGGGTTTCAGCAATTTGGGGAAGGAGAAAGTTGATTAAATTTACGCTAGTACTTTATTTTATCAACTCAAGAAAATGAAAGGCATAATTAGCCATGGTGGGATTTGAACTCAAAACGTAAAGAGCCGGGAAAATACTACTAAGGATTTTATACGATGCTCTAACAACTCTACCAATTCAATAATAATCGTTTCTTATTTTGCCACTAGGGTCTATTCGTTCAAACAATAAATGGGGTGCAAAATATGTTGAGTTAAACAAAATAAAGATACATTTTAAACGAATGTCAATTGAGTTTATTTTGTCTACAATTAGTAAATGTTTTCTATGAATTGTTCGGATAATTTTTGTTTTCTCAAAGATAGCTATCTACTTCTCTAAGTAGATAGCTGTATGAGATGAAAAAATAAAGATTTGGAGAGAGAGAGATGCTGTGAAAAAGAGAGAGAAAGAGAGAGAGAGAGAAAAAAAAAGAGAAGGAAAGAGAGAGATTGTGAAAAAGAGAGAAATTGAGAGAGAGATGGGATGACAGAGAGAGAGAGAGATGTTGTGAAAAAGAGAGAGAGAAAGAGAGAGAGAGAGAGAGAGATGTGAAAAAGAGGAAATTAACTCCATATTGCTTCACTCAATACTACAATGAAATAAACTACAATACGACAGATAGCGATTAATGAATTTTACCAAATGCCTTTCATTAAAATTTAATCAGTCAGCTTCATTAATAATTACCTTTTTTTATGTTGATTTTTTTTTTTTTTTTTTTTTGCTTAATTTTATATTTTTAAATCTCGTCGAGATTTCATAAACGTTTCTGGTTGTCGTTTTTTTTATGTATGTATGGGTGTTTTTGTTGTTTTGGGGTGTTTTTTTTTTGTTTTTTTTTATTTTGCTTTGGGGGTGCGTTTTTTTGTCTTGTTTTTTTTGTTTTGATTTTTTTTGTTTGGGTTTTTTTTTTGGGGGGGGGGGTCTTATTTTGCGAATAATTAGTTGTGGACTTGAAATTGGGGCCCAAAGTTTTCCTAAACAACTAATTTACAATTTTCCATTTAGAAACATATCAATAAAAAGAAAGATAATTTAATTTTTTTTAACGGAGAGGAAACTGACTTTGGTGAATGTTTTATATTGCAGTAGTCGATAATTTATGTAACTTTCTAATTCCAATCAGAAGAAAGATTTGCCGAAACTTCCATGTCACTGCCACCTTTATTTAATATAAGTGTGTGTGTGTGAGAGAGAGAGAGTATGTGTGTATGTGAGTGTGTGTGTGGTGTGTGTGTGAGTGTGTGTGTGGTGTGTGTGTGAGTGTGTGTGTGAGTGTGAGTGTGTGTGTGTGCGTGGGCGTCTGTGTTTGTGCCACCTTTTTTATACATGTGTGTGCATGTGTGTGTATGTGTGTGTGTGTGTGTGTGTGTGAGCGTTTGTGTTTCTGCCACCTTTTTTATACATGTGTGTGTGTGTGTGTGTGTGTGTGTGTGTGTGTGTGTGTGTGTGTGTGTGAGAGTTTGTGTTTGTGCTATCATTTTTATACATGTGTATGTAAGTGTGTGCGCGTGTGTGTGCATGAGTCTGTGTTTGTGTCACATTTTTGTATACATGTGTGTATATGTGTGTGTGTGTGTTCATAAGTGAATGTGTTTGTGCCACCTTTTTTTATACATGTGTGTGTGTGTGTGGTGTGTGTGTGCGTAAGCGACTGTGTTTGCGCCACCTTTTTTTTTATACATGTGTGTGTATGTGTGTGGTGTGTGTGCGTAAGCGTCTGTGTTTTTCTCACCTTTTTTATACATGTGTGTGTATGTGTGTGTATTTGTGTGTATTTGTGTGTGTGTGTGTGTGTGACCGTCTGTATTTGTGTTTATTATATTTATCACCATCAAAGCAGTGTTGTGGGGGGGGGGGTCATTTAGAGATCGGTTAAATAAGTTCTGATGTCGATAAAAACAAGTTAAATCCTTATCTCATGTGCTGTAGCATGGCCGCAGTCTGATAACTGAAACCACTAAAAGAATAAAAGTATAGTTACTTCGGTTGTATATCGTATTCATGTGTGAATGGTGGATAAAGGTAAAATGACGATGATGATGATGATGATGATGATGATGATGTTAATGATGATGATGTTAATGATGTTGACGATGATGACGACGGTGGTGATGATGGTGATGATGGTGATGGTGATGATGATGGTGATGATGGTGATGATGGTGATGCTGATGATGATGGTGATAATGGTGACGGTGATGATGATGGTGGCGATGATGATGAGGTGAAGGAATATCATCATTGTCACCATTACCACCTTTAAAAGCATCGTTACTATCGTCGTGATCATCGTGATCATCATCATCATCATCATCACCATCACCATCACCATCACCATCACCATCATCATCATCATCACCATCATCATTACTACAACTATCTACCGCAGCGTGCCGTGATGGCAATTCCGCTGCCGTAATGGTCCGCTGTGGTATTTGTTAACCACCACCCCACCCCACCCGAGGGGCTGACAAGGAGCCGGAGCATGCCCTTTGGATTAGAGCCGGCTCGTATTTTTTTTTTTTTTTTTTTCCTATAGACGCGGAAGTGCCTAGAAACTCTTTTCCTTCCTTCCTTTTTTATTATTTTTTTTTAAATGAAAGCAGAAATTTCATATTAACCCGGCGAGCGGTCGGATATTATCCGAGAAGGAACAGTAAGATGTCTCCGCCGTTCCGCTAGTCTGATGGTTCGCCTTGGGAAAGCGATAGAACCCCCTTATCCCCCCCCCCCCCATTGCAGGGTTACGCGTAACTTGAAGTAAAGTGTTAGTTTATTATTCTCATCATTACCGATAAAAACTAATCAATCAAAGTTTTACTCACTCTCATCAACTGATTTGATATATTCGGAGCTAGTGAACATGGGTTTCTTGTTATTTATATCAATAAGTTTAATATTCAGAATTGCCGTCCCACTCAGTCTTGGAATTCCTTGGTCTTCAGCGACCACCTGTAATAATGACATCATAACTGAAACTAATCACGATTTTTTTTTTTCCTTTTAAAAATTGCTAGTTTCAAGAGCAATATTATTGCTTTCAAAGAATTTCTCAAAATCCAAAAAGTGCTGGTGAGCAACTTAAAAGAGCAGATCTTTAATAGATCTGGCTCTATGGAAGTTGTACTGGTTGTCATAGTAATGGGTTGATTGATAGTTGGCAGGATCAGAGAAGTTACCTTTTCCAGACATTAGTGCGCACGAGTTAATGATTGGTTCAATGGTAATCAGAAGGCAGCCAAATTGGCAGAAGGCAGCATGGCTTAGTGGTTAGAGCATTGAGCTTGCAATCGAAAGGTTGTGAGTTCAATTCTCGGACCGGGTGATGTGTTGTTGCCTTGAACAAAACACTTTATTTCACGTTGCTCCAGTTTACTCAGCTGTAGAAATGAGATGATAGGACTGGGGTTCCTATCATTAAATCATCCAAGACACCACCAACGAGATATACCTTGGAGGAGGCCAGCTAAACCTGCATAGGTGTGAGCTGTAACAACAACATTCGTTCTGGCTCTCTGCTCTCTGAGTTTAGATCCCGCCGAGGTCAAATTTGCCTTTCATCCGTTTGAGGTCGATACAAAAAGTACCAGTCTAGTACTGGGGTCGATTCTTCCTCTCTCTGGAAGAAATCTGCTGTACTCAGGCCTGGAGAGGGATGGGCTTCTCTGCTGTACTCTGGCCTGGAGAGGAATGGACTCCGCCAGGCTTAAAATGCCCAAGAAACGCTGTATGTCAATACAGCGCGCCTATGACTCTATCTGGAGTTACCGGACCATACCATACCAATCAAAAGTATTTATGAATTAATAGTGGGTCAGATGGTGGAGAAACAGAAAATGCAAACTTCATGCATTTCTCAAATGTATTAACAGCGACTGAAAAGTGAATTGCTTGGAAAGATTGCAGCCTTGAGTTAGCAACACTTAGACCCTTTATATACATTATACCAATGAATACATCTGAAAAGAGTTAACCGTCATAGACACCATACCATCTGTATCAGGTGTTTCCAGCTTACAGGTCATGTCATGAGAGACAATGAACCTGCTTCAAAACTTTTACTATGGGAGCCCACTAATGTGAAATGCAAATGTCTTAAAACCCCTTAAGACATTAAAAAGAGTCATTGAGGAAGATGCAGAACTATCTGACAAAGGACTGGGGCAGTGTAAGAATAAAAGGTTTCATCATGTCACCACAAATAAATGGATGAATTTAATAGTAGTTAGTAGTTAAGCGTGTATCGAGAGATATGTTCTGTCAACAAATACTATTTTGAGAAAAGACACATCTGATTAACTTAATCGGCAGCCTACTCCCCACCATAGGCGCTGAGCTGCCCATCCGTAGGTGTGAGTCTCGCTAGATGGAATGGCTCTTCCAGCATATTTACCTTACCATCCTCCTCCAGGAAAACGCCTTCTCCATTCTGTCCGCCGATCCTGTGGGGCGGCCAGCACCTGGGACCCCATTTGCTCACAATACAGAGAGATGGGAGGGCGAGAGAGATGGGGGTGATGACAGTGGGAGTTCGGCTCTTCCGTGTTCGGATACATTTCACCTGTCACGAGAATCATGTGATAATAGTTGTGTATTAACCCATAAACTCCCAAGCTTTATACATATTTAATCAAAATTATCTCCCCACCTCACTCCTCACCAAGTTATCTAAACGATTTACAAACCCGGTTGTGTAGTTAATGATGCTGAAAAAGGCATTTGTATTACAGGTTTTTATGTACTCTTACCTGAATGGCATATGTAGGATGTACATCATAATCCAATATGGCTCGAGATGCTACATAAACATTTCCAGTATTAGGATTAATTTGAAATTGATCGAAGCTACCACTAGTAATAGAGTAAGTGATCAGAGCATTGTTTCCTAAATCTTTGTCCCGGGCCTGTACAGTCAACACAGATGTTCCTGAAATAAAGAAAAACATAAAAATAGATAAGATGTTCTCTTACTCTCTTCTACATATTAAAACTTACGGATGTCCAACAAAAAAGAATACGTAAATATATATATATCATTTCTGATGTTTGCGTTTCGCTTCGCTTTTCCTGCCCGCCGAAATGCGATTCTCGCTGAATCTTTATGTATATATGTATATATATATATATATATATATATATATATATATATATATATATATATATATATATATATATGTAGATAAATCTACCAAGAGTTTACGGTAGTGTCATTATTATTTCTGAAGACGGCATATATGTGTGTTTGGTATGTATATTTAATCTTGATAGTTTGTATAATTTTGTATAATTTTGTACATAGATCTGTTGAATATGCATGCCAATTCTAACACATATATATCCTAGAAACGATCGTTAAATAATGAACTTTTTTTGTTTAATATAAGGAACTGTTTCATTGTTTTATTCATTATTTTTTTAATATTTTATATATATATATATATATATATATATATATATATATATATATATATATATATATATACTAAATTCTTCTTTGTGTAGTTTACTACAGACAAAAACCATATTCTATTACACACACATTGATCTTATCTCGTCAACTAAAATATTCGGCACTGTGACAGTTTACATGACAATCACCACTAACAAGACAACCCGGCTAATATTGGTTTCTTATATAGGCACAAGGTAGTAAACTACACAAAGAAGAATTTAGCATAAATATTATGTGTATATATATATATATATATATATATATATATATATATATATATACGTAGGTCCCGGGTTGAGTCGGGGATAACCACAGTAAGTAAGGTACTCAATACATGGCAGAGTAAATTTTTTATTTTTTTTTTTATTTTATAGAAGGAGCTTCTACAGGACTAGTACTGTTTCATTCAGATGAAATCTTCAGGAAGCTGGGTGTCATATTAAGTTCTGGTATTTATACATTTAGGTAGTGGTAAGGGAGGGGTGGTGGAAGGGGGGTGGTATTCAGATACACAGGACCACTTCATGGCACAGGCCGTTTTTTCTTTGGGGAGTGGTCAATTAGCCAGAGTGCTTTTTTGAAATAAATAAATAAGTAAATAAATAAATAAATGAATAAATAAATAGATAAAAGAATAAATAAATAAAATAAATAAAAAAATAAATTAAAATAAATAAATAAAAACCCCATATATATATATATATATAGTTAGAGAGTTAGTTCATATATATATTTGTGTGAGGGCGGTGGATTGGCAGTATCGGTAGAGGGTCGGACGCAATGGTTTGCAGCATAGAGTTACGGCCCTTTATGATCTGAGTTCAAATCCCGCCGAGGTTAACTTTGCCTTTCATCGTTACGGGGTCGATAAAATAAAGTACCAGTCACGTACTGGGGTCGATTTAATCGACTTTCCCCTCCCCCAAAATTGCTGGCCTTGAAAATATATATATATATATATATATATATATATATATATATATATATATATATATATATATATATATATATGTATGTATGTACATATATGTATGTATGTATGAAAATATATATATATATATATATGTATGTATATATATATATATATATATGTGTGTGTGTGTAGTTTCGCATAATTGTATGTTAGTTTACTTAAGTTATCTATTTTTAAATCCTATGACTATTGACGTCAGGTCTCTCAAAAAAACCAGTAAACAGCTTGGCTTTTGTGTCTGATGTTAGTTTCCTTACTAGTTTATTACGATCGTATTTTCAGTTTGACCTTATATTTTGCTATTAATATAGCATCCATGACTAATCTTCTAATTTTTCAGACACAGTGTATCCAAGACCCCATTATCTGGGACTTCATCTATCTTTTTTTAATTTAAGGAAGATCTGTTTTTCCAAGC
>OZ024750.1:14897237-14899737 GCA_964016885.1 Eledone cirrhosa | reverse complement strand
ATTTTATATACATGTCCTCTGTTTCAGGTCGTCAAGCAATGAGCACAGAGCAACGAACAAACTTGAAAACTCCGTCAGAAGCACTGGGATTGCTGCAGCAAGTGTATGGAGATGAGACGATGTCACGCTCACGTGTTTTTGAGTGGTGCAAGATGACCCCAGAAGCGGAAGGCCCTCAACAACCAGGACTGAGGTCAACGTTGAGCGCGTCAGGCAGATGATGCGTAGCGATCGTCGGCTGACTGTTCGACTGATGGCAAATGAGCTGGGCATGAATCGGGACAGCGTCTGGAAGATTCCCACTGAAGATTTGGACATGCGGAAAGTCTGCGGCGAAGATGGTGCCAAAACTGCTGAACGATGACCAGAAGGGTCGACGCATGCAAGTGTGCCAGGACATCCTCGAGCGTCTTGAAACCGAACCAGTCTTGCTAGGGACAGTCATCACCGGTGATGAGTCATGGATCTTCGAGTACGACCCGGAGGAGACCCGTTTTGAAGACGTGGACGACATCAAAAAGGCCGTGACGACGGAACTGCGGAGGATCCCGGAAGAATCCTTCCAGGAGTGCATGCAAGCGTGGCAGAAAAGGATGGAAAAGTACATTAGACTCCAGGGGGATTACTTTGAAGGAAAAAACTCTTAGTGTGAAGTTTGGGTTTGAAATAAATCTTTTGTGACATCAGTCCTGGAACTTTTCTGACACACCTCGTATGTATATGCGCATGTTTGCGTGTATGTATGTATGTATGTATGTACCGTACTTCCCGGCGTCGAAGACGCTACTTTTTTCCTAAAATAAGTCTCAAAAATCTACCATGCGTCCTGGAGGCCGAAGGTTATTTATTATTTTTTTTCAAATTTTTGGTTGTCAAAATTAGGGTGCGCCCTCGAGGACGCAGCGTCTTCGGCACCGGGAAATACGGTATGTATGTATGTATGCATATGTGTATGTATGAATGTGTGTATGTATGTATGAATATGTGTATGAATGAATATGTGTATGTATGAATATGTATATGTATGTATTTATGTATGTATGAATATGTGTATGAATATATGTGTGTATGTATGAATATATGTATGTATGGATATGTGTATGTATGAATATGTGTATGTATGTATGTATTTATGTATGTATGAATATGTGTATGTATGAATATATGTATGATGTATGAATATATGTATGTATGTATGTATTTATGTATGTATGGATATGTGTATGTATGAATATATGTATGTATGTATGGATATATGTATGTATGGATATGTGTATGTATGAATATATGTATGTATGTATTTATATATACATGAATATGTGTATGTATGTATGAATATATGTATGTATGTATGAATATATATATGTATGAATATGTGTATGTATGAATATATGTATGTATGTATTTATATATACATGAATATGTGTATGTATGTATGAATATATGTATGTATGTATGAATATATATATGTATGAATATGTGTATGTATGAATATATGTATGTATGTATGAATATATATGTATGTACATAAATCCCCACATTGTTTTTTACATGTGTATCACATTTTATATAAATATTATGTAAATGATGTGTGTGTGTAGATTATATGTATGTGCGGAGAGAGAGTGGGGGGGGACATACGGACAGACAGAGAATGAGGAGAAGGGGCGTGATTTGTGTATTTTGGAAACAGCTTTTCATTACTACTATAGAGGGGAGAAGGGCGGTGGCTTGGCAGTATCGGTAGAAGGTCGGACACTATGCTTTGCAGCATAGAGTTACGGCCCTTTATGATCTGAGTTCAAATCCCGCCGAGATTAACTTTGCCTTTCATTCTTATAGGGTCGATAAAATAAAGTACCAGTCACGCACTGGGGTCGATTTAATTGACTTACCCCTCTCCTAAAATTGCTGGCCTTGTGTCTATATAAGAAACCATTATAGGGGAAAGAAAGATAGACAAGCGGACAGACAGAAAATGACGGGAAGAAGGGGCGTGATTTGTGTATTTTGGAAACAGCTTTTCATTACTACTCGTCTGGTAAAATTCTCAGTTATAAAGTATATTAACTACATATTATTGAGTTTTTATTGCTTCAAGAAAACCATCTGCTTGATCGATAATTGAAAATCTTCAATCTCTAAGTCATTTTCTTTGCTATTTCAGCTGTTACTATAATCAACTGCACTGTTCTTAACTTTCAGGCCATAGCTTATCGCCGCATATCGCAGCCAACTGCAACCACATGTCTAGATTTCACTACAGATAAGCAGCAAATCCTAAAAGTAGTCATGCACTCTAGAAAAGTTTAAAAACCCTTTAATTTCACTTTCCGATGAAGTTCTATGTGACGACTGATGATATCACGAAGATCCTATATTTATCTTCCTCATGTATATAAGCTATTTCCGATTCCTTTCCCCCAAACAGGTACTGGTACTTTATTTTATCGACCCCGTAAGGATGAAAGGTAAAGTTAACCTCCGCGGGATTTGAACT
>OZ024750.1:14787237-14892237 GCA_964016885.1 Eledone cirrhosa | reverse complement strand
TATACATATATACATACATACATATATATAGACACATATATATACATATATACATACATATATATATATACATATATACATACATATATATATATACATATATACATACATATATATATATATATATATATATATATATATATAAAGGAAAATGCGACGGTGTATATGTTAGAGTCTTTTATTAATTGAACCGTTATAGGGCCGTGGATTGGCAGTATCGGTAGAGGGTTGGACGCCATGCTTTGCAGCATAGAGTTACGGCCCTTTATGATCTGAGTTCAAATCCCGCCGAGGTTAACTTTGCCTTTCATCCTTACGGGGTAGATAAAATAATGTACCAATCACTCACTGGTGGCGATTTAATCGACTTTCCCCTCCCCAAAAATTGCTGGCCTTGTAAAAAACCATTACAATAGATATCATGAATTCTTCAGACAATTTTGCTGTCTGAAGAAATCACGATATCTATCGTGATGGAGATATGTATAACGGCTCGATTAATAACTTCACATTTTTAAATATACTCCGTCATCCTTGTTTTAAAGAAGTAATATGACGTCGAGTACTTGAACTCGGTATTTGAACTCAGTCCGTAATGGGCCGTAACTCTATGCTGCAAAGGATGGCGTCCACCCCTCTACCAATACTGCCAATCCACCGCTTGGGAGATAAATTTAATGCAAGAGATTAATGCAATATCATTTTAATTATATTATTTTTTTAGTAAACAAAAGGAAAATGTTAACGATGTGTTGAGAATTTTTTTTAAATGGCAGACTATTGGGTCTTCAGGTCAAGTTTCTAATGAAATAACATTTGAACGTAGAGACACAATCCGAATGGAATGTAAATTACACTTTCAAACTTACTCGAGGCACAGCCAGGCCTATTTTTACCCAGAAATTTCCAATCTCAAGTCTATTTTGGTTGAAGAAGGAAGCATTCGGTTCTTTCAACTCGAGTTGCGGTGTTGCACTTCTGTAAGGACGCAACCACCAGCTCTGAGGTCTTTAATTAAATTGTAGTGCTTCGGAGGGTTGTTACACATTCCGTACACTGAGCACAAAACAAATAGGTTTGTCAGGTAGCAAGTTGACAAATATCCTTGCAGACAGGAACCACTCCTTGCATTGGTGAAAAGAAGGAAGCTTGCCTGGTATGGTCGTCATGTAACCCAACACAACTTCATGGCACTTCGAGGGAGGGTGCAGAATGGGTAGACAAAAAAAGTCTGGTCCGGCAACATCGAGATTCTTCTACGCATGACGGATAATAAAGACCAATGGTGACAGCCGACTACGAAAGCGTAGAGTGGCACCCCAGTGACTGGCTGCACCAGTGGCACATCTATAGTGGCACCCTAACGACTGGTTGCACCAGTGGTACATCTAGAGTGGCACCTCAGTGACTGGCTGCACCAGTGGCACATCTAGAGTGACACCCTAATGACTGGCTGCACCAGTGGCACATCTAGAGTGGCACCCTAACGACTGGCTGCACCAGTGGCACATCTAGAGTGGCACCCTAATGACTGGCTGCACTAGTGGCACATCTAGAGTGACACCCTAACGACTGGCTGCACCAGTGGCACATCTAGAGTGGCACCCTAATGACTGGCTGCACCAGTGGCACATCTAGAGTGACACCCTAACGACTGGCTGCACCAGTGGCACATCTAGAGTGACACCCTAACGACTGGCTGCACTAGTGGCACATCTAGAGTGGCACCCCAGTGACTGGCTGCACCAGTGGCACATCTAGAGTGGCACCCTAATGACTGGCTGCACCAGTGGCACATCTAGAGTGACACCCTAACGACTGGCTGCACCAGTGGCACATCTAGAGTGACACCCTAACGACTGGCTACACCAGTGGCACATCTAGAGTGGCACCCTAATGACTGGCTGCACCAGTGGCACATCTAGAGTGGCACCCTAATGACTGGCTGCACCAGTGGCACATCTAGAGTGACACCCTAACGACTGGCTGCACTAGTGGCACATCTAGAGTGGCACCCTAATGACTGGCTGCACCAGTGACACATCTAGAGTGACACCCTAACGACTGGCTGCACTAGTGGCACATCTAGAGTGGCACCCCAGTGACTGGCTGCACCAGTGGCACATCTAGAGTGGCACCCTAATGACTGGCTGCACTAGTGGCACATCTAGAGTGGAACCCTAACGACTGGCTGCACTAGTGGCACATCTAGAGTGGCACCCTAATGACTGGCTGCACTAGTGGCACATCTAGAGTGGCACCCTAACGACTGGCTACACCAGTGGCACATCTAGAGTGGCACCCTAATGACTGGCTGCACCAGTGGCACATCTAGAGTGGCACCCTAATGACTGGCTGCACCAGTGGCACATCTAGAGTGACACCCTAACGACTGGCTGCACCAGTGGCACATCTAGAGTGGCACCCTAATGACTGGCTGCACCAGTGGCACATCTAGAGTGGCACCCTAATGACTGGCTGCACCAGTGGCACATCTAGAGTGACACCCTAACGACTGGCTGCACTCGTTGGGGGAACATGATAATGATGATTGTAAACGATTGCATTGGATGTTTGGCTAGCAATATTAATTCTAGGAACAAAAGAATTTCTAGCTAAGAAGTACAAAATCTTGCTGTTAGATGCGATAAACGGAGATTTATGTCTTATCCGCTTACAACTTTGAAACTGCGGTTAGATATTGGCTCTTTAAATCACTAAGAGTTTTAAAGAATGTTTTGGAGGAGGGGGGGGGGGTAAAAGTAATTCTGCTGGTTATAGTTAAATGAGTTGTATGTTACGACAAATGGTGAGGAACTGGCAAGAAATTGTTTCATTTTTCCTAAATAATTCGTAATTTTAGTATATCCCTGAAAATTATACGTTAATCAATTGAAATAGAGTTATGTCAATAGAAATATAGTAACGAAAGGGTTTTAAATACTGCTAGTAATCACTTACGTGCTTGAATTTTGTGGTGCATCTTCCATCATAAGAGGTCGTCTAACTGTTATATTACCTGTTTTATTATTAATCATCAAAGCGTTATCTTTTGTATTTCCACCAGCAATCCTATAACTAATCACAGAGTTGGAATCGTCATCTGTAGCCTGAAAATAATGTTTCAGAACAAGAAATCTCATGAAATATCTTATATTATCATATATCATATCATGTTGTATCATATTCATTGGTAAGATAATTCTGAATACCAAAATTGATCTCTCTCTCTCTCTTTTTTTTTTTTTTTCTCTCGCTTTCCTCCTCTGGTTCATTGTAAGTGCTACCTAGTTTAAGTCTGCTCAAGCCAGAAGGCTCGTTAGGCCGGTGCTTATCCCGGTTTCGTGGCGTGAAGTGACTCAGTTCATCCAGGGTTAAACCCCCAACTATTGCTGGTACTCGTTTTCAGCTGAGTATACTGGAGCAACGGGAATTGAAGTGTTTTGCTCAAGAACATAACACGCAACCCAGCCCAGGAATCGATATTATGATCGTAAATCCAACACCCTTACCACTAGGCCACACGCCTCCGCTAAATGGTACTGGAGGGACAAAATGTATTTTCCATTACAAGTGGTACTGTAAAGATAACACTGACAAATGTTTCATTTGTATAAACAGGTCCCCTTTGTTGGGGCCCAGGTTTTCCAGCGGTTTGCAATTACAAGCACAGCAAGATTTCATTGGTACAGATATAGGATTAGAAATTCAAATTCTTAAACAATAACTATGAAATCGATGTCATACTTTCATACTTTCAAACAAATATATAATTAGAAATTATACATATGAAGAATATTATTTATAGAAAAATATTAAAATAAAAAGTTGCTTATATATATATATTAGCACGTTTACCGATTCCGGTAAACGTGTTTTATTTCTCTGAAGAAGAGATTTTATCTCAAAATATCAGGACAGATAAATAAATAAGGTAACACATAACATCTTGCTTCGTCTTATTATCTTGTTCGTCCATTTTGCATTGTCGTGGCCTTCAAACTTCACATGTTTCTCTATTCTTTTAAGTTTCAACTTTTATAATTCTAAAATACATTTCAGATTTGTTTAAAACTTATTGAGAGAGTCTTGTTGGATATAATGTATACTATAAGTATTACCAGCCATCAGTGGAGTACAGCAGTACTGTGAGGGTGCTTTCTCTGTGTTGCTTAGAATAACAGTGACATCATCACAGCTCATAAAATCCATATGATATTACAAATTTTAAATAAACTTACAAAGACATTTATCGCTGGTCGCAGTATCATTGTCTTCTCAGTTACATCTGTTGAGTAGGGTATCTGTTTGAAAACAGGACCATTATCATTTATATCAGTTACTTGAATTTCCACCTCCACAGAGGTTTCTTGTCTTCTGCTGCCCAAATTTTCAGCAAATGCCAGAAGATTATAAGTACGTAGTTTCTCATAATCAAGTTTTTTCTCCAGAAAAACTACCCCAGTACTGTCAACTGAAAAACTACAAAAATGTTTAAATTTAACATAAAATATGCACATGTTTCTCTGAAATTTAATTTTCTTCTTTCACATAACACACACACACACACACACACACGCACACATACATATATATATATATATATTTATATATATATATTTATATGTGTGTGTGTGTGTGTGTGTGTGTGTGTGTGTGTGTGTGTGTGTGTGTGTGTGTGTGTGTGTGTGTGTGTGTGTTATGTGAAAGAAGAAAATTAAATAGTAGAAAGGAAAAAGATTTTTCAGTAGAAAATGTTGAAGAGATTTTTTAGTGAAATTTCAAAACATTAATTTTATGAAATTTCACTAAAAAAAAATCTCTTCAGCATTTTCTACTGAAAAAATCTGTTTGCTTTCTACTGTTTCTTTTTATATATATCAACTCGTGTGTTACCTTTCTGATGAAGGACTAGCGTCCGAAACGTTAAGACCCTCTTCCTGCTATATCAAGCGTTAACCTAATATATCCCTTCCATCTACTGTACCGATTGTGTTGTTATTTCTGTTTACCTTTTACATACATATATATATACATATATATATATTGTGCAACCACACTGATATCTTCGAAATACGTACAGTAGAACTAAATAATTGTTTCTACTTTTACCACAAGGCCAGCAATTATCCCAGTTCATTACTGGTACTTTATTTTATCGACCTCGTAAGGATGAAAGACAAAGTTAACCGCGGGGGGGATTTGAACTCAGACCGTAAAGGGCCGTAACTCTATGCTGTAAAACATGGTGTCCGACCCTCTCTCTCTCGCTCTCTCTCTCTCACACACACACACACACACACACACACATTCAGAATTAGCTATTCGGCGCTGAGGGAATGTTGCAGTTTACGATCTTAGAAAGGATAAGAGGTATTAACAAAATTAAAACTCTCCAGAACGTAAATAGACACCTACACTCTAAATGGGGTTGCAAAAAGCACAGAAAAGCTAGCCATAAAGGAATTTATTAGAGCACCTATGTTTATTAGAGTACCTATATATTTATTAGAGTGCCTATATATTTATTAGAGTACCTATATATTTATTAGAGTGCCTATATATTTATTAGACCGCCTATGTATTTATTAGAGTACCTATATGTTTATTAGAGTATCTATATGCTTATTAGAGCGCCTATATGTTTATTAGAGTACCTATATATTTATTAGAGTACCTATATATTAGAGCGCCTATATATTTATTAGAGCGCCTATGTATTTATTAGAGCGCCTATATGTTTATTAGAGCGCCTGTATATTTATTAGAGTACCTATATGTTTATTAGAGTACCTATATGTTTATTAGAGCGCCTATATGTTTATTAGAGTACCTATATATTTATTAGAGTACCTATATATTTATTAGAGTATCTATATGTTTATTAGAGCGCCTATATGTTTATTAGAGTACCTATATGTTTATTAGAGTATCTATATGTTTATTAGAGCGCCTATATATTTATTAGAGTACCTATATGCTTATTAGACCGCCTATATGTTTATTAGAGTACCTATATGCTTATTAGAGTACCTATATGCTTATTAGAGTACCTATATGTTTATTAGACCGCCTATATGTTTATTAGAGTACCTATATGCTTATTAGAGTACCTATATGCTTATTAGAGTACCTATATGCTTATTAGAGCGCCTATATGTAAATACATTTGCGTCTAGTTCTTTTCTATTCACCTGCTCCAGCTATCCAGTTGCTAGAAGATATATATTAAATTTATATTGTCATAAGGTTTTCTTTTGCTTTGGGGTGTGTATGTGTGTGTACGCGTGTGTGTGTGTGCATGTATGTGCGTGCGCGTGCATGCGTGTGTGTGTATGCGTGTGTGTGTGTGCGCGCGTGCATGCGTTTGCGTGCATGCGTGTGCGTGTGCGTGTGTGTGTGTGTGTGTGTGTGTGTGAGTGTGTGCGTATGCGTGTGTTTGTTTATTTTCCTTCAGCCTGTAGTTCATAGAAATTTCAACATTAGTCCGCGTGTGTGTGAGTGTATATGCGTGTGCGTGCATGCGTGTGTCTATATACGTGTGCGTGTGCGTGTGTGTGTGCGTGAGTGTGTGCGTGCGTGTGTGTGCGTGTGTGTGTGTGTGTGTTTGTTTATTTTCCCTGAGCCTGTAATTCATAGAAATTTCAACATTACCAAAAAGGACTTTAAAAACTTACACGTCACTTCCTGGGCCATTAAGTTTGTAGACTATTTTCGCATTTTCTCCAGAATCTCGATCTGTAGCCTATAATTAAAAAAATATTCTCAGCTTTATTTTTTTTAAATACAGTGAAATTCCGTTATAACGAAATTCAGCGGGCATAAAAAATTCGTTGTAACGAAAAATTCTTTATAACGATGTCGACCTAACACATCGAGCGTGTGACCGGGGATTGAAAACAATTTCGTTATACTGAAAAATTTGTTATAATGGTATTCATTATAACGGAATTTTACCTGTATTCTGTATATATTTGTGTATACTTGTCATAATATTGTATGTGTGCTTTGTCTGCCTCTGTATGTGCTTGCACGTCTTTATACATTTATTAGAGTACCTATATATTTATTAGAGCGCCTATATATTTATTAGAGTGCCTATATATTTATTAGAGTACCTATATGTTTATTAGAGTACCTATATGTTTATTAGAGTACCTATATGTAAATACATTTGCGTCTAGTTCTTTTATGGTGCCTGTGACTACATAATTATGTCTCTGTATCTCTGATTATGTCTGTCTATGTTTCTGTATCTTCATATTTGTATATATGTATGTTGTCATGTGCTTGTATATTTGTGCCTGAATCTACCAAAATATTTCTATATTCTTGTAACTATACGTGTGAATTATTTCACAAACGCTAAATAGTTTAAACATTGTAATACTAGTTAAATTGTTAACGTATAGAATAACAGTTAAGACTCATGAAATTACTAACTCGTTAATAAAAAGCTGATAATAATGAAGAGGGCGAGTAGGAAATGTGATAAACAAATAATTGTTTCTACTTTAGGCACAAGGCCAGCAATTACCCAGTGCATTATTGGTACTTTATTTTATCGACCCCGTAAGGATGAAAGGCAAAGTCAACCTCGGCGGGATTTGAACTCAGATCGTAAAGGGACGTAACTATGCTGGAAAGCATGGCGTCCGACCCTCTACCGATACTGCCAATCCACCGCCCTGATAAACAAATAATGATTATAATAGTATCAGCTATGTTAATGATTAGATGGTAGGTGATAACAACAATGTTATCCCTGTTGTCATCGGCATCGTTGTCAGCCTCATTATCATCATCATCATTTGTGCCATCAACATCATTGCTGTCGTCGTTCTTGTGCATATCTACCGTAAAATTGACATTTATCCAAAATACTTACAGACAACGTTAGTACAGAACTTTTGACGGGTAAATTTTCCGGTACAGATGCTTTATATATTAATTTTGTGAACACAGGTGCATTGTCATTTACATCCAATAAATGAATGTCAACTGTTGTTTTAGAAGACAAAGGTATTGTGGTATTTGTTTGGCGTGCTGTGATCTGAAACAAAACAAAGTTAATATTTTCATTAATCATAAGAATCCACAAAAGACCTGCGGTTACTTCTATATTTCGTAGCAGAGAACTTGCTCAGTTTATGAACAGTAATTTCAATGTAACCTGCACTCAAAACTCTTAATAGAGCCTTAGTAATGTACAGCATGTCTTGGTATTTTAAACCTGGTGGAATCCATCCTTCTCCAGATCAGATACAAACAGTCGAATTCTTCTAGAAAAGAAGATGGCGGGTGTCACTGGTACTTTTTTATCGACCTCGAAAGAATAAAAATCAAATTTGGTTTGGATTCAGAAAGTAGAGAGACGGAAGAAGGAATGCTGCAAAGCATTCTATCCGACATTCTAACGTCTCTGCCAATTCTCCTCCCTCCCAGGGTAACTTACAGAACTGCAAAATGCTTTGTTATCTTATAGCTAGTTAATCTGAGTTAATGTAAAATTCACTTACTCAAGGATAAGAATATTTTGTTGAAATTTAGTCAGTTCTTCTTTAAATAAACATACAAATTAAAAAAAAACTACTGTACATGGAGCACTTTCAATAATTGTTTCTACTTTTGACACAAGGCCACCAATTACCCAGTACATTACTGGTACTTTATTTTATCTACCCCGTAAGGATGAAAGGCAAAGATTCCCTTAAAGACTGAGAATTGTTGAAACTCTTTATGGAAGATACGAACTCAAATTACTGGCTTTGTGTCTATGTAGGAAACAGTAATTATAAATTATGAATTATTTCTTCCTTTTTGTATGTATGTATGTATGGTCACGTAACTCCTGATAGAGTCGTAGAGGCGCGGTATTGACATGCGATGATTCTTGGGCATTTTTTAAACCTCGCGGAACTCATTCCTCTCCAGGCCTGAGTACAGCAGATTTCTTCCAGAGAAAGATAGAAAGAGGAAATGAGAGATATAGAGGAAGAATCGACACCAGTACTAGACTGGTACTTTTTTTTATCGACCTCGAAAGGATGAAAGGCAAAGTTGACCTCGGCGGGATTTGAACTCAGAGAGCCGAAACGAATACTGTAAAGCATTCTCCTCCGACGTTCTAACGACTATGCCAATTCGCCGCCATTTTACAAGCAGTGAAATAACTTATCGCTAACGTCAAGAACTATGAAAACAGATTTTAATCTTTTTTTTTCTTTTTTTTTTTTACATTAAATTATCTCAACTTACCTCAACTGTTTGATACCGGTAATCTAGGACGTCATAATCCAACTTTAGCGGGTTCAATACTACAAGATTAACGGCTGCAACTTTGACCCCGGTTTTTGTAGACAAACCAAATGCTCCAGGCGAAGTTTGTTTAGTAATACTTAAAGAAAATATGGCGTTCATATTCTGAAAAATATTTCATAAACATTTATAAATTCAAGAAAAATAAAAGAAAATTAGAAAGCAGTAACTTTTATTTCATACACAGTTCGACGGAAATCTTAATCAAGTCAATAAGAGATTGTTTTTATTTTAGAGGATGTAACTAAGTTAATCCGTATGTTCGACTGAACCTAAATATTAATGGTTTCTGATTTAGGTACAAGGCCAGCAATTTTGGAAGAGGAGAAAGTCGATTAAATCGATCCCAGTGGGTGACTGGTACTTTATTTTATCGACCCCGTAAGGATGAAAGGCAAAGTTGACTTCGGGGGGATTTGAACTCAGAACGAAAAGGGCCATAACTCTATGTTGCAAAGCATGGCGTCCGACCCTCTACCGATACTGCCAAGCCGCCGCCGCCTTCGCCCTTAATATTAATAGAATGTCGTATTAACATCACATTAACTACGATATTATGATCGTAAGTCGAACTCCCTTACCATAACTGACGAATGTCTTATCAGCTTATATTGATGGAAAGGAGAGGGAGGGGAGAAAGGGGGGATGATGAGCAGGGGCGGGGTCAAAAGAGAGTAAAGTAGCAATAAAACTAGTACTGACTGTATCGCTATCAGAAACAAGTATTGGTGTTCCTATAATGGTGGACTTCTCGTTGAATTTGGTGATTTCTGGAAACGCCATAGTGTATTTAGCATGTTGAAAGACTGGCGGGGAATCGTTAATGTCTTCGATTTCAAAGTTGACATAGGAAAATGCCACAGCCGATTTGTCCAAAACGTTATTAGAAATCTCCATCGCCTGCGAAGAAGATATAAGAAACGAAATTCAATGATTTTATTAATTGAAATTTTATTACTTGAAATACTGGTCTTCAAATATTAAATCAAACATTTGGGATGCTTCCGTCAATTGTGCCTAAAGTCCATTTTCAACATCAAGTGTACTGTAATCAAAGATGTTAAAAAGAGGGAAATCTAACTCTCTATTTCTAGTCAGACACCAGAAGCCTCTATTTCCTGTCAGACACCAGAAGCCACTATTTCCTGTCAGACACCAGAATGCTCTATTTTTTGTTAGACACCAGAAGGCTCTATTTCTTGTCAGACACCAGCAGAAGCCACTATTTCCAATCAGACTCCAGAAGCCTCTATTTCCTGCCAGACACCAGAAGGCTCTAGTCAGACATCAGAAGCCACTATTTCCTGTCAGACACCAGAATGCTCTATTTCCTATCAGACACCAGAAGGCTCTATTTCCTGTCAGACATCAGAAGGCTTTATTTCCAATCAGACTCCAGAAGCCTCTATTTCCTGTTAGACACCAGAAGGCTCTATTTCTTGTCAGACACCAGCAGAAGCCACTATTTCCAATCAGACTCCAGAAGCCTCTATTTCCTGTCAGACACCAGAAGGCTCTAGTCAGACATCAGAAGCCACTATTTCCTGTCAGACACCAGAATTCTCTATTTCCTGTCAGACACCAAAAGCCTCTATTTCCTGTCAGACATCAGAAGGCTCTATTTCCAATCAGACTCCAGAAGCCTCTATTTCCTGTCAGACACCAGAAGGCTCTATTTCCTGTCAGACATCAGAAGCCACTATTTCCTGTCAGACACCAGAAGCCTCTATTTCCTGTCAGACACCAGAAGCCTCTATTTCCTGTCAGACACCAGAAGCCTCTATTTCCTGTCAGACACCAGAAGCCTCTATTTCCAATCAGACTCCAGAAGCCTCTATTTCCTGTCAGACACCAGAAGGCTCTATTTCCTGTCAGACACCAGAAGCCTCTATTTCCTGTCAGACACCAGAAGCCTCTATTTCCTGTCAGACATCAGAAGCCTCTATTTCCTGTCAGACATCAGAAGCCACTATATTCAGCGTATAATACTCTTTATGACATTCACTACACCAATACTTAAAAACAATACATTTATCCACCATTACTCTACGACTATGACCATAGCACAAATAAAGCCTAATACTTACTGTAATATTTATTCTGTAACGTGCACCAGATGTCTCTCTATCAATATTACCTTTTGAAATTACATCTGCTCTGTGACTAAGACCATCAATGGAAACGGTTTTCCCAATTACGAAATATTTATTGGGACCTGAAAAAAAAAATGAGAGAAAATAATAAGAAGAGATTTGTTATGTGAATGTTGTGTGTAATTTGAAAATAAAAAATAATTCGTCCAGAAATTCGTTGATTTCATCGACAAAAGCACAATTGTGGAACTATCTTGATAGAGTAACAAGCTGGAGTATTCCATTAATCTTGTATATGTGCTATTAACAATCGACAGGAAATCTTAATTGGTCATCTATACGCAATGCAGTGATGGGTGAATGGTTTCCAGGTTGTAAAGACGTCCAGATTGTAATTTTATATAGCATAGTGAAGTCGAAAGGTTCTTCCTCTCTCGAATGAGTCGTCATTGTACAATAAATACTTTAAAAAGGCAACAATGGGATATGAACTTACCCCCACCTCCCCCGTCGGTCGGTAATCAGCACTATTATTTACTTAGCCAGCTTGGGTACTTGTAACAGATTATCTATATACTACTAAAACTCTGTGATTGCCTGCGTGCTTGCTTGTCTGTAATGTAATACAGCCAAAAGGGCGCATAATGGGAAAATACTTTGAAAGGAAGTTGAGCCTGGAATGGGAATACAAATGGAAAAAAACAAGTTTCGCGTAAATCGGAGGACGGGTTCCCGAGATATGAGGTTTTGCCGGGTAAACAGAGAGAGAGGGAGAGAGAAAGATAGAGAGAAAGAGATGGTGGTTGTAAGAGAGTAGATTGAATGAGAGACATAGAGATAGGGAGAGAAGACAGAGAAGGAGAAGGGAAGAAAGAAAGAGAGCTGGTGGTGTTGTTGTGTAAATATATGTGTGTGTATGTGTGTGTGTATGACCGGTATATATAGATCACAGACACCCACATACATATATATACACACACACACACACACACGTGTGTGTGTGTGTGTGTGTGTGTGTGTGTGTGTATACACACACACATTTATATACATACATACACACACGTATATATATGGGCTTTCCAGTTTCATTTCGCATTATATACATGTCTGTGTATATTTTAATTATTTAAAAATTATTTTTTAAGTGAACATGGTTTTTTTTTTATTATTTGAAGTGAACGTGCCCAACAGGTCACGGGTGGTCTAGTAAGATATAAAACTCTTACCATCGGAAAGAGAAATACGCACTGGATTTGGGTTACCAACATCACTATCTTGTGCAGTGACTTGACCAACAACAGAACCCTAGATTTAAAATAAATAATAGTTGAATACACATGCATGTAAACAGAAACTCATTGAAGATTGATCATTGAGTTCAGAAAGTGTTTAAACTACATTGAATTTAAATAATTAACAAATATGTGTGAACCGCTTACCGAATAATTACTTTCATAGCATTATTTGTTCTAAGGGAGATAACTCTTTATCTCTTAGTCTTTACTTTCTACTTTTTTTTTTTTTTATTCCATCTTACCTTTCAACTATTTTTTCTTTCTCTCTCAATTCTGCCTTTATTTCATTTAAGTTTCCGACTCGTTATCCTTAACAACATCATCATCATTAACATCACGAAGAATGTGATGAAAAGTTTGCAACATAAAACAGGATGAAATGGGGGTGTGAGAAGATATAAAATGGAAATACTTTTAAACGAGAAAGATGTAAGAAACAGGTAGAGGTGCAAGTGAAAGAGAAAAAAATATCAAGGATTACTTTTATCTGTCATAATTAGAATCTGATGAAATGCTTTCAAAGATGATAACTTGACAGGAGATATAACTACCAACAGATGAGTTATGTAGAATAATTACTCGGGACTGCCGTGTGTTTGCTGACAGACACTTCTATGTCTGTGTGCTGTGATGTTTATACACAAATTATTTCCAAGTGCATGGCTTAGTGGTTAGAGCATCGGGCTTGCAATCTAAAGGTTATGAGTTCGATTCTCGGTCCGGGTGATGTGTTGTGTCCTTAAACAAGACACTTTATTTCACGCTGCTCCAGTTTACTCAGCTCTAGAAATGAGTTACGATCCTGCCAAATCAATGGGTGGCAGTAGTTCCAGCTACAAGCATCGAAAGACTGGTGTAGTGGTTCTGAGAACAATGCGGCTTTGCAGATGATCAATGCAAATTGACAATGGAAAGGCGCTCCCGCTCGAGTTAGAAGAGAGCTATTGACCTTCAGGAGAAGCAGGGACCCCTGATTGTATTCAGCAACCGAAATTTGAAGTATACCAAATCCAATGCTCCTAGGGGCGGCCCAGGTTCTTCTTATTTGCCAGATTAGATAAGATTAGTCACTACCACACAAAAGTAAAGCTGCAGGTGGGGTTTATTTAATCTGTTATTCGAGAGTGGAATTGCAAGATACAAAGAAAGAACTTAAGTTTGTAAAATATCTCGGGTGTAGATCGCATTGAATATTAAATAACAAAATGTGTTCACCTACTTAAGCAATGTATCAGTATCGTCATAATAAGCATAATGCTAAATAAATGGTACATTTGGTTCACGAATCAGTCTTGAGTTCAAGACAACTACGTGTGTTTCATTCTCTTTCGAGATAATAAATGTAATTCTATATTTTCCCGGATTACATTGCTGAGAAGAATATATCCTCATGTTATTCCATTAAAGTTACATGTGTCTAGCGTCACTAATCTGTTTTGTTCTATGAAAACTAAATATGGGTATATGAGCTTACAGGAAGGCTGTGGTTCGAAAAACTATTAACTTGATATGAATATAATCGTTATATCTGCTGTTGATGACTTTTTTTACCAATAGGATGAAAGCTTCTTCAACAATGGGATCCAAGCACTGCAACACCGATGGAAGAAGTGTGTGGACTACGTTGAAAGATAAATCTCATTTGGTCACATTCCATGAGAGTATCTTGGTCAGCCTATGAACTTTTCAGTCGATCCTCGTATTTTACTAAGGACTTTTTAAATATTTCCTTATTGATTTCTTTATACTTCGTTTGGAACAATAAATTTCCAAGATTCATCGACGTTTCAACGTCTTTTCTGCTCAGTTGTAGTGGCTATTGATATTTTTATTGTTGCTTGTTGTTGTTGTTGTTGATGTTGTTGTTGTCGGTGTTGATGGTGGTGGCAGCGACGTCGGTGATAGTGTTGGTGGTGTTTAACCACAATTCATCTCTAATCGAGCAGACCTAGGATGAAAGCCATTCCAGTCGTAACATCCCGTTTTTATTTTCATACATTTTACATCTGTCACTATATATATTCAATGTATCGTCTCTCGTCCCTTATTATTAACACAATAGGGTTTAATTTGGTGAAAGTTTGACTGCAAAAAAAAACTATGTAAAATTTGAGTTCTATTTATAGAGAAACTCCGTAAATAAATATATTTGTAAGCAGCCATGAATGCATGTACTAAGAAAAAAAGTAATATCATTACTTACATTCGAAATATGTTCTTTAACAAAAAAAGTATATGGACCCAGTACAAAAAATGGTGGATTATCCTGTTCATCGTTAAGATCAATTAGTACGTTCACTCGAGCACTGAGAAGCGGAGAACCGTTATCCTGCACAAATAAAAGCAATTAAGAATACCAACGGATGTCAAATATTAGGTTGTAATATAAAACAAGGTTCTCATATTTATGGTGAATGCTTTGAAAAACTGCCATCAAGAACATACTGTGGACTAAAAAAAATCTAAATATTTATTTTCAAAAGTGTTCCCTTATATTTTTGTTTTTGATGGACAAGATGGTAACTGTTAGATTAATAACGCATTACTTAGGTCATTGAACTTTATTTACTAATCAAATATAAAATACAACTTTCCTATTTCAGATTAATGATGTACCAAAAAAAATAATAATTATATGATAGGTAAAGCTCTCCAACAGAATCCATACTGTTAAATTTATCTTTGTCAGTCTAGGAAAAAGAAATCATATTTGTATATCTATATGAAAGACTTAAAATATTAGTGTTAGTCTTTGAAAATCAAGTTACGCCGTAAGGTACTGAATGGAATAAGCCATTTCTGAATTAATTGAAATTTCCCCTAGTTAGAGAACGAAATTAAAAGCTTGGCGTTAATTGTTACCGACTCTCCCAAAAAAAAAAAGAATAGAGATAATTTCAAGAAATTAGTTTGACAAAATCAATTTACATGCTTAAGGAAAAATGTTATCTTTGTTAGCAGGCAAGCGAGGTAACTACAGACATATTTCAGTCTTGTTCAACATCGTCAGTGAATCTGTCGAACCTGAGCCTGCTTGATCAAGGAAACCTATTCGTGGCTGTCACCTTACTAACAAACATCACATTTTGCCTAAGCATGTGTTTCATTAATTTCATGAAATAAAATATTAACTTCTTCAAATTATGTTCCTTTTCTTTGACAGCTAAAATTACCGCTATATTTTTATTTTCTTTCTCCAAGGAAGAAGTTTCAAATAATTGTCATTGGGGGTAGGGGCCTATGCCATTTATTACATCGCCACTTAACTTATTTCTATAATTACATGTTATTAACCCACTTCAGTTATTTCCCTGATTTCATTTTTTTATTTTATATATATAATTTATGATTATATATATAATTTATGATTATATATATAATTTATGATTATATATATAATTTATGATTATTTATATACTTTATGATTTCTAGCACAATGCCAGCAATTTTGAGGGAGTCGAAAGTCAATTAAATCAACCAGTACATTACTGGTACTTTATTTTATCGACCCCGTAAGGATGAAAGGTAAAGTTAACCTCGGCGGAATTTGAATTCAGAACGTAAAGGACCGTAACTCTATGCTACAAAGCATGTTGATCGATGCTCTACCAATTCTGCCAATCCACTGCCCTTTTTATATACATAATCTATAAAAACCAATGTTAGCTTTTGACCCTTAGTCTTCCAATTTTGACCCTTAGTGTTTGCCGTTTAGGATAATCATATCACGTGTTTCCTTTCTGGTGAGTACCTTTCAAAATGAAACTTTATTCAAATTTTTAGAGACAAGATTCATAGTGTCACTGAAATTATTAGATATGTAAATTCGGAATGCTCTCATTTACGCCTAGGTAAACAAAGCCATTACGAAGTTTTTTTTTTTCTGTTTTAGTCATAGACATAGTGCAACAACTTCGATGTACCAGCAAACCTTTCTCGGCAACATCCACCTGTTAAATATCCTTACAAATATTAAGCTAAAATATAGGCAAAATTTTCTATATAAAATGAAAGAAATTTATTTATTTGATGTAAAAAAAAGAAACCTTTATAACTTACTTTAGCCAATAATGTCATAACATATGACGGTACACCTTCATAATCGAGAGGCTTTTTTACTATTATCTCTCCGTAATATTTTCCTTCGGTGGTACCCTTTACACGCTTCGTAGTTATTGAAAAGTGTTCACAAGCACGTTTTGCCTAAAAGAATGGGCAAATAATACATTTAAAATAATAATTGTTTCTACTTTTGGCACAAGGCCAGCAATTATCCAGTACATTACTGGTACTTTATTTTATCGACCCCGTAATGATGAAAGGTAAAGTTAACCTCGGCGGGAATGGCTTCTGATTTAGGCACAATGCCAACAATTTTGTGGAGAGGGGAAAGTCGATTAAATCGACCCCAGTGCGTTATTGGTACTTTATTTTATCGACCCCGTAAGGATGAAAGGCAAAGCTAACCTCGGCAGGATTTGAACTCAGAACGTAGAGGGTATAACTCTATGCCAAAAAGCTAGTTATCCGACGTATTGGTATTAGAAATTGGTGAAATGAATCTAACCGAACAATTGTTATTCAAACAGTGCTGGTATGTAGCTATTTACAGCACCAATGACGAAATATGCATCAATGATATTTTTTCTAGTGGTAACCAAACATTCCATCTTTTTTTACTAACTGAATCTCTGCAGACTTTACGAGGGAAAACCAGCCGGCAAGAGACCCATGTTACCTGTGGTTGGGTAACATCCATGAGCTCGGTTGATCTCGCTTGGGGATCTAGCCGGATCAATTGGAGACGGTTGCGCTGACAGGACCCGCTGGAAGGAGTGTTTGGGGACTCGGCATCCAAGAAGAAGAAGACCCTATTTGCTCATAATACAGAGAGATGGGGGATGGCGACAGAGAGATGGGGGATGACTGTGGGAGTTCGGCTTTTCCGTGTTCGGACCTGGTGGTGTGTAGCGGTAGTTGTTTGTACTTAGCGAAGGTTTTTTTAACCTTATGTTTGCGACTTAATCCTTTAGCATTTACATAAAAATCATACAATCACTTCACTTTCAATTTTGGTTATATCTGCTAACAAACACCAACCTTATTAAACGTTGCTGAAAATAGTCACATTTTATAAGAACGATCATCTTAAGAACATACCACTTACCTTCTCATCCTTTGGATCACAAGAGATTGTAATTTCAGCATTTACTCCTGTATCAATGTCATCAACAAACACCTGACTGTATATTGTCTTGCCAACATTTACCAACTGTAAAGAAGAAATCTATGTTTGAAAATGCCACAACAGAGCGACAGCAAACATTTACAACCAAGCCATATGTACTTCATAAGGGAAGTCGGACTTAAATGCTCTCACGCAACTCACATACATGCACATACAC
Source organism: Eledone cirrhosa (assembly GCA_964016885.1). Lineage (NCBI taxonomy): Eukaryota > Metazoa > Mollusca > Cephalopoda > Octopoda > Eledonidae > Eledone > Eledone cirrhosa. The sequence continues at coordinate 14,874,126 of OZ024750.1, read as the reverse complement.
ACTCTCTCTCTATATATATATATATTTCGTTGCTTCACCATTTTTGTTTGTTTACACTCGTGTCCCCTTTATTTACGCGTCCCAACGACTTTTTTTAGCCGTTGCTCGCACCAACCGGAGGTATATGGTCTTTAAAGCGATGAAATACCAATGATGGTTGGAAGATCACTGATGAAGGACAAACTTTATTCATATGTAACCCATTAGCAACCCCGCAGCACGTTTATTCTTATATATATATATATATATATTGTTTCTTATATATATATGTTTCTTATATAGGCACAAGGCCAGCAATTTTCTTGGGGGCGGGGTCGATTAAATCGACCCCAGAGCGTGACTAATGGTACTTTATTTTATCGACCCCGTAAGGATGAAAGGCAAAGTTAACCTCGGCGGGATTTGAACTCAGATCATAAAGGGCCGTAACTCTATGCTGCACAGCATGGCGTCCGACCATCTGCCGATACTGCCAATCCACCATATATATATGTATATATATATATATATATATATATATATATATATATATATATATCCCTCTTTCTCTCTCTCTTTCTCTCTCTCAAACACACACATACACATGTGTGTGTGTGTGTGTGTGCATGTTGATGATAGAAGGGTGTAAAAGTACTTACTTCTGAAACTGTTGCTTTGTAAGGAATTCCTTTGAAAACTGGGAGATTATCGTTAACGTCTTTCACATAAATGTCTAATGACTTTCTATTCTACAAATAACAATAGAATGGTAAAACAAAACTGAATTACAAGTCAACATTCGGAGAGGACTTACCTATATTTATTTATACCCTTCAAGTCGAATAAAATGACTTAAATTCATCACAACAACCTAATGAAACATTTGTTAGTTATGTAATAATAATAATATATATATATATATATATATATATATATATATATATATATATATATATATATATATATATAGGAACCAGTAAGACCCCGACAGCTGAGCTCAAGCCGTTTCGACGGCTAATTCATATTCACTTTTGCATATATATATATATATATATATATATATATATGCAAAAGTTTTATTTAAAATTGTTGGGTTACACCGAGTAAATATTTTATAACTGATATAAAAGCACTCAACAAGTTTTGGAGTAGATTTACGATATTAAACAAATGGAAACTATATTTATATTTATATGGTTTTATAAATATAGTTTCCATTTGTTTAATATCGTATATATATATATATATATATATATATATATATATATATATATATATATATATATATATATATAAATTAATAAAAACAAAGAAACAGTTCCTTATATTAAAAAATTCATCATTTTACGATCGTTTCTAGGATATATATGTGTGTGTTGGTATGTATATCATATAGATCTATGTAAAAATTTTACAAACTATCAGAGGGAATATACATACCTACACATACATATGCTCTCTTCTGAAGTCAGCATATATATGTGTAGGTATGTATATTCCCTCTGATAGTTTGTAAAATTTTTACATAGATCTATATGATATACATACCAACACACACACACATACACACATACATACATACATACATATATATATATATATATATATATATATATATATATATATATATATATATATATATATATATATATATATGTAAGTATGTATGTATACGTACATACATATATGTATACAGACGTACAGTAGCATGCATATATATATATATATATATATATATATATATATATATACATATATACATATATACATACAGGTACACATACATATTTGCACGCATCAGTTTAGCGGACGCTTATTATAACGCCGCTTTGTTCATTTGTCAACAAACTGAACAGCCTGAATTTATGCCATACGGTGTTAAGGCAACCACGTCACCTTTTTGTTCAACACTGACACATCGTTCCTGTGTCATTGTTGAACAAAAAGGTGACGTGGTTGCCTTAACACCGTATGGCATAAATTCAGGCTGTTCAGTTTGTTGACAAATGAACAAAGCGGCGTTATAATAAGCGTCCGCTAAACTGATGCGTGCATATATGTATGTGTACCTGTATGTATATATGTGTATATATATATATATATATATATATATATATATATATATATATATATATATATGCATGCTACTGTACGTCTGTATACATATATGTATGTACGTATACATACATACTTACATTTAAGTAAGTGCCATACTAAGAGTGAGAAATGAAATTTTGTTTTCATTTTTTTCAACTTATATATATATATGTGTGTGTGTGTATGTGTGTGTGTGTGTGTGTGTGTGTGTGTGTGTGTGTGTGTGTGTGTGTGTGTGTGTGTGTGTGTGAGAAAAACCACAGACCCTCCATCTCAACTCTACCTTTGAAAAGCAGATGAACTGCGAAACCGGTATATATATAATTAGAAAGTGAACAACACAAAATATAACTACTCCATTACGAAAGGTTTCAGGATCACAGACGATAATAATATACGTCTGGATCGTTCATCGGACAGCGATGTTATATATAACATCTCTGTCTGATGAACGATCCAGACAGACGTATATTAATATTGTATATTAATATTTCTAATTAAATAGCTCTGTTATATACATAGAGCACTCTTTTTCCTTTGCTTTTTCTTCGTAATTACCTAACACACACACACACACACACACACACACACACACACACACACATATATATATATATATATATATATATATAGGAAAAAGTATGACCCCGACGGCAGAAATAGCCGTCGAAACGGCTTCAGCTTTGCCGTCAGGGTCATACTTTTTCCTATTTCCCACTCTACTACCCTAAGTATTGAGTACTCTGGCGCGTTATGGTCCATCTGGTTCCTTACCACATTTCCTTCGTTATATATATATATATATATATATATATATATTGTCGATTCTATTAAATGATGAATAGCTCCTGTTTATTTTAACATGTCTATTGAGCACTCTTATTCGATATGTGATTTTCCACATTCCCGAATGTTTTTCGCGGATATAGAGGTTATCTCCCTTGCTGGATTCCATGTGCGTTTTCAGCTAGGGTTGGCTTTTTTATTCGTTTGGACAAAGCTCGTTGATAAAGTATTTCCTGTCCGCCGCTCTCTAGAAGTCTTATATATTTTTATGTGGGCTGATAGTGGGCGATTTAAGGATTTACAGAAACCCAAGAAGCTAGATTTATCATCTTTCTAGTGGGTCCGGGTAAGCTTTTTACATTCATATGATTTATTGATTTATTGTTATTTTATCTGAGTGACCCGAATCTTCCTGATTGTAATTTTTCGGTCGTATGGTTGATTTTAGACATAATCTATGTGTGTTGGTATTTTAACGATAGTTATAGCTCTGATTTATCTGAATTATTGAGCCCTCTGCCACTCATGTCGAATTTTGTTTATCGTGAACTCGTGCGCCGATTTTTCGATACTCGATTATTCTACTATATATATATATATATATATATATATATATATATATATATATATATATATATATATATATATATGTATGTATATAAATAGGGTGGGCCAATAGTAAGGGCGCGTTATCGAGACATACTGTGTGTCTGAAGTACTTTATATACTGAAGTACTTTATATACTGAAGTACTTTATATACTGAAGTACTTTATATACTGGCGGAGCCCATCTCCTCTCCAGGTCTGAATACAGCAGATTTCTTCCAGAGAAAGAGAGAGGGAGAGTGATAGATAGGAAATGAGAAAGATATATAAAGGAAGATTCTACCCTAGTACTAGACAGGTCCTTTATTTGTTGACCTTTATTTGTTGAATGGAGGAAAAGCAAAGAAGACCTCAGCAGGATTTCAACTCAGAACGCAGTGAGTCGAAACAAATCTCGTAAAGCATTCTGTCTGATGTGCTCATGACCCTGCCACTTCCCTGACATGTTATTCATACTAAATATATTTTTGAAAATATAGAAATCTATTTTAAATATTCAAATAAAAGGTAGAGTTAGATACTCATATTAATACCCTGTAATTAACAAGCTCAAAGTATAAATACTGAGCATTTTATAATATATGTAAAAATAAACACAGTAAATTTAGTGTAAAAAAATTACAAGGGTTGAAAGACCACATTGGTTTGACGAATTTAAACTATGAAACAAACGGAAAATACAAGATAAAAAGTACTTTTTATCTTACAGGATAATAAACTGTGTTTATTTCTACATATATTATGAAATCTATTTTATTAAGATATTTATTGGAATTGTAGCACTGATACTTTAGAAATCACTGAGTTACATGTGTCATAATAACAAGGTTTTCCCTATATATTTTAATAAAAAGAAACATAGAAAATAAATATAGATGTAGATACATGTACGCACTATTATGGTTGATTTCCGCTACAGAGGCTTTTGTAGCGTGAAATACATAGTCAATATTTGTAGCTAAACAGACTAAAGCTGAAAAAGTGCGCTGGACATAAACACAATAGAGCAAATTTTTTAAACGGAATATAAACCTCTGGTGCTTCGTGTACTAATGCCATTCTATGTGAAATAAGGAAAATCCAATGAAACGTTGTTTGTGTTCATACACGAGATGACCTGTTGCCAAGCAAAGATACTTTGTACTAACCTCACTAGGCTCCTGATTATCCTTTCGTATTTCAATCGCAATGAATGTTATTTCCAAGAGTCTTTTGCTTTGATCGGGGTTCTTGATATCAAGCTGCCAAGAGAAAAAATAAATTGTGTATCACTTGAAATTAATTAAATATATATACAAAAAAAAAAATTGTTGGCCAGCGCCAAATCAGAAACCATTGAGTTCAAATCCCGCCGAGGTTGACTTTGCCTTTCATCCTTACGGGGTCGATAAAATAAAGTACCAGTAATGCACTGGGTAATTGCTGGCCTTGTGCCTAAAGTAGAAACAATTATTAGAAGGGTAGTGGATTGGCAGTATCGGTAGATGGTTTCAGCATAGAGGTACGGCCCTTTACGGTCTGATTTCAAATCCCGCCGAGGTTAACTTTGCCTTTCATCCTTACGGGGTCGATAAAATAAAGTACCAGTAATGCACTGGGTAATTGCTGGCCTTGTGCCTAAAGTAGAAACAATTATTAGAAGGGTAGTGGATTGGCAGTATCGGTAGATGGTTTCAGCATAGAGGTACGGCCCTTTACGGTCTGATTTCAAATCCCGCCGAGGTTAACTTTGCCTTTCATCCTTACGGGGTCGATAAAATAAAGTACCAGTAATGCACTGGGTAATTGCTGGCCTTGTGCCTAAAGTAGAAACAATTATTAGAAGGGTAGTGGATTGGCAGTATCGGTAGATGGTTTCAGCATAGAGGTACGGCCCTTTACGGTCTGATTTCAAATCCCGCCGAGGTTAACTTTGCCTTTCATCCTTACGGGGTCGATAAAATAAAGTACCAGTAACGTATTGAGATCGATGTAATCAACTTTCCCTTCCCCCTAAATTGCTGGCCTTGTTCCAATATAAGAAACCATTATTAGTTGGCAGTATCGGTACAGCGTCAGATGCCATGCTTTGCAACATAGAGTTACGGCCCTTTACAGTTTGAGTTCAAATCCCGCCGAGGTTAACTTTGTCTTTCCATCCTTACGGGGGTCGGTAAAATAAAGCGCCAGTAATACACTGGGGTAATTGCTGACCCTGTGCCAAAAATAGAAACCATTATTAAGTGCAAGTGGAAAATGGAATCATGTCACTCAACTATGACGGAATTCCGCACTACGATCATCATCAAGACCAACTTACAAATTTCAACTCACAGTTCAGTTATAACTTGAATCAATCGTATGTGTACTCAATCGAATTCAAATAACAAAAAATTACTTAGGTTAATACTAACCTCTCGGTCCAGTTCTCGTGTCAAATATGTAGTACCGTTCTCAAAACAGGCCAAAGACTCCCCGATACATTTATAATAAACTTTTTCGCCATCTGGATCATAAGCATCTAGTGTTCCTAGAATTGTACCTATAGTAAAATATAAATATATATATATATATATATAATGTGTGTGGAGGGGTGCGTGTGTGTGCGTGTGTGTGCGTGCGTGTGTGTGTGCGTGCGTGTGTGTGTAATAATAGTAATAATAATAATAGTAGCATTTATACTTATATATATAATCTATCTACAATTATAAATAAGAAAGGCTAAGTTTTGTATTACCCAATTACCAGTAAGAAAATTAGTTCAATGCAAATTAATAGATGTATTACAGAGCAGAAATACAAAATACAAAACAATCTAATTTTTGTTTAATGCTGACGATCGTTTCTTCCAGACAACCATCTGGAATGACTGTGTATGCTCCAATGATTCCAGACAGTTGTCTGGAAGAAACGATCGTCAGAAATTAAATGCATTAAACAAAAATTTGATTGTTTTATATTATATTATATTATATTATATATATATATATGGATAGATAGATAGATATATGGATAGATTCATCTCACTAGAAACCGTTAATACCGGTGAAACTTTGAAGTAAACAATCACAAATCAATGGCAATTATACTAAAATTAAATATACTATTGCAAAATGTTTTACAAATAAACAACAAAATTTCTATTTAATAATTTTAATTGAAATACCTATTGGAACATTTTCAAATAATCCTTCCGTCTTTAACTCTTTTTTAAGATAATTTCTCCATATAGGCGCCCTGTTTTCTTTAATTGCACAAAATGATTTAGTAACTGAAACAGAAACATAGAACTAAGTGTACAACATGTCACAGCAATGCAATAATATTTTACCTGCAATTTTCAGATAGATAGAGGGATAGACACTTATATAGACTAGCAGAAAACCATCCTTTGGATGGTTTTCTGCTAGCATGTGTAGTGAACATATTGATATTATATGCAAATATATAAGCATGTAGATATGATACATCAAACAAAATCGTAATTGACAATATGCATAGAAATTGAAGAGAGACTGTGTTACACTCTCTTCTGTAATCAGTAAAGTAATCCATGATACATTTAAAAAAGACGATATTATATATAAACTATTATGGTGAAATGTAATGAAAACGAAAAAGGAGAAAATTAGCGACGGAAATATAAACGTCATGATATAACGATGCAAATATATGAACGTTTATATAAGCGATATGATATAGCGTACGTTATATCATAACCGGAAGTTTTGACATCTGAAAATTTTAAAAGAAGTGAATCTTAAAATAAGCAATCATTATATATAAGAATATTTATGTTTAATCAACAGCTACGAAATTTAGTACATAAATTATGTAATATTCATTCATTATTCACTTAAAGTAATCCAACTTATTTTACACTCCTCCCTTTATTATATTATGATAAGCAAAGAAATAAAGGTAGATAGATAGATAGATAGATAGATAGATAGATAGATAGATAGATAGATAGATAGATAGATAGATAGATAGATAGATAGATTTCTTTATTAGCCACAAGGGCGCAACAAGAAAGGGGGACAATACAAAGACATGCCGGGGATTTTACATACAGTCGTGTAAAAAATATAAAAACAAACAATTTCAACAATCGAAATCCCCAATAGGGGGGAGGCGCCACAAATGGGTTGTTTAATACCCCGTCGATAGAACAACCCTCAACTCAAGGAGCGTGTTGTGCAAGTGCTCCTTTCTTCCTTTTGCTCTCTTCCTCAACCTACAGGCTTATAAACAGAGAAGGCCCAATCACTCGGGCCATTTTCGCTTCATTCACCCACCTTTCAGTAAATTTACTGGGGTGCAGTGCCTCTCTCTCCACCCTGATTCTCCTTCTAAAGTGATACTTAAAGAATGGAATAGATAGATAGATACGTAAATTAATGGTTTTAGGAGTATTCACTTACCTAAGAAACTAAGAATCAGTAGCCAGAAGAATTTCCAAGACATATTTATTCTGTAAAATAAGAGCAAAGGTATATAGTTTACAGAAAATGTTAAAATGGAAAGAAATAATTATAATATATAATAGACATGTACTAAAATTTCAAGGATGAGAACATTTTATCGCTTAGTCAGGTATAAGGACATCGCCCATAACTGGAGACTTGGTCCGAGTTCTTGCAACAGATTCAAGTCCACTAAAATCATCCACTGATTGCGTGGTGGTATTAAACCTGGTGATAAATTAAGTCTACCACGCAAGTGGACCATAACATTGCGGAATTTGAACTCGGGACGCAAAGAGCCGGAACAAATAAAGTGATAGCTCCGGCAGCTCATTGCCCTAAACTAGTAATATATTTATCGACAAACTTGACACCTATGGGATTTGAACTAAAAACGGAAAGAACCACAATACTGCAAATGACCGTATTTCCCGGCGCCGTAGACGCTTCGTCCTCGAGGACGCACCCTAATTTTGACAACCAAAAATATGAAAAAAAAATACTAAACAACCTTCGACCTCCAGGACGCATGGTAGATTTTTGAGAGTTAACACACTGCTTTCAAATACTTCCAAATCTGGCTTTCTACGCACAAATCAACTGAAATTTTGCTATGGGGTGGTATTCAAGGGTCAAGTGATCTTAAATTGCAAATACAGTGTAACCGAAACATGTCCACAGTTGTCTACAATATTTGCCCGAAAACTAATTTACTCGTTAACTAATATCGTTTTGGTCTTGTTTGTTTTGTTTTGTTTTGTTTTATTTTTTGTTTGTTTTGAGGGATTTCATAGCATCTTTATAGTTGGCTTTCCAGTCCTCCATACTTTAAATAAAACAAGCTCACATATCGTTCTCAGTGAAGATGGCGTCTCTGAATTATAGTCTCTGAATTATAGTGTGATTAGATCTGATTTAATCTGTATTTAGAAAGAAACGATAAACTACTAAGATGAATAGCATAAAGCAAGAAAGAAACGCTGTCGGCCATGTCTTCAATACAATTCCGATTTTCAGTGGACGCCAATTCACTTACATTAATGGCTTTAGAATGGAATATAATCATCCAAATGTTCCATCGTTCTTTAAAACAAAATAACACCGAGTCACGTCCTTGTTTCAATTCCATGTTGAATTGTTTTATTTAAGTCACTGATTCACATAGGAAATTTCCCATAAATTTCCCAACTTCTTGTTAAATATCTAAAAAGTCTAAAGTCTGTCTTAAGCCATTTAAAGTTCGTTAGGCTGGTGCTTATCCTGGTTTCATGGCGTGAAGCGACTGAGAGTACAAGACTCCTTCACACACCCACACACCCACCCCACCATCGCAGGGTTAAACCCCCAGCAATTGCTGATACTCATTTTCAGCTGAGTATACTGGAGCAACGTGAAATGAAGTGTTTTGCTCAAGAGCACAACACGCAACTCAGGAATCGAACCCACGACATTATGATCGTAAGTCCAACACCCTTACCACTTGTTAAGTATACAACTTTATTATTGCATCTAATAGAAAATATATGTAAGCATGAAAGGCAAAGTTAACCTCTGTGGGATTTGAACTCATAGTAAACTTGGCTCTTAATCCAGCTGAAGTCGATAAAATAAATACTTATATACTGGAAATTCATTCAATTGACTTCACTCCTCTTCTATAAATTCAAACTTATCAACTTCCTTTGTCTTACGGGGAGATCTACCCACTTTGGGGTGGGTGAGAGATATCTTCTCTTGTCAAAATGGGTATAGCTTTCATTATGTAAAATTTCCCCATTTTGCCTCATTTCTCCTCGTTTGGGGGGCACTCTTTTTCATGGTACTCCCCGTTTGGGTTTTTAGAGATTGGCAGGTATGATAAATTTGCGGTAATCACTGTTGAATAGAACGGCGATCGATTTGATTTATAGAATTGCATTACGTTCCTTTATGCTCTGGGTTGAAATAAACACCGATTCCAGATTATTTTACTCTTTTACCTGTTTCAGCCATCCGGTTGAGGCCATGCTGGGGCACCGCCCTTGATTTTGTTTACATTTTGTTTGGGAATCTTACTTTACTAATGTTCCACTTCACATTCCATCCAAAATTTTGTTCCAAAGCTAATACAAAAACATTGGGGCGGTGGATTGGCAGTATCGGTAGAAGGTCGGACGCCATGCTTTGCAGCATAGAGTTACGGCCCTTTATGATCTGAGTTCAAATCCCGCCGAGGTTAACTTTGCCTTTCATCCTTACGGGGTCGATAAAATAAATGACCAGTAATGCACTGGGGATAGTTGCTGGCCTTGTGCCTAAAGTAGAAACAATTATTTACAGAAAATGTGAAAGGCTTTCTTGATCAATGGTATTACAAATATCTCCAGAATTTAACTTTGAATGAATATCAATAGTATCAACCAACACACTGAAATATTGTACAAGGTGAATCATCGTGTGAATTAAGGTGTGAAAAGTTTTAGAATTGAATAAAACATACCAAGGTAACGAGGTCAAGTTAAGTTTGATAATGGTGAAAGAGAAAATCGTGTAAAAAATCTATGTAGAATTCTTAAGAAGGATCCTGGGGGAAATATGAGGCAAAGAAGAAAACATGGAAGGAAAATTGATAGTAACTACGTATGAGATGTCGAAGGAATATCAATAATTATTTTTAAATTTGGTACAAAGCCAGTAATTTGTGTGTGTGGAGGAGAAGGTTAGTCGATTGTATCGACTCCAGTACTTTATTTTATCGACCACGAAAGAATGAAAGGCAAAGTTTAACCCCGGTGGAATTCATGCAGAACGTAAAGGGCCGTAACTCTATGCCACAAAGCATGTTGTCCGATGCTCTAATGATACTGCCAATCCACCGCCCTTGCCTTATATAAATAATAGTCATTGTCTTATTCAATTTGTCAAATGTAGGACAAGACATTTCAAAAATAAATAATGAAAGGAGCCGCACGAGGTGGCGTGGCTGTCGCAGCGGGTGTTGCTAACCATTATCCGCGAGAAAGCTTTTGCCCAACACCGCTGCGCCCTAGGTAGAGCGTCAGACACCATGCTTTGCAGCATAGAGTTATGGCCCTTTACGTTGTGAGTTCAAATTCCGACGAGGTTAACTTTGCCTTTCGTCCTTACGGGGTCGATAAAATAAAGCACCAGTAATGCACTGGGGTAATTGCTGGCCGTGTGCCAAAAGTAGAAACAATTATTGCCGTTATGAATGACACTAATGAAGAAAACCAAACATCACACCATTCAGATATTTGCTATAACGGAGGCAGATATTATGGGACTTCTGCTTAGTCAAATATATAAACGCCTAACTAAATGTTTTACTCTTTGAGTTTAATTCATGTAAGTGTTCTTAAAAAAAGCATTAGAGTCACATATCCCATTTCTATTTCCCTATACACATGCATACACACACAAATCTCTACCACATCTTTCTCTCTATATATATACATATATATTATATATATTATATATATTATATATATTATATACATAGAGAGAAAGATGTGGTAGAGATTTGTGTGTGTATGTGAAGGCGTGTGGCTGAGTGGTTAGAGAATTGGATTCGCAATCATAAGGTTGTGAGTTCGATTCCTGGACCAGGCGATGCGTTATGTCCTTGGGCAAGACACTTTATTTCACGTTGCTCCGTCTACCTGGAGTTGCGACCGATAGATAGTATTAGCAATTGGAAGGACCAACGGAAACATTGTTCCCTCGGTCCGATTTGACGAAAGTCGATCGACTCCTATACATAAAATATATATATAATATATATATGATAATATAAATGTTATATATATATGTAATATATATATATAATATATGCATATATATATATATATCATATATATTTGCAAGAGATGTCAACATGAATGGACCTGTTATTTTTATCTAAAGACAGTTTTTCCAATTCCATCCCGCCCGTCCGTCAATCTATCTTATTTCTCATTCTTTCTTCTGATGGAGGACTAGCGTCCGAAACGTTAAGACCCTCTTCCTGCTATATCAAGCGTTAACCTAATATATCCCTTCCATATACTCTACCGATTGTGTTTTTATTTCTGTTTACCTTTTACATACATACATATATATATATATATATATATATATATATATATATATATATATATAGGAACGAGTAGGACCCCGACGGCTGAACTCAAGCCGTTTCGACGGCTAATTCTGGACTAAATGAAAATTTTTTTAAATTTAAAAAAAAATTTTTTTTTTTTTTCATTTAGTCCAGAATTAGCCGTCGAAACGGCTTGAGCTCAGCCGTCGGGGTCCTACTCGTTCCTATTACCCACTCTACTACCCTAAGAGTACTTTGGTGCGTCTACTTCCTTACCACATTTCCTTCGTTATATATATATATATATATACATATACATATATATATATATATATATTACAATAAAGAGAGAGAGAGAGAGAGAGAGAGAGAGAGAGAGAGAGAGAGAGAGAGAGTTGAACAGACAGGTAAATTCGATTGACAACTTGACTGGTAGACAGGTGTGATTCTATTTAGAATTTACAAAGAAAAACAACAAAGAAAAATGAGATTATATCATAGTGATAATATGTTAATCATTTTTTTTTTTTTTTTACCTAGGCAGATGGAAGTGAGTCAGACCTGCCAACCTCTAAAAACCTAAACGGGGAGTACCATGACAAAAAGTGACCCAAAACGGGGAGTACCATGACAAAAAGTGACCCAAAACGGGGAGTACCATGACAAAAAGTGACCCAAAACGGGGAGTACCATGACAAAAAGTGACCCAAAACGGGGAGTACCATGACAAAAAGTGACCCAAAACGGGGAGTACCATGACAAAGAGTGACCCAAAACGGGGAGTACCATGACAAAAAGTGACCCAAAACGGGGAGTACCATGACAAAAAGTGACCCAAAACGGGGAGTACCATGACAAAAAGTGACCCAAAACGGAGAGTACCATGACAAAAAGTGACCCAAAACGGAGAGTACCATGACAAAAAGTGACCCAAAACGGGGAGTACCATGACAAAAAGTGACCCAAAACGGGGAGTACCATGACAAAAAGTGACCCAAAACGGAGAGTACCATGACAAAAAGTGACCCAAAACGGAGAGTACCATGACAAAAAGTGACCCAAAACGGAGAGTTCCATGACAAAAAGGGACCCAAAACGGAGAGTTCCATGACAAAAAGTGACCCAAAACGGAGAGTTCCATGACAAAAAGTGACCCAAAACGGGGAGTACCATGACAAAAAGTGACCCAAAACGGGGAGTACCATGACAAAAAGTGACCCAAAACGGGGAGTACCATGACAAAAAGTGACCCAAAACGGAGAGTACCATGACAAAAAGTGACCCAAAACGGGGAGTACCATGACAAAAAGTGACCCAAAACGGGGAGTACCATGACAAAAAGTGACCCAAAACGGAGAGTACCATGACAAAAAGTGACCCAAAACGGGGAGTACCATGACAAAAAGTGACCCAAAACGGGGAGTACCATGACAAAAAGTGACCCAAAACGGAGAGTACCATGACAAAAAGTGACCCAAAACGGGGAGTACCATGACAAAAAGTGACCCAAAACGGGGAGTACCATGACAAAAAGTGACCCAAAACGGAGAGTACCATGACAAAAAGTGACCCAAAACGGGGAGTACCATGACAAAAAGTGACCCAAAACGAGGAGTACCATGACAAAAAGTGACCCAAAACGAGGAGTACCATGACAAAAAGTGACCCAAAACGGGGAGTACCATGACAAAAAGTGACCCAAAACGGAGAGTACCATGACAAAAAGTGACCCAAAACGAGGAGTACCATGACAAAAAGTGACCCAAAACGGAGAGTACCATGACAAAAAGTGACCCAAAACGGAGAGTACCATGACAAAAAGTGACCCAAAACGAGGAGTACCATGACAAAAAGTGACCCAAAACGGGGAGTACCATGACAAAAAGTGACCCAAAACGGGGAGAAATAAGGCAAAATAGGAAAAATTGTGCACAATGAAAGCTTTACCCATTTTGACAAGGGGAGGCCCCACTCGGTCACGAATGACCATGGTTTTGCACCTAGAAAGTTTCCCCCCGAGGCACAAGCCCCGGCAAGGTTGATTGAGCAAGACCAGCAGTCGTCCATGTATACCAGTCTCCCTCTCCACGCCACTGATGATGTCCAAGGGAAAGGCTAAGGCTAATACAGCTTGGTACCAGTGATGTCGCAACTGATATATGCACTATATATATATTATATACACACTACATGGCGGTGGATTGGCAGTATCGGTAGAGGTTCGGTAGAGGTTCGGACGCCATGCTTTGACGCATAGAGTTACGGCCCTTGCCATTCTGAGTTCAAATCCCGCCGAGGTTAACTTTGCCTTTCATCCTTACGGGGTCGATAAAATAAAGTACCAGTAATGTACTGGGTAATTTTCTGGCCTTGTGCCAATAGTAGAAACAATTATATACACACTACTTATATTATATATACACTACTTATATTATATATACACTATGTACAGTATATATACACTACTTATATTATACTGTATATACACTGTGTACAGTATATATACACTACTTATATTATATATACACTATGTACAGTATATATACACTACTTATATTATATATACACTGTGTACAGTATATATACACTACTTATATTATATATACACTATGTACAGTATATATACACTACTTATATTATATATACACTGTGTACAGTATATATACACTACTTATATTATATATACACTATGTACAGTATATATACACTACTTATATTATATATATACACTATGTACAGTATATATACACTACTTATATTATATATACACTATGTACAGTATATATACACTACTTATATTATATATACACTGTGTACAGTATATATACACTACTTATATTATACTGTATATACACTGTGTACAGTATATATACACTACTTATATTATATATACACTATGTACAGTATATATACACTACTTATATTATATATACACTATGTACAGTATATATACACTACTTATATTATATATACACTGTGTACAGTATATATACACTACTTATATTATATATACACTGTGTACAGTATATATACACTACTTATATTATATATACACTATGTACAGTATATATACACTACTTATATTATATATACACTATGTACAGTATATATACACTACTTATATTATATATACACTGTGTACAGTATATATACACTACTTATATTATATATACACTATGTACAGTATATATACACTACTTATATTATATATACACTGTGTACAGTATATATACACTACTTATATTATATATACACTATGTACAGTATATATACACTACTTATATTATATATACACTATGTACAGTATATATACACTACTTATATTATATATACACTATGTACAGTATATATACACTACTTATATTATATATACACTGTGTACAGTATATATACACTACTTATATTATATATACACTATGTACAGTATATATATACTACCTACATTATATATACATTATGTACATTTTATATACACTATGTGTACAGTATATATATAGTGTTGTCCAAGGGAAACGCAATGGCCGATACAGCTTGGCACCAGTGACGTCGCAACTCATTTCTACAGCTGAGTAAACTGGAGCAACGTGAAATAAAGTGTCTTGCTCAAGGACATAACGCATCACCCGGTCCGAGAATCGAACTCACAACCTCTCAATTGCAAGCCCAATGCTCTAACCACTAAGCCATGCGCCTCAAAGGCTTTTGAAAATCTCCCTGTCGGACGGGGGGTTGAGTTAATAGGCCTGGTGAGTGGTCTGTGATACGGTGTATTATTGTCTCACGTAGGGGTGTAAGCCATCTAACTCCATTGGTCTCACACTGGATGAAATGTGGGACCGTGTCACTGCTTTTCAATAATATACTAGTTTCTAATTTAAGTACAAGATCAGTAATTGGATGAGGAATAAATTGATAACATTGGCCCTCATGTTTTACTGATACTTTATTCAAACCTGTCAACTCTCTCCGTCAGGCGAGGGAGATCTCCCACCCACTTTGGGGTGGGTAAGAGATGTCTTTTCTTGTGAAAATGAGTATAGCTTTCATTATTTAAAATATCTAAGGGCGGTGGATTGGCAGTATCGGTAGAGGGTCGGACGCCATGCTTTCCAGCATAGTTACGTCCCTTTATGATCTGAGTTCAAATCCCGCCGAGGTTGACTTTGCCTTTCATCCTTACGGGGTCGATAAAATAAAGTACCAGTAATGCACTGGGTAATTTGCTGGCCTTGTGCCTAAAGTAGAAACAATTATTTAAAATCTCTATGGGCGGTGGATTGGCAGTATCGGTAGAGGGTCGGACGCCATGCTTTCCTGCATCGTTACGTCCCTTTACGGTCTGAGTTCAAATCCCGCCGAGGTTAACTTTGCCTTTCATCCTTACGGGGTCAATAAAATAAAGTACCAGTAATGTACTGGTTAATTGCTGGCCTTATGCCAATAGTAGAAACAATTATTTAAAATCTCCCTATTTTCCCTCATTTTTCCCCGTTTTGGGTCACTTTTTTTTCATGGTATTCCCCATTTGAGTTTTTAGAGGTTGGCAGGTCTGTTTATTTTGTAGACCCCAGAAGGTAAAGTTAACCTCAGCAGGCTTTGAAGTCCGAATGTACATATCCTCAATAAATACCGTAAATCATTTTATCCAACGTTTTAACGATTAACTTATTGAGATAACAAACATATCACGTGATCCACGTGACAGGTGAAATGTGTCCGAACACGGAAGAGCCGAACTCCCACTGTCATCGCCTCCATCTCTCTCGCCCTACCCATTTCTCTGTATAGAGAGCAAATGGGATCCCGCTTGCTGGCCGCCCCACAGCCCCGGCGGACAGAATTGAGAAGGCGTTTCCCCGGAGGATGGCAAGGGAGAGGCGCTGGAAGAGCCATTCCATCTCGCGAGGCTCGCACCTGCGGCTGGCCAGCTCAGCGCCTATTGTGGTGAGTAGGGAGGTAGCCCAAGGGCCAAGGGCACCAGAAGTCTCCACTGTCAAGGGTACGACCGCAAACCTGTCGGAGAGCGACCGGTACTTGGAGAGTTTGCCCTTCTCAGCCCGAAGTGCAGCAGAACCTGTTGCAACCATTTTTAAAAAATCATGTGGAGGTTTAATTTACGCTAGTTTGTAGAGTTAGAGTTCAAATCGTACCTACTGTACAAATTTGAGAATCATCTCTTTGAAGTCAAAAGAATGAATTGACCAGTGTTTGAGTCAACTAATAAAGAAGTCAAGTTTCCTATTTTTTGTATAAGATGTATATGTATTGATAAGGGATTTCATTATTTTATTAACCTTCCGGAAAGATAAAAATCAATGTCAACCCTAGCAACAGATTTTACAGGCAAAACCAACCGGAAAGAGACCCAGGAGTAGACCCCGAGCAAGATGGCTGGATAATATGCATGAGCTTGGCTGATCACGCTTGGGGATCTAGCCGGATCTGTTGGAGACAGTTGCTTCTGACAGGACTCGCTGGAAGGAGTGTTTTGAGGACTCTGCCCTGCCCTCACGACCATCTCGAGAAGAAGAAGAAGAAGAAGAAGAAGAAGAAGAAGAAGAAGAAGAAGAAGAAGAAGAAGAAGAAGAAGAAACCGTGTACTTTGGAAGAAGAAGAAGAACCCCAGCATAATTTAAACTCGGAACCGCCACATTGCTGTTCTTTGAGGAAATATTGATTAATTGTTTCAGTGTCTGTTTAATTGATTGGCAAAATGTATTACATAGGCTATTGATCACACCACTACACCACTCTTGCTACTCCCTAACGCTTGAATTATTAGGTGAGTAGCTTCACAACCAACGATAATAGGACAACATAAAGGTCTACATTTGGAAGGTTCTAACGCTTCAATTATTAGGTGAGTAGCTTCACAACCTGCGATAATAGGACAACATAAAGGTCTACATTTGGAAGGTTCTAACGCTTCAATTATTAGGTGGGTAGCTTCACAACCTGCGATAATAGGACAACATAAAGGTCTACATTTGGAAGGTTCTAACGCTTCAATTATTAGGTGAGTAGCTTCACAACCTGCGATAATAGGACAACATAAAGGTCTACATTTGGAAGGTTCTAACGCTTGAATTATTAGGTCGGTAGCTTCACAACCAACGATAATAGGACAACATAAAGGTCTACATTTGGAAGGTTCTAACGCTTGAATTGTTAGGTGGGTAGCTTCACAACCAACGATAATAGGACAACATAAAGGTCTACATTTGGAAGGTTCTAACGCTTCAATTATTAGGTCGGTAGCTTCACAACCAACGATAATAGGACAACATAAAGGTCTACATTTTGGAAGGTTCTAACGCTTGAATTGTTAGGTGGGTAGCTTCACAACCTGCGATAATAGGACAACATAAAGGTCTACATTTTGGAAGGTTCTAACGCTTCAATTATTAGGTGAGTAGCTTCACAACCTGCGATAATAGGACAACATAAAGACAAAATTGCTTTTGGAGTCATTCCTGGATTAGAAGTTCTGAAGCTTAAGCTTAGTCTCATAGTAGATCAGCTACTAAGCTCAAGTGAAACCAATGACAAGAAAGTACTAACAAAGCTAACATCAATACTAATCCACCTATCACCCCCAATTAACTTAACAACCTAGTCTGGGAAAAATTGTAGAAGCGGTGGATACTGTCATTCTCCTTCAGACTAATCATTTATCGACATGTTTTCCATAATACCTGATACAGTCGTAGGGGTACTGTCATGAAATACTTGGTATTTAAACAGGGCGAAGTCCAAAACCCCTTTCAAGGTCTGAATGCATCCAATTTCTTCCAGAGAAAGGTAATGAGAGAGGGTGAAAAAGAGAGGAAGTGATAAAGAGATACAGCGGAAGAATCGAATCCAGTATTGGTACTTTATTTATCGACCTCCAAAGGATGAAATGCAAAGTCAACTCCGGCTTGATTCGAACTTAGAACTCAGAGAGCTGAAATGAATAATACAAGGCATTCTATGCGACACCCTAATGGTTATGCCATTTCACCGCCTCAGACAAAGTATCACTCTCTCTCTCTCTCTCTCTCTCTCTCTCTCTCTCTCTCTCTCTCTCTCTCTCTCTCTCTCTACTAAGTCTGAGGCGGTGAAATGGCATAACCATTAGGGTGTCGCATAGAGTGCCTTGTATTATTCATTTCAGCTCTCTGAGTTCTAAGTTCAAATCAAGCCGGAGTTGACTTTGCATTTCATCCTTTGGAGGTCGATAAATAAAGTACCAATACTGGATTCGATTCTTCCGCTGTATCTCTTTATCACTTCCTCTCTTTTTATATATATATATATATATATTTTATATATATATATATATATATATATATATATATATATATATATATATATATATATATATATATATATATATATTTATATATATATATATATATATATATATATATATATATATAAAATGGCGAGCTGTGTGGTTGCAATTATGTATAATGAAAAATAAAAGTTACGGGCGAAAGAAGGGGACTATCCATCGTCAGTTGTCTGCTAGGAATCATAGGTATTTCATATGAAGAGACAGAGAGAGAGAATTCCAGCCGTCAGCACCGCAGACTATATATATATATATATATATATATATATATATATATATATATATATATATATATATATATATATATATATATATATATATATATATATATATATATATATATATATATACGATATTAAATAAATGGAAATTATATTTATAAAACCATATTTATTTCATTATATATATTTCAGGGATATCATATTCAGGGATATCATATTAAAAATATGTTATGCCTTCTTCAGACAAAATACAATATAAACAGTCTTATAAATCAACTTTTTCAGACTACCAAATCAACTTTTCAAATGCAAGTCGAAGTTGAAAGGTATGTCGAATCTATCTATTTATAAGACTGTTTATATTGTATTTTGTCTGAAGAAGGCATAACATATTTTTAATATGATATCCCTGAAATATATATAATGAAATAAATATGGTTTTATAAATATAATTTCCATTTATTTAATATCGTAAATATACTCCAAATATTTGTTGAGTGCTTTTATATCAGTTATAAATATTTACTCGTTGTAACCCAACAATTTAAATAAAACTTTGCATATATATATATATAGTAGAATAATCGAGTATCGAAAAATCGGCGCACGAGTTCACGATAAACAAAATTCGAGATGAGCGGCAGAGGGCTCTATAATTCAAATAAATTAGAGCTATAACTATCGTTAAATACCGTCACACGTAGAATATGTCTACAATCAACCAAATAACCGATAAGTTCGATATGGAAGATTCGGGACACTCAGATAAATTATCAATAAATCAATAAATGAAATGATATATATATATATATGTGTGTGTGTGTGTGTGTGTGTGTGTGTGTGTGTACAGGGCTGGATTCCATGGGGGGGGGGGAGCAATTGCCCCGTGCCTTCCTGCAGTGGTGGAAATAGCCACCAGCGACGGCTGTAACAATTTATTTGTGCCATCAGCTGGACCTTTTAGTTTTTAGGATGGTTTAAATTTTTCAATTTAATGCCTGAATATATCACTTTTCAATTCCAATTATTTCCGCCAATCTAACTTTGATATGTAAAATTGTGTATTCTATTTGTGTGTGTGTGTCTATGTGTGTGTGTGCCTGTGTGTTTATGTATGTGTTTGTGTGTGTGTTTGTATGTGTGCCTGTGTGTTCGTGTGTGTGTGTATGTGTGTGTGTCTGTGTGTGTGTGCCTGTGTGTGTGTGTGTATTTGTGTGTGTGTGTGTGTGTGTGTCTGTATGTGTGTGTCTGTGTATATGTGTGTGTATGTGTGTGTCTGTATGTGTGTGCCTGTGCCTGTGTGTATGTGTGTGTGTGTGTGTGTGTGTGTGTGTGTGTGTGTGTGTGTGTGTGTGTGTGTGTGTGTAACTGATAAAATATAAATTGAATTAATAGGTAAATTTAAGTCACTTACTGATTTTGACTGAAAACAATTGGATGTATAGGAACATAAATAAATATTATATATCCTTATTGATTCCTCTTCGTCAGAAAGGTAAGTTACAAGTGATTGGTATTTTCACTAACATTAGATCATAAACATTTTCGATAGTTCGGTGATGGTTTTATGAATCTAGAAACACTCAGAGCTTGTGAGGTGAAAGACCAAAGACTGAGAGTAAAGGGGAGATTCTTTTTTTTAAAAGCACTTACATGTATATACATGCATGAACAAACAAACTTATAAACACAACATACGTAAATACACATACACTCCTATATGCGTGAGTGTATTACGATACAATTTTAAAATATCATTTTAAAAACCAACACCCACAGAATTATTCTATTTGGTAAG
This sequence comes from Eledone cirrhosa, assembly GCA_964016885.1. Lineage (NCBI taxonomy): Eukaryota > Metazoa > Mollusca > Cephalopoda > Octopoda > Eledonidae > Eledone > Eledone cirrhosa. The sequence continues at coordinate 14,852,779 of OZ024750.1, read as the reverse complement.
CTAAGTTGTTTTTTTTGTTTTTTTGTTTTTTTGTAATTATAATTTTGGGTTTCTATTTCTGTGTGTGAATAAATTCACATACATACAAAAGGTTACACGCATTCATATATATATATATATATACATACATATATACATACATACATACATACACACGCACTTCCTTACACTAACAAATACAAGCCAACACATACAAAACAGACAATGAGACACAATTATTTCCACATTCATGAACACGGTGTGTGTGTGTGTGAATCACCGTGTTATTCACACACACACACACACACATATATATATATACACACACACACACACAAATGCAGGCAGAGGTGCCTCCAAACTAGAAATAGTACTCGTAAAGATGGATCAGAGGTGCAAGACTTGTTAAACCGGATTGTCAACATATTTTCATTATGATCAACTAAGTTTAGTGGACAAACGTGTAAAATAACAAAACAGCTTAAACACCTCATGTAGTAGTAGTAGTAGTAGTAGTAGTAGTAGTAGTAGTGGTGGTGGTGGTGGTGGTGGTGGTGGTGGTGGTGGTGGTAGTTGTGAAAGGATGAGGTGGGAGGGTAAACAGAATTAAAAGGGTGAAAAACAGAAGACGATCCTCAATCATTGTCTCCCTTACCATCCTCCGGGAAAACGCCTTCTCCATTCTGTTCGTCGGGGCTGTGGGGCAGGCCAACAATATGACTTAACCCCTTCTGTACCTTATAGTACTAACTCCTTACTTTGTAACTGTTACCATATCCCACTTATCATTACACAGTTGTTGGTGTTGATAAAATGACCCCTAATCTGTTTATTAGATTTCCATTCACATATAGAATATGTTGTAGGAAACGTCTTTTAACTTTTAAAGCATATTTATTACTATTGGGGCCGTAAACTGTATTAAAAACAAAAATGTATATATATATGTGTGGCCCCGTAACTCCTGAGGAAGTGTTAGGGGCGCCGTATTGACATACGGAGTTTTAGGGGTATTTTTTTTAACCTGGCGGAACCCACCCCTCTCCAAGCCTGATTACAGCAGATTTCTTTCAGAGAAAGATAGAAAGTGAGAGAGAGGAAATGACAAAGATATATAGAGGAAGAATTGACCCTAGTACTAGACTGGTACTTTTTTTTTATCGACCTCGAAAGGATGAAAGGCAAAGTTGACCTTAGCGGGATTTGAACTCAGAGAGTAGAGAGCTGTTATACACAGTGCGTATATATTATAAAGTTATGTGTTATTAAAAATGAATTGTCAAATGAGTTTCTTTTGGCATGTTGTTCTATTGTTATTTAACGAGACATATATCCATGAAATGATAGAAACCTGTTTTTTTAAAGGATAGTGGGTGTCGATGATTGGTATATTAATAGATCATTGCATTGCTAAGGTAGATTTGGTTTATCAGAAACATTGGAGGGATATAAAACTTATAAAGATATGAGAAAAACATATGCCGTCATTTCTGAGTTAAATCGAATTCCTCGTGTGTTTCCTTTCGTTTTACACATTGGGTTGGGGAGGGTAAACTCTCCAAATATCGGTCGCTCTCCGAGAAGTTTGGGGTAGAGCCCTTAGCAATGGGGACTTCTGGTGTCCTTGACCCTAGGACCACCTCCCTACTCACCACCATTGGCACAGTGTTGGCTACCCGCAGGTGTAAGCCTCACGAGTCTCCTTCACCATCCTCTGGTGAAACGCCTTCTCTATTCTGTCCGCCGGGACCGCGGGACGGCCAGCGCGTGGGTCCTTATTGGCTCATAATAGTGAGAAATGGGGAGAGCGGGAGAGACGGAGGCAGTGACAATGGGAGTTTGGTTCCTTTGTGATTGGACCTGGTGTATATGTATATCTACAAAGCGAATATATATATTCAGACGACATCACGTTATTGATGTGTCATTCAGCACTGTTTATGGCAAAGAAAGTAATCTCAAGAAAATTCAGTTAGTGAAAATCACAAATTGTAATCGAAGGGAAGTAACCGGAGTAAAGCCACCCCAGTAAAGTCTATACTAAGTAGCTAGCTGGTGAACAGTGCGGTTTTCGCCCCGGACGAAGCCCAACAGACCAAATATTCACACTGCGGCAAATCTTCGAGAAATCTTGGGAGTATTTGTAGACCTCGAAAAGGCATATTACCGCGAACCTTGAGACCTGCTATGGAGAGTTCTGCAGGGGTATGGGATCGTGGTCAGCTTCTTATTGCCCTGATGTCTCTATACGAGGAAACCCAGAGGTAGACCCCGAGCAGGATGGTTGGATAACATCCATGAGCTTGGCTGGTCACGCTTGGAGATCCAACTGGATCAGTTGGAGAAGGTTGCTTCTGACAGGACCTGCTGGGAGGGGTGTTTGAGGACTCTGCCACCCATGACCCTCTCAAGAAGAAGAAGAAGAAGAAGAAGAAGAAGAAGAAGAAGAGGGGAAGTAACCGATAAATTTATTAAAATGGTTGTATCCCTTATAAAACTTAAGATATGTTCAATTCTAAAATTGAAATTAATAGAGCATTTATTGTTATAATTAAGAAATTGTTCGACAAGAAAGTAATTATATAATTACAGTTTGACAGCAAGATAATAGCACGTTAATGAAGCTGTAAGTTTAGGTAGATGTAGTGTAAAAAGAGAATGGGCATATTAAATTGTCTCTACTTACTTACACACGCACACCACATATTACTACACTTCACACAATTATGCATTTATGGTGGCTGTGTCACTTATATAAAATATATTTATTTGCATCTCTGCATTATCTGAATCGCTAAAATTCATCGTTTTAAATTTAATTTTAGATGTAATAATTTTTTAGATAAGTCTTTTCTCCGCTACATATAAGTCACATCTATTGCTTAAAACCTCTCCATTCGTATTTAGATCGGGGTCACCATTCTTTCTAATCACTCCTTTCCATCTCAGGTGGTCAGTGTTAACATGTACATTGAAGTCTCCCATGAGGATATATGATTCAGTCTTATCAACATCTAACGTTGCAGTGACTTCATCAAGGAAGGAGCTGTATACGGACTCCTTGTTTGGTGCATAAACTTGCACTGCCCACAGAGACCTATCTTTCAGCTTAAACTTTAAGAGGCAAATCCTCCCTCCTGATGGTATCCCGTCCATAACACATTCTGACAGTTGAGGGCTTGTGAGTATCCACACTCCCACCTGTGCAGTCATTTCTGGCACCACACCTGAATAGTGAAGTTTCTATTCTTTATCCAAATCTACAGTATCAGAGCCACGGAACTTTGTTGAGGAAGCCCCAACTATATCTAGTCAGTAGCATCTAGTCTCTTCCACTATTTCCTACTCTTTACTTGTAAGGGTTGTGATGTTCCAAGTTCCAACTTTCAAGGTTTTCTCTTTGGGGTCTCGGGATACGCAATCTTTGTGAGTTCATCCCACACCTCCCATGAAGGTGACAAGCCCATCGCCAGTTTGTGCAGCATGAAATGGAGACTGCAATCTATTTTTCGACAGGCCGATCACGAATACAAGCGGCTGAAATGGGGTTCCTCAGAAGGGGATTTGGAGTAACATTACTCGATAAAGTCATTCCAGGTAGAGCCGCTTCTTCCCCGAATTGAGAGATCACAGCTCCGATATTATGGGCATGTGGTAAAATCGCAGGACAGATTTTACGGGCGAGACCAACCGGCAGGAGACCCAGGGGCAGACCCTGAGAAAGATAGTTGCATAATATCCATGAGCTTGGGTGGTCTCGCTTGTGTGTGTGTGTGTGTGTGTGTGTGTGTGTGTGTGTGTGTGTGTGTGTGTGTGTGTGTGTGTCTTGTTTGCTTCTTGTCTTACACAGTGGTGCAACCATTGTGAATATACCCAAAATGTATGTTTACGAGAATTTTGAAGGAAATCACTATAAGAGTCAAGATCTTGGAAAAGATAGATTTATTAATGTTTTTTAGTTTTAGTTACCCAATAAAAGGGATAAAGAGGTAAAAGAAGTACAAATTAACAGAGTGAACTAAAATCATTTGCAAGTTATGTTTAATGGGACCGGACTTTGTAATGTATTCCATTTAAATAAATTAGAAGTATAATACGATTATCAGTAAAGTTGATAAGCATGCACAGAAAACATATCTAATTTTATTACATATTCATATGACCTTATTACTTTTAGTTGCTGCAATGATTTTCAATGATTTTCAATGATTTTCAATGATTTTCACTTATAATGATTTCATAGTTCGTCCTTAACCTCATTTGCTTTTCTTTACCGTGGCCTACCTTCCGTTAAAGCAAAGCATGGTGTCCGAACATCTACCGATACTGCCAAATAATGATGGATTTTTCTGGAGTTACAGGAGCATCCTCTTTACACGTTTCAAATATTATTACTTTTTTCCTTCTGTCTGTAGTAACTTCATTTGTTCTCATAAATCTTTGAAATATATCTACTTTACTTATCAGATGTTGTATGTGTTTTCAGTTTGTATTTTTAACATTATGCTTTATAAGTGAAGGTGTGTGGTTTAGTGGTTAGAGAATTGTATTTGCAACTGGGAGTTCGATTCCCGGACCGGATGATACGTTATGTCCTTGGGCAAGACACTATATTTCACGTTGCTTTTTCTGCCACGAGTTGCGACCGGTAGATAGTATTATCAATGGAAAGATGAATGGAAAGATAGTTTCCTTGGTTCGATTTAACGAGTTCCACCCCAGCTTTGTAAGCGAGTGAGATTTGAGATTTTGTCGATCGAACTCTATATTATACGGATGAATGTAAACACCTAATCACTGACGACATGATAGAGATGATAATAGTCATGAATAATAAATAGGGGGTAAATTTGGTAGAAACATTTGTTAGTCCCTGTTTTCACTATATTTTGAGTTTATATTCCACAGGAGTTGTCATTGCATTTCATACATTTACATATCAATTAAATATATACCAGTAATTCGCTGAATCGATTCACTTAATTTCATCCCACCATTGCAAAAATTGGCGTTGTGTCGAGTCAAATGAAATTGGTATTGTGTTTGATATGGAGTGTATTTTATTAAATCTACTGCAATAACAGATATTCGTTCATTTATTCACTCTCTGTATAATAAACCAACAAACTACTCGCCAATATCCAGTTAGCTTGGTGCACTACATCTGATTCGTTTCCTTTCTCATTTTATCGATATTACTATTGTGTAATTGGAGACAAGTAAATGTTCTTATTTTGCCAAATACACATGGTTAACAGAGTGCTAAAGTGACATGGTACAAATTCCTGACTCTCCATACCAGAAATCAATCCATGATTATAATGATTGTGGTGATAGTGTTTTTCTACTTGATCTAGCAGGTCCACGAGCCTAGTTTCTCATTCCGTTTGTCTACCTATAATATTTATTCTCGACTGTGGGTTTAATTATTTGAAAGCTAAGTGTCTTGCCCATAGGCTTAGCTCTGAATTAGAGATGAGATACAAGTAATTGACCTTTTAATTGGATAAATTTTATCAACTAGAAAGGAATCAAAACATTTATACTTTTCGTAGATCAAGATGAAGCTTTTGTAACTATTTCTCACAAAGTTGAAATCAATGCAATGCTTGTGGTTAACTAATTGCAATCATTGCAGATAAGTAATGCAGGATTAAACTTCAAGAGAGTTGAGGTGTGTAACCTAGTGGTAAGGATGCTGGATTTACGATCATAATGTGGGTTCGATTCCTGGGTTCGATTCCTTGAGTATTGTGTTCTTGAGAAAAACATTTCATTTCACGTTTCTCCAGTATACTCAGTTGAAAATGAGTACCACCAATAGCTGGGGGTTTAACCCTGCGATGAACTGGTGGCTTGCATTCACGATCGCTTAACGCCACGAAAACCGGGATAAGCATTGACCTGATAAGCTTCCGGGCTCGAGACAGACTTTAGACTTAGAAACTTCAAGAAATGAGATCAATTTTAGTTCAAATTGTCGCCAATTCTCTTCACTTAATTCATAAATACATTTGAAAACAGCAGAATCTTATTTGCCTTTGTCTGTATTACTGGAGGAATGTATCAAATATAATATATTCAACAGACGCAGGCCTGGATGTGTGGTTAAGAAGTTCGTTTCGCAATTTCCCAGCATTGCTCCTTGGGGCTGTCTTCTACTATAATCTCTTTCGTTAATGCCTTCTAAGTGAAATTTGGTAGGCGGAAAGTGCGCAGAAGCCTGTCGCGTTGTAACACTGGTGTTGTAACACTGGTATGTCCTCTCCTAGGGTTAGGCCTAGGCAGTGTTTGTATTCAAAGCTAGTAATATCTATGCAGTATTTCCTCTTCACGTCACCCATGTTGTCTACGGGAAGGGAAAGTGACGGTGCTGTCACATGAGTTGCCGGAACGAAATTGAAAACCATATCGAACTGTTTTGGGGACTCAGACTCCAGATTTACCCTCAAGGTTTAATCCCAAAGTTTTTTTTTTTCGTGCAAAATTTTGAGATTAGGGTTTGCTAATTCTAAATGAACTGCTTTCCAAAAACTGATGTGTTTTATCTAGCCAAATCACTGGTTTTAGGGATACCAGCATCTGACTCCGTCCTTTCTCTTGTTAAAAGAAATAGTTCCGCCAGACTTAGCGGTTAAGCCTCACGAGAGGGGAAGGAGTTGAACTTTGTGGTCAATGGGTGTTTGAGACGCATGCTATGTATCCTTTTTTAGTAGAGGGAGCTTGTTCCCACCAACACTCTTCGTTTTGACACATTTAGGACGTCCCGGTCGTTATTTCAGGGGAGATAACTATTGTTTAGAGAAATTTATTTTCCATGTATTTTTTTCATGGATTTATATTTGTTTGGAAAAATAATTCTTTATGAGAATTAGTATGCTATACTTTCCAGAAATAATTTATGGCTGTTAACTAGCTTTTTATTTCCACTCGATGATGTAAGTGTTAAATGTTTATATGTGAGTCTATGAGTTTACATGAAAGGAAACATTATCACGTAAACATACGAATTACTGTGTAACGAAGATTCGTCTGTAAAGAGAAGTACTCTACTGTCAAAATATTATAAAAAACGTAAAAGTAATAAGTGTTGATTATTTATACTTCTTCCATCAAAAAACTTATTCCCGTCAAAATAGTATTTACTGTAATGACGGTTTCTGAATTAGGCAAGAGGAAGGGGAAAGTTGATTAAATCGATCCCTAGTATGTGACTGGTGATTTATTTTATCGATCCAGTAAGGATGAAAAGCAAAGCTAACTTCGGCGGGATTTGAACTTAGAACGTATAGGGACGTAACTTTATGCCGCGAAGCATGTTGTTCGAAGCTCTACCGATTCAACCAATCCACCACCCTTTTTATTTACTCTAATAACGAAACCATTTCTTACAAGATATATCTCCCCTTCTTACTAGAGATAGTTGTGTTGCTATAACAACTGAATCTTTTCTCTCTCCATCATTACTACTTGTTCCTCCTCACATTCCTTTCACGGTCTACATTAGCAGCAGCATTCCGGAAGTATGTTAGAATAAATCTTGTTCTAATATGTCTCCGGTAAAAATATAATATATATAATATAGTTGACAATTACTCCCCTTTACTATAATATTTACAGTAGTTAGTTTTCTGTTATTAGTTAAACCATGGCTGCTGCGTATCGATCTGCTATTAAAACCCTTGACAAGTTGGTTCCCGCTCGTATGGTGCCATTATGGAACCATCCTGCAGGTTAGTAACCCTTTTCTTTATATATTTATATATATATATGATTTTAATAGATTCACTCGTCTTCATGAGGCAGAACGCTGCACTCACTCATCGTATATAATGCTCCACAAATTTGTGGGAGGGGAAAGTCAATTAAATCGATCCAGTGCATTACTGGTACTTTATTTTATCGGCTCCAGTGCATTACTGGTACTTTATTTTATCGGCTCCAGTGCATTACTGGTGCTTTGTTGCATCGACCCCGTAAGGATGATAGGCAAAGCTAACATCGTCTTATATAATGATTCATTACGAAACTACTACACAAACTATAAACGAACGTTTAAATAATCTGTTATATGTATTAAGTACTTTTTTTAATTTTTTGTCTCGTTTGTAAATTTCAAATCTATATGATATGAGGTAGATTTGGTCTCTATTTTAGCAGATTGAGTAATTGTTTAGAGAGAGAGAGACGCCCCTCATTGTCCCTGCTGGTAATTGAACTCGGAACGTAATGCAACGAAATAGCGCAATATCTATTTATGTGCGACTCGCTACCAAAACAATCTTGTAGGGCAAAATCAATAAAGTATCTTAAATTACCGGGCTCTTTTTTATGATCCCTTAATAAGAGGTAGCTTGGTCTAAATTTAGAAGTTTATCATTCGTCTCTCAGTTTACTGGGGTGGGTGTACTTTACCTTGGAACGAGACTGGGATGAATTACGTCGCTGTGACCTTGTCAAAATCAGTGATTCCATTTGTTTGTTTACGTTTGTTATTCTCGTTGTTTTACTTAATAATTGCTATTTATATTTGTATTGATCATTTTATATTTTAAAACGGTAGGCATTTTATTAAAGACATGTTTATAGAATATAATTTTCATACAAATTACCTCTTTAACCCTATTGATAGCTAACCGCCCTGCATCTATGATACAGCACTACCCATGTTAAAACGTTCCAGCATCATTTTATTTTAGAAATATTTGTTAAATAATGTTCTAAATATTAGCTTACGGATGGAAGACTTAGTTATATTATTAAATTTCACCAAATGCTTAGCTATTTTCAAAATTTATCGAAACATTTCATTGGAAATCGTGTAATGTAAAGTTTAAACCATCCTACACGCTGCACGCATGAATGTGTTTTGTATGTCCCAACGTCTCTCACATTGAAACTATATACTTTTACTCACCATGTGAAAGTATATACACTTTCTATGTTTACAAACAAGAATGATGTGCAGACAACATATATAGATAGGGTGGAAGTAAAGTTCGAAGGATGAAGTTGTAACCATCCATTCTGTTACGAAAATAATCTTGCGTGAGTGTTTGTATAGTTACTAATCCAGTTTTTTTTATGTCATCCGCTGAGAGTAGCTGAAAATTAACGGAATCCGTCGAAATTAACCAAATCTTCCATGACCTTCAGTGACCCCTCCCTCCTCATTGACCGCCAGTGTCTCTCGCCCTTGAAAACTTTGGTGAAAACAATTTTGTTGTATTCGACATAAACAAAGTTTCAACTGTGGCTGCTATGGGAACATTCGCCTAAGAAGTCCAGTCATCTCGTGGAGTGTTAGTTTCCTTTTAGGACACCCCATTGCAGTATCGTATGCCAATGGTGCTCTCCCTGGTAGCCATTTCTTTTTAATATAGGTCTGGTGGGAGGGGCTGTGTCCATAGCCTTCTCAAGGCCTCTAAGACAAGGGAGTTCAATGTAGTTAGTGTACCTCTTGAATAATTTCAAGTTTGTGGCTATTGGAAAAACATGAAGGGAATTCTTGGTGCATAATGGTTAATACTGTCTGTGGGGTGAGGGCACAATATAGGTGATGGGTAAAATGTGCCTGGATGGAGGTGGTATGTGACCAGCCAGAACTGACGAGCAAAGGCCACTATAGTAATAGTCAAAAATGCTAAACACTCCACAATAAATTGGCATAAACATAGAATTTACAGTGTTTGATTTTTCCAAGTTATATCAGTTATAATAAAGATATTTAAATCGTCCCAATTTACTTGTTATACTCTGTAGAATTCCTGCCCATCCCTTACTGACATATTGAACAAGTCCATTTCCTTGATGGTGTTACCCTCCTGTCATCTTTCCTACTTATTAACTTTCGTCTTTGCTAAGTTTAGTTTTAGGCCTTTCAACTCTAGGTTCTTCCTTGCTTGAAATTTTGTCTCTAACTCTCCTACAGATTCAGCTATAAGGACTAGGTCACCAACTTTTAACAGCTCCCACAGTGCCAGTTTTAAACTACTTAGTGATGGCCTGAAGAACAATGATAAACAGGAGTGGACTGAGGAATGAGCCCTGGTGGACCCCCACCTGCATTTCAAATTCCTCACTGTACTGCTGGTTGTTCCTTTATACATGGCCTGCATGGCCCTCACAAGCCATTCATCTAAACCTAGCTTCCTAAATGCCCACAAGATTACAGAGCATAGAACCCTGTCAAAGATCTTCTCCATACCTATAAAAGCCAGATACAGTGGCTTTCCTACTTCATGTCCTTATTTGCTTTATCTAGCACACTGTTGTCAACCTTTATAGCTGGTCCCTCAGTTGGGTCTACATAGGGTAGGCCCTCGCTGTCCCATTTATTCTCTTCATTCAGCAGTCTCTCATAGTAAACCTTCCATGCATCCTTCTTTTCGGCATCAGAGAGGGCAAGTCCTCTACTATCATTTTGAACACACTTTTCCCCTGCCACATCATGATTTTCTCTAGCACGTTGTCTCGCAATCCAAAACACTTCAAACCTCTGATCTTTGCAATACAGAACATGAACAAATTTCTTTGAAAATAGAAACTCTCTAGCTACCATGGAATTTACCATAAAACAAAAGGGGTTGGGATACCAGTGTTCATATAAACCCTTGTAAACTTCATACTAATTAGCTTCAATACATTACAGAACTAGTAGGATATATTTATTACATGCAAATTGTACCTGCATACTTATATTATGGTAGTGTTAAACTCCATTCTACAATCTGACCTTTTAATATGATACAGGATGATTTTAGATGGATTTTGGAGGAATAAAAATATGTCTTATTAACATGGAAATACAGTAATTTGATTATTTTATGATTAATTCTTTTTTTTTTCTTTTAATTGTAGGTCCTAAGACTATTTTCTTTTGGGCTCCAGCTTTTAAATGGGTAATGTATTAAATTTTATTTTTTAATACAAAAATAAATGCTTTTTTATTTTGTGGGATTTGACAGCATGATGTGATGGAGAAAAAAGGTGGGGTGGAAGAGATCCTGGATAGAATTGGGGAACAGTGATGGTGAGAATAGTTGCTAAGGAGTGATGGTAGAGGAGGGACTTAGCTCAGGTTACATTCACATTTCTTATACTGGTGGGGGAGTTATTTCCAATACAACTTGTTGCCAATCCTCATACTCTTTTGTTATCTCTATCATGACATTCAGCTTGCTAAGGCTGGTCTTCACTATTTCATCCCATGTCGTCTTTCATCTACTAAATCCACAGATCCCATCTGCTAAGATTTCTCTGCACTTCATTATACAGCTGTCATCTTTTATATGCACCACATGTCCATACCAGCATATTCTTCCCCCTTACACAATACATTCAATTTCTCTTATGCCTAGTTTTTCTCTCAGTTCACTTATGCTATGTTCTTGCATGCTAAGATCACACATCCACCAAAACATACTTGCTTCATTTCTTTTAACTTTCACAAATCTTCTGCAATCAAGGCCCATATCTCACTGCCATGTAGCATTGCAGTATGACACAAACATCATACAATATATCATTCACTCTATTAAACTACTTCATTCCATACTAATATGGCATTATCCAGAACTGTTGGCTAAAGGTTTTTAAAATACCTTAATTAAAATAGAATTGTTTAATATTTAAACTACTTTTGTTTTCTTTACAAATGTTTATTTTTGTTGAAAAAAAAGTGTTTTCTGTTGTTTTCAGTCACTTGTAATTGCTGGTTTGGGGGACTTAGCTCGACCTGCTGAAAAACTTAGTCCTAAACAGTCTTCAGCTTTAATGGCAACAGGTAACTATCATTTTATTGGTCTTTGATAACTGCCTTTTTCGTTAACTATTTTTAATGTTTAATACCTTTCTATTAACCCTTTGTTGTAGTCCGAGCACTACCATCTTACAGGATGAACTGAGGGTTTTTTGTTGTGGTCCTAGCACTACCACCTTACAGAATGGACTGGTGGCTTTTTATGTCATAGCAATAACACTACAATATGAAAGCATAATGATTTTAGAGAAATTCTGTAACCAACAATATCATATTTGTTGTGGTATCAGTTATTTTAACTCTTTACTTTCAGGTCTTATCTGGTCTCGGTACTCAATGGTTATAATACCTAAAAATTACAGTTTATTTGCTGTAAATGTATTTGTTGCTCTTACTGGAATGTATCAGTTGAAGAAGATAATAATGTAAGTTTGCCCTTTTTTTTATATTTTCTACCTCTTACATAATGAATAAGAGTTTGTGTTTTTTTACATTATTTTCAAAGTTGATTCACCCTGAGTGCAGATGGAAACATTTTTTAATGTTAACTTTCATAAGTTTTCTGTTTTGTTTATTTGTTTTGTTTTGTTTTTTGTTGTTTTTTTCGTTCTATTCTGAATCGAAAACACAAATTTAAGGGATATTTAAGCTCTTTTCATCCTTACCAGGTCGATAAAATAAAGTACCAGTAATGCACTAGGGTCAATTTAATTGACTTTCCCCTCCCCAGAAATTGTTGGCCTTGTACCTAAATCAGAAACCAATATAACTGATTAATCTGTCTCTGTTTTTCAGGCACCGTTATCAGCAGAAATCATGAGTTTGAAATACTGACTGCAAAATATGTATATTTTGTTTTGAAATGTTTAATATAAAAAGAAAGGAAAGCAATTTATTTGAATATTTGGAATAACTATTTCTTAATTTACACGGTGGCCATGGTGATGCAATAAATTAAGTTTTATCTATTAAATATTTGTTGTTTTTATTTAAAATTCTCTATGGCATCCTCCCACCCATTAGCCATACCATCTGTGTCCAATGTCTTAAACTTGCAGGTCATGTCATGAGAGGCACCGAACCTGCTACAAAACCTTTACTATGGGAGGCCACTAATGTGAAACACAAATATGGAAAACCTCTCAAGACATTAAAGAGATTCATTGTGGGAGATGCAGAACTATCTGTTGAAGAACTGAGGCAGTTTATGTTGGATCATGTGAGATGGATATTATCACAAAGAAGTGGATGAATTTAGTAGTAGTTAGTATTAGTTGTATTTAGCCACAAGTTAGCTCTGACATTACTTTAGCATTTACATTACTCTATATTTACCGTTGTATTTTTGCGGTAAAGGATTGTTCTCACATAATATCGAATCTATGAGATTTTGATACTATTTATTTTGAGAACAATACCTTAACATCAGTATGAGTGGCCGATTACAGATGGTTTGAACAGAAAGAGGTGAGAGAATTCTGGCCAGATATGGCAGGTTTAAATGCTAAAGGATTAAACAACTAACTGTGCTCCACAGATTCACAGATATACAATGCGCCTACTTAATAGAAGGTCATATTGAGCATTCTGACGTGTTCGATGTAAGATCATAGAAATAGTGGAAAATATATGGATAGAATAAAGGGTTCTGATTATAACTGATGTACAACCCACAGCAGATCTTTAGAAACATTACCAATGTTAAGCCTGACAATACTTTTGGCCTTTCATAACACATAAGTTAACCAAAACTACATTGCAAGGAACAGGATTCCTTTTCGATATGATCAGTTACTAGACTTTTACAAGGATTTGATCGAACTCACTTTATAGTAGCAGTAGAAAACAGAGAGAAAAAAAACATCACAGTATTGCTTACATATCTGAAACTCTGCTGGTGCTACACAAATGTATTTGACTGCATTCAATAGTTAAATTATTGACTAAAGTATGGGAATAATATATTTCAATCTTAATAGACTTCTTCAGCGAAGCATGGATTTCACCATACTTTTTGGAATACAAGTGTTCATTATTGTAAATTTACTTTTTGGTTTTCTTTGATGAGTCCTGTGAAATTTATGCTTTCCTGAGGAAGCCTAATAAAATTGAAGCATATCTGGAATTATTCAGCAAAATGTGAATACAGTTAGGGGTTTACTGAAGAACAGGATGCAAACTCTTAGAAATTGAAGTCTCCCATTTTGGCTGAAAGAATCCAATTAATATTAGTCATTTATAAGGTGGTAAATTGGTCCCTACTTGAAACATAAACAGGGAGGCAAAAGCCTGACATTAGTGCAAACAGCATTTGAGTGTCATATCATATCCCTCCGACAACATGTACAAACCACCAAGCATAGAAGCCCATCTATTGAGCAAGTCTGTCTACATGAAGCAAATAACATCATGAGAGTTGGGAAGAAGCACCTTAAAAAATACTCCCTGCATGATAAAATACTTAAAACCAGGAAAATTGCAAGACAATACCGCATTGATTCCATGGATGAAAAGCTGTATACTTATCAGCAACAAATCATGCATGGTTATGCTACTAAAAAGTTTCAAACTGGAAGTAATATAAATAAGCAAAGTAGTCTACCTTGGGTCAAAACTGCTATATTGACTCTCTCTTTGAAGGATATGATTTTGCAACCCAAGAAAAGGAAATAAGAATGAAATACCTGATGCACAAAAGAGATAGAGATGCTACAAAACATGTAGATGTATATACATACACACACATATTTGTTTACCCACCCACACATAAATGTGCAGACATACTCAGGGATAACCATCTAGTTATATGGATGTTCATGAATAGCAAGTCTATTCTAGGTCCAATAATAAGGATTATTAGAATCAATAGGAAGGCAAACAATGTCGATGGTACACATAATTACCGTATTTCCTGGTGTCGAATATGCTACTTTTTCCCTAAAATAAGTCTCAAAAATCTACCATGCATCCTGGAGGTCGAAGGTTGTTTATTTTTTTTCAAATTTTTGGTTGTCAAAATTAGGGTGCGTCCTCGAGGACGAAGTGTCTTCGGCGCCAGGAAATACAGTAAGTACCGTAAGATGAAAAGACAGGAGATACTTAAATAGTATATAAGGTGAGAGTAAAATTAAAGTTAATCAGATTCAAGTGTATTAAAAAAGGAGTGAAAGGTTCTATGTGGACCAGAAGATACAATTTCGTTTCTAAAATTAATGAGATTAATTTTAGAGGTTACTATTTCTAATACTTCTGTCAAGCATAGATTACATCTAGTTTTACTTTCAGTATATAACTTTGCTGAACTAATAATAGTCCATTTCAAAGAGTACTGAATATTAACTTAACTTGTATACATACACACATAAAGTCATTTTCAGCATTCGTGTTTTGACTTGAATATACTATGTTTACATGCCTACCTATTAGATATGTGTATATATTTATACACGTTGGTGCAGTCTTGGTTACATACTCTGTATTTATACAGATATAACTTTATCATACTCTTTGGCTGCTAAGGCACTTCTTACTATGTATATACGTATCACGAACGTATATAATTTATATTATATATATGTGTATATTTTTTTTTTTTTTTTTTTTTTTTTTTTTTGCAAGATTCTTGATGTTACATCGTGTGTTGAAACAGATATTGTTGTAGTTTGGGAGGGTCATGCTGTTAATAGTAACACACGCACCTGTTAAGTTCCTACAGTTTTATTATCTATTAATTCACTCCTTGGTAGTTTAGTAATTAAATATTTAAATATAGAAGAAGAATCGACCGCAGTAATGGACTGGGACTTTTTTTTATCGACTTCGAAATGGTGAAAGGCAAAGTTGACCTCTGCGGGATTTGAACTCAGACAGCAGAAATCCGAAACGAATACCGCAAACCATTCTATCCGATGTTTTAAGGCCAATTCGTCACATACACCACAAATATACTTACCTCCAATTTCATGCCTAGAATTTTCTTCAGTTTGTAATCAAACTCTTTGAAAAATCGAAGCACTTTTACATTATTATGAAAAAATAAACGTACAATGTTATTGTAGCCCCAGGCCAATCTTCCCTCAGCCCAACCAACCCATCATCTAATGTATCATTTCTTCTCTTTTTTAAGATGGCAAGATGTGAATCAAAAGAAATTTTTAGCAGGCACTCTCATGGTTTCAAAGCATACAATGTTGCGTTGTTTAGCTTCAGATGAAGCCAGATTGAGCAGATCTATAATAAAATGCATTCCAGCCGTGGCCATCCTGCTTTTTTTCTTTTTATGTGCAGAAAACTCAGGAACCACGTTACAGATCTGCCAACCTCTAAAGCCCAAACGGGGAGTACCATGAAAAAAGTGCCCCAAAATGTGGTGACTTTACATAATTGTTTCTACGTTAGGCACAAGGCCAGCAATTAACCAGTGCATTACTGGTACTTTATTTTATCGACCCCGTAAGGATAAAAGGCAAAGTTAACCTTGAACTCAGAATGGCAAGGGGCGTAACTCTATACGTCAAAGCATGGCGTACGACCCTCTACCAATACTGCCAATCCACCTTATATAATGAAAGCTATACCCATTTTCACAAGAGAAAACATCTCTCACACACACCCCAAAGTGGGTGGAAGTTTCCCCCCCTGTGTCGAACGGGTAGAGTTGACGTTATCCAAACGTGTTCGTTCAAGATGTGGTTTAAGGAAGATTTGGCTGCTATGTTTTGAAAGTCGTCGACATGCGAGGTTATTGATGTTGATAGTGATATTAAAAAGAATTGTACGACAAGCGTTTTCTGTTTAATTCTATTATTTTATTTACTGACGTACGTATTCCATCCCATCGCTTCCACTCTCATGGAAAGATGTTGGTTGACATCTGAATTCTCAACCAACGTAACAGTGACATTCGATATAACATTTATTTCTATGACACAGCTGTAATTTGGGATAATTATCTTAGAATTCACCCCTCAAATTACAAGCGGTTTGGTGTCAAATGCGATTTTACAACCATTATTGGCAAGCATTCCCTTCTTTTCAGATGTACAAGCGGATATATACAATTTAATTTCTGTTGTGCGTGCGTCTGTGTGGTAATTTATATTATCCAGTAAGTTATACTTACGGAGTTTGAGATATATTTAGTTTTTTCTGGACAATCTAAAGTAGCAAAATGGTTTTATGTGTTTTTCTCTGTGATATTTTGTTTGTAACAACAAACCTAATAATTCAATCACAAGTTGAAGCCGTTGAAGAACGTAAGTTGTTCCACATTATACTCGTCTTGTTTTAAGCGTGGTTTCTGCCTTCTAAACTATAGTATTGTCCTCAGATATCACATATACCTGTAAGCCATTGAAGAACGTAAGTTGTTCCACATTATTCTTGTCTTGCTTTATACGTGGTTTCTATGTTTTCTAAACTATAGCATTATCCACAGATATCACATATACCTGTAAGTTTTGATATTATCCATTCATATATTACTGCTTTTCCTCTTCTCTTCCCATCCATGTTTATAGTCTTATATTAGTCTTTCTTCTCTATAAAAGCTAGTTTTTTTTTATCATTAAATGTCCAAAGTATCTACATTTTCTTTCTTTGATGGTGGACAATAAAATGTTCGTAGTTTTGCCAATCTCTCTTCTGCTCATATTCTCAAAGGTTTCCCACATCTCAATGCTTTCTTATCTATTTCATCATACTTTTGTTAATGCCCATATTTCGGCAACACATCGTAGTCTCTACTGGAAGTTTTATACGACAACGTTGTTGTTAGTCATAGCTCCTATTGACACACCAGACATGACTTCTACTTCTCTGTATATATTAGTATACAGGTTAAATAAGGTAGAGGATAGTATACAACCCTGTCTGACTTATTTCTTAATATCAAACTCTTTTGAATGACGTTTTTCCCTGTTCCGTTCTTACCACTATTGATGGTGTCCCCAGTAGTTTTGCTAATATCTGGACGTCTTTATCATAAATGTAAATCTGCAACCCATTATACTGAACAGAAAATCTAAAGTTTTCTTTAATATGGTAACTACATGTTATAGAAGTAATCGGAAATGTGAAAAAAGAACAAATATACATAATAACTAACACTTGAATATCTGAGTTTATAGACACATACCAAGCTCGTATTGAATACCTATCATTATAAAATATTTCTATATATCGCAAGTATACCAACTATTTTTGTGTGAGGTAAACAAACACCCATCTCTCATCAATAAAAGGTAAATCGTATTGTTAATTTAAGCACAAGGCCAGCAATTTGAAAGGAAGGGAAAAGACGATTAAATCGACCAGTGTATTAGTACTTTATTCTATCGACCCCGTAAGGATGAAAAGCAAAGGGCCATAACTCTATGTTACGAAGCATGGTGTCCGACGCTCTATCGATACTGCCAATCCACCGAAATACTGCCTCTTAATAATAATATGTAGTTGTAAAAGGTGACCATATATATATGTGAATGTAACAAGGTTTTAAATTACCAATATAAAAGATGCAGTGTTGCATTTAATTTGAAAGACCCAGTGCTAAATGTACCATTGTGCTTGGGTTTTTTTTTAGCACAGAGCCCCGTTGGTTAGGAAGTCCCATCTTCTCGCCAATTTTTTTTTTTACCCCCTCCAGGGCCTCATTTGTCCTAAATCCGGCTATGGAAACACCCCAAAATGCTGAAAATACTTACTAAACAAGTTGATATTTACAGATATAGCTTATTAAAGGGCTGACATTTTTACATATGTAAAAACAGCATAAAATTAGAAACAGTAATGACAAATACCATTTAATTTAGGAATAAGCAATGGCATTATTTAATATCCAATGTAATGTTTGTAAGAGTCAGAAATTCACATCACTAAAAACTTTGTAACCAGTTTAATTTCATTCAAAACAATACTGTAATGTAGAATTATAAAGAACCCACAATGATGTAAACATGGAGGAACCAGGAGGGGTTTAGCCACCCATGAATAGGGAGCAGCCTTGCACCACTGTATATATTAAAACATTGATTATTTTTAAAAGCCCTATCACATCCATGAGTACTCTTCCCATAATTTTAAGGGCATTCATGCTGACATGATTGCTACATTAGGGGATGATGCTCCAGCTTTATCAACAGTGCAAAAGTGGGTAGCTGAATTTGGAAGGGGGAGTCTTGAAGATGACCCAAGGTCTGGACATCCTGTAACTGCCAGCACCAAAGAAAATATTGGTGGTATTCACCACATGCTAATGGATGCTAGACAATTGACAAAAAAAAATCAAATAGCCAATGCTATTAGCATATCCTGAGAGTTGAGAATATTCTGCTCAGTAGTTGTCATGCCTTCTGATATGTGATCAAAAGTGCACCAGGCTGATCATCACATGACGGGAAAATTTGACATTGTTTGAGGCAGATCCAGCTGGTTTCCTTGAACGTTTCCGAACCCAGGATGAGTTTTGGGTTCATCACTTAGAAGCAGAGACAGAGATAATCCATGTAGTGGAAACACACCTCCTCCAAAGAAGGCCAAGGTCGTTTTATCTGCAGAGGTGATGGCCTCAGTTTTTTGGATGGAAAAGGCATTGTTTATTGACCATCTTCAAAAGGGCCACACCATCAATGGAGAGTACTATGCCAACTTACTGAGGCAGTAACAAAAGCCTTGTTTCATCAGAATAATGCTCGAGCACCCGTGTCCTTGGTTTCAATGGCTACTGCGTGCGACTACAGCATTGAATTGGTTGATCCTCCTCCCTATTAGCCTCATCTGTTCCTCATCATGTAAAACACTTGGCTGGGAACCAGTATTACAGTGATGATGTCATATCTGCTTTTGATTATGTTTTTAACCAACAGGATGAAAGCTTCTTCAATGGGATCCAACACTGCAAAGGGGAATATGTTGAAAAATAAACCTCATTTGGTCACATTTTACAAAAGCATCTTGGTCAGCCTATGAACTTAACCGACCAATCTCCATTTTACTTGACTTTGTTACAAATCAAAATTGGAAAATGTACCCCACTAACAGAATTTCTCGATATTTTTTCTTTTTTTTTTTTTAAATCAAGGAAAAGCTGGTTGGACATCTTGGTATCCATGGAGACCTTGCAGTAATGAATGTGGTCAAGGTGTACAGCATCGATTCCGTTGGTGTAATAATGGTACAAGAGAAACATGTATTGGAATGAAATTTGATGTGCAACCATGTGGAACAAAGCACTGTGACAGTAAGCAATTTTTGCAACCGGTTTTCAAAGCACATTCATATTTGTAAATGGTAAACTAATGAGGGGCAGATGTTTCGTTCTTTATGAGTCAATACAATAACAAGGACAGTAAAAATGGATTCAGATCTTTCACTGTGTTTTTTGGTAAATATTTCCATCTTTTGAAAAGCTTACAGCATAGTGAGTGAATAACAAAGTTTATACCAACTTTTAGCTTTTTGTAACTGAGTGATAAGTATCCTTGAAATTTGCAAGTGGGAGACTATTTCAACAAATACACAAACACACATAACTATATACAACATACACAAATCTTATAAAATGTAACCCATTAGCATTTAAATCGGCCTTATCCGGCCAGAATTGTCTCACTTCTTTCTGTTCAAACCAGCCACAACTGGCCATTCATACCGATGTTAAGGTATTGTTCTCCAAATGAATATCAAAATCTCATAGATTCGATATTATGTGAGATAAAGTGTTTAATGTGAAAATACAATAGTATATATAGAGTAATGTGAATGCTAAAGGGTTAAATATAGTTGATAGAATGTCTGGAAGAAAGCACAGATCAACAATAATATAATCTCATACAGGATGGTACTAGGTTTTGTCATCCAATGAATTAACTGGATGGAGGACAACATAATTCAATTTGCCATCCAGTGGTGATGATGATGATGATACTCTCATTGTAAATGTAAGCAATAAAGTCAAAAATACTTGTGCCACCAAACCCTGGGAAATTCAGACAATTGTGTACTGACTTAATTTAAAATGCCTCCAGTTTTTTTAAAATCTCAGGTAAATGAAGTCATATGCATTAACTGGAGAAGAAAATGATTGTAGCAAGTTTTGAATTGATGATCTCATGGTCAAGTAGTCCAATTATCATGTAATATATTTTCCCTTCTTTACCAGATAACTTTGCAAAGATGAAGGAACTTTCAGTTTTCATATGGATAAATAGTTGCCTGGGTTTTCTTTGCCTCTGCGGATTAACAGTGCTTTCGGTAACTACCTTAAAACTCTGGCAAAAGAGACCACTAACAAGGATGAGAATTGTACATAGTTATTAACCTAACAGAGGGAATATCTATCATTTACTCATATTTATGATCAACACAACCATATGGTGCATGCAGTGTTTATGTTTTAGCAACTGAAGTAAAACAAGTAGAAAATTAAAATAATAGATCTTGCCAAAAGCTTATTTGTCATTCAGGACTATAAAATAAAATACAATATTTTTTTTTTATGTGGATAGAAGAAAAGATGTTTAAATGAATTTATTTACAAGATGTAAAATGTTTTTTCGTGTTTTTTTTTCCTCTTGTGCCACGAAACCTCTGTTAGTATTCTAGCAGACAGATGCTAGTAAAATATTTTCACAGGGAAACAAAGAATTTATCAGCAATGGTCTTCATAGTCCCTATATTGCCAGAACTAAAAATTTTGAAGAAAAAATGGCATACAAAAGACTCAGCTAGAGTAAAGCTGAATAACTGCCAGGATATTTGTAGTCGTGAACCCAAGAGCATGACTGTAAGAACTGCTATCATAAAAGAAAGCTTATGCATGATCGTTTACTGATAACAGATCCTCAAGAGAGCTTAATAAAAGATTTATAAGATATAAGAAGTATTCAGTTTCTAATTAGTCTTCAGTTTTAGTAACCTTTGCAGCTGGTTCCTCACCTGAAAAAAACAATACATATGTAATTTTTAGTATTTTCTACTATTCAAAATGACAAGATATCAAATTAACGATGAATTCAATAGAAACTGGATTTCTATGCTAGACTGGGTCACCTATGGTCATGAATCTTGGGTAATGACTGAAAAAATATGATCATGTAAACAAGCAGCCAAAATGGGGTTCCTCCAAGGGGTCTTTGGAAAAATGTGACTAGATAGAGTGCTCAGCTTGGAGATCAGAGTCAATCCAGGTAGAGTCGCTACTTCTTAGAATTGAGAGATCATGGGCGTGGGGTTAGAATGTCTCAGGAAAGAATCACTGGACAGATTTTACAGGCAAAACCAACCAGCAGGAGGCCCAAGCAAGATGGTTGGATAACATGCATGAGCTTGGCTGGTCTTGCTTGGGGATCCAGCCGGATCAGTTGGAGGTGGTTGCTTCTGACAAGACCTGCTGGAAGGAGTGTTTGAGGACCCTTCCCCCATGACCCTCTCAGGAATAAGTGGGCAAAGTATGGGTTGGATGAGTCTGCTTTGGTACAACGTTCCACCACTTATTGCAGTCCTGTATCCTACAATCAGACTCCCACTACTACTTCTGAAAGGTTCCTCTACTTGGAGTGCTTAAAAGCACAATAGCATGGGATGAGGTGATATTTGATGGGAGGGGGAAGAGAATTAAGGATACGAAATAGCCTTCAAAGTTATCTGGTTCATCTATTTTCAATGCAACAACCAACAAACTGTTTAATATAAATGCTTACCATTGTTACCACGCTTTGCATGCCTTTTGCCAAATTTCTTCCAGCCACCCATTTTGCCGCCTTGCTTCTTGTTCTTCATCCCAGCAGATTTAGCTTCAGAAATTTTCTTCCAGTGTTCACGTTCAGCATCTCCTGATAAAATTATTAAATACAAAATTGTTATCAAAAAGGTTATACCAGATCGATAGGTTTGCTTATTGAAAGAAGTATTAGAAATATAAGTTACAAGATAATGTAAATTTCCAAATAATACATACCTTCAAGAACATCACCCTTCAGGAGATTGTCTTTTAGCTTAATTTCTTTACTGTCAACACCTTTAGCTTTCTCAAGAACTATCTTTGCTTGATTTTCTTCAAGGAAACGTACCCATGCCTTAAATGGAACAAATTATGAAGAAACGTTAAGTAATAAAAAAAAATATTCCCGACAGCCTCTCATTTCTTCGTTATTGCGACCACAGTCAAACATTCCTGATAAAGTCACTCTACAATTCACGATTTTCCTTGCGGAGGTTTGTATCATCCGAGAGTTGATCGATGAAGGTTTGAGCATGTCTTCTTCTGCATTTCCCGTGAGTTAGTTCCAACAATATTAGCTCATGTATAATTCATAGATATACATTATTAATCAAACAGATAAACTAATTTAATGAGTAACTAGGCAATAATATCAGCGATACCAACATAGAAAAAATAATAGAAATTATTTTGAACATGGCACCCTGAACGGGTAAAAGGGGAATAACCTAATATTACTATGGAGGTCTTACTAGGTAATGCTGGCTACTGTGACAAAAACTTTAAAAAAAGAAAGCAAAGAAAAGAAAAACTAACCTCTGTATCACCTTTATTATAGTCAACCCAGGCTACACCAGCAAAATCAGAGAAGAAAGTCTTAATGTCGTCTCTCTCTAAATCCTGTGTAAATCCTGAAAGATGTAGTACTGATCCAGGAATAATTGTGAGTTTTTCTTTCTAAAACACAAAAAATAATTTTCAGATTAACAAAGTTCCATCAAAGTGAAACGGGTAGGATATTTCTATCAGAGGTACAACACTTGCAACCACAGTTAAGACAGTCCAGTGGTACCACACCTGTAGCTACGGTTAAGACAATACATCAGTAGTACCACACTTGTAGCCACAGTTAAGATATTAACTCAGCAGTATCACACTTGTAGCTATAGTTAAGACATTCTACACTACATTTGCACAAATAGGTAGAAAGTAGTTCAGCTAACAAATGTTTCCTTATTTACATTGCAGAATTATTGAGTCAAAATAGGTTAACCGGAAACCACTGCAGGAGTATAACTAGGAGTTCAATCTCTCTGGCACCTTTAACAGAATTAAATGACAAAAATAAAAGGTATCTGCAAGAATGGTTGGGATGTTTTTTTTTTACAAAATTCAAACATATTTACAAATTGATAAGGCCGTTGAGCTAATTTTATTTTTTAATCAAAATAATTTGTTATGAAGTGATTCAAGAATTACAACCCAGAGAGAAATGTTTGAGACATTCCATTTTAACCGAGTGTGTATGCCTTACAACTGCATATAGAACAAAATAACATGCAAAGGATCCAAATCATGATAGGATTTGCAGAAAAATGGGATCTAAATAAAAAGAAAAAACTTTCAATTTCAAGACAGCTATATTCCTTCTACAATTTTCTTGGCGTCACCAGTCCATGTTCCACATGACTGATGATGCTATTAATAATTGCTATCCTTTACTTCTAACATCCTGTTATCACAATCTCACATCTTCATGCAATGTTTGTTTTAACTACTTAACCATATTAGAAAAAAAAACATACCTCTTCCATTTTCTTTAAATGTTGCCTACAAAATGAAAAATCATGTGAAAGTGAAAAAAAAGAAGACATTTTTAATTGAAAATCCATATATCAAACACATTTTAAATTTAGGAGCTATTTCATTGCAAATATATTTAAAGCTATTTCATTGCAAATATATTTAAAGCTATTTCATTGCAAATATATTTAAGAGCTATTTCATTGCAAATATATTTAAAGCTATTTCATTGCAAATATATTTAAGAGCTATTTCATTGCAAATATATTTAAGAGCTATTTCATTGCAAATATATTTTTAAAAAACTGACTAGATGTCTGAATCAGGCCAAACCTGTGAAATTCCCAAATGAAAATATAGATTGACGCTTAACCCATTAGCATTTAAACAGGCTATATCTGGCCAGAATTCTCTCACCACTTTCTATTCAAACTGGCTGCAACTGGCCAATCATACTGATGTTAAGGTATTGTTCTCAAAATAAATAATATCAAAATCTCGAAGACTTGATATTATGTGAAAATATAATTACCATGAAAATACGATAGTAAATAGAGTAATGTAAATGCTAAAGGGTTAAGAAATTTTCTACACAAATCCCAAAATTGCAGTAAATGTCAGATTGATCCAACTACTGACAGAATGTAATGGCTATATGATTCATGACTATCAACAGAATATTTTTTTATTAGCAACTCTAAACTAGAGATTTGAAATTTAACAGAGATTTATGAAAATTATCAAATAAAAATGCAGACAAATTAAACAATTCCTTCAAATTCATATATGCCTGTCTGCAGATACACAAAAATAATAACTCACTCTTGTTTCTCCTTCATTTGTTGTTCTTTCTGCTGTCTTCTTTTCTCAGTTTTCTTCTTATAATATTCATCCCTGTGGAGACATGTAACAAAATAGCAACAATAAATAGGAGTAAAAATTTAAATTATCTAGATTTGCATATTTGAACTCCAAATTTATCAAGAAAACTAATAAAATAAGGAAATAAAAGTAACCCTTTTGAATGCCACTGATTCTATGATACAATAAAGTATTCATATTTCAATTAAGGCATGTCATCAAATTTTTATTAAGTACTTTTTGTTATGTTCTAAACAGTAATTTTCCTAAATTCTTCCATTTTGTTCATTATTTTCAAAACTAATTAACATAGGCAAGTTTATTTCATCGCAAATATGGTCATGAAAGAATTAACCCATTAGCATTTAAACTGGCCGCATCCGGCCAGAATTCTCTTCTTTCTGTTTAAACCGGCTGTAACGAACCACTCATACTGATGTTAAGGTATTGTTCTCAAAATATATAATATCAAAATCTCAGATTCGATATTATGTGAGATAATGCCTTTACCACAAAAATATAATATATATAAAGTAATGTAAATGCTAAAGGGTCAAATTTAAAAGAAAATTTTTTTAACTGTAAGCATCCTCCCGATGTGGAAACGTTACTTACTTGCGATATTTTACTATTTCATTTTCTCCATATTTAAGATCTTCAAGTTTCATAAATTCATCCAGTTTATCTTTTTCCAAAAAGACAACAAAGGCAGAACCCTATAAAACAAAATACCATTATCGTTTTTATGTCAACTTTTGAATACTAGCATGGGTTGGACAGGACTTTTTGGGGCAATGTTTTACAGACAGATGCCCTTCCTGACACCAACCATTCTAGTAGCTTCTTATGACAGTTTGGGATATAGTGTACTTATCCTAAACCAGATGTATAACCAAATCAGTAACAATGAGCAGAAAAACCAATTTTTCACATATTTCATCGTACCTAAACAGATGCCAGTATTTTGTAACTTTCAGAATCATACTAAACTTTCCCAGATTCCAACCCCAAATTAATCAAGAAAAATAATTCACTACATCAAAATATTGAAAATGGAAAACAAACTTACTGTAAATTTTTTACTTCCATTTTTCTTCATTACTAGATTTTCAAGTTCACCATATTTTGCAAAAAAAGTCATCAGATCATCAAGAGTTACATCTTCTGGGAATCCTTTCTGTAGAAATGAATAGAGAAGGAAACAGTTCACAGTTAAATCATTCATTTCTTTTATAATTGGTGTTGGGGCAATAATCTTAAACTAAAGTTACTTTCCAAGAGAAAATAATAGTTAAAATGCAAACCCCCTATCACCAATTCATAAACTACAATGTGCACTCAGAGGTCATCTTTGCCCAATTATTCCTGAGAGGGTCATGGGGGCAGAGCCCTCAAACACTCTTTCCAACAAGTCTTGGTAGAAGCAACTGTTTCCAACTGATCTGGCTGGATCCCTAAGTGAGACCAGCCAAGCTAAGTCAACTTCTTAGTAAGCTTTAAAAGTTATGAACACCAGCAGTGAACCATGCCTCAATAAATTGTAGATTCCATATTTTCAATTGTACAAATACTGTTGGGTCTCAAATAATTGCCCCCTCCCCCACCATTTTTCAGATGTTTCCCACAGCATTAAGCTGAAGACTCAAACTAAATAACTAATTCTGTTTTTTAACAAAATCAACAAACCACATAGAACCCCCACCCCCATTATTTGGGAGACTCAAGAGTAAAAGCTTGGGGAAAGAAATAAACAAAAAAAAACATACCACATAAAGTGTTCGATTGCTCATTTCTTCCCTTCTTTCTCGTGTGTTCTCTGGCAATGGCTTTTCGGCAGATCGACGGATCTTTGTAGAATCTTCATTGATCTGTATATATGTTGAAAATAATTATATAACTTCAAATTATATAAAAAAAATAAAAAAAGTGACCATCAAATATTTAAGTCATCTTTAACAGGACGAGTTAAATGCAGTTAATGATTCATTTAAATCGTTATGAATAAAAATCAAAATATAAGGTGCACTTGTGAAATTTGGAGACTTTGTAGTAAAAGTTTATACACCAAATGTACTGAAAAATTATAATTCTTACAGATTCTAGTGAAAAATATTGGAAGCTTTTCTGGCTGTACTTCCACATTTATGAGTTAAGGTTTCCAGGAGACATAAATGTCCCAATTAAGATGTTTGTTATCCCTCAAATTGAAAGGACAGATGCAGATGTTGCCATTAGAAAAGTCTTTAAGCTACAGAAGTTCACAACATTGTCAGAATGAAATTAAACTATAAAGGTGTTTAATAATAATAGTAAAAATTTTTTAACTAACCTCCATCAAACCTGAGTCTGATTTTTTGATAGCATCACATATGACTTTAGCTTCTTGGCTTAGAGATTTCAATCGGTTAAATTTTAGCATTATTTCCATTGATACCCCTAGTTTAGAATGTCAGTCAAGGTAATTTAGATAATATAACAATACAACACAACTAATGCAAAAAGCTGAAATATAATCTTATTCTTACAATTGACAAATATGTTAATCCTTTAGCATTCACATAGATTTACTATTGTATTTTCACAGAAACTATTTATCTCACATAATATCAAATTTCCCGAGAGTTTGATATTCATTTTCCAAACAATGCATTAACATCAGTATGAGTGGCCTGTTACGACCAGTTTGAACAGAAAGAGGAGAGAGAATTCTGACCGGATATGGCCGGTTTAAATCAGTAATAAATGTATTTTGTGTCATATAGCATCGCTGTCAAATAAAGAAACATTTTGGGGTGAAAAGGATACAGCCATCATCTAACTTAATTTGTTCTTGCAGAAAACGATCTCTGGAAAGGTTGATGTCACCAAAATAGTACTGAAATGAAGGAAAAGTATATATAAAATAGTGAAATAATTGAAATAACAACAAAGGAACATCTGTGCAATCACTCAACTACTTGGAAATATTAACTAAAGCTCCCTTGCACTGTCTTTATAAAAAAATATACTGGGAAACGTAGTCTGAGAGTATACTATTTCTGGAAAAATATGGGATAGCAAAAGCTTGACTGTTTTTGATTAAGAGCTGACTTGAGACTAAACAATTAAAATAATTGTTTCTACTTTTGGCACAAGGCCAGTAATTACCCAGTGCGTTACTGGTACTTTATTTTATCGACCCCGTAAGGATGAAAGGCAAAGTTTACCTCGGTGGGATTTGAACTCAGACGATAAAGGACTGTAACTCTATGCTGCAAAGCATGGTGTCCAACTCTCTACCGATACTGCCAATCTAACATTAAAATAATGACTTGATTTAGGCACAAGACCAACAATTTGGGGGGGAGGAGAAAGTTGATAAAATCAACTCCAGTGCATTACTGGTACTATATTTTATCAATATTTTATAACCTTAACACAATTTTAACTCAGAATGTAAAAGACTGTAATTATATGCTGCAAAGCATTTTTCTGGGACTAAACAACAACAAAAATAATCCAAGCCGTTCCAACAACTAGTTCAAAGTAAAACGAGCTGAGGAATTAGGTGAAGTGAAATAGCTATTTAACATACCTCAATCTGTCGAATAATTTTCTTTTCAAGATCCGATAAGGTTTCTCCATTTGTTTCTGCCATTACAACCACTGAAATGAAGAAAGAATTACTATCTTCAACTCTCTAGCATTCATAATATTAATATGGTGGGTATATACATTTATGCAAAAATGTTGAAATGATGGATGGATAAAAATTACTTTCTCAACAAAGACCAAGAAATTAGGTGACTGACTTTTGTCCCGTTGTTACTGTATAGTCCCAGATCAGCTTTTGATGAAGCAGATCTAGGACATGTAGATATTTGGGTGAATGAATACGTGCCCAAGACATTCTTTAAAATCTACCATACATCTGACAACTCATCAACAACAGCATTTATGCAGTTCACATACGCAGAGATCGCGGTGCTGGGCCGCTCTAATGCATGTGCACTAATCAAGAAGGGTACTGGTTGATGAGAAGGGCACTGAATTGAGCCATGCGCCGCTGTTTGGCTGCGAGACGGTTGTTGTTCTAAGGAAGACTTGATTTGCCCGAAGGTTGACCTGCACTTAATGTCATCCCAGTTGCGTTGGGCATCTGCATACTATAAGACATCGAGGTCTTCGTTGATCAAACTGGTCATAGTCGGCCCCAATTCGCGGTCCACGTCTGAGTCAGCTGTCTTGAGGACCACGATGGTGAAAAGGCGACTCGGGGGGCATTGAAGATAGGTAAGCCGGTAGTGCAAGTTAAAGGTTAAAATAAACAATGAATTGCCTCCCCTTATTGCACATTTTGTTTTGTATTGTTTTCACAGCATGGAGAGATGGCAAATAAAGGTGTTTTTTTTTTATCTGCATGTAAAAAAAAGCAAAGAATATGACAAGTAAACGTCATGAACAGCTAAATCATTTATCTTTCTTTGTTTTTGTTTTTAACTTATGAATACTTACTTGTATTATTTAGCGCGATTTAACAATAATTTACAATATTTGCATAAGCCTCAAATATCTCAGAAACGAAATGTTTTGTTCAACTGTCGATATTAAACCCGCGATAGATGCTGTGTATGGTATCATCGCTGGCATTCCTGTTCAATTTCGCACCAGTCAGTCTGATGTCTGTAAGGATAAAGGTCTCAATCTGTCTCACTCTACCCATCTCTATTATATACAAAGGAGAGCCCAAGCACCGACCATCCCGCGGACAGAATAGAGAAGACGTCTCTTCAGAGGATGATGAGGGAAATGCGTTGGAAAAGCCATTCCAACTCGCGAGGCTCACGCCTGCGGTTAGCCAACTCCGTGTCGATTGTGGTGAGTAGGAAGGTGGTCCTGGAGCCAAGAACACCAGAAGTCTTCAGTTACTGGCTCGACCCCAAACCTGTCGGAGAGCGACCGATATTTGGAGAGTTCACCCTCATCGGCCAGAAGTACAGCAGAGCCTGGATTAATCGAAGACTGCACCAGGTTGTCGCTGCATGTGGCATCCCAGATGAGGGGTTTACCACCACGGAATGAGAAGATGGTCATGCCGTCTGGCCTTTTGGTGTCCCCTCAATCCAGCCCCGCCGGTTTGAGCTGGGAGGGGGAAGCCGGCAACAGCCAAATTAAAATACTAGAATAAAGAGTAGCTGAGTTTGCCTACCAGTGGTAAACAGGGGAAGCAACTCTTAATTTTTTTTATTTTAACGAACACGAAACACTCTCGTGTAATGGGTTCGATTCCTGGACAGCCTACTGAGTTGTGTTCTTAAGCAAAACACTTTATTTTACGTTGCTCCAGTACACTCAGCTGAGTGAGTACCAGCAGTAGCTAGCGTCCTGTCCAGGGAGAGTCTTGTACTTTCAGTCGCTTAACGACAAGGAAACCGACATAAACACCGGTCTGATGAGCCTTCGGCTTAGAACAGACTTAGAACTAAACTGCTGTGCCGGTGTAATTAGAATGGTGCGTTTGGTTAGGATTGGGGGGGGGGGGGTTCATTTGGAAGTCTTATTTTTGTGATATGGTGGTTGTTTTAACCCCAGGTCAAACTTGTTTGAGCAGATCTATAATTAAAAGGCATCCTGGTAGAGGCCAAACAGACAATTTTGGAGCCATCTAGAACTACATTAATGAGATGTCAATGTGTTTTTATTTCTAACAAATAGAACTAGCACGTAAAGGATTCTTTATTGACTCGAGTAATATAATAGTATGAATAAGTGTTGTGAGATGGAATGTGTGGAGTTAGAGTGCTTGCTCTGGTATCTCAAAGGAAGTTCAATATTTTGTTTAGTAGTAACACAAAAAAAAGTCCTTTCCCCAAGTTATTTAGATGTTAATTACGTAGTCAGGCTTCAAACAAGTTGGGCTTACTCAACATTTTCATACAGATCTGTAAAGCTATTATTCTCCGTTAATAAATTATTCAACTTTTTTTTGTATATATTCAGTACATGCATTAGGAAATAACCAGTTTTACTAAGGGACATACACCACCTTGTCTCCCCAATCAACTTGGTTTATTTTATTTTATCTTATTAAATTTCCCCCGAGACTAAATAAGGTGAAATTCGTTACACATGACTTGATAGGTAAACACCAATAGTTACCAAATGATAAAGAAGCTTTCATTCGTTTCATTTTTTTTTTTTTTTTGTCAACCTCATTCATTTATTCCCAATATGGCACAACAGACAAACAATACTCCAGATATATACCTCCAATTTTCAATACTTTCATTATTTAAATAAGATGAAATTTAAAGAAAAATACTTCCGTCCTTTATATTATTCAAATATTGAATGAGAAGATTAAATATGAAAAATGAAAAAGAAGCAGATAGGATAAAATTAAAGTATTACTTCATTTTTCCGGTAATTTCATCATATTTCCACTATGAAAACATTTACTATCATAATTAAATTATTCACTATCGTATTTTTCTATACCAACTATCAATGAATGTCACTTCTTTGGACCAGTGTTCGCCAGTTGTTCCCTTAATATTCTATCCATGTACATTCTACATTATCGTAAACCAGCCGTTTGCCAATTCTGCTGTCATGTGCGTCTAACTCATTACACATGGGAAATAATGCTTATATAAATTTCTTCAAAATAATTATTTACTCCATGTTACCTTAGATAAATTTATATTCAGACTGTTATTTTCATTAAAAGATATACTTTACTAGCTAAATTCAAAAGGAATTCGATCCATTTCTTAATATACTTTAGAAAAAACAGAAAATTTAGTTTTTAACAGAACTTATTTGTTCTGTAAACGACAAACACCACATGTTCATTTAAATAAAACAGATATCTACTCACATACAAACATATCTACTCAGATACAAAGATAAAAATACTAACCTTTAAAATCAATGAAATCTTTTTGTAATGTGTCAATATATATAAAAAACAAGAAAATTAAATATTCTTAATTTCCAGAAGTTATACACGTTGATAAAGCAATGAAGCACGCTGTCGTTATTGTAGTATTGTGCGCATGCGTGTGTAAAAATATTTAGTTCCTGTTAAGGAAGCGATGTGGAGGGGTGGTGACAACTTTTTATCAATAGGTTACATATAGAGTATACATTTACAGATAAACCACAACACACCTCTAACACAAAAATGAAAGATATAAAAACCTACAGCTTCGCAACGATTTTTTACATAAGTAAAATACTTCAATTGTCGAGGGCAAGGTTAAGACGATTAATAAATTTTTATATATTTTATTCCAATTAACCTATAGTGTTTACAATTTGCAAAAGTAACAAGTTAATGATGAAAAAAAAAAAAGAAAAGAAACAATGTGGAAGATAGACACGTCAACGGGGAATGTTGATGTTTTCCTCTGAAACTTTCGAGGTAAGCCAAGACATGGCATTAATGTAAGTGAGAGCGAGACTAAGGCTCTGAAATAGCCAAGCACACACATGGGCATCACCTGATTCTTCAGTAAGACGAGCTGACAATGACAAAAACTTCATTGTCTGTTGTCCATTTCCCCAACGTCTTGAGTGTTACTTCGATGTTGCGGCGTAGGTGAGGGTAGCCGCATATGTAGTTTGAACCGATCTAGATAAAATAGTAGATTTTGTGGCACTACAACGCTATTAGCTGTCAGTCGTGAAAGCAGGCGAAGGTGGCGTCATTCGCCATCGTTTATTTCCGTATTACTACCACCACGCGTAAGTGGAGTTTTCATACGTTTTTTTTTGTTTTTTTTTAAAGCATATCGATGTAAGTGGAGTTACTTAAATGAAAATATAGGTGGCCCTTTTAAGGGCCAAATTAGAAAACAAATTTAAGTTAATTAGAAAAAAAGAAAACTCCACTTACGCGTGGTAGTAATACGGAAATAAACGATGTTTTGCTTTCATCGGCTGTTTTCGACTGACACCTTTGTAGTGCCAATTTTTTATATCACTCAAATGATGCTATTGCATTGAGCATCTTTTTCACACTTCCAATATCGATGGAAAATGGTGAGGGTAGTTTTTCAAAGCTGAAACTTATAAAATTTTATATTCGCTCTACAATGTTGCAAAACGATAATAAAGCGATTATTAATCAGTGAAAGACTCAAAATACCGCACCACGTTCTTTACTTTTACATTCCCGACTAAGTTTTGACAACTTTTCAAGCGTGAGTTGTATTCTTTTAAATACGTATTTTCACTCATCTAGATACATACTCTCATTTTGACGTTACGGCCCTTGCCATTCTGAGTTCAAATCCCGCCGAGGTTAACTTTGCCTTTCATCCTTACGGGGTCGATAAAATAAAGTACCAGTAATGCACTGGGTAATTGCTGGCCTTGTGCCTAAAGTAGAAACAATTATTGTGATTTTATCTAAAGTACGTAAAAGTTTAAATTTCCATGTATAGTCTGTGTTTGTGTATACTAGTGTAAATTGATGGAAACACTTTGTTGCAATGACGTCTCTTAAAAGGGTTATCATTGACAATATAGCTCGGAATAAGAAAGTGAAAATATCTTGTCATATCACTGGATTAATTGCACATGCTCAGCTAATGTATATGTTATGTGTGTAGCGAATATGTGCAAGAGAGAAAAACTTAAATGCGAAGGAAAATCAGCTAAAAACGTTACGTAATCTATTTAATAACAAACGAGGAGAGCTGTGCATATGTAATCTCTTTTTATTTACACTATATAAACTTAACGTAACATTAGTAAATTAGTTATTCGTGGTATCGGGTAGAATTCTAAACGAATAGGCTATGTAGCCAGTAAACCTTAAAGGGACGCAACACACATCGCTATAGCGTTTCACCTGTTGTCTGCAAACAGAAAAGTTAGGCAACAGGTTTACTTAACATGTAGAGAAGTTGAAAGCAAGAAAGAGGTTTGTCAATAAATGACATGAGGTGTTCTACATTTCAAAGCAATGTTAGTGTAAAACATTGAGGAAAAATTGTATTCGAAATAACGGTTTCTTGTATAGGCACAGGGCCAGCAAATTTGGAGGAGAGGAAACTTTATTTTATCGACCCCGTAAGGATGAAAGGCAAAGTTAACCTCAGCGGGATTTGAACACAGAACGCAAAAAGCCATAAACTGTGCTGCAAAGCTCAGAAGAAAGAGGTCTGGAAATGTTACTATGAGAAGTTGGGTAAACGAAGAGGGACAACCCCCAGCCACCCCAAGTATCGAAATCGATAATTATATAGTCAAAGAAGCAATCAGTCAAATGTAAAAGGGAAAAGCTGCTGGACTGTCAAATCATCTGGTGAAGTAGGAGTTAAGCTAGTCATCCCATAGTTAATTAGATAATTGTTTCTACGTTAGGCACAAGGCCAGCAAATACCCAGTGCATTACTGGTACTTTATTTTATCGACCCCGTAAGGATGAAAGGCAAAGTTAACCTCGGCGGGATTTGAACTCAGAATGGCAAGGGCCGTAACTCTATACGTCAAAGCATGGCGTCCGACCCTCTACCAATACTGCCAATCCATAGTTAATTAGATAATACATTGTAGTTAGTGTAATTAGATAATGCATTGTTACAAGGGAAAATAAAGTCTGTCTCAAGCCCAGAGATTCATCTGGCCAGTGCCTGCCCCAGTTTCTGTGGCATGAAGCGACAGAGTACAAGACAACCTCCTGGACAGGATGACAGTCCATTGCAGAGTTAAACCCCCAGCAACTGCTGTTACTCATTTTTAGCTCAGTATACTGGAACAATGTGAAATGAAGTGTTTTGCTCGAGAACACAACACCCGACCCAGTCCAGGAATCAAACCCACACATTATGTTTGTAAGTCCAACACCCTTACCACTGGGCCACGCACCCCCACAATTAATCAGGGAAAAAGTTAAATTATATAAGATGCAGTTTGGCTTTGTGCTAGAATGGAGCAGTATAGATGGCAAAAAGAAGTTCCTAGCTATGTGTAAGTCACTATATCTATCTTTTGAAAAGGTGAAGATGCCTTTCATGTTTGTCTCTGGATGTACTGGCA
Organism: Eledone cirrhosa; assembly: GCA_964016885.1. NCBI lineage: Eukaryota > Metazoa > Mollusca > Cephalopoda > Octopoda > Eledonidae > Eledone > Eledone cirrhosa. The sequence goes on along the minus strand of OZ024750.1, from coordinate 14,817,626 downwards.
ACCAGCAAATCACCAATATATCAGAGACAAAAGATATTCGATAAATTACATTATTGTTGAAGTGATGAAATGTTCATGCAGCATTTAGGAATATCTGGTTTAATAGATATTTGATTTTAAGACTAATTTTAAAGAATATTTTAGTACCATTAAGAATCAAAGAGAAGTCCAATAATTAAGGTACAGGATAACCGTCTAACCCATGCTAGCGTGGAAGATGGACGTTAAACGATGATGATGATGATGCTTATCAGATTCAGTGTGTATGTCAGTTCCCTGCAGTTTTTTAGGGACCATATGAAGAGCTGCAACTAGCTGCTACTGAATGGATGAACAATTCCCAGTTCCAGCATATGATCAAATTTTGCTTTAGAAATCTTAAAGGTGGATGATGTCTTGCACAAATCAGCGTCATACCTGTTTAAAAGAGAAGGATTTAAACCAGCCAGAATTCTCTCGCCTCTTTCTGTTCAAACCGGCCATAACTAGCCACTCCTAAATGTTAAGGTCTTGTTTTCAAAGTAAATAATAACATCATCAAAATCTCAGATTCGACCTGAATAATTATGTGAGATAAAGCCTTTTCTGTGAAAATACAATAGTAGATTAGAGTAATGTGAATGCTGAAGGGTTAAGAAAATAAGGCAGACAGAAGGTACCTGAATGTACACAGTATAAGTGGTGGAATCAATAATCCACTAAAAGGTAGAAATGATGTATGTAAATTAACTCCTAGAATTAGAGTCAGCAATTTAACAATGAAAAACTCTTTGAAGAGCAAGTATAACTGATTTCTTATCAAGGGTTGCAATTAGGGAATGATCTACAGGCTATAGAATTAGTGTAGGTCTCTTGTTACTTGGTTCTAGAGGGTGCTAATGTCTACCACAGTGTCATAAGATAACGTGGATTGATCACTAACAAAGAAAAGACAACTCGATTTACAAATACCAGGTACAATCATTGCTCTTTTAGTTCCTGTCTGCTTTGTTATATGGAAGAGAAGGGGAAACTTGTGTAAATCTCCAACACTAAAGAGGTTGTCACAGTTTATGCAACTGAAAGGTCTTCTCAAACCTTTTGGCATGGTTTCTACAGCAAGGTGGCCTTCCTACAGCCAACCACATTGCAGGGTGTACTGGGTGAGAGGTTGTTGGTTATTTTTTCAACTGAAGAGCCCTCTCTGCTCTGTGGGGTAGGGGAAGGGGAAGAGAGACAAGTTTGATGTTATGGATGTATGGCAGGTGTGATGTGATTCGATAGGGTGATGAGTAGGGACAGAAAGGATGAACTCCAATAGTGTAAGGGATGTAGTGATGATGAGAATACCTAAGAAGTGAAAGTGGTGTGGTTAATAGCTTGTGGAGGGGTCAGTATAATGAAGGAGAAAATAGCTAAGGGGTGGTAGTAGAGAGGATTGCTCCTAGGGTGAAATAGTCAGGGTATCTAAGCACTTCAGAGGGAGGGGGTAGTTCAGGAGTGATACTGGAGGTGGTGGGGTGAGCAGAATGTTGAGGATAGCTGCTAGGGTGTGTTAGTGGAAAGCAGAGTCAAGTTACATTTTATGCTAAAAATTATTACCAGCATCATCATTTTTACATCTATTTTTCCATGCTTGCATGGATTATGTTTATAAAATTGATATTGTCATTATATATTTAACTTTCTGACACCATTCTATACAATTTTCTTCCTCTCAATATTTAATTTAGAAGCCATGGTTATCTGGGACTGTTATTGAACTTTCTAAGGCAAATTTACTGAAATTGAAACATATTGTCAACTTAAAACTTCAAAATGGCTACCAATGCAATTGCCAAAAATCTCCGACTTCCAGAGAAATCTATTATAGGAAGACTGACTCAGGTGTGTGTTATTTATATATATTTGGTAAATATTCAATACATTTGCTAGACCTGCTTGAAATACCAGTCAATCTATCTTAAACCATACCTTATCATGTGTAGGCAGGTGGCTTAGTGGTTAGAGAATTGGATTCGTGGATTCGCAATTGTGAGATTGCGTGTTCGACTCCCAGACCAGGCGATGTGTTATGCCCTTGAACAAGACACTATATTTCATGTTGCTCTCTCTTTCAGCCAGGAGTTGCAACCCATAGATGGTATCAGCAATGGAAAGACCAATGGAAACATTGTTTCCTTGGTCCAATTTTACAAGCTCCACCCAACTAAATCGATTTTACACCTTGTTTGATTCAATAACAGAGTTCTTTGATACTGCAGCCCCTGAATTTAGTGAGAGGCTTAAAAATATAAAGAAGGATATTGCATACTTGTCTGACTTATTTAATTTATACATGGTATTTATTATATATTTAAATGAATGATTTTATTTATTATATATTATTTACAATTTGCGTGTAGGCAGGTCTCTCTGGAAATAGGGGTGGGCACTGAAGATATTAAGTGACCGAGAGGAATGGTGGCCCAAAAAGTTTGAGATCCTCTGTTCTATTTGTTTATGATAACTTCAAAACTACTATGAATTTTTAGTTCCCCTTCACCTAGTTGTTTATATTACATGTTTTCAACTTAGATATTTTTACACATTATAAATCCAAGTTGAAGTGTGACTTCTGTTTAACCCTTTAGCATTTACATTACTCTATATATACTACAGGGCGGTGGATTGGCAGTATCGGTAGAGGATCTGATGCCATGCTTTGCAGCATAGAGTTACGTCCCTTTACGATCTGAGTTCAAAACCCGCCGAGGTTAACTTTGCCTTTCATCCTTACAGGGTCAATAAAATATAGTACCAGTAATGCACTGAGATAATTGCTGGCCTTGTGCCAAAAGTAGAAACAATTATTATATATATACTACTGTATTTTTGTGGTAAAGGTTTTATCTTACATAATTATCTCACATAATATTGAATCTATGAGATTTTGATATTATTTATTTTGATAATAATACCTTAACATCTCTATGAGTGGCCAGTTACAGCCAGTTTGAACAGAAAGAGGTGAGAGAATTCTGGCCAGATATGGCCAGTTTAAAGGAATTTTTTTTTTTTTTTTAAGTTTGGGTTTTAAAAAATGCAGAGAAATTAATTAAAGAATGAATCAGTTAGTAGATTAATATTTCTGAATTTGATAAGATTATTGATAAATCTGTTTTTTATATTTCAGTTCTTCCTCAAAAGAAAAAATAAATATTTAGAAACAACGGCTGTTGACCATTGTGATGTTCAATCTAACCATTATATTCTTGAAGTTGGTTTTGGACCTGGTTTAGGTATTGAAGCAGCATATAATAAGATCAAAGGTAATTTGGAAAACTACTGTATTTATTTATTTTTTATATGCAAGTTAGTAAATACTTATATTTTCATTTTCATCTGTTTACTGTTTTACTATATTCACACATCATCTGTTTACTGTTTTACTATATACACACATCATCTGTTTACTGTTTCACTATATACACCCAAACAGCATCTGTTTACTGTTTTGCTATATACACATATCATCTGTTCACTATATACACACAAACAACATCTGGTTACTGTTCACTATATGAACACAAACAACATCTGTTAACTGTTTCTCTATATACACACACACTATATACCGTTGGATGTGCAATTTCAATGTGTGTGAACGACCAAGCATAGACGAGTTGAGAGAGAAACTGAGTATTAGAGGGATAGGCTGTAGTGTGCGTGAGAGATGACTGCATTGGTATGGACATGTGATGTGCATAGGGGATGACCGTTGGGTAAAGAAGTGCCAAGAAAGCTCAGTAGAAGGAAGAAGCAGTCGAGGAAGGCCACAAAAAAACATGGGCGGAGGTGGTGAGAGGCAGACCTCAGATCGCTGAAGCTCATGGAGGAGATGACAAAAGACTGTGACAAATGGAGAGATACAGTGCTTAATAAGACCTGTCCCACTCTTGCCATCAAGGAAAAGCGGACATAAAATGAGGATGATGATGATGGTACACACAATTTCAGTACCCTTCTTGACATCATTTTTCACTGTACTAATAGCTATAAGATATTCTACTCATCTTTTTTAGCCACAGGTTAAATCCGATTGAGTGTACCTATTATCCAAGTTACTCTAGTCGTGATCAACCTATCATTTTTAGGGAGAAGATATTATTAACCAATATGTTCATTCTTATTTATGATGGAAGTCTCAAGGTTGCTCAGTTCTTTGAGGACATTTGCATGAATGGAATTGAAAAATTGACATAAATGGATGATGATGATAATGTATGTATGTATATTCATGTACTTTCTTCTTTCAATTTAGATGGCAAAGGAAAAATATTTGGCCTGGATTTATCACCTTACATGTTGGAATCAGCAAGCAAACTAATGAAGGAAGGCATCACCAATAAAAAAGTGGAACTACATCTTGGAAGTGTTATGGAATTGCCATTTGAATCAAATTTCTTTGATCGAATCTTTCATTGCAATTGTTTTTATTTTTGGCCAGATTTTGACAAAGGTGCTGAAGAGTTATATCGTGTTTTAAAGCCTAATTCCTTTATGGTAACAACAATTAATTGTGATAGTTTGAAAATTGCAAAAGAAAAAGGTTTATTGAAATATGGCAATCCAGATGAAGAGCGTTATATGGTTGCTCTTCGCAATAATAAATTTGAAAATGTAAAAATGGAGACACATTCTTATGAAAACAAACAGTATCAGGTTATTTCAGCCTTCAAAGAAACAAAAGATCAATAATTAATATCTGATGTTTCCAATAGCTCCTCCTGATGTATTTTATGTAACTATATAGTTTCATATCAATATCTGAAATCTACTTTATTGATTCTGGTGCTCAACTCCCAAAAGTTGGATATACAGGGTATCTCAAAAAAATGTATACATACTTCAACAACATTCTAATAAATATTTGTATACATTTTTGGGGACACCCTGTATTTGCTTGTATTGGTTTATATTCATTTTTAAGGTAAATATTTCAAGATAGATGAAATTTATTGTTTAACCCTTTAGCATTGACATTATATTTACTATATATTTTCACGATAAACATTTTGTTTCACATAATATCGAATCTATAAGATTTTGATATTATTTATTTTGAGAACAATACCTTAACATCAGTATGAGTGGCCAGTTACAACTGGATTGAATAGAAAGAGGTGAGAGAATTCTGGCCAGATACAGTCGGTTTAACATCATTTTACGTCCGCTTTTCCCTGCTTGCAATTGCACTTCTTACACTTAATCATTTCATTCATAAAATAGGAATGGAATTGTTTGTTAGTCAGTTGACTGAGGCAAGCAGAGTTGTGTGTCTTGCATAATGTCACAAATGTGAGATGGTTGTGTAACATTTGAACTCAGTTTGGCACCTTTTCTCAGAGTTCTATGTCAGGCAATCAAAATACTTTTATTCCTTTTAACTAAATAATATATGCCATCAAATTATGCTTAAAAATATAGATGACCTCTATGCAAATTTAAGAAGTCTAACTAGTCTGTGGTATTTTTTAAAAAAATCAAATTTTGGGTTTGTAACTTTTACTTCTAGCATCAACCATATTCTTTTTATGGATTGAACCTCTGGAGGTACATGGTCTTATTGATTGTAATGCTTTGGATGTATTTTTAACTTCTGGGCATGTTACTTATGAGATAACAACTAAAGGTAAAATTCCGTTATAACGAATACAATTATAACAAATTTTTTTTCAATCCCTGAGGTAATAAAAAACAAATGGTCGATTTCATTGTAAAGAATTTTACGTTACAACAAATTTTTTTTTTATACCTCCATGAATTTCATTATAACGGAATTTCACTGTATTATCTCTGAATGATTTTGAATATGATGATTATCTAAAAAAAAACAGAAATTACTTTTATGTTTTGAAGTCTTTATGAGAAGTTTACTTTTAAAACAAAATAATTTTTTTTTTTAAATATTAAAGCATGTTTTTTATAATTGTATTTATCACAGAGTATCAACATAAATCTTTGTATTTATCAAATTTCCAGATATTTTCTATTTTGGCTAATCATCATTTACAGTTTTACTGTTGATTTCTTGCTTGAAATAAAATTCCAGATTTTATGAAAGGTGGTAGTAGTTTTACATTAATCGTACTATATATATATATATATATATATATATATATATATATATATATCATCATAATCACTGTTTCCATACGATGCGTTGAACAAGATCTCTTTACTGGTAGATTTTCTAAAACTGTATACCCATCCCGATGCCAGCTTAACATAATTACAGTAAAATGAAAGAAAATTGTAGGCACTTTTTTTTTAATTATTGAATTAGCTTTTCTAAGAATAAATACATACTTCCCATAAAATATATAAAAGTAATGCTAAGAGCTTAATCATTCTTTGAAATTTACAAACTTGATGAAAGTAGCTGCATGGTAATTATAAACATAACAACAGCTTTCAAAATATACAGTAAAAATTTTCTTTAAATGTCTTCATTCACTGCTTGAAAATAATTTTGTTATTCTTCTTCTCTCAAAGATTGGAGTTGATGGTCTCTGAAATAAAAGAGTAAACCAATGTTTATTTATAGAAAAGATCCAAGAATTTTATTGCTAGTTCACAGACAACAGATAAGAATATATTCTAATATTAGTGGTAAAAGACAATATGATAAACATTATAATATAAAGACAATACGGTAATCATTAGCTAAACATTATTATAGCATAAAGTCAATATGGTACTCTATGGAATAAATGCTATATGTTTAACCCTTTAGCATTCACATTACTCTATATATACTATAGTATTTTCATAGAAAAGGCTTTATCTCATAATGATCTCATATAATATCGAATCTACTCTACAAGATTTTGATATTTATTTTGAGAAAAATATGTAAAAGTCAGTATGAGTGGCCAGTTATGACCAGTTTGAACAGAAAGAGGTGAGAGAATTCTGGCTGGTTTAAATGCGGAAGGGTGAAACAAAGTCAACATGAAATCTGTTATTAATGGAAGGACTCTCAAATTCTTTGATAAAGATAATTAAAGAGAAAAATCTAAACATTCATAATGTTGAGAATAATATTCAGATTATGTAATTTTGTTTTACACTAATTACATTCCTTTTTATTTAGGAATATAAAAACTAATTATATTAACAAAGGAAGTAAGTTTGAAACGTGGTGAATGGAGTTTAGAACTGAAATAGAAAGTTTGCCGTAACATTGACTAAACAATGTGTGCGTCCATCGACTTTCGTCAAATGAAACCAAGGAAACAAGGTTTCCGTTGGTCTTTCCAATTGCTAATACTCTCTATCGGCCGCAACTCCAGGTAGAAAGATCAACATGAAATAAAGTGTCTTGTTCAAGGACATAACACATCGACCGGTCCAGGAATTGAACTGACAATCTCACGATTGCAAATCCAGTTCTCTAACCAATCAGCCACACGCCTTCACTAAACAATATAATCTAATAATGAGGCATATAAACCCACTGAATGGAAATAGATGTTGATACCCATCTCTTATCATTCAGTGGGTTTATATGCCTCATTGAAGCTTCTATTTTGAGTCTAATTATATTAGTTTTAATTATATTCTGGAGTTCAGTGATGTATATGTATTTTCAACACAAACTTCAAGAAAGTAGCAAGATTATACCCAACAAATGAGGTAAACATAGAATTCAATTGACAAGATCCCAGACTTCATTTGCTCAACTCAGTTATTATCTGAACTACAAAACAGCAAGCCTTGAAATCGAGAATATGATAGAGCAAAAAAATGATCAACAAGATCCCAGATTTCACTCCTTTATGGATTAAGGTGAAACTCGTCAAATCGGACGAAGCAAATAATGTTTCCATTGGTCTTTCTGTTGCTGATACTATCTACCAGTCGGTCGCAACTCCTGGCAAAATGAGGTCAACACACAATACAAATACACTTTATTCTCATCAGGTAAGATAAATGCTAAGACCTTCACTAGTAAATACAATGTGTCTAGTGATTAGTGGCATCAGAATAAGAGACCTATTTAGAGATAAAAGGCCATTTGGAGAATGAAGACATAGAAGCTAAAAGAACCTTTAGTAGGTGACAAACTCAGAGAACTTATACTTGGTGCTTATGATAAAAAGTCGAAGGAGATAGTGACTTATTACATAGAGGAAAATTAGGAATTCCACTGAGAGAATCTGTTAAAAGTTACAGGTGCAAGGTCCCAGCATGATATAAAGTGAATAGTGGTGTACATAGGGCCATAAAAATTAAGAGACAAGCATGGTAAGACTTAGAGGAATCAGAGAGCAACACCAACTAGCTAGAAAGAGAAGTTAGGTGTATTTAGTTGAGTGGGAAGTAGAAAATAAGTGAGTCACATAATATAAATGGTAAAACCTTCAGCTATCTTATAACTTATTATAATTATACATTGTAGTCATGGTGAGGCCGTAGCCTAGCTATAGCTCAAACACTGCATACAGCTAAAATAAAACATTATCACTAACCATTCCAATTATATTCCTACTGTAAAACCGGTGTTCGATCACCTGCAAATATAGAATTATATATTTAAACAGTTTTATAAGAATACAGTGATCAAAGTATAGTTTCTGCTACTTAAAAATGATACATCATAATTTCTTCTTAGTTTACAATGCCTGGAAAACCCACATTTTTGTATGGTGTGTTAATCATCATAATCAATCAGCTAGTTAAAGTTTGTTCTAAGCCGAAGCATCATCTCGGTTTCCTTAGTGCTAAGCAACTGAGAGTACAAGACTCTCCCTGGATAGGATGCTGGTCTATCGCAGGATTAACTCCCCAGCTACTGCTGGTACTCATTCTCAGTTGAGTATACTGGAGCAACATGAAATAAAGTATTTTGCTCAAGAACACAACACAGCAGCCTGTCCAGGAATCGAACCAACAACAATACGATCCAACAAGCATCCTAACCATTAGACCACGAACCTTCACACATAATCATACTGACTCGTACACTGTTCATTTTCTAGACATTTGTACATTATTCTATGTACTAAACATGCACCTTTGATGAGATGTACTGTACACAATAATTTCATTATTATTATTATAAGTAAATTAAATTTGAATTCCTTTTATCTCTTAGATATATTTAATCAAGAATTGATTGATTGAGAATTACTTGAATTCTTCGATAAATGAATTTAACCCTTTAGCATTTACATTACTCTTTATTTACTATTGTATTTTCGCGGTAAGGGGTTTACCTCACATAATATCATAAGATTTTGATATTATTTATTTGAGAACAATACCTTAACATCAGTATGAATGGCCAGTTTGAACAGAAAGAGGTGAGAGAATTCTGGCTGGATACAGCCAGTTTAAATGCTAAAGGATTAAAATCGATATTTCATTCTGCAAGTTTTTAAATGTATGTGTAAGTGACATACCTTGTCAAAAAACTTGGATACCTTTACAGCATTTGTAGAACCAGGTGCTAGATATTTTTTCTGCTTACAATCCTAAACAGATCATTAAAAAGAATCAGATAGACATTTAATACTAAGAAAATAGAAATGTGTTTTACAATGAAATAAAAAATGATTTTTCTGATAGGAACAAAACTACAATTGAAGCAAATTCATATATAAAACCATACAAAAGATATGCTTAAAATTTACCATGCTTATCTGTCCAACTCCATATTTTTCAGCCAGGGAAGATCTTCGTGAGAGGATATTTTCACGCAGACATTGAGCCATGTCCACTTTAGTTCCAATCAATAATATAGGGATTCGATTTTCAGCAAATAGCTCTGAATCAAGATCACTTCAGTTGCATGGAAAACAAAAAGAAAAATTACATAAAGTAAAAGAATTTTTCAAAAATCATTTTCAAACAAAATTGTTAGATCCTTACAAATTAACTAGGGTTGCACATAGAAATATGGCAGTGAATTGGCAAAGTCATTAGAATGTATTAACATCTCATAGTCGCTGAGTTCAAACTCTGCCATAAATAATTGAAGTTTGGAGTAAAATATATGAAACATCTTGTCTCAATTTGTCAAGCTAAATCTTAGTTGTAGTCCTCAGTGGCAACGTTGAACTGTTCAGCTTCATCATAAAGTAAACTGATAAGTTAATACTTACTCATTATTTTCTTTATCATCTTCCTTATTTAGCACTTTATTTAACCATTTTCTTAGATTTGAATGGGATTTTTTATTTGTAAGGTCATAAACAAGTATGATACCTAGAAAATAGATAAATCATAAAAAATAAAGGTGGATTTAAAAAACAACAACCCTGATTGGAAATAAAATCAATCAAATTTCATATATCATCTTCTTCGTCCACTTTTTCGTGAGAGGATCGTTGAGGCAGAGTCCTCAAACACTCCTCCCAGCAAGTCCTGTCAGAAGCAACCGTCTTGAACTGATTCGGCTGGATTCCCAAACGTGACCAGCCAAGCTCATGGATGTTATCCAACCATCTTGGTCTCATGTCAGTTGGTTTTGCCTGTAAAATCTTTCGAACTATTCTTTTCTAAGACATTCTAACCACATGCCCATAGTATCAGAGCTGTGATCTCTCAATTCGGAGAAGTAGCAGCTCTACCTGAAGTGACTCTCTGATCTCCAAGTTATGTACTTTATCAAGTAATGTTACTCCAAAGACTCTTTGGAGGAACCCCATTTCTTATATCATAATCTTCAAAATGACATCATCATGTCCATAATTAGATCATTGCCTCTATCGAAGAAAAGAAGGAAGCTGAACTATAATTGGAAATCTATATATTGTAGTGAAAGAAAGTACATGGTTCACCTTTTTGACAAACAATTCAAACAGCACATATAAAGAGCTAAGATGCTGTTATGGTTCAAAAGTCTACTCAGTCAGGATTGTGTTTGGCTAAGTGGTCAATAGTGTCAGAACACTATATAGAATAGTACTAGAATACTATATAAAATAAAGTTCATAGAATCAATCTAGAAAGCCTATATACATATATACATTGCGGCTTATGTCAAATGGAGACATTCATCAAGTTTTTAATGTTTTAATTTTTAACCCTTTAGCAATAAACCAGCCATATCCAGCCAGAATTCTTTCACCTCTTTTGTTCAAACTAGTTCAAACTAGCCATAACTGGATACTCATACTGATATTACGGTATTGTTCTCAAAATAAATAATATCAAAATCTTGTAGATTTGATATTAGTGAGGTAAAGTGTTTACCATGAAAATACAATAGTATATATGGAGTAATTTAAATGCTAAAGGGTTAAAGAAGGAAAAAAATATATAAACCCAAAAAGTTATTAAAATTCACCATGCACGACATTCCAGAAAATGTGTTGACTATTTTCATGCTGTTTTGATCCACCAATCTCCCACAATTCAACAAAATATGTTCTTTCGGCTGGAGTTCCTGCTTTGTATTCATGCAGCTGAATAAATAGATAGATATATGATATAAAGTAACATACAGATATTTCTAATGTTGACACAAAGCCACAAATTATTATCATAGTTTGGACAGACTCTAATATATTACTGGTATTTATTTGTTTAATCTTGTGATGGTAGTACTTGACAATAACTACCCAGCCCACCCTGTAAAGGGTCATGAGAAAAGCATCCAGCCCAACCTGTAAAGGGTCATACTGGAGACACGATAAAATGCGCCCAATCCATACTGTAAAGTTTTGGTGATGAGACGTGCTCAGTCCACTCTGGTCATTTTGGTACAACAAAAAGCACCCAAGTCTACACTGTAAAATGGTCATTTTGGTGCCACAATAAAAAGCACCTAGTCCACACTGTAAATGTGATTGATGTTAAAAAGGAACACCCAGCTGTAGAAACCAAATCAGATCGGTTCTGTGGAAACAAGAAACAGTCATCTGACTGACTTGTCTCATAACAGGACAACCTAATTAACCCATGCTAGCATGGAAAATGGATGTTAAAGGGTAATGATGATGATATGGTGGGCTTCCTTACAGTATCTGTCTACCATATGCACTCACAAAGGGTATAGTGGAAGATACTTTCCTAAGGAACCACACAGAGTAACTGAAAAGGACAATAGGTTCTATGTATGCATAAACACCATCTTTCAGACTACTGATATGGGTTAGACATATGAGATGAGACAAGAAATATGAATTGTGGTTTAGCAATAACAACTATATTTATCAATACAGGCAATAAAATATATTATTCAATGTTGTCTCTGATCGAGATGGAGCGAGAGTGTATTTGAATACATATAAAAATGAGAAAACTTATCGCTAGAACAGCCATTAAAACAGCTAAATGCTATCAAAGACAACGATGGGCAAAGATGCCTCAGAGGACAGAGACCAGTGGCCAGTGATCAACAGAGACAATCCACAAGATGGATGACAGGCAGATGAAATATAACATTTAGCTGTTTTAATAGCTGTTCTAGTGATGAGTTTTCTCATATTTTTATATGTATTATACTATTCTTATTAAATATCTATAGAATGTTTGTTAAATAATTGTTTCTACTTTTGGCACAAGGCCAGCAATTACCCAGTGTATTACTGGTACTTTATTTTATCGACCCCATAAGGATGAAAGGCAAAGTTAACCTTGTTAAATAATGAATTACTACTTACCTTGACTTCTACTGAACATCCAATTGTGTAACCTGGGTCATTCGTAACTTCATCATGACAGATCAGCTGTACCAAGGATGTCTTACCAACACCTATAAGTGAAGGTCTTGGGCAGTAAATGCAGAGGATATGTGAAGGCTGGAGAGAAATGAAGTGAGCATGCTTCGATGGATGTGTGATGTTAATATGCATGAATGGCAAAGTATGGATAAGATGAGAGAGAAACTGAGTATAAGAGGAATCAAATGTAGGTTATAAGAAAGAAGACAACATTAGTATGGCCATATGATGCATATAGAGGATGATTATTGGGTGGTGAAGTGCCAGGAGCTCCTGATGGAAGGAAGACCAAGGAAAACCTGGAAGATTTGAAAATGCTGAACTTCACAGAGGAGATGACAAAATAACTCAATGGATGGAGGATAGCTGTGTTGGAAAAGTCCCATCCAACCCATGCAATCTCAATATTGGTTTCAAATTTAGGCACAAGACCAACAATTGTCTTAAGTTAGAAGAAAGTTGATTATGCTGATCCTAGTACTTTACTATAGTGGAGGTGTGTAGCCTAGTGGTTAGGGTGTTGGACTTATGATCATAATGTTTTGAGTTTGATTCCTGGACTAGGTTGTGTGTTGTGTTCTTGAGCAAAACACTTCATCTCACATTGCTCCAGTATACTCAACTGAAAATGAGTACCAGCAATAGCTGGGAGTTTAACCCTGTGATGGACTGGTGCTCTGTCCAGGGGTGAGTTTTGTATTCTCAGTTGCTTAATGCCAAGGAAACTAGGATAAGTACTAGCCTGATGAGCCCCCAGGCTTGAGGTAGACTTTAGACGAGTGTGTTGGATTGCCTGAAAGTGTACAGTTAACCCCCAAGGTGTGAGGTGTTGCAGATTATCCCACTTGGTGGTGAATTGCCCCCCCCCCCCCTTCTTCTTTCTTTCCTTTATCATTGTGTATTTAAATGTGGTTTAGACATATTTGTCCTTCTGAACGAATTGCAGGCAAATTTTGGTGTTATTTACGCATTTATTGTGTTATTTATGTATATATTTAAAACATATTTGCAATGTTATTCTACTGTAAATTTATACAACTATAATAAAAAAAATTATCTTTACAAATTTGAAACCAGAATGTAGTGAACCCTAACCAAATACTGCAATGTATTTCATCTGACACACTAAGAATTCTGCCAACCCACTGCCAAATATCTCAACATTGACTTCAAAGGTCCTCTACCATGATTTAACTTTTACCACTATTTGTTTGTTGTTATAGCTGAATACTCATGGTTTGTATGTTCAGATATGTCAGCTTCTATAATAGTTCATTGATTCTTCAAAATATATTCATGTTTCAAGGTCTAGCTTCAATCCACTCAGAATAAGGATACCAATTTATGCCCCAAGATATTGCTACATTTTTTGGAGAACAATTATATTATTGAAACAAGAACAACCTTGTACCATCCTACAGGAAACTGACAAGTAGGGTGTCAAAATAGAGCTCTATAGAGAACAAAAACACTTTATCTTTGTTAAGAAAAAAAAAGAATAGTCAAACAAATGATGAAGTCACACACTAGGCAAATCACTTGATATAGTTGAGAGCCTCCTTTACTCAAACATAATATTATATAAATGAGACAATCTTTATTTGGATGGCTTTAGATAACTGAAGAAATGTTTTTAATTTAACCCTTTAGCATTTATATTACTCTATATATGCTATTTTCATGGTAAACACTTTAATTCACATCTATGAGATTTTGATATTATTTATTTTGAGAACAATACCTTAACATAAGTATAAGCAGCCAGTTACTGCCGTTTTGAGCAGTAAGAGGTGAGAGAATCCTGGCCGGATACGACCAGTTTAAATGCTAAAGGGTTAATCCTAAAAATAAAAGCAAGCCAAAGATTAATTATGTTAACCCATTTGACACAAAAAGGGTAAAAGACCCCTTCAATCATGAATGACCATGGGTTTTATAAAGTTCCACTTCTAGGGACAAGCCCAGGCAATATGTCTGAGGAAGACCAGCTATTGCCCATACATACCTGTCTCCCCTCTCCATTCCACCACTATTGATAATATATTAATAGTATACACTTGCCTTGCAGAGTGTATATAGTATACACTTGCCTTGTAGAGTGTATATAGTATATACATGCCTTGTAGAGTGTATATAGTATATACATGCCTTGTAGAGTGTATATAGTATATACATGCTTTGTAGAGTGTATATAGTATATACATGCCTTGTAGAGTGTATATAATATATACATACCTTGCAGAGTGTATATAGTAATAACATGCCTTGCAGAGTGTATATAATATACACTTGCCTTGCAGAGTATATATTAATAGTAAACACCAGTCACACGTACTGACTTTGATTAAATTATGTCCTTCTCCTACCAATATTTTTTGTGGCAAGTCAACACATTTGCAGCATTGCTGAAGGTGATAGAGAGGCTAAGATGCCGGAACAACCAAGCACCTTCGCAGACATCAACAGATACATTGGTAAGGTGAACCGCCAATATTGACAAGAACTTCATTGTCAGATGCAGCTCAGCTGCCCCAAACATCTCAAATGTCAGAGAGTGAATAAAATAGTTTGTTCATAATCCCTTCTCCTTGAGAATTGTTTTGACTAACCCATAAAAGGGTGAAAAATCTTTTTTTAAATTTGAGAATGGTAGATAGTACATTTTTTAGGGAGAAATATTCTGTGGTATTTTTTTATTTTACTCCCACTAACGTTTGCATAAGAAACCTATCAAGGTTGAAATTTTCTTTTCATCCTGATGAAGTCGATGAAATAAATACCAACAATATGTTGATTCATAAATTTATTTTACCATTCTTCTATACCTGTATATAGACTTTAAGAAATTATTAACCATTTCTCAATTAAATATAAACTTGCGGAGAAAAGTTTCCATTCGTGTTTTTGAAAAGTTTCCGAAACCGTACAATAAAACTTCTAAAGTCTCCTATACTACAGTTTATGGGAGCTAACACAGAATCACTCATAACAAACTATGGATATCGTAATACAAACTTCAGAAAAAATCGGACAAAATTACCCCCCCCCCCCCCATTCCTAGCCGTTTGTTGCGTATGAATGTGCGTGTTTACATAAATACCATCGTGTTTACCAAGAAGGAAAATAATGAACGTGCTAAGAAATATAAGAGGAAAGTCTTGTCAAAAATTTAGTAAATAATAATTGAGAAAAATATAGAATAAAGTACGTTGGTGTGTCTGAAGGTGAAAGAGAAAACCATCTTCTATTTCGGGACGGGCTCTTAGTCGGAAAAACAAACAAACAAACGCGAAAAATAGTTTAAATAATTTTATGATGACACACTAATAGCTTCAAATTGCAGAGATATTCTTTGTATAATATTTGACATTGGCGAAAACTAAATATTATCTTTCTTTTTTTTCTTTACTTTCTCAATCGGAAATAACATCAACAATCAAGGAATACTAAAAATGGTAAAAGAATATTCATACTTGTTTATGCTCAGACAAAAACATACCATTCTAATTTTTTAAATTCTGAACATTTAACACAAATAAAGACAACTCGAATATAAAATCAAAGGGATTTAGTAGTTGAAAATATTTAGTAGTTGAAAAACTGAATCTACCAGAATCACCAAGCACCATAATACGAACTCTGTCTATTGCTGCCATAGAAACTGGAGTTATTTCCCTTTATATGTACTTCACTTTGCTGAGGCAAATTATCAAAACTAATCCATAAGACAATCCTCTCTCTCCCTCTGTCTGTCGGTCTGCATCTCTCTCTCTCTCTTTCTCTCTCCCCCCCCTCTCTCTCTCTGTGAATTGATGTTACATTTATGTATAAGTATTTCTTTAACAGCCACTCCTCTTTATCAACTGGATGTTTGTAACAAAGACCATTAGTTACTATGCTTAGAAATCTCTCTTTGCCCACTCCTGTGAATTCATTACATTTCTGGACATCCCTAACCACAAATATCTGTGTCACTATCTCTTGTCATGTCATGAAGACATCAACCAATATTTTGGCTTTCTCTGAAATCCTGTTTGATTTCAAGGAACACAATAATTTTTTTTTTTGTGTGGGGGGGGGGGGGGGGGATACGTCTAGAGGACCAACATGGTACATAGAGACCAACATACCAACATGGTACATAGAGGCTGGAAATCATGCTGGTTGTCTAAATCAGGGGTTCTCAACCTTTT
The DNA here is from genome assembly GCA_964016885.1 of Eledone cirrhosa. NCBI lineage: Eukaryota > Metazoa > Mollusca > Cephalopoda > Octopoda > Eledonidae > Eledone > Eledone cirrhosa. Next base: position 14,800,738 of record OZ024750.1, on the reverse strand, counting down.
TTTCGCTCTGGACCACCAAAATAAGTAATTTTCTCTTGTCGACCACCTAAACTTTAAAATCGTTTGTAATAGAACTGCTACTTATAAGCATCAGTAGATGTTTTTTTTTCAATGAATTAGAAAATGCTATTATCATGTCGCAGTGCCCAAAAATCTACGCAAATAAACAGCTGAAGTCGTACTTATGCGAAGAATAAGAACAGCGCTTTAAGTCAAATGCATGGATCAAAAAAGAATTTGCTATTGAAAATTTTCCGTGGACCACCTGAATTTTCCTGTGGACCACTAGTGGTCCACATGGATCAGGTTGAGAACCACTGCTCTAGATGACATTTCTACACAGTTCACTGCACTTTTGCATCAATAAAAAGGGATGAGCTTCTAGGAGAGGCTGAAAGAATTAAAATTGTACTTGATGGAGTGAAGATGGGAGAGATATACAGTGATAAACATATGGAAGATCCTGGAAGGGCTAACACAAAACTTTGGCATTGAGAACGGGACCATCCTTCATATAGGATGTCATTGCATAATGCCAAAGATCCCATCATATCTAGAGTAAAGACCAAATACTTCAATAGCTTGGGATTTAATGTTGCTCAGCTTTTTAACCCTTTAGCATTCACATCACTCTATATTTACTATTGTTTATTCATGGTAAAGGCTTTATTTCACATAATATCGAAACTATGAAATTTTGGTATTATTTATTTTAAGAAGAATACCTTAACGTCGGTATGAGGGGCTGGTTATAGCTGGTTTCAACAGAAAGAAGTGAGAGTATTCTGGATGGATAAGGCTGGTTTAAATGCTAAAGGGTTAATAAGCTGCCAAAACTTAGAGATCAACATGGGGTGAATATAGATGTTTTCAGGAAGCATCTTGACATTCTGCTATCTATGATCCCAGTTATGGCCACCACTGTATAGTTGGGGAATCTCTTTAAAACTGGTCTCTCATTGGGAGCTCAGACAAAAATACAAAAAGGAACCCCTTTAGCTGACTATACTTGGTTTTAAACAGTAGAGAGTTGCATTTCGGGAACATGGGAGGTAATTTTGGAGTGTTTGATCTCTCAGCTTTAATTTATGCATGTGGTATGAGATGCATGCTAATTATCCAAAAGAAACTTAACCCCTTTTTGAATGAGATCATTACCTTCTGGGGGATCAAGGGAGGTAAATTTGGGGAGTGCAAATGCCTGTTTGTAATCTGGCTTGTCAGCTATATTGCAAACATTTAGAATATTTAAGCTTCCTCTAATAACTTTCCAATGCCTAAAATCTGAATATGCAAAAAGAAATGCATGGAAGTTGGAGAATCCTATTTTGAGGGAGACTAGAGTTTTGTGTTGATCTGTGTTAAATAAATGTCTTTCTGATAAAAGTCTCAAAACCTCTTGAGTGTACCTCGTAGGTTTTCCTGACAGATGATGCAGATTTAGTTGGAATACAATTGTTTTTTCTTCAGAATTGTTTTTTTGTTTTATTTATTTATTTATTTATTTATTTTTTACTTTAATTATTATTATTTTTAATTTTATTATTATTATTTATTATATTTTTGTATTATGAATCCCAGCACAATATTGGAACTAATGAGGTTATTGATCCTGCTGTGAATTTAATTATTTTCAGATCAATGAAATTTGTATTTTGAGGGGATATTTCCTAGTAGTAGTAGTAGTAGTAGTAGTAGTAGTAGTAGTAGTAGTAGAAGATCCCAAGGAATAAAAATAGGCAAAAAAAAAAATATTAATAAGATGAAGGTGTAATTATTGATCTGTAAAGTTCAATCAGTTATTCTAGTTGGCATGACTCCCAAGACACTTAATATAGAGCAAGGTTAAGAAAGGTCTGTGAACAAAGTAAATGTACTGTAGTTTAAATAATCAGCTAAAGCCTTTTGTTTTCACTTGTTACATGCAACTAAGTATAAAGGTCAGATGTTTTCAGATTCAACTAGTGTGAATTAGAGCATATAGCTATAATTCATGAGTTTTTTGTTAATTTTTTTTAACTGAGATAAACCAAAGCTCATGTGATAAACTTTTGTTATTAGTTTCTAGACTTTATATTTTGTTGCCTAGCAATAACTAAAAAGTTACCTGCTAGATTTTTGTATTTGTTTAGTAAACTATGTAATGTTATATAAGGTATATGTAGGCACTAGTTTTATAAAGCAAATGTTACTATATTATACTTATGGGTTTCAGTGGGCTGCGTTGAGACAGTTGTTCTTCAGGATAAATAGCTGATCTTTCATCTCTTGTCTCTGACACTATGTTTTGATCTTGGCCACGACACTTAATTCTTTATGACCAGTGGCATAGATAGAGTATGTTTCACCTGAGGTAACCCTTCAGTTTGTTGTCACTCATCACCTTGCCCCCATCACATACCTAAATATATATAATAGACTTAACCCTTTAGGTACCACCAACCCAGCCCAAACCAGCTCTGGTTCTATGAAATAAAACCACCCATTTTTAAGGTTTCCAATTTGACCCTTTAGCATTCACATTACTCAATATTTACTATTGTATTTTCACATAAAAGGCTTTATCCCACATAATTATCTCATATAATATCGAATCTACAAGATTTTGATATTTATTTTGAGAACAATATGTTAACATTGGTATGGAGGCACATGGCTTAGTGGTTAGAGCATTGGCCTTGCAATCGAAAGGTTGTGAGTTCAATTCTCAGACTGGGTGATGTGTTGTTTCCTTGAGCAAGACACTATATTTCACATTGCTCCAGTTTACTCAGCTGTAGAAATGAGATGAAAGGGACTGGGGTCCCTATCATTCCACTGTAAAGTGGACATGGAGGTGCCATGGCAAAAAAGCAGCCAGCACTCACTGTAGATGAGGTTGGTGTTAGGAAGGGCATCCAGCTGTAGAAATCAAGCCAGAATCAGTTCCCGTCCCACCCTTGCAAGCAGGGAAAAGCTGACGTAAAATGATGATGATGATGATGATGATGAGCAGCCAGTTATGATCAGTTTGAACAGAAAGAGGTGAGAGAATTCTGGCCGGATATAGCTGGTTTAAATGCTAAAGAGTTAAATTAAAATCTTCCAACATGATGTAGGTGTAGAAGTGTGAAGCATCTGAAACTAAGTACCAACATTTTATATCATTGGTATATACATACATATATATGCATAAATAACGAAGACTAGAAAGAAGGAATTGTGGAACTATATAAAGTTCCCAACTCGTTAAAAAAGAATGATAATGATATGACATAAGAACTGTAAATGTTTTTTCCTGATTAATTCATTGGGCAGTGGATTGGCAGAATCGGTAGAGCATTGGACGCCAAGCTTTGCAGCATAGAATTATGGCCCTTTACGTTCTGAGTTCAAAACCCACCGAGGTTAACTTTGCCTTTCATCCTTACGGAGTCAATAAAATAAAATACCAGTCACACACTGGGGTCAATTTAATCGACTTTCCCCTCTCCCAAAAATTCTTAGCCTTGTGTCTAAATAAGAAACCATTATTATTTCATTGGGTGATGGATTGGCAGTATTGGTAGAGCATTAGACACCATGCTTTGCAGCATAGAATTTATGGCCCTTTACATTACGGGTTAAAATCCCACTGAGGTTAACTTTGCCTTTCATCCTTACGGCGTCAATAAAATAAAGTACCAGTAATGCAGTCGGGTAATTACTGGCCTTGTGCCAAAAGTAGAAATAATTATTAATTCATTAATCTGTAGTGTGTTTTTATTGAAATACTAGAAATAGTTTCCTTCCTTGGTCATAATCTTGTTGTTCTGTATCCATTTTACAGCAACACTATCTCTTTTTATGCTTCACTTACCCTTAACAGTTTGTATATAGCAGGTTTTAATAGTTTTGTCCCACTTTTGTGCAAAGTGACATTAAGTAAATATTTTCACACTTGTTATACTTTCTAATTTATCTTCATAAAAATAAGTTTGCTTTTTCATCTTTTTATTAATTTTATAATTGGTGCAGGGTGGAGAAGTCGCTAAGTCCAGTAAGGCAACTTCCCTAGTGCTGCTGGCACAAATAAAAGTGCCCAGTCCATGCTGTAAAATGGAGGTAATGGTAGTAGCATTCAGCTATTAAAAACCATGTCAAAGTATGGGGTGGAGAGGGCCCCTGAGTGCAGTAAAACAACCTCTCTAGTGCTGGTGGCACAAATAAAAGCACCCAGTCCATGCTGTAAAGTAGCGCTGGTGTTAGGAAGGGCATCCAACCAGTGTATTAATGCCAAAACAATTATGAGCACAACAACAAATTATGATGATGATTTGTACTGAATGCAATGGAAAAGATGGTAAACTCTGACCAAAAAGTGCCTCTTACCTAGGGTTAATTTTACTAATACTCCAACGAATGCATAAACATCACAACACCTCATCTCAATTTCCTCAAATCAATAAACAGATCACTTATAAATTAGACTGTTGTGAGCAGTGTCCAGTCAGCTGACATTGTCTTGTTCATATGGGAATGGATTCTGGCTTGATTTCTACAGCTGGATGCGCTTCCTAACACCAACCTCATTTACAGTGAATGCTGGGTGCTTTTTTTCTGTGGCGCCTACACGTCCACTTTACAGTGTGGGCTGGGTGCTTTTTTGGCCGTATGTATATATATATATATATATATATATGTGTGTGTGTATGCATGTCTGGTTAAAAGACATTTCAAAATTCAGCATTGGTATGACAGACCAAAACTAAAAGAGATAGGGTTGATTTTATTGATATTTCAACCAATGATGCTGATTGGGTGTCTACATATAAGGATATAAATAACAGATTTATAAAGTAAAAGAAATATAAAATCAAATAAAAAAAAAACAGATTTTAATAATTGGGGCCTTGTGTCTGGAAAAATAGAATAACCGACAAATGAAATTATTTTCCGGCAACCTTATACCACTGAAATTTAATGAGATTTTTTTAATAAGAAGTGTTTACATCCTGAGAAATCTGCCACTATGTGTGAATGATAAATAAATAAATATATATATATATATATATATATATATTTATATATTTATATATATATATATATATATATATATACATATATATATATTTATATATTTATATATATATATATATATATATATATTTATATATATATATATATACACGCACACATACACATATATATATGTACATATATATTATGTATATGTATATATATATATATATATATATATATATATATATATATATATATATATATATATATATATATATATATACACACATATATATATATATATACATACATATATATATGTAATGTATATATATATATATTTATACACACACATATATATATACACGTATTGTGTATATATATAATATATATAATATATATATGTATGTATATATATATGTATGTATATATATATACGTGCGTATATATATATATATATATATATATATATATATATATATATAATAATAATAATAATAATAATAATATTTAAACTTATATATATAATCTATATACAATTATAAATAAGAAAGAGTAATATTTTGTATTACCCAATTATATATATATATATATATATATATATATATATATATATACATACATACATATGTGTATGTATGAGGCTGTCATCTTATTTCATAATTTCCAGACAGTGTCTAGCCTATTTTTGCCTTTTTCTCCAGAGTAGGGTTCTCAGACTATGGTTGACTATATTTACTACTAAGAAACAGACTAATTTCTTCAATGGGTAGCTGATGATCTGAAATGTTTGTTTTTATTTAGTCTTGTCTCTACACTAATGTTCAATATTTTTTCTGCTTTGCAAATATAAGAGGTTATAAACCCGTCTGTACATAAACAACAATAACTCACAATTGACTCAATCGATCATGTTTAAACAAGTATGTACGTGAAGCCGAGGTCATAACCAACAGGTCATACATCAATGAGGTGCTGTGTTACCATGTCGTACATAGGAAAAGAAGTACCCTTACTTTTGGGACAAACCTCATATCTATAGTGCTGTTCCACTGCCAGATCACTCGTAATCTGGCTGGTACTTTGCTCCAGCCACAGAAATTGTCACCAGTCTGTAGCAGTTTGTCACAAAACTACTTATTGACCCCTTTGTAATATCTATCTATCTATCTATCATCTCCTCCCTTGACCGCCTGGAAACTGTTCAGAGTCGTGCAACCAAGCGAATACCTTCCATCAGGCATCTACTATACTCTGAACGCCTTGCTTCCCTGGGTATGGATACATTGAAGCTCTGACGTCTGGCAACTGATTTGGTAAAAACCCACAAAATTATTAACCATCTTGCCAACAACAACCCTGAGTACCTTTTTGATTTCTACGTGTCTAACAACACAGCTCCCATGACTTTCAGAAACATTTTTTTCACACTCAGTGTTGCTGAAGCATGGAACAAACTACCTGCATCAGTTATTAGCTGTCGAAACACTGCATCCTTTAAAATCTCCATGCTTCCTGAGATTCGCCAACACTACACTTAATATTCCCCCTCCATACACACACACACATGTATATCATCACTCATACACTATTCACTTCCCTGACATTTGTATATTATTCTATGTACTATACATGCACCTTTGACGAGTTGTATTGCACATGAGCACTGTACACAATAATTTCATTCATTATATGTATTACATAGTACTTTTCTGAACCTAAGCTTTCATAGCCTCCTTCTCCAGATTGTCTTGCATTTCTGATGCTGTTTGATTCTTATTCTGATATCACTAATAACTAATTTATGTTTGGCTGTACAGTTTTCTCTGGGAAAAGATTTTGCATTCATAGCCATCTGTCTATTCCATTTTCTAATGAACAAGAAGTCAATCTGGCTCACACTTTTGCCTGATTGGTTGGAGGCTGGCTGATTTATTGAAGTCTGGCAAATGATTAGGTTATTTGCATCACTGAATTCTAGGAGTCTTGAGTCATATCCAAGCCATAGCTGCTGTGAACTCCATAGTAGCCATCCTTGTTCTGGTCAACATGTCCATTGAAGTCATCAGACATGATGATAAAAATCCTATCATCTTTTATTGAAGTCTTCTGCATATCTAACCCATGTAAGCTAGGAAAATAGACATTAAATATTGAGGATGATGGTGATAATACATACATACATTGGCATTGCCCACAACAGGACAACCTATCTAACCCAAGCTAGTGTGGAAGAATGGACATAAAACGGGGATGACTCATACACTGTTTATTTTCCTGACATTTGTACATTATTCTATGTACTATACATGCACCTTTGATGAGTTGTAGTGCACCTGAGCACTGTACACAATAATTTCATTATTATTATTATTATGATGATGATGATATTTATATATATATAGAGAGAGAGGGTGTCCCAAAAATGTATACATACTTTGATGTTGATGCTGTTGAAGTGTGTATACATTTTATAGGGACAACCTGTGTGTGTATATATATATATATATATATATACGTAGGTCCCGGGTTGAGTCGGGGATAACCACAGTAAGTAAGGTACTCAATACATGGCAGAGTAAAAAATTTTTTATTTTATAGAAGGAGCTTCTACAGGACTAGTACTGTTTCATTCAGATGAAATCTTCAGAGCTTCCTGAAGATTTCATCTGAATGAAACAGTACTAGTCCTGTAGAAGCTCCTTCTATAAAATAAAATAAAAAAAATATATATATATATACGATATTAAACAAATGGAAACTATATTTATAAAACCATATTTATTTCGTTATATATATTTCTGGGATATCATATTAAAAATATGGTATGCCTTCCTCAGACAAAATACCATACATAAACTGTTGAGCGCTTTTATATCAGTTATAAAATATTTACTCGTTGTAACCCAACAATCTTAAATAAAACTTTTGCATATATATATATATATATATATATATATATATATATATATATATATATATATATATATATATATATATACATATATATATATACATATATATATATATACAGGAGCCAGCATACGTAGAACCAACAACACAAACCACCGGCGGCCTCTCGCAGCATCATAAAAACTTTGAAGTTGTTTGAAAATGTTTGTTTAAATATTTATATACCATGTGACAAGCTCGGGTCAAGAGATTAGGTAGGAAAGGCACTACATAGTCATCGGTCCCAGTGAAATATATATCACATTGCTCCAGTTTACTTAGCTGTAAAAATGAGATGATAGGGACTGGAGCCCCTATCATTCCACTGCAAAGTGGTCGTGGAGGTGCCACGGCAAAAAAGCACCCAGCCCACACTGTAAAGTGGACGTGTAGGCGCCACAGAAAAAAAAAGCACCCAGCACTCACTGTAAAGTGGACGTGTAGGCGCCACAGAAAAAAAAAGCACCCAGCCCACACTTTAAAGTGGACGTGTAGGTGCCACAGAAAAAAAAAGCACCCAGCACTCACTGTAAAGTGGACGTGTAGGCGCCACAGAAAAAAAAAGCACCCAGCCCACACTTTAAAGTGGACGTGTAGGCGCCACAGAAAAAAAAAGCACCCAGCCCACACTGTAAAGTGGACGTGTAGGTGCCACAGAAAAAAAAAGCACCCAGCCCACACTGTAAAGTGGACGTGTAGGCGCCACAGAAAAAAAAAGCACCCAGCACTCACTGTAAAGTGGACGTGTAGGCGCCACAGAAAAAAAAAGCACCCAGCCCACACTGTAAAGTGGACGTGTAGGTGCCACAGAAAAAAAAAGCACCCAGCCCACACTGTAAAGTGGACGTGTAGGCGCCACAGAAAAAAAAAGCACCCAGCCCACACTGTAAAGTGGACGTGTAGGTGCCACAGAAAAAAAAAGCACCCAGCCCACACTGTAAAGTGGACGTGTAGGCGCCACAGAAAAAAAAAAGCACCCAGCCCACACTGTAAAGTGGACGTGTAGGCACCACAGAAAAAAAAGCACCCAGCACTCACTGTAAAATTAGGTTGGTGTTAGGAAAGGCATCCAGCTGTAGAAATCAAGCCAGAATCAGTTCCCGTTCCACCCTTGCAAGCAGGGAAAAGGCAGACGTAAAATGAAATGATGATGAAAATGATGATGGAAATAAACTTTCATACAACTGCATATAACCTTCACTATATTTAATATTTTATTATGTATTACATATATATATATATATATATATATCAGATAGGGTGTGGTAAAAAACCAGGTGGACCAAAACCCACCAGAATACTTGATACTTGTGGTAGTAGAGTGGGTAATATGAAAAGATTCAGGACCCCGACAGCTGAGCTCCGGCCATCCCGACAGTTAGATCCAAACTGAGTTCAGATCTAGCTGTCGGGATGGCCAGATATCAGCGGTCAGGGTCCTGAATCTTTTCATAAATATATATAATATATATATATATATATATATATATATATATATATATATATATATATATATATATATTTATATGTACATATCATCATTATCATCCTCAATACTTAATGTCTATTTTTCAAGCTTGCATGTGTTACATATTTCTCAGATCAAGCACCACAGCTGTTTGTAGCACTTGGCTATTCTGGCTCAACCCATGTACTACATACTGTCAAGACTATTACATCAACAAGAAATCAAGAAATGTCTGAGAACACTACGTTCATTCTTGACATGTAATACTAGCTCGGACCTAAAGGTTGGCCTGACAAAATTCTGCCTCAATTAATTAAGAATAGATAAAAGCTGAAATGGATTTAGTTAACTATTCTTCAAAGAATATAGCTTTGTTTCATCTTTACAAATTAAAATGTTGACCTAAAAAAATTTGGCTGTTCATAATATTTTTTATTTAGGTTAGGTCAGGCTAATTTTTAAGAGCTCATCAAAACAAACAAGTAAGCTTTCGTCCAGCCTTCTAAAATGTTAGCTTAAATATATTTGGCTGTTCTAAATGAAGACCATTTAATGAAGTAACCCAGGCAGATTTAACTCTGTTCAAGTTGATTTTTTGGGGTGTGGTTTGCAGTGTGTTATCTCATTGATCTGTCATGCCTTTTCATCACTAATAGTACTATAAATATATATATATATAGTACTAATAATACTAAATAATACTAAATAAATATATATATATATATATAATACTAAATAAATTCATAGCATAGTGTTACGGCTCTTTACTTTCTGAGTGCAAATCCTGCTGGGGTTAGCTTTGTTTTTCATCCTTACGGGGTCGATAAAATAAAGTACTAGTAACGTACTGTGCTCAATTTAATCGACTTTCCCCTTTATCAAAATTGTTGGCCTTGTGCCTAAATTAGAAATCATTATGAAATAGCAACACTCACACAAATAGTGTATGTGTGTATGTGTTTTTATGTATGTGTTTTGTGTGTGTATGTGTTTTTATGTATGTGTTTTGTGTGTGTATGTGTGCAGGTATGTATGTATGTGCATATATGTATGTGTGCATATATGTATGCATGTATGTATGTATGTGTGCATGTATGTATGTGTGCATATATGCATGCATGTATGTATGTGTGCATGTATGTGTGCATATATGCATGCATGCATGTATGTATTCATGTACGTGTTCATGTAGGTGTTCATAAATGTGTGCATGTATGTATGTGTGCATGTATGTATGTGTGCATATATGTATGTGTTCATGTCTGCATGTATATATGTATGTATGAGTGTATATCTGTATGTATACATGTATGTATGTGTACATGTATGTATGTGTACATGTATGTATGTGTACATGTATGTGTACATGTATGTATGTATGTACCCGTATAACATTTATATAAGTATGTGTACTCTTGTAGATACGTATGTCGATCCCATACATGGAGAAATAGAATTTAAAACCATCAGTTGTCATTTAGAATCTTATTTCATGTGTCAATGAAAGTTACATTGCAGTTAACCAAATGTACACATCATCATCATCATCATCATCATCATCATCATCACCATCATCATCATTGTCATCATTATCATCATCATCATTGTCATCATTATCATCATCATCATCATCATCACCATCATCATCATTGTCATCATTATCATCATCATTTCCACCACCAACACCACTACCGCTCCCCCACCACCACCACCACCACTGCCACCAACACCACTACCGTTACCCCCACCACCACCACCACCACCACTACTGCTACCACTGCTACCACTGCCACCACCACTTGCTAGCATGCAACAATGCACTTTGTACACAGGCATCCTATAATCTACTCATCATTTGGACAGTGAATCCCTTTGTTATCAACAAAGGTAATAGCTCCCGGAACTTTCTCCACCGTGGTTTGGTCTCATTCAAGCTACTATGCTTTTAGTGAAACCTCTGCTATAATTTATTAGGTTACCAAGGTAACAGAAGCTATCGACTACTTATCATCATCATCATCATCGTTTAACATCTATCTTCCACACTAGCATGGGTTAGACGGGAAGTGTCTCACTCGTATAGGACTATCTGACAGGTTTTCTACAGCTAGATGCCCTTCCTAACACCAAACACATTTACAGTGTGGACTGGGAGCTTTTTACTGTGTCACCTACACAACCACATTATATACATATATATATATATATATGACGTAAAATGATGATGTTTACAGATTGACTTTGTTAGTTTCAGTAAAGATCCCGTTAAGGGTGAAAGCAGCGATTCTTTGCTTAAACTTTAATCTGTTATTTTAATAAATATTTGCTCTACGGTTCTTATATATTTGATATATATTTTCCTTATCGAGCCCTCTTTGGATTTTACTCTTCAATTTTATTATTATTACTATATATATATATATATATATATATGTATATATATATATAAATATGTATGTATATATGTATATATGTATGTATGCATGTATACATTATGTATGTATGTATGTATGCATGTATGCATATATGCATTATGTATGTGTTAAACTCTATTGACTAACAAGGGAATTAAAATCTCAAAATCTGTTTGTAATTCTGTTATGACATTTTGAATCAATGAAGAATATTTTTTAGTAGGACCTAAAGTATTCATAGAAATCTAAAAACTGTTCTTCAGTTGACCCAGATTTAAAGGTTGTGATTCTGGAGAATGTTCTGTTAATGATGTTATAGGAAGTTTTTACTCGACTCATTCTTCTTCTTCACCTACTTATTCTTGAGAGGGTCATGGGAGCAGAAACCTCAAACACATCTAGCAAGTCCTGTCAAAAGCAACCGTCTCTAACTTATCCAGCCAAGCTTGTTTGGGGTCTAATCCTAGGTCTCTTGCTGGTTGGTTTTGCCCATAAAATCTGTCCAGTGATTCTTTCCCCCGAGACATTCTAATCATGTTCATAGTATCGGAGCTGTAATCTCTCAATTTTTGAGAAGTAGTCGACTCCAAAATTTGAATTTAGTGAATTTCTTAATTTTGATGTAATTTTGGAAGTTGGCTTCACTGGATGATGGATGCTTTGTAGACGTTGTATTGGTCTTCTTGGTTCACTATCTTTTGCCTGTGTTATTGTGAAAGATATGAAGAGTGGCCTCATTAACTCTATAGTATTTAAACCGGCCATATCCAGCCAGGATTCTCTCACATCTTTCTGTTCAAACCGACCGTAAGTGGCTGCTCAAACCATGAAAATATAATAGTAAATATAGAGTAATGTCTAAAGGGTTAAAGCCTAATTAAAACTTTCTAAAGCTCTGTTAGCAATTTGTTTCTAGAGAAATGGAATGTGTATGTGTATATGTGTGTGTGGCAGGGTACGCTGTTTGAGACAATTTTATTAATTACATTTGAGGTGATAAACATCATAGATATTAACTTGTAATTTTCTTGTTTGTTTTTGACTGGTTTTATTTTTGTCTGGAAATTGGATAGATTACTTCCTGTTGACAATCCTTAGCAACACAGGAGTGTCTAATGACATCTAAACATTTCTGTTTAGCTGATGACCATTATCAATCAAATTTACTTGTTTTATGTGGGCTCAACCGTAAAGCAATTTCTAAAAATTCCTTCTGATGTCAAGCATTAATACAAATTTCCTTCTGTGTTGTCAGAACTCTGCGATTATTCTTGGTTATTACACACCTGCAAGATAATTATTTAGAATATTTTTTTAATTCTCAGTTTGTTGAGTACCATTCCTGTTATGACATAGAATAACTTCAGTACTTTTGATATCTTCTTCTTCTCTTGTTTTTCTTTGTCCACTTATTCCCGAGAGGGTCGTGGGGGCAGATTCCTCAAACATTCCTTCCAGCAGGTCCTGTCAGAAGCAACCGTTTCCAACTTTATTTAACCATTTTCTTAGGCTTGAATGGGATTTTTTATTTGTAAGGTCAAAAACAAGTATGATACCTAGAAAATAGATAAATTACTAGAAATAAAGGTGGATTTAAAAAACAACAACAACTCTGATTGGAAATAAAATTAATAAAATTTCATATATCTTCTTCTTCTTCTTCCACTTTTTCCTGAGAGGATCGTTG
>OZ024750.1:14739737-14782237 GCA_964016885.1 Eledone cirrhosa | reverse complement strand
TATCTCTAGAAGCCCAGATATTTATCTACCCCACTCACATCTCTAGAAGTCCAGATACTCAGCTATCCCACTAATTACATCTCTAGAAGTCCATATATTTATCTACCCCTCCCTCATGTCTCTCTAGACATCTCTAGAAGTCCAGATAGTCAGCTACCCTCCTCACCACATCTCCCAAGACATCTCTAGAAGCCCAAATATTTATCTACCCCACTCATATCTCCTTAGACATCTCTAGAAATCCAGATACTCAGCTACCCACCTCATCACATCTCTAGAAGTCCAGATATTTATCTAGCCAACTCACATCTCTCTAGACACCTCTGGAAGTCCAGCTATTCAGCTACCCTCCTTTCATCACATCTCTCTATACATCTCTAGATGTCCCGATATTTATCTACCCCACTCATATCTCTCTATACATCTCTAGAAGTCTCTATATTTATCTACCCCACTCACATCTCTCTATACATCTCTAGAAGTCTCAATATTTATCTACCCCACTCACATCTCTCTATACATCTCTAGAAGTCCCGATATTTATCTACCCCACTCACATCTCTCTATACATCTCTAGAAGTCCTGATATTTATCTACCCCACTCATATCTCTCTATACATCTCTAGAAGTCTCTATATTTATCTACCCCACTCACATCTCTCTATACATCTCTAGAAGTCCCGATATTTATCTACCCCACTCACATCTCTCTATACATCTCTAGAAGTCCCGATATTTATCTACCCCACTCACATCTCTCTATACATCTCTAGAAGTCCCGATATTTATCTACCCCACTCACATCTCTCTATACATCTCTAGAAGTCTCAATATTTATCTACCCCACTCACATCTCTCTATACATCTCTAGAAGTCCCGATATTTATCTACCCCACTCACATCTCTCTATACATCTCTAGAAGTCCTGATATTTATCTACCCCACTCACATCTCTCTATACATCTCTAGAAGTCCCGATATTTATCTACCCCACTCACATCTCTCTATACATCTCTAGATGTCCCGATATTTATCTACCCCACTCATATCTCTCTATACATCTCTAGAAGTCCTGATATTTATCTACCCCACTCATATCTCTCTATACATCTCTAGATGTCCCGATATTTATCTACCCCACTCACATCTCTCTATACATCTCTAGAAGTCCTGATATTTATCTACCCCACTCATATCTCTCTATACATCTCTAGAAGTCCCGATATTTATCTACCCCACTCACATCTCTCTATACATCTCTAGAAGTCCCGATATTTATCTACCCCACTCACATCTCTCTATACATCTCTAGAAGTCTCAATATTTATCTACCCCACTCACATCTCTCTATACATCTCTAGAAGTCCCGATATTTATCTACCCCACTCACATCTCTCTATACATCTCTAGAAGTCCTGATATTTATCTACCCCACTCATATCTCTCTATACATCTCTAGAAGTCTCAATATTTATCTACCCCACTCACATCTCTCTATACATCTCTAGAAGTCTCTATATTTATCTACCCCACTCACATCTCTCTATACATCTCTAGAAGTCTCTATATTTATCTACCCCACTCACATCTCTCTATACATCTCTAGAAGTCCCGATATTTATCTACCCCACTCACATCTCTCTATACATCTCTAGAAGTCCCGATATTTATCTACCCCACTCACATCTCTCTATACATCTCTAGAAGTCTCAATATTTATCTACCCCACTCACATCTCTCTATACATCTCTAGAAGTCTCAATATTTATCTACCCCACTCATATCTCTCTATACATCTCTAGAAGTCCCGATATTTATCTACCCCACTCACATCTCTCTATACATCTCTAGAAGTCCCGATATTTATCTACCCCACTCACATCTCTCTATACATCTCTAGAAGTCCCGATATTTATCTACCCCACTCACATCTCTCTATACATCTCTAGAAGTCCCGATATTTATCTACCCCACTCACATCTCTCTATACATCTCTAGAAGTCCCGATATTTATCTACCCCACTCACATCTCTCTATACATCTCTAGAAGTCCCGATATTTATCTACCCCACTCATATCTCTCTATACATCTCTAGAAGTCCCGATATTTATCTACCCCACTCACATCTCTCTATACATCTCTAGAAGTCTCAATATTTATCTACCCCACTCACATCTCTCTATACATCTCTAGAAGTCTCAATATTTATCTACCCCACTCATATCTCTCTATACATCTCTAGAAGTCCCGATATTTATCTACCCCACTCACATCTCTCTATACATCTCTAGAAGTCCCGATATTTATCTACCCCACTCACATCTCTCTATACATCTCTAGAAGTCCCGATATTTATCTACCCCACTCACATCTCTCTATACATCTCTAGAAGTCCCGATATTTATCTACCCCACTCACATCTCTCTATACATCTCTAGAAGTCCCGATATTTATCTACCCCACTCACATCTCTCTATACATCTCTAGAAGTCCCGATATTTATCTACCCCACTCATATCTCTCTATACATCTCTAGAAGTCCCGATATTTATCTACCCCACTCACATCTCTCTATACATCTCTAGAAGTCTCAATATTTATCTACCCCACTCACATCTCTCTATACATCTCTAGAAGTCTCAATATTTATCTACCCCACTCATATCTCTCTATACATCTCTAGAAGTCCCGATATTTATCTACCCCACTCACATCTCTCTATACATCTCTAGAAGTCCCGATATTTATCTACCCCACTCACATCTCTCTATACATCTCTAGAAGTCCCGATATTTATCTACCCCACTCACATCTCTCTATACATCTCTAGAAGTCCTGATATTTATCTACCCCACTCATATCTCTCTATACATCTCTAGAAGTCCTGATATTTATCTACCCCACTCACATCTCTCTATACATCTCTAGAAGTCTCTATATATATCTACCCCACTCACATCTCTCTATACATCTCTAGAAGTCCTGATATATTTATCTATCTACCCCACTCACATCTCTCTATACATCTCTAGAAGTCCATATAATCACAGCTACCCCCTTCCCCACGTTCCTCTAGTCATCTACCCTCTAGAAACTATCTACCCTCTTCTCAACTTATTTCCTTAATCATTTTTCATAAACTCCTGATTACTATAATTAACAAGATTTACACTATAAAGTACTATAAAGCAACATTACCACTTCAGTCCTCTCCAGTAATGAGGTTCATCTTTACCCTCCACCCCCGACCTCTCTTTCATCCCCTCCCCCGTGTCTCCCCCTCCCATTTACTCTCCCTCTTGCTTTCTGCTCCCCCCACTCTCTCTCTCTTGCTCCCTCTCTCTTACTTCCCCCTCTCACTTACTCTCCCTCTTGCTTTCTGCACTCTCTCTCTCTCTTGCTCCCTCTCTCTTATTCCTCCCCCTCTCACTTACTCTCCCTCTCGCTTTCTGCACTCTCCCCTTCTCTCCCTCTCTTCTCCTCTCCTCTCTCTCTCTCTCTCTCTCTCTCTCTCTCTCTCTCTCTCTCTCTCTCTCTACTCCCTTAGTCCCTCTTTCTATTTCTCTAATGTCCTCTCTCTGTTTCTATCTATCTACCACCCTCTCTCTGTTTCTATCTCTCCCCCTCTCATCCCCGCTCTCTCTCTACCCCCCACCCCATTTCTCCCCCTCTCTTTCTTTCTCTCTATGCCCCCCCCCCCCACCACTACGCTTTCTCTTTCAGGCAAACAGACTGATGGTATGGTACTGACAGGAATAATAGAACCAGAGAAGACACTGTGTGTGTGTGTGTGTGTGTGTGCGTGTGTGTATACATGTGTGTGTATATGTTTGTGTGTGTCTATGCGTGTATGTGTGTATTTGTGTGTAAATGTATATATGTGGGTGTGCACAAGTACACATGTGTGTATCTGTGTATGTATCAGTGTGTGAATCTGTGAGAGTCTATGTTTATGTGTGTGTGTATGCATGGGTGTGAATCTATGTGTATGTGTGTGTGTGTATGTCTTTTGCAGGTGTGTGTATCTGTGTGTGTATGTGTTCATGTGTGTGTGTGTGTGTATATCTGGGTGTGAATGTGTATGTGTGTGTGTATATGTGTGTATGTATGTGTGTGTGGGTATATATCTAAGTGTGTGTGTATGGCTTAGTGGTTAGAGCATTGGGCTTGCAATCGAAAGGTTGTGAGTTCAATTCTCAGACCGGGTGATGTGTTGTTTCCTTGAGCAAGACACTTTATTTCACATTGCTCCAGTTTACTCAGCTGTAGAAATGAGATGATAGGGACTGGGGTCCCTATCATTCCACTGCAAAGTGGTCGTGGAGGTGCCACGGCAAAAAAGCACCCAGCACTCACTGTAAATGAGGTTGGTGTTAGGAAGGGCATCCAGCTGTAGAAATCAAGCCAGAATCAGTTCCCGTCCCACCCTTGCAAGCAGGGAAAAGCGGACATAAAATGATGATGATGATGATGATGATGATGTCTATATGTATATGTCTAACCCATGCTAGCGTGGAAGATAGACGTAAAATGATGATGATGATGATGATGATGTGTGTGTATGTGTTTGTGTCTTGTGCAGGTGTACATTAATTAACAAAGGATGTTGGTGAGAAAACTGAAAAACTTGGAAACGTTTCAAATGAAGTACCTTGTGATATTTGTTCTGCACCAAGTTAAGAAGACACTCCCTCCATCATCATTCTCACAGTCAGACTGCCAGAAGTGATGTGAAACATTGCTTTTTACAATTGCAATATATTGGTTTCTGATTTAGACACAAGGTCCACAATTTTGTGGGAGTGGGAAAGTCGATTAAACTGAACCCAATGCATTACTGGTACCTTATTTTATCGACCCCTGTAAAGATGAAAGGCAAAGTTAACCTCGGCAGGATTTGAACTTAGATCATAAAGGGACATTACTCTATGCCATAAAACGTTGTCTGACGCTCTACCAATACTGCCAATCTACTGCCCTTACAATTGCAATATATTAAAATATATATAATAGTCATTCTAAATATTTAATTGTTGAACACATTGCTACACTGCTGGCTTCAAATTGGCAACATTAGTACTATAAAACTGCTATTTATTTCTCTTTATCATGATTTTTGTTTGATTTCTTTTCTTATTTACTTCTTTCTTTCTTTCTTTCCCTACCCTCCCTACCTTTTTTTTCTAATGATTAGTTTTCCTTAATAAGATTCTGTTATTCCTATTAACATTTCCTTTTTTTTTTTTTGTGGTTCATAATTTCAATGCTAGTGTTTTTATCAACTACTATTTTTATTGTTAGTTGTGCTGCTGACAATCTTGTTTTTCGCGGTAGTGGTTGATCTTATTTTGTTGTTGTTTGTTGGAAGAGAAAACTGTGGAAGGTGGTGAAATGATAAAAAATATCAACAGGAATTCTTTACTCAGTTGTGCAATGATATAAAAAATATGCAACAGAGAGTATCATCATCATTGTCATCATAGAATTTCACTGAACATTGACTATTTTTATAGGATTAGTTTAGGGCCCAACATAGAATTTCATTAAGCACAGGCTATTTTTATAGGATTAGTTTAGGGCTCAACATAGAATTTCACTGAATACTGATTATTTCTATAGGATTAGTTTAGGGCTCAACATAGAATTTCATTAAACATTGGCTATTTCAATATAACTAGTTTAGGGCTCATCATAAAATTTCACTAAACACCAACTATTTCTATATCATTAGTTTAGGGCTCAAAATAGAATTTCATTGAACACCAGCTATTTCTATAGGATTAATTTAGGGTTCATCATAGAATTTCACTAATTACTGACTATTTCTATAGGGTTAGTTTAGGGGTCATCATAGAATTTCACTAAACAGTGGCTATTCCTATATGTTTTGTTTTGTTTAGAAATGTTTCTATTTTCACTTAACCCCACAACCCTATAAACCTGGCAGATGTTATCTTTACACGGTGTATCTAGAATACATTCTGCTCCAAATTATAATCACAGGAAGATAAGTTAATGAAGTATTTGTTAATTTTACAATGCTCACGTTGTTTTTTATAACGAAGTAGGCCATTTAAGTATAGTAATTTGGACCACATTTCAGTGTTGGTGACAGGATATAATCACCAACATTTCAGTTACAAGTTCAGTACACCATCAATAGCCTAACACATTATTATTATTATTAGGGGGATCGGCAGTATCGGTAGAGGGTCGGACACCATGCTTTGCAGCATAAAGTTATGGCCCTTGCCATTCTGAGTTCAAATCCCGCCGAGGTTAACTTTGCCTTTCATCCTTACGGGGTCGATAAAATAAAGTACCAGTCACGCACTGGGGTCGATTTTATCGACTTTCCCCTCCCCCAAAAATTGCTCGCCTTGTGCCTAAAGTAGAAATAATTATTATCATTATTATTCCCGCCGAGGTTAACTTTGCCTTTCATCCTTACGGGGTCGATAAAAAATAAAGTACCAGTAATGTACTGGGTATTTGCTGACCTTGTGCCAAAAGTAGAAACAATTATTATTATTATTTGCTTTTATTAAGGTGTTGAATGGTTAAAACAGTAGCATGTAAGACTAAAATATCTTGTAATATTTAGTTATGCTACTTAACTCTTAACATCCTGTACTGCATGAAACCACATAAGCAAGATATTCTTGAAAAGTGCAAAACAGCACCATATTAAAAATGGATGTCTTTATATTGCTATATTTCTATAAATAATTCAGCTGGCAATCAATGTTTATCATTGATTGACCAACAGTTAAAAATATAAATATAAATATTGTTTCTCAGAGCTCTTTTGTCACATCTATCTGTGACATCATCAGTGATGTTTCTATGCATATATTGGTTTACTAAAAATGTTCAAAATAATCTGCCCATGAAGTTCTTGTCATCACTGGTGGTTCACCCTATTGAGAGATCCAATGATGTTGTGGAGTTGCTTGGTTGATTAGCTTTAATATAAATGAATATATATATATATTAATTGGAAGAAGAAACGGTATATATTTTATCTAATAATTCTAAAGACATGATTTATGATATATATATATATATATATATATATATATAGCATGAACCTAATACCTTTTGTAACTTGTACTCCTGTGTTGTTGTTGTTTTTCACTTTCCTATATATATATGTATGTATATATATAAATATGTCATCATCATCATCGTGTAATGTTCATCTTCCATGCTAGCATGGGTTAGACAGTATATATATATAACGTGGAGGCACATGGCTTAGTGGTTAGAGCATTGGCCTTGCAATCAAAAGGTTGTGAGCTCAATTCTCAGACCGGGTGATGTGTTGTTTCCTTGAGCAAGACACTTTATTTCACATTGCTCCAGTTTACTCAGCTGTAGAAATGAGATGATAGGGACTGGGGTCCCTATCATTCCACTGCAAAGTGGTCGTGGAGGTGCCACGGCAAAAAAGCACCCAGTACTCACTGTAAATGAGGTTGGTGTTAGGAAGGGCATCCAGCTGTAGAAATCTAGCCAGAATCAGTTCCCGTCCCACCCTTGCAAGCAGGAAAAGTGGACGTAAAATGAAATGATGATGAATGATGATATATATCAAAATTATGGGACAGTGTGCTCAATGTGTATTAGATGCCAGACAAGCGAACAATGTGAGTAAGCAACAGAAATAATGTCAAGCAAAAAATTGTATAAGCAGAGCAATGATATAGAAATTAAATTTGGTATTGTTTTCTCTAACATTTAATTTCTCTCTCTCTCTCTCTCTATATATATATATATATATATATATATATATATATATATATATTAATAATAGTAATAATAAATGTGAAAACTAAAATCCGAAGTGGGCTCAATAAGGATTATATATATAAATATATATATAAACCTGTAGAGCAAATATTTATAAAAAGAACAGATTAAAGTTTAAGCAAAGAATCGCTGCTTTCATCCTTATATATATAATTATGGGTGAATTCTCAATGAGTATAAGCAGGTGACTACAGTTAAATAAAGTACTCAATACATTAGTAGAGTATAGGCATCTTTATTTCATATAGAAATGACTTCTATTGGACTAGAACTTTTTAATTTGTATGAAATCATCAGGAAAGTTTTATCTTAATATTTTTGTTCATTTGTTGTTGACTTCCTTTTTGTGGACCTTGGTTCAGCTGTACTCAGCTGTAGTCCATACTAAATTAACAACGGAAAATCTCTGTGGTCTTCCTCAATCCCTTGAAGTCCTTAGATTGGGCTTATTTTGCTTAATGGTTAAGCCAGTCCTGCTGATGGACAAGATTACATACATCTACATACCTATAGGGGTAGGAGTAAAAAAAAAATAATCTCTTTTCACTGAATATTCTCCCCCCTGCACACACAAACACACAAACACACAAATATACATAGATACATACACACACAGAAACACACACACAAATATACATAGATACATACACACACACAAATATACATAGACACAAACACACACATACATAGATACATGCACACATGTATTGATACATACACACACACACATACAAATGCACACACATATATAATACACATACACACAGAGAGAAACTCACAAACATACATAGATACATACACACAAATATACATAGATACACACATACATGCATTGATACATACACACACACATACGTAGATATACACATGCACACACAAACAAATGCACACACATACATAGATACATACACACACTCTCTATACATGCCCGAGATATTTTCATGTAATTTTCTAAACAGTTCCTAATTTGTAATATCTATCATTCCATCTACACATATCATCTCTCTCTCTCTCTCTCCCTCTCTCTCTCTCTCACACACACTCATACAAACACAGACACATTCACATACATAGGTACATGCTCACACACACAGACACACCCTTACACATAGATACATACACACACATATACATAGACAAACACACAGACATACTCAGCCTTTTCTATATACATCCACTCCTATCTATCCCATCCTATATCTAACTCCTCTCTATATCCTCTTTTCCTCACTATAGATCCATAACAGTGCCACCCCATCTTGCTAAACCACACCATACCTCTATCTCCCCTCTCTATTTACCCTCTATATACACCACCCTGTCTTGCTAAATCACTCCTGCCCATCTCCCCTCTCTATTTACCCTCTATATACACCACCCTGTCTTGCTAAACCACTCCTGTCCATCTCCCCCCTCTATTTACCCTCTATATATACCACGCTGTCTTGCTAAACCACTCCTGCCCATCTCCCCTCTCTATTTACCCTCTATACACCACCCTGTCTTGCTAAACCACTCCTGTCCATCTCCCCTCTCTATTTACCCTCTATATACACCACCCTGTCTTGCTAAACCACTCCTGTCCATCTCCCCTCTCTATTTACCTTCTATATACACCACCCTGTCTTGCTAAACCACTCCTGTCCATCTCCCCTCTCTATTTACCTTCTATATACACCACCCTGTCTTGCTAAACCACTCCTGTCCATCTCCCCTCTCTATTTACCTTCTATATACACCACCCTGTCTTGCTAAACCACTCCTGTCCATCTCCCCTCTCTATTTACCTTCTATATACACCACCCTGTCTTGCTAAATCACTCCTGTCCATCTCCCCCCTCTATTTACCCTCTATACACCACCGCCCCATCTTGCTAAATTACTCCCCTCTCTATTTACTTTCTATACACACCACCCTGTCTTGCTAAATCACTCCCTTCTATCTACCCTCTATACACACCACCACCTCTATTTATCCACCCTCACCACCCACACATGAGGCATAGTTTGTCTGGATGAGAAAAGATTAATGTTCCCTAGACCTTTAGATAAGTTTTAACTAAAGTTAAGTGGGTGTATGTAGTGTCTATTGAAACATGACCAAATCAACTATTAGTTCTGCTACTGACCTTTGTATTCAGTATAAAATTCTGTTATATACTATCTCATTATCTGTTTTATTCTCTTTGGCATAGTGACATATCTCAGCCACAAGCATTTCGTTAAAACAATTCCTTCCTAAATATATATTTTTTCATCCTTACGGGGTCGTTAAAATAAAGTACCAGTAATGCACTGGGATAATTGCTGACCTTGTGCCAAAAGTAGAAACAATTATTACTATTGGCAGTATCGGTAGAGTGTCGGACGCCATGCTTTGACGCATAGAGTTACGGCCCTTGCCATTCTCAGTTCAAATCCCGCCGAGGTTAACTTTGCCTTTCATCCTTATGGGGTCGATAAAATAAAGTACCAGTAATGCACTAGGTGATTGCTGGCCTTGTGCCAAAAGTAGAAACAATTATTACTATATACAGTGGATTGACAGAATCGGTAGAGTGTCGGACAACATGCTTTGCAGCATAGAGTTAAAGCCTTTTGCGTTCTGAGTTCAAATCCCGCCGAGGTTAGCTTTGCATTTCATCCTTATAGGGTTGATAAAATAAAGCACCAGTAATGCTCTGGGGTCGATTTAATCGACTTTCCCCACATCTTCAAATTGCTGGCCTTGTGCCTAAAGTAGAAACAATTATTACTAACTACAGCTATAATATTATTACTAACCACAGACATACATACCTTTCATGTTTTTACTAATATTATTACTAACTACAGTCATAATATTATTACTAACCAGTCATACATACCTTTCATGTTTTTACTATTATTACTAACTATAGTCATAATATTATTACTAACCATTCATACATACCTTTCATATAAGGCTGTGGGCAGTGGAGCCCAGGTTTGTGGCTGAAGTGACAAGGTTAGAAGTGGACATATGAGTACCAACACTTCATGCCCCAAATTAGGGATTTTCCCCTCTCAAAAGGGAAGAGGGGTAATCATCATCATCATCATTTTAATGTCTGCTTTCCTTGCTAGCAAGGGTTGGATGGATCTACATAGATCAAGTCAATACTAAAGTGGGGCTACTGACCTTCCAGACAACCCAGAGCTCTGCATCTCGCTTATGTATGGTTTCACATTCTACTGAGTGCACAGAAGCTGTCACATCTTTGACACAACTGAAGGGTTCTCCCAACCCTTTATTTGGTCAGTTTTCTATAGCTGGATGCCTTTCCTGTCACAAACCAGCATACATTATGGATGCCCTGTATTGAATTTCTGCCACATCATAATCAGTATATTGAGTAATGTCATTTCATTTGTGATATTAGAGTTTGATCTTCAGTCTTTGCTAAGTTTATTTTCAGGCCTTTTGATTCCATGTTTTGCTTTCATGTCTAGATTTTTACCTTTCAATCTGCTACAAACTTAGTTATAAGGACTAGTTCATCGGCAAGTAGAAATTCTCATGAACAACCAGTCTTAAACTTTTCTGTTATGGCCTAAAGGACAATAAATAATAAACTGAAGAAGGATGAGGATAGAACTCTGGTGGACTCCTACCTGCACACTAAATTTTTCACTGTATCCATTGCCAATTATAACTTTGCTAGTTGCATCTCTGTGTATGGTTTAACTCTCACAAGGTATTTGAGTACACCTAATTTCCTTAGTGACCACCAGATTACAGAGTGTGAGACTCTGTCAAAGGCTTTCCCTTGGTCAACAAATACTAGCAGTGGAGGCTTATACTTAGCAGAGTACTTCTTTTGCAGTTACCTCATGAAGAAGAGGACATCAGAATATCTCTTCCTGACACATATCTGAATTGTATCTCAATTTAATTACTATAACCCTTTCAGTAACATTCATGACCTCCTCCATCAACTTGATGCCCCTGTAGTAATCTCATTTTACTGCATCTTTGTAGCAGCTGACAATGATATTGCTATGCCAGTCTTTCGGTATGGCAGCCATCTATGTTACTTGATTGATTATGTACATGACTTGTGCATAAACTAACATGCTGAATATTTTTAGCATTTTGGCAACTATATCTGAATGTCCATTTTCCTTTCCTACTTTTATATTGTTAATTGCTTTATCTACCATACTATAGTATATTATCTACCCTACTATAGTCTATTATCTACCCTATTTTGATAACTGATCCCTCATTTGGATCAGATTGGAGCAGGCCTTCTCCATTTTATTCTCCTCATTCAACAATCTTCTCTGCTTCTTTTTTTTTCAGCCCCAGTATAGGCAAGTATGGTACTATCATTCTAAACACAGTTTTCCTCAACAACATCTCAATTTTTTCTAGCGTAATATCTTGCAATCCAGATCACCTCACACCTCTGATTCTAATGTCATATAACATATGTAAATTTCTTATTTTCTGCTTCTCTCCTAGCTAAATATATCTTGCACCTACTTGCTATTGCCCTCTGTTTCTTTCATTCTTCCAGTCTTTCAAAGCCTGTCTCTTAGTTTTTATAACTCTATCAACATTACCATTCCACCACCATGTCATTTGGTGTCTTGCTGGGACCTTGTACCAGCTGCAAATCTGATCTGTAGCCTCCAGCAGGTTGACTCAGAGAAACTCCCAATTTTCCTCTATCTCCTCTTTCCTTCTGTAATATACATCAAGTTGAATATATCATTGGTTGAAACCTGAAAATAAAACCAATGATGACGATGTTGATTATGATGGTGATGGTGTTGGTGTTGTTGTTGTTGTTGGTGTTGGTGGTGTTGATGGTGATGGTGATGGTGTTGGTGTTGTTGGTGACGATGTTGTTTATGATGATGATGGTGTTGGTGATGATAATGTTGATTGTGTTGGTGATTGTGATGGTGTTGGTGGTGACAGTGTTGATTATAATGGTGATGGTGATGATCTACATGTATTTCATAATATGTTCCCAAAGGAAAAGTCATTGTACACATGCATTATATATAAGATCATCTTATATATGTGCTGTTGTGTATGTTTATGTATATGTTGGGAGAAGGTATGAGAGAGAATGTAGACATTTAATCAACAATTTATTCACTATGCCATCATCAATAATTTTTCTTTTGTAAAACTAATAAAATAAAGAATTAGAAAAATCTATTTGTGGCAAGTGGAATGCAAAGAATATGGTTGATAATGAACAAATTATTACTAACTTTAATTAAAACTGTAAGAGTTAAAGTTAATTGAAATGAAACTATTACTTAAATAATTAGTCCTTAATGAAAACAAACTATGATTTAATTGGGTTTGGTTATTAGGTATAAAGAAAGAATCAGTCTTAATTACTACTATTAAATTCCTGATAATACTTTTTTAAATCTTACTATACATTTATAATGGCTTATCCTGGACCTGTTACTCTTGAGGGAGTCGTAGAGGCGCCATAGAGATGCCGTAGTGACATACGGCATCTCAGTGTCTTTTCTTTGTTTTGATCTTGTTTAATTTACTCCATTTTGTTTTTCTATAGTGTATAGGTGGTCTGTACATGTTTCAGACCTGTAACCCCCCCCCCCCCGGCCAATGGTGAGATCTCCCACCCATTTTTGAGGGGGGTGAGAGATGTCTTCTTTTGTGAAAATGGGTATAGCTTTCATACACATGCACACATGTGTGTATCATGACTCGTGCACTGTTCATTTTACTGATGTTTGTGCATTGCCCTATGTACTGTACATGCACTTTTTTGATGAGTTGTGGTGCACCTGGGCACTGTACACAATATTTCATTATTATTATTATTATTATTATTATTATATTATTATTATATCATGACTCATACACTGTTCATTTTCCTGACATTTGTACATTATTCTATGTACTATACATGCACCTTTGATGAGTTGTAGTGCACCTGAGCACTGTACACAATAATTTCATTATTATTATTATTATTATGAAAAATCTCCCCATTTTTGCCTCATTTCTCCCCGTATCGGGGCCCCTTTTTTCATGGTACCTCAGTTTGAGTTTTTAGAGGGTTGGCAGGTCTGGTGTTTTCTGACCCTCTCAAAGAATAACAATATCAGTTTCAAGATATGATTTCAAATCAAGAATCCTGCAAAACTAAGATAAAAACCTTGTTAGAAATGTTTTAGTCATAATTTTAAAAATACACTTCCCTAACCAGTATTTAGTACTACAAATAGTTTAACCCTTAACATCCTCTAATGATTGATTTAGGAGAAGATATCTAAAAACAGTTTTGTTAATTCAAATGTTTATAATATCATTACTCACGGACAGATCTTTGCGAAAATTTGCAGTATTAGAGTATAGAGTTCAATATTTACTGTGATGTAGTTGTGGCATTGTTTTGTAGAGATGTTTTAAGAAAAGTTAGCTGATGCAGTTTCATGTGATACAGGATGTTAAAAGATAATAAACGTTGAGATTGGTTACAGCAGTACAACAACTGTCAAAACCATAACAATGAGTAATACTGTAAAATCTATAATCTGAGAAAACTCCTAGGTGAGTCTGGAGAAGCATTCAGTGAGATGATTTCTTGTAAGGAAAGAAAGGATCTAATGTTTATTACATTTATTCTTCTGGGGGGGGGGGGGGGGGGGGGGCAGGTAATGTTTTGAGATGAAAAGGTAGTAAGTTGTTAAGATGAAAGAGCAGGATTTTTACTTCCTTAGTTCAAATCCTGCTGGGGCCAACTTTACTTTTTATCTTAGCAAGGTCAATAAAATAAAGTACAAGTGAAGTACTGCAGTTAATATATTCAACTTTTTCTTCAACCCAGATCTTTTGGCTTAAAAGCAAAATTAGAAACCATTATTTTTGTTTTATTTTGTAGCAGTTAGCTTTTTATTGTTTAATATGAAAAGAGTTAAAATTATCATTTTGTTGTCATCATCTAAAGCAGTGAAATGAGGTGATTAGTAGTAATTGAGAAAAATTAGTTTCTGGTGATAAAAGAGGTTAAAACAACTAGAAGAAAGACATGGGAGACAAAGGTAGTGTTCAGTTTCTGAATAGAGAACATATTAATTTATTTGTTCCCAGGAGAATTAATGTGAACTTTTCAACAGTAGGTTTAAATAGGATTTCTTATTGTTTCCCTCAAAAACCTAAATAATTTTATTCATATAAACTGTACAATATACCAATAAGGAAATGAAAATGAAGAAAGAAATTAACCAATGAAAGAAAGGGAAAGAGGGAGGGAGCAACAGACTCTACAACCCAATCTATTTCAGCTGTGCTCTGCGGACAAAATGGTGAAGGCAATATTGTGGAGGATGGCCAATATCACCTGCTTCAGCAGTTTCCCTACCTCAAGGGGTTCCTTCTTCAATGAAGCTGCTGTCTTTCTGATTTTGCAGAGGAAAACAGCAGTTTTGGCACTAAAGGACATCAGAGGACTTAACAGTAACCAACACAAAAAGTAAGTGGTTGGTCAAGCTCTGGTATTTGGCTATTTTCCTCTCTTGTGAGCAACAGTGCCCGGGTTTGCAGCAGAATCAACAAGGCTGGACGAAGAGAACTAGTAGCAGCATGTGGCATCACGGATTAGAGATTTACCTCCTTTGAAACGGAAGTGAGTTATCCTGTCTGGGCGTTTACCATTACCATGTCAAGGTTAGTTGGCTCCGTTGTTGTGGGGCCATTGTTGATGAGTTTGGTCTGCACCAGTTCTCCTGCTACCATAGTGCAGGTCAATTCCCTCAACATGCAGCCCTGAACAACGAAACCTAAATTATATAAACTATCTATACTTATAGATATATCTACTACCAGACCATAATTATTAGTTAAAGACATAAGTATTAATAAGTTATATATACTTTACATTTTATATCACTTCATTTGTTAATGGTTTATGTTTTAAACAGTTATGCAGTAAATGTCAGACGTTCTCCAATGAGATATTGTTATTCAGATTATAATATTCCGGACAACTAGCCTTATCTTTATACTTTTATTCTTTTACTGGCTTCAGTCACTGGAGGACCACCTTTGATGGTTTAGTCAATCATATTGACCTCAGAATCTATTTCTGGTACTTAGATTATTGATCTCTATTTGTCCACCCCTCTAAAGTATTGAACACTAAGCAACACAACTAAAACCTGGGCTCCACTGCCCACAATAGGGAAGAAAGTAACATAGTCAAATACGGGGGCTTGTCCAACCATTCCTCTTTGTACGAGTCTCCGTTGAGACCTCTGGTGTCCTTGCTCCCCACACTACTGATTTCCTCCATAAAATCAGAAAGACAGCAGCCCGCTTGAGGACTGTGAGGCGGGATGGTTGTCATAGAGGGTTTCTCTAGCCATTTTCTGCAGTCTTCTGATCTCACTTGTCTCACAACGGGCAACTCTTCTAACGCATGCTAGCACGGAAAAAATGGATGTTAAACAATGATGATGACTCTTCATTTAGAAATATGAGTTTTAATATCTAAATCTATCTGAAGATGAATATACATATTTAGGAGTAAGACAGTTGAGAATGATTGGCAACGGAACTCATCAAAATATAACATAAATATAAATATACATTCTAAAGATAAAATCATGAGCTTGGAAAATTATCATTTGACATTGACGCAATATGTAATTTATAATGAAAAGACATTTCATGTTCCTTCTGTCAACTACTATCTATGGCTGTAGTAACAGTAATAACACATTGAAAGGGATTTTACTGGTATTTTTGTTTGGTTTTTGTTACAGTAATATTTTCAGTGAGAAGCCATCTTTATTTTATAGTTCCATTAGTAGTCTTTCTCGAGATCAATATTCTTCAAGCATGATAAATACACAGATTATGACAAACCAAGTATTACACATTCTATACCCCAACCTTAATTTGACTCTGCAGCAGGCAAATATTGTTGAATTCATCATCATCATCACCATCATCATCACCATCATCCTCACCACCGCCACCGCCACCATTACCACTATTATCCCCATCATCTCCACCACCACCACCACCACCACCACCACCACCACCACCACCACCACCACCACCACCACCACCACCACCATCATCATCATCATCATCATCATCATCACCACCATCATCATCATCATCATCATCACCACCATCATCACCATCACCATACTGTTGAATTCATCATCATCCTCACCACCATCATCCCCACCACCACCATGATCATCACCAGCATCATCATCACCATACTATTGAATTTGTCATCATTATCACCATCAGCAGTCAAATACTGTTGAATTCATCATCATTATCATCATCACCACCAGTGCATTACCGGTACTTTATTTTATTGACCCTGAACTCAGAGCATAAAGGGCCGTAACTCTATGTTACGAAGCATGGTCTCCAGCAATACTGTCAATCAACTGCCCATCATAATTGTTTCTACTTTTTGGCACAAGGCCAGCAATTACCCAGTGCATTACTGGTACTTTATTTTATCGACCCCGTAAGGATGAAAGGCAAAGTCAACCTCAGCGGGATTTGAACTCAGATCGTTAAGGGACGTAACTATGCTGGAAAGCATGGCATCCGACCCTCTACCAACTGCCCATCATAATGAAATAATTTGAGTATAGTCTTCCAAATTCTTTAATTTATTCATATACAGTGTATTTCATTAGAAATACCGTAATGAAAGGGTTAAAGTATTTAGCCTCATGCTTAGCTGATTCATACTATATATAAATATTCATTAACAGAAGCACTACAATGTGTTCTTATCGGTTTTATTCATTAGTTAACCTCATTCTTTGTAAAATTCTGCTGAAAAATATTCAAATTAGTAATGTTAGAATTAGTACTAACACTAAACAAATATCTCTACACCATTAACTGATATATGCAGCATGTTGCTCAACATGTTGGAATACATGTTGTGATACATGTTGTCATAGATGTGATAGATGTTGTGATACATGTTGTCATAGAAGAAGAAGAAGAAGAAGAAGAAGAAGAAGAAGAAGAAGAAGAAGAAGAAGAAGAAGAAGAAGAAGAAGAAGAAGAACTGTGTTATTAACAACGACAATAACAAAAACAACAAACATTACATTATGAGAAACATAGTTTTCATTATTTACATAAGATATTTATGAATTTTAGGTTTCCTTCTGTAAAGAATTCTGTAATTGTCTGTTTTATGACAGTATGGATTTATGATAAATAATGGTTTCTTTGTTTTATTAAAACTCATCTGCACAGATCTCTGCAGTAGAGTCAGTGGTACTATAGAACATAGAGTTAGTGGTACTATAGAACATAGAGTTAGTGGTACTATAGAACATAGAGTCAGTGGTACCATAGAACATAGAATCAGTGGTACTACAGAACATAGTCAGTGGTACTATAGAACATAGTCAGTGGTACCATAGTACATAGAGTCAGTGGTACCATAGTACATAGTCAGTGGTACTATAGTACATAGAGTCAGTGGTACTATAGTACATAGAGTCAGTGGTACTATAGTACATAGAGTCAGTGGTACTATAGTACATAGAGTCAGTGGTACCATAGTACATAGAGTTAGTGGTACTATAGTACATAGAGTCAGTAGTACTACAGAAAAGGTCTATGACATTAGTCTGTATTCTTATATTTACTACTTAAAATTTCAATATCATTTGCTACCATTAGAAAACTTGGCTGGATTGGTTCCTAACTGTCTGTTATTTGTGTGAGTCATAATTGGATAATAATTTCAGTTGTTTTCTAAAGATGACTTATTTCATACTATATATGGATAGTATATAATATATTGATATAAGAAACAAATAATGATTTTTTTTTGTTGGTGCTACAATAAATGTACTTTGCTTATAATTTTATTGTGACACCAGTACTACCACTTTACTGTGGTAGTACTGGTGTCACATTAAAATATACTTAGCCTATACTGTAAAGTAGTAGTGCTGGTGTCACATTAAAATATACTTAGCCTATACTGTAAAGTGGTAGTGCTGGTGTCACATTAAAATATACTTAGCCTACACTGTAAAGTGGTAGTACTGGTGTCACAATAAAATATACTTAGCCTACACTGTAAAGTGGTAGTACTGGTGTCACAATAAAATATACTTAGCCTATACTGTAAAGTGGTAGTACTGGTGTCACATTAAAATATACTTAGCCTATACTGTAAAGTGGTAGTACTGGTGTCACAATAAAATATACTTAGCCTACACTGTAAAGTGGTAGTGCTGGTGTCACAATAAAATATACTTAGCCTACACTGTAAAGTGGTAGTGCTGGTGTCACAATAAAATATACTTAGCCTACACTGTAAAGTGGTAGTGCTGGTGTCACGATAAAATGTAACCAATCCATACTGTAGTGGTAGTCCCTAATATAAGGTGGTAATGCTGGTGCCATGATAACATGTTTTTCTTATACCTTAAGGGATCCCTCTAACAAAAAGATTTTCTGGCAGGATGGACTATCTCAATCTATTGGGATGATCACTACTGTTTCTTAGTCTTGGGAACTGCAGTAAGAGAACTTAATAAAGCCTCCAAGCTTTAGGTTACTTAACTAAGACTCTATCCCTAGGGAAAAATGTTTATGAAGTGTTCTTATTTTAGATTACTTTACTGAGATCTACCCATCAGTGATTTTGTATACGATGTTCTATATATATATATATACACACACACACTCATATATATATATATATATGTGTGTGTGTGTGTGTATATATATATACATGTATATATGTATATATATATATACACACATACATATATATATATATATATATATATATATATATATATATATATAATAATAATAATAATAATAATAATAATAATAATTGTTTCTACTTTAGGCACAAGGCCAGCAATTACCCAGTGCATTACTGGTACTTTATTTTATCGACCCCGTAAGGATGAAAGGCAAAGTCAACCTCGGCGGGATTTGAACTCAGATCGTAAAGGGACGTAACTATGCTGGAAAGCATGGCGTCCGACCCTCCACCGATACTGCCATAATAATAATAAAAGGACGAGGTGTTAGATCTTCATTCCATTTATTGAGGTGTGACATGTGTTTCCAGAGTCGAGCCAGATCGATACAGATCGAGCCTTGAGCAGATCAATTGTGAAACATACGTCACCTAAATAAATGTAATGAAGATCTAACTCTTTGTCCTTTTTATTATTATTATTATTATTACACTCTGCTTAGTACAACACCTTTATACCTACTGGAAACTACTCATTGAGTGCTCACTCTGGTGAACCTACAGTTTATATATACTTATATATACTTATATATACTTATATATATATACTTATATATATATACAAGCCTTATTGAGTCCCCTCTGGAGTTTGTTCTTTGTATCAAATATCATTACTACTATTTGGCTCCTTTGGTGGAGCACGCTTCAGGCTTTAAATCACTTTGCAGAAAAGAGCAGCTAAATATTTCTACAAAAAATATTTGAATACCAAATAGGAAGATATACTTAAAATATTAACAAATAAAAAACGATTCTAGTATTTCGACCACCAGGATAAAGCTGATAAACGCCAGAAAAAGTTTGGATTTAAAACTTAAAATAACCTACATCAAAAATGATGTACTTGAATTCAAATAGAGTATCAAATTTCGAAAGAAAGGCGATTCCTTCTAATGGGATTTGAAGAAACGAATTGAACGGATAAAGGATTCTAATGCTGTGCATGTTTACTCTGATAAAACCAGTAATCTATACCAAGCTGAAAGAAGTATCTACAACTAACTGCTACATAATGCTGTGACCAAAGATTACCAGAAAACTGATCGGAGAGTAATTATCAACATCAACAATACTGGTTTAAAAAACACTTCGGAACTAAATATCCAGAACCGAACTGAACCCTTATACCCTGTTACTCCTCATTTTACTCTGAAGGATCATAAACCAAATTTCGTTAATTTATTTGTCGCTTTAACTTCAATAAATCTGAGTTAGGTAGGCTGTGTAAAAGAATTTTAGATAGTCATACCTAGAATTAAAGATATGGCTTGTAGAATAAATCTTTCACGGTGCTTGATTGATATAGGGGCATACATAACAAGGAACACTGACACTTTATCCAATTCGACATACAAAATGATTATTCTTACATCATCTTATTACTCCTTGGAGCTAATAATTTCGCTAAAATGCTCACGGAGATAAGGATTTTGAAGTTGATGTCATCTTAAATGCTCGTAAGTCTGCGATTATTTTGACAATCAAGTTCTGTCCTGTCGATTGTAATGTGTGTGACAGCTCACATCTATGCATGTTTAGCTGGCCTCCTCCAAGGTATATCTCGTTGGTGGTGTCTTGGGTAATTTAATGATAGGGACCCCAGTCCTATCATCTCATTTCTACAGCTGAGTAAACTGGAGCAACGTGAAATAAAGTGTCTTGCTCAAGGAAACAACACATCACCCAGTCCGTGCATTGAACTCACAACCTTTCGATTGCAAGCCCAATGCTCTAACCATTAAGCTATGCGCCTTCACATCGATTGTAATAAAACTCATTGAATGCAGAAGGCTATTTTCATTGATATATGTATCAGACAACCCATTGCTATAAGCACATACACAATACCTACCATTATGGATGACTTCTCTCTAATCAGCACTAAAGAATAACCATGACAATGAGAGATACAGTGTTGAAACTCGTGTTATCTCACATGTAGAACCACAGGTGGATGTTGCCTCATTGTCTTGTCCTAGTGAACAGAATTGAAAAGGTATTACCCCTGGAGGGTAGCAAGAAAGATGTGCTAAAATAGCTATTCCAACTCACATGGCTCATTCCTGTGGATGGTAAACTCTGTCTTGCTAGCCATGAGTAGGAAGATGATTCAGAGGGCCAGGATACTAGGATACCAGAAGTTTCCACCATGAAAGGTTCAATGATAATCTTGCCAGAAAAGGGCCAGTACTTCAACAGCTTGTGATCTTCAGTTTGTTGAACAATAAACTCTGGCTCTCTCACTAAAGAAAGTGTCATTGTATTTTACATTCCAGAATGGGAAAATTATGTCATCTGACCCTTTGCTGTCCTCTCAGTCTAACTCCCACCTTTTCTCTTGATCAAATAAATTTCTCTGTCTCACAAAAAGATTTCCTCTCTCTCTCCTCAATACCCTCAAATTTTATCTCATTTCTTTACCTTTTTCTCCTTAGATTTTTTTTTTTAATCTCTTCCCTATTTTTCTATCTCTGCACCCCTCTCTATGCCTCTCACCTATTCAAGTTACTTAATTGCTTCATTAAAATAGGTTCCTCTTATTCTCCAGTTTTTATCTCTCTCTCTGTCAATATCACTCTATCTACCTCTCCCCTCTCTCTTTCTCTCTTTTTTTCTTCTCACCCCTCCTTTTCTTTCTCTCTCTCACTTTCTTTCTTTCATTCTTTCTTTTTTCTTCTTTTTACCTCTCTCTTTATTTCTCTCTCACCTCTCCTTTCTTTCTCTCACTTTCTTTCTTTTGTTCTTTCTTTTTTTCTTTTTCTCTCTCACTCTCTTTTTCTCTCTCTCTCTACCTTCCTCTCCTACTCTCTCACACTCGCTCTCCCTCTCTCGCCTCCTCTCTGATTGCTACACTTATTTTCATCCCTCTCTCTCTAATATTTTACCTGTCCTTCCTTAATACACCTATTTAAAAGAGAAAATAATAGGTAATTGTCTATCATTTTCTCTTTTAAATTTCTCACTATAATCTCTCCCACCCTCAATTTTTCTCAATACATTCTTTCTTATATTGTTACTATATCCTTCTCCCTACTCTTTTACCCTTTTTCTCTTACCCCACACATTTCTATATCCTATTTATTCCTACCCTTCTTTTCTAAAATCCCTCCCTTTTTAACCTCTTTCTTGTGTGTTCTCTAATCAATTCTTTCTCCTTTATAATTTACCTTATCCCCTATTTATCTATCTAGATATCTATATGTTTATTTCTCTATTAGGTCTGACTCTCTCTCTCTCTCTCTAAATATATATATATATATATATATATATATATATATATATATATATATATATATATCCATCTATCTAGATGTCTATATGTTGTCTCTCTATTAGATCATTAGATCTCACTACTATATCTATCTATCAATCTATTATCTATCTATCTATCTATCTATCTATCTATCTATTATCTATCTATCTATCTATCTATCTATCTATCTATCTATCAATCTATTATCTATCTATCTATCTATCTATCTATTATCTATCTATCTATCTATCTATCTATCTTTCCTCTGTACGGTGGCTATGGTGAAAGAAGTTATATGGTTGACGAGGTTGAGAGGACTGAGGACAGATGCCTTTCTCTCCGGACAACAATTGATTCCCTTCTTTAAGTATCACTTTAGAAGGAGAATCAGGGTGGAGAGAGGCACTGCACCCCAGTAAATTTACTGAAAGATGGGTGAATGAAGCGAAAATGGCCCGAGTAATTGGGCCTTCTCTGTTTATAAGCCTGTAGGTTGAGGAAGAGGGCAAAAGGAAGAAGGGAGCACTTGCACAACACGCTCCTGGAGTTGAGGGTTGTTCTATCGACGGGGTATTAAACAACCCATTTGTGGCGCCTCCCCCCTATTGGGGATTTCGATTGTTGAAATTGTTTGTTTTTATATTTTTTACACGACTGTATGTAAAATCCCTGGCATGTGTCTTTGTTTTGCCCCCTTTTCTTGTGTGCCCTTGTGGCAAATAAAGAAATATATCTATGTTTGTCTCCCTATTAGATCTCACTACTATCTATTTATCTATCCCCTTTGTTATTTCATCCTTCTATCTCGCCTCATTTCATCCCTTTAACTTTATACCCTCTCTTTCTCTCCCCTCACATACATCTACCCTTTCTATATCCTTACTTGTGTGTTTCTCATATTTTTGTTTCATGCTCTTCTTCATTTTCTTGCCAATGTTATTGAGAAAGCTATGAATATCTTAGAATCCCATATTCTCTCCCTCCATATGAATGTAAGGGCCCAGGCAAAAAAAATCAATATAACAGCAGCACCACCACCACCACCACCACCACCACCACCAACACCACCTCCACCATCATTTCTTTTACTATTTGCACTTTGTCATCAGCTTCCCACCTGCTACCATTCCCTAACTGTATTGTGGTTGTTATTGTATTTTTTAAAAACTCATTTGAAATTACTTTCAGTTGTTCTGAGAGATTGAAATCAGTTCTTTCCTCTCAAAGTATTTTTTTCATTTTTTTTATTTTGTACTTCTCTTTTAAGGGATCTTTATCTCTTAGCAGGTCAATACAACATGCAAGGCTTATTTGATTTTGTGCTTCTTTTTTTAAGGAATTTCGCTCTCTCTCTCTCTCTCTATATATATATATATATATATATATATATATATATATATATAATTTATTTCTCTCTCTCTCTCACTTTATCTATCTAGCTATTTATCTATCTATGGCTCACTGATGACATCTTAGATCTTATATGATAGAAAACAAGACCTGAAGATCAAATTAAAAGATCAGGGAACAACCCAATAATATAGAACTTTGAATAAAAAGATCAGAAAGGAAATTAAGGAAGACAAGGAAAAGTGTGCTAACATCAAATCTAGGACAAAAGAGGGTAACAATATGGCTGCTTTTGAGATACTAAAAATGCTCACAAAAGCAAAGCAACTGATTACTATTGTGCCTGAAAATAAAAGAGGCTCTCTCTTAACTGACGAGCTTGCTATTATCTGAAGATGGATTGAGTACTGCAAAGAACTTATAACTATAAACTCAGTAATGTCACCAACATCTTAAAAAAGGCTACCAATAAGAAGAGAGAACTTAGGGATGTAGTAATACTCCTGGAGTAATTTGAAGAGGCTGTGTACATGATTTAACCTCTTCAGTGCCGTAGATGAGATAACTCGTCTTAACATGTATGCATTGCAGTGCCACAAATGAGATAACTCATTCTAACATGTTTGAACTCCTTTCCAACAGTTCATAACTTCAAAGTTATGAACTCCTTTCCAACAGTTCATAACTTCAAAGTTATGAACTCCTTTCCAACAGTTCATAACTTCAAAGTTATGAACTCCTTTCCAACAGTTCATAACTTCAAAGTTATGAACTCCTTTCCAACAGTTCATAACTTCAAAGTTATGAATTCCTTTCCAACAGTTCATAACTTCAAAGTTATGAACTCCTTTCCAACAGTTCATAACTTCAAAGTTATGAACTCCTTTCCAACAGTTCATAACTTCAAAGTTATGAACTCCTTTCCAACAGTTCATAACTTCAAAGTTATGAACTCCTTTCCAACAGTTCATAACTTCAAAGTTATGAACTCCTTTCCAACAGTTCATAACTTCAAAGCTAGATGAGTTACTTGTTTATTGATGTGACGTTTGTCCATCAAAATAGTCATTTTTCAGAAAGAAAAACGGCACAGCAACTGTAGCTGTGTAAAACTATGTGACAGTCAACAAATTAAGAAGGAAAATCACCAAGAATGGACAACATTTTGACAGAGTTCCTGAACTGTGAATGGCTAGAACCTGTCAAGACACTGATATCCATCTATCAGAGAGTGTAGAGAACAAAGCAGTGGCTAAAAGAATGAAGCCACTCCTTGATGATACATTTTCCTAAGAAAGGCAACTTAAGACTTTGCCAGAATTATAAAAGCTCAGTCCATCTGGCTATCAATAGGTACCATATGTAGATACATCTTACTATACTAAGTAATGTGAATTTAATGAGTGATTTCTTAACTCGCAACACTGACTTAAAGTCTTCTTATGGGCTTGCTATTTACAAAAAGAACCTTCTGTAGCATATTTAGAGATTTCTATATTTACAGGTTTGCAGTAGTTGTTTTCTAAGACTAAATAAGGATTTTTAGTAATGCACCACTCATTAAATTGATTATACCCCTTCCTGTTCGAAAAAAAAAAAAAAAAAAATTAAATGAATTATATACATCTAAGTAAAAAATCCTTATTTGAGTTGCTATTCATAGGCATTGCAATGCAGCAGTAAGTTCTTCACAAACTATGTATGTGACCTAGTTTCAATTCCCAATAGGAATTGTTTCTCTTCCTTTAGGTCACTTATACCCTAGCAAAGACATGAATACTACAATTTTCAATTTCTCTCCACCCTTCAAAAGAAAGAAAAAAAACATTATTGTTATTATTGTTGGTGGTAAGGCAGTGGATTGGTAGTATCGGTAGAGCGTCAGACAAAATACTATGCAATATTTAGTTACTACATTCTATGTTCTGATTTCAAATCCTGCCAAAGTCAACTTTACCTTTTATCCTTTTTTGGTCGGTAAAATAAAATACCAGTTAAATACTGAGGTTGATATAATCACCTCTCCTCTTTCTCCCTAACTGCTGGCGTTGTGTTAAAAAGGATTGTTATTGTTGTTGGTGATGGTGATGGCAGTGTAGGGATGGGTTTAAGGCAGGGATTTCAAAGAAATAGTATCTACTTGACTTTACCTGCCATCTCTTCATAGTTGAGAAAAAGGTACCAGTAATATACAGATTGGATTTGATCAAATTATAACCTCTTCAATAAACATTAAGGCAGGTGGGATATGGTGATTACCAACTGACAATTTGACATATAAGTTATTTCCTGTGTGTGTAATTAGCAATACAGACCTGCCAACCACTAAAATCCTCAACAGAATGAAAAAAAACATGAAAAAAAGTGCTCTAAAACAGGGAGAAATGAGACAAAATGGGGAGATTTTACATAATGAAAGCTATACCCATTTCCACAAGAGAAGACATCTCTCACCCACCCATCAGAAGCGGGAAGTTGACAGGTCTGACAATATCACAATATCACAATATTGCTTGAATCTTCTTGTTGTTATTGTCATCATTGATCTGACAGTTTCTAGTAGATTAACATATAAAAGATATAACATATGTAACATAAATAACAGATATAACATACAAACATATCTAACATAGAAACATATATAACAGATATAACATAGAAACATATATAACAGATATAACATAGAAACGTATAACAGATATAACATAGAAACATATATAACAGATATAACATAGAAACATATATAACAGATCTAACATAGAAACATATATAACAGATATAACATAGAAACATATATAACAGATCTAACATAGAAACATATTTAACAGATATAACATAGAAACATATATAACAGATATAACATAGAAACATATAACAGATATAACATAGAAACATATATAACAGATATAACATAGAAACATATATAACAGATATAACATAGAAACATATATAACAGATATAACATAGAAACATATATAACAGATCTAACATAGAAACATATTTAACAGATATAACATAGAAACATATAACAGATATAACATAGAAACATATAACAGATATAACATAGAAACATATATAACAGATCTAACATAGAAACATATATAACAGATATAACATAGAAACATATATAACAGATCTAACATAGAAACATATTTAACAGATATAACATAGAAACACATATAACAGATCTAACATAGAAACATATAACAGATATAACATAGAAACATATAACAGATCTAACATAGAAACATATAACAGATCTAACATAGAAACATATAACAGATATAACATAGAAACATATAACAGATATAACATAGAAACATATAACAGATATAACATAGAAACATATAACAGATATAACATAGAAACATATATAACAGATATAACATAGAAACATATAACAGATCTAACATAGAAACATATAACAGATATAACATAGAAACATATAACAGATCTAACATAGAAACATATAACAGATATAACATAGAAACATATAACAGATATAACATAGAAACATATAACAGATATAACATAGAAACATATAACAGATATAACATAGAAACATATAACAGATATAACATAGAAACATATAACAGATATAACATAGAAACATATATAACAGATATAACATAGAAACATATAACAGATATAACATAGAAACAAATATAACAGATATAACAGATAAGAGAATGTAAGCAGTTGGGATGTTTACATTGTATGCTATAGATTTCACAGCCCAGATATTGTTGATCTGGGATAGGACCCTCATGTTATACCATGCAGCAGTTGTACATGTAATGCTGGCGTATATAGTGTGGTGGCTGTTAGACAATCTGCTTTGTCTGCAATTGTAACTGCTGCTGCTGCTGCTGCTGCTGCTGCTGCTGCTGCTGCTACTGCTGCTGCTACTGCTGCTGCTACTGCTACTATTGCTGCTGCATCTACTGCTGCTGCTTGTACTACTGTTACTGCAGTTACTACTACTACTACTACTACTACTACTGCTGCTGCTGCTGCTACTGCTACTACTACTATTACTAATACTACTACCACCACCACCACCACTGCTACCACTACCACCACCACTACTACTGCTACCACTGCCACCACCACCACTACTACTACTACTACTACTACTACTACTACTACTACTGCTGCTGCTGCTACTACTACTATTACTAATACTACTACCACCACTACCACCACTACTACTGCTACCACTACCACCACCACTACTACCACTACCACCACCACCACTACTACTACTACTACTACTACTACTACTACTACTGCTGCTGCTGCTGCTGCTGCTGCTGCGACCACCACCGCCACCACCACTACCACTACCACTACCACAACTACCACCACCACCAACACTACTACTACTACTGCTACCCTACCACCACCACCACCACTACCACCACTACTACCACTACTACCGCTACTTTATCTGTTGTTATTCTAGTGGCAATGCTATTATTGTTGAAATTGCAGCTGTTATTGCAGTTAATGTTTTTTTATGTAACTCTTATTACTGCAGCTAATGCAGTGACTGTTGCAGCAGCTATTGTTCTGCTGCTGTTGTTGTTGTTGCCATTGTTGGTGATAGTGGTGGGGGGTGGGGGTGATGTTGGGGATGGTGGTGGTGGTGGTGGTGGTGGTGGTGGCGGTGGTGGCGGTGGTGGTGATGATGGGGATGGTGATGGGGGGGTGGGGGGTGGGGGGGGTGATCGTGGTGACCGTGGTGGTGGTGATGGGGATGGCGGTGGTGGTGGTGGTGGTGGTGATGATGATGATGATGACACCGCTACTGCTGTTGCATCAGCTGTCATTGGCACTACTGCTATCAGTGCAACTGCTGCCCTTATTGCAGCTACTACTACTACTTCTACTACTACTACTACTACTACTACTACTACTACTACTACTACCACCACCACCACTACCACCACCACTACAACTACTACTACTACCACTACTACTACTACTACTACAGTTTTTACAGTTGATGAAGTTACAGTTGTTGCAGTTGTTACAGCTGCTGTGGGTGCTGCAGTTGTTGCTGCAGTTGTTGCTGCAGCTGCTGCAGTCGTTTCAGTCGATGTAGTGTGCTGCAGTTGTTATAGTTGTTATTGTTGTTGCACTTTCTGCAGTTATTACAGCTGCTGCAGCTGCTGCAGTTGTTACAGTCGATATAGGTGCTGCAGTTGTTATAGTTGTTATTGTTGTTGCACTTTCTGCAGTTATTACAGCTGCTGCAGCTGCTGCAGTTGTTACAGTCGATATAGGTGCTGCAGTTGTTATAGTTGTTATTGCTGTTGCACTTTCTGCAGTTATTACAGCTGCTGCAGCTGCTGCAGTTGTTACAGTCGATATAGGTGCTGCAGTTGTTATAGTTGTTATTGCTGTTGCACTTTCTGCAGTTATTACAGCTGCTGCAGCTGC
The DNA here is from genome assembly GCA_964016885.1 of Eledone cirrhosa. Lineage (NCBI taxonomy): Eukaryota > Metazoa > Mollusca > Cephalopoda > Octopoda > Eledonidae > Eledone > Eledone cirrhosa. The sequence continues at coordinate 14,752,572 of OZ024750.1, read as the reverse complement.
TGCAGTTGTTACAGTCGATATAGGTGCTGCAGTTGTTATAGTTGTTATTGCTGTTGCACTTTCTGCAGTTATTACAGCTGCTGCAGCTGCTGCAGTTGTTACAGTCGATATAGGTGCTGCAGTTGTTATAGTTGTTATTGCTGTTGCACTTTCTGCAGTTATTACAGCTGCTGCAGCTGCTGCAGTTGTTACAGTCGATATAGGTGCTGCAGTTGTTACAGTCGTTATTGTTGTTACACTTTCTGCAGTTGTTGCAGCTACTGCAGTTGTTATAGTCATTACTGTAGTTGCAGTTGTTATCGTTGTTGCAGCTGCTGCAGTTGTTACAGTCGTTATTGTTGTTGCACTTTCTGCAGTTGTTACAGCTGCTGCAGCTGCTGCAAGTTAACCTAAGTTATATAGGAACTTGGAAGGTACTATTACAGACCTACTATTTATTATGTTTTAAATATTTGTTTCTACTTTAGGCACAAGGCCAGCAATTACCCCAGTGCATTACTGGTACTTTATTTTATCGACCCCGTAAGGATGAAAGGCAAAGTCAACCTTAAATATTGATTGTTGTTATGTCAATGAATATTGTTGTTTTGTTGTTCTACGGTATACTAATGTATTCCCTCCACCTCCACACACACACACACAAACACACACACACAGATATGCACACAAACACACACACATACACACGCAGACACACACACACACACACACACACAGGCATATACACATGCAGACACACAAACACACAAATACAGACATACAGACTCATACACATACACATGTGCACGCATACAGACACACATGCAAACACATATAGACATACATACTTATACACACGTGCACACAAACAGACACACAAACACACACATACAGACATACAGACATGCACGCATACAGACACACGTACAAACACATATAGACATACATACATACACACATACACACAAACACACGCGCACACACACACACACACACACACACACAGACATACACATACACATACACACAGACACACATGCACGCATACAGACACACATGCAAACACATATAGACACACATACACACACACACAGAGACACACATACACATAACACACATGCACTTATGTGGGGGACACACATACACACACACACATATACAGACATACATACACATACACACACACATATACAGACATACATACATATACACACATGCTCGCACACACCCACACAGACTCACACAGGCACACACACATACACACACACACACACACACATGCAGGCTTGCATGCACACACACACACACATACATACACACACAGACAAACACACACACATACACACACACAGACAAACATACACACATACACACACACACATACATACACACACAGACAAACACACACACATACACACACATTCACACATACACACACCCATACACACACACACATACACACACTATATGTTAGTACTGTTGCATCATTCTAGTGCAGGAATCTCAATTTGATACCATTATGACATACAATACAGTTTTTTTAAATGATGTTACATTGAAAAGAAGGCACATTTTTTTCTGAAACTATAGACATAGGGAGAGTTATTAAGTATTTGAAGTAGTTTAGGGCAGGGATGGATTAACCATTAAGCAATATACACAAGTTTGGGACATTGTTAAATGTATGGCATTCTCTGCAGAAATAAAAATGTTTTAGCAGACTTTATATATGAGGGGCCCCGTAATCTTTTAAGTGCTTGTGGCTTAATCGAGCCCTGGTTAAGGGTCACTATAGTCTAAGATAATTGGTTCACATAGTCACATTAACCTAGTTATTGAGCCAATGAATGAGCCTCTTTGCAGTTACTGAGCTAACAAGTCTGTCCTTCATGTCTCTGTTGAGTATCTGTTGTGTGGTCACATGATCTGCTAGAAATAGAAACCAAATCTCCCTCAAATTACACATTACCATACATATATATAAAAAGGGCCACATTAGATAATGCAGTCCTAGATATACTATTTTTAAAAAAAGATGGGATGCTCCTGACTGGAATGTGTTTGATCATCAGTCAACTCAATATGCAATAGTTTAATGATTAGGATAAAATTTAGTAGCAGAAGGTCAAGAATATATACCCTATTACCAACATTTATCGTGTCTCTAGCATCTTTTACTGATTCTGACATCGTTTATGTAACTTGGAGAGAATAGTTTTATATCTAACGAGAATTTTATTTTAACTGCATTGAAATCTTTACATCAACTTTTTCATGGGAAAATTAGATAAATAACATTGTGTTATTATTTTCTAAATCATTCGGACAGGGATTTTAGTCAAAATAAAGAATTGTCACATTAACCTGTTGACTGCTGCATATATTTTACACGGCTACAGTTGCTGCGCTAGTTTTTTTTGTTTTTTTTTTTCAGTAAAATGATTTTTTTTGTTAAACAAACATTTGTTAACAACACATATCTAAATGATTGACAAACACCATATCAATAAACTAGTAACCCCATCTAGCTTTGAAGTTAGGAACTTTTGGAAATGATTTCATAACTTTGAAGTTATGAAATGTTCAAGCATGTTAAGGCAAGTTATCTTGTCTGTGGCACTGGAATGTATACATGTTAGGATGAGTTATCTCATCTACGGCACTGAAGAGGTTAAATGCCTCCATTATTTTGATTCAAGGGTGGTTGATTGGCAGTATCAGTAAATCCTCAGACACCATGCTTTGCAGCATAGAGTCATGACCCTTTCCATTCTGAGTTCAAATCCTACCAAAGTCAGTTTTGCCTTTCAACTTTGCGGGACCGATAAAATAAAGTACCAGTAATGCATTGGGGGGGGGGGGGTCGGTTTAATCCACTTTTGCCTTACCCCAAAATTGTTGGCCTTGTGCCGAAATTAGAAAGGATTATTTCGATTCATATTTTTACATTTTGGCTGGTTCTCTATGTTCGGATGTCATTCCTATCTCCAGCCACTTTACAAAGAGTACTCAGTTTGTTTATCAAGTAGATCACCAACACAAAGGAGATTAGATTGTCATGTTTTTGCTCAAATGCTATTTATATTGAAGTACTGCTCACTTATCTGGAATAGAGCTGCTGCTACTGCCATATATAAAAAGCTCTTAGACCACATCAGAAAGAAGGTTATTCAACTGATTGCCATATTACTATGAGCACAGATCTTCCTTCAACTTAACTCTACTTAACAAACCTATCCCCTTTCTTCTCATCATCTCTGCTGTGTCTAACACCTCAGATACCTCACTAAACACTTGAATCAACTTTTCCCTTCTCTCTCTCAAGGCTGTAACTATTTGGAATGCCCCCTCCCCCTGTTCCCATTTTTTCCTGTATACACTGACTAAAAGATAAAAATTAAACTTCCTGATATCACACTTTGCAACAATTTTCCCCCCACACCTTTCAAGAGTGCTACTTATATTTTATAGCTCTCAGCATCTTTTTCACTGCCTTGTTGGGGTCCTGCTTGATTCACAGAATTGATCATTGATTTACAACAGATCATCTCTTTAATCTGTCCATCTGTTTTCAATGTTATACTTTCCTCCACTCTATTATTTTCAATGTAACCTATCACTGTTTCAAAGCACAGGGATTTTTAACTCCTGAGTCTGTCTAACCCTCAACCTGAGGTTGTTAACCCTAATCTATACCAAGGAGTACCTTCCATTCCAGTAAACGATCTGAGTTAACCCTTTCATTTCTGTATTTCTAATGAAATACTTTGCCTATGTGTTTAAATTCATTTTGAAAATAATCAAGAGGAATTGGAAGAATTCAATAAAATAATTAAGCTTTTCATTAGTGGCGCAGTGGAAGCATGCTGGACCCATAACTCAATGGTCTGTAGATCAAAACTACACGCTGCTATATATTATTATTGGTAGGGGATTGGCAGTATCGGTAGAGGGTCGGACGCCATGCTTTGACGCATAGAGTTACGGCGCTTTACCATCTGAGTTCAAACCCCGCCAAGATTAACTTTGCCTTTCATCCTTACGGGGTCTATAACATAAAGTACCAGTAATACACTGGGTAATTGTTGGCCTTGTGCCAAAAGTAGAAACAATTATTATAAAGAAATCAATATCAATAATAAGCTGATAAAACGGTGGATTGGCAGTATCGGTAGAGCATCGGAGACTATGCTTTGCAGCATAGAGTTCTGGCTCTTGTACATTACTCTATATTTACTATTGTATTTTCATGGTAAAGGCTTTACCTCTCATAATATCTCATATAATATCGAATCTATGAGATTTTGATATTATTTATTTTGAGAACAATACCTTAACATTAGTATGAGCAGCCAGTTATGGACAGTTTGAACAGAAAAAGGTGAAAGAATTCTAGAGGTTTAAATGCTAAAGGGTTAAAAGTTATATATTTGTGAATTAATTTGTAAATTTTAAGCTCTCTTGGACGGTATGCATGTTTTGGCATTCAGAACTCATAGACAATCTTGAAAGATTAGTTAGTTATGAGCTGTCTGGTATTATCCAATATATCTCTATAGTCTTTATAGAATCATAATCTTAATATACTCTATAATCCTTATACTCTATAATGACATGTCATGACAATCTTGAAGGATTAGTTCATGTTCTTATGATAATGATGATGATGATAATTGTGACAATAAGATAATGGAATTAATGGGATTTTCTTTGTAATAATGAAACTCCAGAAAGCTCAAACATTGTTTTAGATATATAACTTTTGCTGAAGAAGTAAAAAAAATTAACACTTCCATTTCACTAGATTTGCTTTAAGGTTAGTAAAATAAATATCAGCCATAAATCTTTAGTAGAGGGATTTGGAAATTGAATGGATAAAGGGATCAGTAAATGTAAATGATTTGGTTTTCATTGGCAAATCAACAGAAAATTTGAAGAGACCTCTCTCTCTCTCTCTCTCTATATATATATATATATATATACAGAGAGAGAGAGAGAGTTAGATCCACAACAAATTAGCAAACCATATTAGAAAAAAAAATAGTTGATTGACAAGATCCCAGACCTCATTTGTTTAACGATTGGGATGAAGCTCGTCAAATCGGACCGAGGAAACAATGTTTTCATTCGTCTTTCCAATTGCTAATACTATCTGTCGGTCGCAACTCCAAGCAGAATGAGCAATGTAAAATAGAGTGTCTTGCTCAAGGATATAACGAATCACCCAGTCTGGGAATCGAAATCACAACCTCATGATTGCAAATCTAATTCTCTAACCATTCAGCCACACGCCTTCACTAAACCATATTAATTAACTGAAAAAGGAAAAGTTTAAGATTAGGATGTTAGATAGTGACTTCAACTTTTGACCGACTTGAGGAGACATCCATGCCCAATAAAAAGTAAGATCTTAATATCAAGTAAGCTAAGCAATGAGTGAATGCAATCAATTATTGTGTTTTGATCATATCAATAGTAAATTAGTGCTTTAGGTGCAGTTACAGTTAAGTAGCTTGCATTAATATTATATTGTTTCTACTGCTTAAAGTGTTTAGTTGGTTCTACTTTATGGTATAACTAGGTTAACCAGGCAGTTGAGGTTTTAGGGTGACAGTGCAAGCAACAGAATATGAACCATGAATTTTTATCTTAAAGCTTGGCACCCAAACAATTCCACTGAATATGTTTCTGTTATATTAGAAGAGCTACATACAATTGCATACTGTCTTGTTCTGGCAAACTATTTGTAAATGATATTTAGAAGCTTTCAATCTATGACAGAAGTGAGGAATAGTTGTAAATATATGACAGAAGTGGGGAAAGAGTTGTAAATCTATGACAAAAGTGGGAAAGAGTTGTAAATCTATGACAGAAGTGGAGAATAGTTGTAAATCTATGATACAACTGGGGAATAGTTGTAAATCTATGACACAAGTGGGAAATAGTTGTAAATCTATGACAGAAGTTTTATTATAATTGTATAAATTTATAGTAGAATAACATTGCAAATATGTTTTAAATATATACATAAATAACATTACAAATGCTCGTAATTTGTTCAGAAGGACATTACAAATATAATGTTTAAACTGTGTATAATAACACAATAATATAAATTCATTGAACAAAAATGATAAAGGAAAGAAAAAAGAAGGAAAAAAGAAGATGGGGAGGAGCAATTTACCACCAAATGTGATAAACAGCCGACTTCACAGAAGTTGTAAATCTATGACAGAAGTGGGGAGCTAAGACTTCAGTAATGGTTGCATTGTTAGGTTGCTAAGACTTCAGTTGACTGATCAATGGCTTATATACAACGATCATAACTACTGTGATGATACATGAAAAATATAGCCAATTTACTGATTTCTAAATAAGTAACTTGAGAAGACAGCAATTATGTATACACAATAGTATGTGTGGGTGTTAGAGGGGACTGTAAAAGGACAACTACTTCCTTAGTTTGTAAGCTTATCTCAATAACAATGTGGGATAGACTGATATGCTTATGTAAAAGAAGTGTTGTCTATCAGCCATGTAATGTGACAGCTTCAGCTCACTATGACATCTTCCTGTAATGGTAAGGAAAACATTTTAAAAAACATTATTCAGCTGTATCATTTGGTCTAAAGCAGTAAGTACAGAAAAATGAACTTTGAAAGTATTGTTGAGGTTAGTGTTTAGCTTCCATCAGTCCTGTTTGAGAAGAGCTATGATCAACAGTATTCCAGCTGTTATGATCTTGTTGGCCATATATTGGTTATAGGGTAGAGATGACTCTTCACTCTTGCTAAGTACATAATAATCTATATATTGTTGGTGGCACTATATAAAATGCACCCATTACACTATATGAAAAGGGTGGGAGTTAAGAAAGGCAACTAGCTGTAGAAACTATACCCAAATATGGAATGTATGAGCAAGATATGTTTCTCTGACTCATCTGGTCTTGGACTGTGACAAGTCATCCAACCTCCAACCCATACCAACATGGAAAATGGACATAAAATGATGATGATAATGATGATGTATCACAGACTACATTACCCAAAATCTCTTTGGGTGATGTGTTGTTTCCTTGAGCAAGACACTTTATTTCAAATTGCTCCAGTTTACTCAACTGTAGAAATGTGATGATAGGACTGGGGTCCCTATCATTCCACTGCAAAGTGGTCGTGGAGGTGCCACGGCAAAAAATCACCCAGCCCACACTGTAAAGTGGACGTGTAGGCGCCACGGAAAAAAAGCACCCAGCACTCACTGTAAATGAGGTTGGTGTTAGGAAGGGCATCCAGTTGTAGAAATCAAGCCAGAATCAGTTCCCGTATGAGAAAGACAAGGTAAATCGACCGGGCACTGCCCATAACAGGAGAACCCATCTAACCCCATGCTAGCATGAAAGAACGGATGTAAAACGGTGATGATGATATATATATATATATACAAGGTGTCCCAAAAATCTATATATACAGGCTGTGCATTCTAATAGATATTGCCTGTACAGGTAATGAAAGTTTGTATACATTTTTGGGGACACCCTGTATCATCATCATTTTACGTCCGCTTTTCCCTGCTTGTAAGGGTTGGACCTTGTATATATACATATATAGTGTAATTTGAGGGAGATTTTGTTGCTATTTCTGACAAGTCAAGTAACCATATAGAGGTTCTGTCTCTCACTGGTATGGGCTTTGTTGTTTTTATTAGTGGTAGTGTTAGTGAGAGAGTAAAATTCACAAATGTTTAATCTCAAAAATTATATTTTTTTAAAAATAAATCTCTGCTTTACATTCCTCTTTTTCTCATCAACTTGTCTATAAAAATAAAAATCATATATTAACTATGATAATATCATGTGGAGACATGTGGCTTAGTGGGTAGAGTGTCAGATTCACAATCGTGAGGTAGTGAATTCAATTCTTGGACCAGGTGATGTGTTGTGTTCTTGAGCAAGATATTTTATTTCACATTGCTCCAGTTTACTCTGCTGTATAAATGAGTTGCGATGTCACTGATGTCAATCTATATCGGCCTTTGCCTTTCCATTGGACAACAATGGTGGCAAGGAAAGTGGAGACTGGTAGGCATGGACAACTGCTGGTTTTCCACAAAAACACTTTGCCCAGATTTGAGCCTTGGAAAGGAAACTTTCTAGATGTAAATCCCATAGTCATTCATGACTTTATCCTTTATCCTTTACCCTTTACATCATCCAATTTTTCCCCCGTCCATTCAGCTAGAAGCTCTATTATCTATATATTTAGGTCCAAATTTCTGGAATAGGGAATAAAAGTATTAAAAATATCATCCAAAAGTCACATTGGTGTTACAGCATTATCAAATTTTAGCTTAGTCAGGTCATGGGATGCTCGGGGTAGTTCAAGTTTGGGGTGGACCAGGATTGTTCCTAGAGGGCACCCTGTTTGACAAGGGGTACCCAGAACATTCGCTCCTTTGACTCCCTGAGCATACTATATATCAATTTTACTTAAAGGTTTATAGTTTTAATATAATTTGCTGTTTTGTAGCATGTTGCTTGTAATTTAAAAAAAAACTAGTTGCCAGCTGTTGCCAAGCAACAGACAGCTGATCTAGATAGTCTTAATACAAACACTACACATCATTGAAATATTATAAGAACTGATAAGAAATATTTTAAACATCTTTTAGGAATCTTTGCAATATAGTTTAGTTTGCAACTAATAACGGACAGCTGTGGGAATGTAAACATGTATATGTCCATCTATATATCATTTAATATTTGAACATATATGTGTATGTATATATGTATGTATGTTTCTCTTTCTCTTAATTTTGAGTACATTTTTGACTGGCCACCTTCCTGGTAGCAAGGTTGTAAACGAAAAGAAATTGTCATCCCTTGAATTGCAAGAATGTTTTGCAAATTTTGAAGGTGCCAGCTATCGCAGCCATTTGTAGTCTATGAATTAAGGAGCTGCGTTCTTTGTCCACAAATCCAAGTTCAGTCATACTTTGGTCCAAGCGGGCTGGTATATAACCTGTAGCTCCAATAATGAGGAGTATGAAGCTGAAGATATATCTTGGATACTGGATCTGCTAACTCCTCATCAATGCTCCATAGATGTCCTTCTTCTCTTGTATTTTTCTTACAACATTGACATCAAGGGGGCAGCTGATCTCTACAACAGAGCACATTGTATGTATGTATGCAGGTATACTAAATATGTGAAGGCATGTGGCCTAGTGGTTAGGGTGTTGGATTAACGATCATAATGACATGAGTTTGACTCCTGGACTGGGTTGTGTGTTCTGTTCTTGAGCAAAACACTTCATTTCACATTGCTCCAGTATACTCAGCTGAAAATGAGTACCAGCAGTAGCTGGGAGTTAACCCTGCAATGGACTGGCCTCATCTCTAGGGTGAAGGAAGTATTGTACTCTCAGTCAATTAATGCTAAGGAAACTGGGATAAACACCAACCTAATGAGTATCCATGCTGGAACAGATTTTAATTTTAACCCTTTAGTTACCAACCCAGCCAAAACTGGTGCTGGTTTTATGAAATAAAATCACTCATTTTAATTGTAGATGAAAAAAAAATTGTAGGGAAAACTCCATTCTTCAGGAAAAAAGTAGGTTGCCTTTTTTTTTTTTTGCTTATCTTAGAGGTTAGATTAATTGATAAGCAAAAAAAAAAAAAAGGAAAAAAAAATTTCCTACTGAAATCAGGTGGAGTGCCCTTTTATAATAATATAAAATATATTTTTACATGTTTTAATTTATTATGCTATTGAAACTCTTATAAATAAAGTTTATTTTAAGTTAATGTCCATTATTATTATCAAAAGTGCAAAGATATATTTTTAAAATATATATCAAGGTAGTGTCCCAGCATGGTTGCAGTCTAATGACAACCTGTCTGGACATCCATTTTTACCTCAGAATAAAAGAACTGGTTCAAGAAAAATACTTAGGCATATCAGACAAAGCCTCATACTTAATTGCAAAAGCCAAAAAAAATCGGCCACACTTGGCAAAGAAGTAGTGTTACTAATGATAGACAGAGTTACAAAAAACTATTCACAGAAAGATCATTGCAGACAAAATAAGAAAAATTCCAGTCAAATGATATGGTAATTAAAAGAATTGCAGAAATTAGTATTAACTAATTTGTGCAACTTACTGAGAGATTTAAAGGAAGTACTGTGTGATTCTCTTGGTTGAATTGACCAACATTACAAATGTGGTTTAACTCTTGGTATATGTTAGATATTTGTATAAAATCAGTGTGCATGGAGAGTCAGTGGTTTGTCATTGACATACAATAGGTGAATATAGTTTCTTAAGTATGCCTGGACTGCAAGGCCAGACTTTCACCTGATGAACTCTTAAGCTATATGAAATTTCTAAAAAATAATAATTATTGTTTTTTATAATAATGTTAACGACAAAGAATAAATAATAAATTTTATATATAAATATACATATATATATATATATATAAATTATATATATATATATATATATACAATAGTAATAAACGAATATACTTTATATCATCTCTATTTATTTCATTGTATGATGCAAAGTTTTATGTATAACATAAAGCAAAATATGTTCTCCTCAGACAAAATACATAGAAAATGTATAATTTGTTCATGATGTGCTGGTAGACAAACGAACAGGACAGATCAACGACCACTAGGTTATATATATATATAAAATTTATTCTTTATCACCATCATCATTTTTATATCCATTTTTCAATGCTCGCATGGATTGGATGGGTTCTTTTCAGCACAGCATCTCTCCACTCGTTGCATTCCTTCATCATCTCTTCTGTGAGTTTCAGCAATTTGAGATCAGTTTTCACCACCTCTACCCAGATCTTCCTTGATATTCTAATTTATCATATTATACAAATAAAAGCCTATTCAGTTTATCTGCAGCAGAATCTAAGACTATTAAGTGTGTTAATCAGAAATCTAAATGTAAAATTATAATGGAGTTGAACACCTAGATCTATCTGAAATGAGCAATAATTATTCAAGGTCTGTTTGACTTCCTAATTGTTTAATCAATAGACGCTATTTTAGGCTTCACATCTTTACTTGTAAAGAGCTTCTCGGGAAAAAAAATTGAAGAGATTCAGAAAGGAAAGAGGCTGCTGTTGTATCTAAAGAACTTATGTCTTTCTAGTCAGGATAATAACCTTTCTTGAACTTGGCAGCTGTTTTGATTCTTCTTTTCTTTTCCAGATCATGGTTTACATGGTTTAGTGAAGCATGAAAATCATGTAGAGTTGTTGATGCAGAACTGAGAATTGTAACTACATTCCTTGACATTGATTTTAGTGATTATTTCTGAAGTATTTTATTACAAGTTCCTTCATATGAATGAAACCATATTCTGTAGTGTCTGAATCAGTCAGATAGTTATCCACTAATCATGATCAACTTCTCATCATTTTCATGCAAATATTCTATGACTTTCAGAAAGACCTTTGCTTATATTGTGGTTGATCAACTTTAAAGCATCAGAGGCTCTCCTTTCCAGTACCACTCAACTATCCACTGCTGCCCATCGAACACAGCCCTGAAATCTTTGTCTTGTAGGGTGTAAACATCTTCTCAAGCTCCATCGATGGAAAATTAAAAACAGTCCAGCATGTGACTGTGGGGACCCCACCAGACAGTGCTGCATGTTGTTTGGGATTGCCCCCTCAGATGTTTTCCCAGTAGCCTGGAGGTAATCCATAATACTACAAATGATGCCTTAGTCTGGCTCACCATTCTTGATCTGTCTCTCTAACCTTTGTCATATGACAAGAAGAAGACTCTCATTTATTCCACTCACTTTTTGGAAACCTTTGCAACTTTTAGTTGTTAGCTATGTGCTGTCCTCATTTTTGCATTATCGGTTTACTGCAAAGAGGATGATAGAATATATCCATATTTATTATTTCTTCTTTATTTATTGTGAAATAAAAAGGAAAAAAAACAATAAAAAATATCCTACAACATATGTGTACAAAAAATATATATAATATAATTTATATAACTACAGTGAAATTTTACCAGCTCATATAATTTGGTTAAAATATGTACTGACCCACTAAATGGCATGAGATTGGCACATTTATATATGTGTACTGATGTCATAGATCATTTTAAACATCATATGTGCATTTGTTGATGATAATTTAATATGAAATGATACACTACATTAAAAGATTGGTCAAAGGATAAAGACTTTATGTTGTTAAGAATGGAGCTATGTGGTATGGATGTCATCTTGGACTCCATTTTGAATTTCTAACTGTTCCTCTATTTGGATACTGGGGAACTTTTAGTATGACAATAAATAGGCTCCCAGTCACTGGTGAAAGAAGAAATTTTGTTGCAATTAATGGGAGTTTATTCCATATTTTTACTGGACTAAAAATATCACTACTACACCAACAGTCCTTAGACATTAACCAACTCTTGACTGCTACTGTGAAGAATTTCTACTTCCGTTTTAATGACTCTACATAAAATAAGACATCAGAACTATCCATGGGGGTCATGTTTATTGGGATTTTAAGCCATTATAAACATGGACCGGCTAGAGCATAGAGTTCTTAATACATGCTACTCCTGAGCTTTCTCCTCCGAATATGTGGATGGTACCCTCATGTTCACTTCCAATTGGGGAGGAAAACAGTATATATGGTTTTGGGTAGTGGTATCTCATACATAAAACCATTACTTATACAAGAAAATTCACATTTATTTCAATCTCAACAAAAATTACCCACAACACTTCCTGGAATATACATTTTTATTCCACATTTTTCATAACTGTCAGATTTATTATACTTGTTTGTTTGTTT
>OZ024750.1:14599737-14734737 GCA_964016885.1 Eledone cirrhosa | reverse complement strand
TCATTATTGTGTCTCTTCTATAGTAGATATAACAAGTTCCTGTTCCACTAAACTAGTCAGCTAAGCTACATATATACCACCCTTCATAAACCACTCCATGTATATAGTTCTTCTCACCTCTTCATTTCATCATGTCTACAGTGTCTCATGTCCAAAGGAAATCACTCCCAGACAATATATTTTACGTTGTAGGAGGTCATTTATGCTAAAGTAAATTTATGCATCATAAAAATCCAGATTAACATCATCCGCTCGTCATGTCTGCCTGCCACAGCCACACTGAGTGCTGCTCAGATTAAATAACATTATATACACACACATATATATATGCACATATATATGCACACATATATATATGCACATATACATACATATATAGATAGATACATATATATATACATATAGATAGATATATGTGTGTATATATATCTATATCTATCTATCTATCTCTCTCTCTCTCTATATATATATATATATATATATATATGTATGTATATATATGTATATATATATATATGCATATATATAGAGAGAGAGAGAGATACATACATACATATATAAGATCCCGTTAAGGGTGAAAGCAGCGATTCTTTGCTTAAACTTCAATCTGTTATTTTAATAAATATTTGCTCTAGAGTTCTTATATATTTGATATATATATTTATCCTTATCGGGCCTTCTTTGAATTTTAGTCTTCACATTTATTATTATTACTATATATATATATATATATATATATATATATATATATATACTTACATACATAAATACATACACACACACACACATACATGTAAATGTGTGTGTAAATTAAAATTTGTTATGGATTTGAAGTATAGTAATTTGAAATGATCGTGGCTGCTTTTATTGTTCACACAGGCTTATGATGTTTAGAATGTATTTTGTAAGAATAGAAGATACAATTATAATGATAAAATATCACTATATAATGTAGGTGAAATTGAGATAGATGTTTTATATTGAACTTAGTTGTTGCTTATTAAGACTGACCTAGAAGAAGAATAGATTAAACCCACTCCTTTGCTTGTTATAAAGGGCAACTCATAGATAACATGGTCTGGAATGTTTCTTGGCTCCATGCAAAACAAATTTTCTCAAACCACTGTGAAACATAAAAATAATATAATACAATAACTATAGTTACGGAAAGTCATCAAATGAAAAAAGGTTATTTATACAAGGGGCTCCAATTTTGCAGACACATCAAAATGTCCATGAAATATTGCAAGGGTAGGGTATTGTATTGTATGGTCCTGCAACTCCTGATAGAGTCAGTCGTAGCGGCGCCTTATTGACATACAGCATTTCTTGGGCATTTTAAGCCTGGCGAAGCCCATCCTTCTCCAGGTCTGAGTACAACAGATTTCTTCCAGAGAAAGATAGAAAGTGAGAGAGAGGAAATGAGAAAGAGGTATAGAGGAAAAATTGACCCCAGTACTAGACTGGTACTTTTTTTTATTGACCTCGAAAGGATGAAAGGCAAAGTTGACCTCAGCGGGATTTGAACTCAGAGATCAGAGAACCATAACAAATACCATAAAGCATTCTATCTGACATTCTAATGACTCTGTCAATTCACTGCCTATTGTGAGGGTAGGGTATCGGAAAGAGAATGACTAACCTAGAAATATATAGACCAATGAATCTCTACTGTCTTTATTTTTTGTTATTGTTTAGTCAATGATATCAGCCATGAAACATATATATGTTAATATGTGACATAATTATATTTTTCTCATAAACTAACAAAACACACATCTATTTGTATATGTGCTACAATCTATGTAGATGTTATGTTTACCACATATTGAATTTTTTTATATCTTCGTTGATATTTGACTGTGATGATGAAATTGTATAAGCCTTTACTGTAGATTCAGATTGAGCCAAAGTTATCTTCTGAAGGTTTGTTGAAATAAGGATAAACAGTCACTACGAAATTAACCCTTAACTATATATATCTCTATATGACATGTTGAGTTTGAGGATCAACTGAAAGTATTTTGATGACCACTTCCAGGTTTTGTTAAATAAGTCCCATGCTACAATAAGTCTTCAGAAATTGTATTTGTCATTGGCTAATTCTAACTATTTAGCTTTCTGAATCTACACCATTCTGGTGAATAAAGGCTAATTAAAACTCTCCCAAAATCTAGGCTAGTATGATAAAATGAGATAACTATTTCAAGGAATTATACTGTATTTACAATTAACAAACTAAAGTAGGAAATTACTACCAAATATATAATACTAAGGACTTTATTTTTGTAGTTTCCTATTGAGACATCAAGGACTATTATAATAGATAACAAAATGAAGATAACTAACTATTTTTAATAATTGTTTCTACTTTTGGCACAAGGCCAGCAATTAGCCCAGTGTATTACTGCTACTTTATTTTTAGGCATGCATGCCTACTTAGATCTACATCCATATACATGCATACATTTGTCCATCCATATTTACATACTTATAAATGTATATATGTATATATGTATATGCCAGTATGGAAAGCAAATTCTTGAGCAAGTCACTTTAATTCACATTACTCCAGTCTACTCAACTGGCAAAAATGAGCTATATCTACAATTCAAGCCTTGTCAAACACTGTGCCATTCTGAATCTCCAATATGAATATGTCCAATGGAATTCTCAGCAACCTTTCCTTTAATATCATAAGCAGACTTGTTACAATGAACAAACTGTAACACTCGTTATCAGAACTAACAGAGTGTCAGAGCATATCAATGCATGTTTATGATCATATCACAGCTACCTCAGTATTCATGTAGGAATGCTGTATACAAATTTCCGGAGTTTTATCCATCTTCAGTAGACACTTATTCCAGGATAACAGCTGAAAGTACTTTATAGAAAATACTTTATAGAAAGTACTTTATAGAAAATGTAAGTGAAAGAGAAGAAGTAGCAGAAGAGGAGTGAGAGAAAAAGAGAGAAGGATAAAGAGAAGGATATAGAGGGAATAGAAAAAAATGGGTGTAAAGAGAAAGAATGTAGAAAAAATTGAAGAGGGCAGGAGGTAAAATGGATGTAAGCGACTGAAAATCAGATGCAAGATTAAAAATGAAAGAGGGGGCAGAAGCAACATGAGAGGAGACCTATTAGTTCAATTTTCCTTCAAGTCGTATTTTTATTGTTTTCCTAAAATTACTCATCTAATAAACACTGTTCTTCTTTTAGAATATCATTGTTCAGTAAATTGTCACAAAAAATGACAAATATTTTCCAAAACATTGTCATTTCTGAATTTTCTAGGGTAAAAATTTCTTGAATTTCTTTTAATTTGAGAAAGGGGGCGAATTGTAACTAAAATAAATTTAAAAAAAAAAAGTATAAAAAGTTAAAGGAGGATTAGAGGTTTGGAAAGGATAATGAGTGAAGGGGGAGGGTTTAGAAAAGATGAAAATAAAAATAAAATAAAAAGCTTGAGTTGTAAGGAGAAACTGTGAAGATGACATCACTGCATTAGTGATCAACCAATAATAATGATATTAGCAACAAGATAAGCCGGAAAAGCCTATTAATAAGTGGTTGTGAGTTGGAATGAAGTTTTGAGACTATAGTAAACATACAAATATGGGAAATATGATGACACAGTTTAATAAGGTGTAAAAGGAAATGAAAATGAAAACAACGGATTTCTGTAGAAACATACCAAGAAGGAATTTACCTTGTTACAGAGAAACAAAAACAAGGCAAACCTTTATAAATTAAAGACAAAAGCAAGATAAAAATTTTCTATTTCACACCAAGAACAAATTTGCCTTCTTCCTCAAATAAAGAAGTCCGAACTTTATAAATTAAAGATGAAAGCAAAATAAGGATTTTCTATTTGACACCAAGAAGAAATTTGCCTTCTTCTTCAAATAAAGAAGGCAGAGCTTTATAATATATATACTGTCCCACTAACCCACCCCATCCACACCACCCCCTTAAATGTGAAGTTATGTTGGTACCACAACATCCAGTCCGAAATATATATATATATATGAAGCAAAAGAAGAGATTGTATTTTATTTTTCTCTATAGGTACAGGCATGGCTGTATGGTTAAGGAGTTTGTTTGGGAAACATATGGTTCCAGGTTCACTCCCACTAAATGGTACCTTGTTCATGTGTCCTCTACTATAGTCTTGGGCTGACCAATACCTTGTGAGTGGAATTTAATTGACAGAAACTACATAAGCCTACAAATATATATATATATTTGTGTGTGTATGTGTGTATTTGTGTGTGTGTGTCCATGTCTGTATTTATGACCTATAACTTAATGGTTCAACAAAATGAGGTTGATAAAATAAGAACCATGATAGGCTAAGTCCATTTAAGGCAGTGCTCGAACATGGCCACAGTTAAATGATTGTCACTATCAGTAAAGTGCCATGACAAAGTTCCTCCTCCAGCTCGCCATCTCCAGCATTGCCCTCTGAAGTTCCCTTGGCTCCAACTTGGTGACATCTTCAGGAACATCCTTCAGTGTAATGTTTGGTCTCCCAACTTATCTGCAATCATCTGGTTTCCAGAAACGAACTCTGCCAGCAGGTTCATTGTGACATTTCACATGCCCAGCTAATACGAATCTCTGTCACCTTATGATGTCAGAGAGGTGAAGGTGTGAACCATAGAATGATTTATTTGCTACGTGTGATCTCCAGGATATGTTCTGGACCTTTCTCAGAATTCATGTGTACATGCCCTTAATCTTCTTTGTGAATGTTTTTGTTAACCTCTTCAGTGCTGTATGCATTCCAGTGCCACAGACAAGATAACTTTCCCTAACATGTTTGAACTCTTTTCCAACAGTTCATAACTTCAAAGCTAGATGGAGTTACTAGTTTATTTGATGTGACATTTGTCAATCATTCAGATAAGTGTTGTTAATAAATGTTTGTTTAAAAAAAATAGTCATTTTACTGGAAAAAAACCCAGGCACAGCAACTGTAGCTGTGTAAAATATATGTGGCAGTCAACAGGCTAATGTCCATGACTCACATCTGTAGAGAATGAACTCACCCATTGCTTTGAATAACCTCATTGTGAAATTATTATATAATCAGTAAAGAAGGCAGTAAATTGGCAGTATCAGTAGAGGGTCAGACGGCATGCTTTGCAGCATAGAGTTACAGTCCTTTTCAGTCTGAGTTCAAATCCTGCTGAGGCTAACTTTGGCTTTCATCCTTACGGGGTCGATAAAATAAAGCATCAGTAACGTACTGGGGTCGATTTAATCGACTTTCCACTACCCCGAAATTGCTGGCCTTGTGCCTATATAAGAATCCATTATATAATCAGTAAAAGTACTAAAAGCTTTTATGGTGTGACATTTTCCTGGCAAACCTTTGGCAGCATCACCCTGCTGCTGACAAATATATTTTTTACATTCATGACATCAAAAATTCATCCCAAATGATATCAAACTAAAATAATATTTACCATGTGACATTATATATTGAGACTAAAACAAACATTTCATGATTTCAAATAACACCAGTTGTAGCTGTTATTTATCTGTTCTCATCATGCTGTCGTAATATTGTGTTATTTCCTTCATTTCTCATTTGTTTGAATGTATTATTCTGTACTATATTTCCAAGTCTGCTATAGTTTCATTCAAACAATATTTCCACCATAGTTTAAATATTTTATGTTATTAAGAAAAGCATGCTCGTTTGGTTATTATCATCAGTAAAAAAAAAACAGAAAACATTAATGCTTATTATAAAAAAAGATTACATTAATGCTTATTATAAAAAAAGATTAAAGGAAATTAAAAAGCAACAAGTTATCTCTATACCTTTATTTGGTCATGGTGTCATTTTTTTTCTTTACCTTGGGTTGCAAGTCATAAAAAAACCACTTCCAATTCAATCTACATGACATAAAATAACATGAATGTCTAAGAGCCATTGAAATAGAAATAGAAGCTTCACCATAATATTTTGACTAAATAATATAGTCTAATAGTGGTTCTCAGGGGGTCCATGTTATATTCCTGGGGGTCCACAGGCAAAAAATAGAATAAGCTTTTCTTTTATCGAATAGCTATGAGATGGGTCCACCCCCCACCCCACCCCCCACAAAAAAAATAAGGGAAAAGGGGTCCATGTGTAAAAAAGGTTGAGAACCACTTATCATCTAGACTCTAGATGATAAGACAGTAAGCATACACATACACATACACGAGGTCCGAACACAGAGGAGCTGCACTCCCATTGTCGTTGCCTCCATCTCCCCCCCCCCATCACATACATGTACACCAGGTCCGAACACAGAGGAGCTGAACTCCCACTGTCATTGCCTCCATCTCGTTCGCCCACCCCATCTCTCATGGTCCCGGTGAACAGAATGGAGAAAGCATTTCCCCGGATGATGGTAAGGGAGATGCTCTGGAAGAGCCATTCCATCTCGCGATGCTCAAACCTGCGGCTCGCCAGCTCAGCACCTATGGTGGTAAGTAGAGAGGTAGCCCAAGGGACAAGGACACCAGAAGTATCAAGACTGGTTTACAAACTTTTTTGTCATGTTGAAGAAAAGTACAGTTCCATACATTATAATTCCAACAAAGCATTGCTCCATTTTGACCCAAGCTACTAAAGATTCTTTTCCAGGATCTTGGTATCTATGGATTTCAAGATCCTGGTTTGTTTTAAACTATTTTAGATTTTCCTGGAAATGCTTTTTGTCTTGCGAAATTCCAGGATATCAAAAACAACCAACAAAAACAACAACACCTCCATTGCTGTGGCAACAGTGGCAAGAACCTCATTCCTTGGAAAATACTGCAGAAAAATATTTAAATTAGTAATGTTAGAATTAGTACTAACACTAAACAAATATCTCTACACCATTAACTGATATATGCAGCATGTTGCTCAACATGTTGGAATACATGTTGTGATACATGTTGTCATAGAAGAAGAAGAAGAAGAAGAGGGGAGGAAGGTGGAGATGGCGATGATGAGGAGGAGGAAGAGGAAGAGGAAGAGAAGGAGGAGGGGGTGACTAGCTTTCTTACAATTAATGCTATATTTCATTTAAAAATTAAAAAAAAAACCTTCTAAACTGATGTAATTTCATAAAATTTTAAAGAAAATTGGAATTTTCTAAGATCGAATTTTAGCCCCCAACCCCACCCCCACCCTCCATTGAAGATTAATAAATGAAGTTTTTATTAAGGATGAGAGAAGGGACAAGAATGAGTGATGTGGTAAGGTAGAAGGGATAGATTTACTTCATTCCTCATCCATATAGAACACTGGCCAGAAATGATCCCAACAGTATTAAAAGGTAAAGAATTCTCTAATTAAAGAACTAATCAATTAAAGTTATTAAAAATAAAGAAGAGAAGAAATTAAAAAAAAAAACTCTAGCAGAGCAGACGTTGGGTTGTTTTTTTTTTTTTTTGGTGGTGCCAGAATTGCAATAGAAGGGAAAGGATTATGAAAAAGGGGGGTTACCTAAATTGTTATATAACCCATGTTGGTTATATTGATTGAGAAATGAGAGAGGGGGTGTAGTGAGTGATAGTGGGAGGTGGCATGTAAGGTAAGACAAAGAGAAGGGGGTAGTGAGTGATAGTGAGAAGGGGCATATAATGTAAAAGAGAGAGAGGGGGTAGTGAGTGATAGTGGGAGGGGGCATATAATGTAAGAGAGAGGGGGTAGTGAGTGTTAGTGGGAGGAGCATATACTGTATGAGAGAGAGAGGAGGATATTGAGGTAGACAGATAGATAGGTAGGTAGGTACATAGATAGGTAGATAGATAGATAGATAGATAGGTAGGTAGGTAGGTAGGTAGGTAGGTAGGTAGGTAGGTAGGTAGGTAGGTAGGTAGGTAGATAGACAGCCAGGTAGGTAGGTAGGTAAATAGATATACAGACAGACAGGTAGATAGATAGATGGATAGATAAGATACATAGGAGAAAATAGTAAATATATTTATAAAAAACTAGGGAGAAATAAGAAGGAAGGAGGATGAGGATGAGAAGGATAAGGGGAGATTGGAAGAAGAAGAAGAAGAAGAAGAAGAAGAAGAAGAAGAAGAAGAAGAAGAAGAAGAAGAAGAAGAAGAAGAAGAAGAAGAAGAAGAAGAAGAAGAAGAAGAAGAAGAAGAAGAAGAAGGAGGAGGAGGAGATAATAATAATAATAATAATAATAATGAAATATTGTTTACAGTGCTCAGGTGCACTACAACTCATCAAAAAGTGTATGTATAGTACATAGGGTAATGTACAAACATCAGGAAAATGAACAGTGCATGAGTCATGATATACATGTGTGTGCATGTGTATGGAAGGGGTACATCAGGTGTGAAAGACAAAGTTGAAGAAGATATAAAAGCTATTATGAAAACTTACTTATATCATATAATAAATAGTTTTGTAAACTGGTAAAAGAAGGTGACAAGAAGACCATCAAGCATCTACTGATAATGTTGCTAGTCTAAAAACTTAGCTTAATAGTCTTCTAAATAGTATGTTTGACCTATTGATAAGAGGAGAGGCTCAATTTGATTGCTGGAAGATCTAAGGATAATATTTTTTCTATCTTTTCCATAATGTCAGGGAGGACAAGACAGAGGAGTGTAAAAGAGAAAAAAAATCTCTTGTTCCAGTAATATGGTAATCTGGATATATATATATATTTTGATAAATAGTTTACTTTGCTTTGTCCTTTAAACATTTTGTAGGTTACCAGGACACTGCTAGTAAGTAATTTCTTTAAGTTACTATAATCATGTATCTATCAATTGTTTCAAGCTGTATCTTGCTGATGTATTTGTCTCGATATGTTACGAAACATGCTGCAGTGTAGTTGACTTTTTATCTCCTCTCATCCTCTCATTGACATTACACTATAACAATGGTCAAGACATTTCATTTTCAAACAGAATAATTCACCTAACTGTAAATAAGTACCACAAGGTAGGACTAATTAGAATTATCTGCAGCAAGCAGTTATCAGCTTTGTGAACGTGGCAAGTGTTTTGTTAGCTTACGAGTGCGAATATCTTGAAGGATGTACTCTGCTAGACTAGTGTCATTAGTGTTCTTATAACCAAATGCCATTAGAAAATTAATCTTCAATATAATGCATTTATATATATCATTAGCAATGTTGTGACATAGAAGGCTAGTTCTTTTAATTTGCTTGTGTCATAATAGCTTCTCATTTAAACACAAGGCCAGCAATTTTGTGCAGAGAAGAAAGTCAATTAAATCAACCCCAGTACTTGACTGGTACTATATTTTATTGACCCTAGAAGGATGAAAAGCAAAAAGCACACGGCCAGCAAAAAATTTTGCGCAGAGAAGAAAGTCAATTAAATCAACCCCAATACTCGACTGGTACTATATTTTATTGACCCCAGAAGGATGAAAACCAAAGTAGACTTCAGTGGGATTTGAACTCAGAATGTAAAGAACTGAAACAAACAGTGCACAGCATTGTATCCAGCACTCCAACAATTTTTCCAATCCATCACCCATATTCTATTTTTCTTCTTCATAAATCATCTCTATATCAAATGTGAAACATGTACAAAATTCTTGTTCCAGACTTACAAATCTTTCATTGCAGCAAGAAGATCCCATCCGGTGAAGCCAGTTTTCCTTGCTAACAGAGTCCCAATGCTTATATTTGAACATCTTACTTGCCACATTGCATTTGATGACCAGAGAAGCAGTTTGCATGCAGGTTAGTCATGGTGGGAAACATGACCAGCAAGAGCCAAGCAAAAGTTCAATCCTATATTCTATAATGTCAGTTAATTCCATCCAGACTGATAATTAGTTGTAGCCAGACTTTTGTAAGGTTAGAATATTAAATGTCTGCTAGAAGGTGAATGAGAAGTGTCAATTGCTCTGCATGGCATCCCTCAGTTATTTTATTCTCTATAATATGCATATTTTTATTCCTACCCATGTAAAATATCCTACATCAACTCAGATATTATTTTATTATTACTTACATCCTAACGGGGTCGATAAAATAAAGTACCAGTGATGCGCTGGTGTAATTGCTGGCCTTGTGCCAAAAGTAGAAACAATTATTACTTCAGTCAGTAGAGTGAAGTCTATGATTCATTGAGGGTGTCTGATAAGATTAATCCATGGATAGAGTTGTCTCCTTTAGTTTCTGGAATAATTTTAATAATATTAGGTATTGCTTAATCATCTTATAATAATTAGCTATGTGTATTTATTTGCTGTCACACTAAGGGGATAATATGATAGTAAGAGGCTGTCAACTGACAAATAAAAAGTGAGTGACAGTAAAAAAATGATAATTGAAAGTAAGAAGACAAGGTGTTTGTCTGTTACTCTTGATTGGAGAATTGAAAAGATAGAGATAAAGTAAGTATTTAACACAGGTCAGGGTAGCATGTACCCTTGACAAAAAATACAGTTGTATTATGATTCAAACAGGTTACATCAGTTATCTCCCTTATACACATACACACATACACACACACACACACACAGATACATAAATACATACATACATTCATGCATACACACACATACATGACTACAAACATACATAAATACATACATATATACATACATACCTACATACATACATACATAAAGACATACATACATACATACATACATACATACATACATACATACATACATACATACATACATACATACAAAGGCTACCATAAGTGTGGGTCAACAACTGCATACCTCCAGCTTGTCAAGTCTGTACACGTCACTGTCTTTTCATCAGAAATAATTGTTTCTACTTTAGGCACAAGGCCAGCAAATTACCCAGTGCATTACTGGTACTTTATTTTATCGACCCCGTAAGGATGAAAGGCAAAGTCAACCTTGGTGGGATTTGAACTCAGATCGTAAAGGGACGTAACTATGCTGGAAAGCATGGCGTCCGACCTTCTACCGATACTGCCAATCCACCATTACTTTTCATCAGAAATAATATATATACATATGGAGGCACATGGCTTAGTGGTTAGAGCATTGGCCTTGCAATCGAAAGGTTGTGAGTTCAATTCTCAGCCCGGGTGATGGGTTGTTTCCTTGAGCAAGACACTTTATTTCACATTGCTCCAGTTTACTCAGCTGTAGAAATGAGATGATAGGGACTGGGGTCCATATCATTCCACTGCAAAGTGATCATGGAGGTGCCATGGCAAAAAAGCACCCAGCATTCACTATAAATGAGGTTGGTGTTAGGAAGGGTATCCAGCTGTAGAATTCAAGCCAGAATCAGTTCCCATCCTACCCTTGCAAGCAGGGAAAAGCGAACGTAAAATGAAATGAAAATGAAATGAATGTAACACCACCTTGATTATACAGATTAGATTACAGCTGTCACCAATGCTTGTGCAAGGGTTTATAGTCAATAACAGCTTGCACAACACTGCAAGACCAAGTGATTCAGAAACTAGCAAGTAGCTTGGTAAAAAGATTGGTGTTATTTGGAAATAGCCTTATCCTAGACATTTGCTTCTACATAAACTTGGGGATATTACTTTCACTGGTATATTGCATGAGTTTCTGAAAAAGTGGCTATATCTACACCATTTTGATACAGTTCTCTAGAAACCAATGCCTAACTAGATGTTTAAAGTACTGGATGATGCAGTGGAAGAGAAGGTAAAGAAAATTAATAATTGTTTCTACTTTAGGCACTAGGCCAGAAATTTGGGGGTAGGGGAAAATCGATTAAATCAATCCCAGTGCATTACTGGTGCTTTATTTATCGACCCCCGTGAGGATGAAAGGCAAAGCTAACCTTGACGAGATTTGAACTCAGAACATAAAGGGACGTAACTCAATGACACAAATGACTTTTGGTTAAGATCAAAGTGTAGTAAAGAAAATTAATAATTGTTTCTACTTTTGGCACAAGGCCAGCAATTACCCAGTGCATTACTGGTAATTTATTTTATCGACCCCGTAAGGATGAAGGCAAAGTTAACCTCGGCGGGATTTGAACTCAGAATGGAAATGGCAAGAGATTGCATGTGGTGAAGAAGGGCAGGATAAAGTTTAGGTCAGAAGGAAGATGCTGTAAAGTAGCCACTGTAAGAAAGAAGACAGACCCAAAATGGAAGGAGACCTGCTAGGTTTCAGTTGACCAGGACAACAAATACTACATCCCCCTTTTCACCACCAAAAGACCCGGTGCACAGAAAGGAAGATGGTAGAGCTGGTTGTTTCCTAAGTGGTTAATGTCAATGATGCTTTCAACAAAAAATCAAGAAGGTTTTTATTGGTTGAACACTGTGAAATCAACAGATGGGAAGTATCATGTCTCCCTGTAAAGATAGATCATCATCATCATCATTTAACCCTCCCACTGTAAAGTGGTTGTGTAGTTGTCATGACAAAAAAGCACCCAGTCCACACTGTAAAGTGGTCGTGAAGGCGCCATGGTAAAAAGATACCCAACACCCACTGTAAATGAGGTTGGCGTTAGAAAGGGCATCCAGCTATAGAAATCAAGCCAAAATCAGTTCTGTATGAGCCAGACCTGACATTGTCAACAACAGGACAACCCGTCTAACCCATGCTAGTGTGGAAGAATAGACGTAAAACAGTGATGATCATAATGATTTCCTTTCTAGGATTGGATGGGTTGGATAGGTCTACACAGACCAAGTCAATACTGAAGCAGGGCTACTGATTTCCCGGAAAGGCCGAGGGGTTTGCATCCCGCTTATGTATGGTCATATCAAGTCCAGAGGAGAAGTTGTTATGTCTTTTAACATAAACTGAAGGGTCCTCTTAACCCCTTGTTTGGCAAGCTTTTTACAGATAGATGTTCTTCTTATCACCAACAACTTTACAGAGTGTACTGGGTGCTTTTATTGTATAGATCACCAGCACTAGTGAGGTTGTCATGTCCTTGACATAACTAAAGGAGCCTTTAACTGGTTGGAAATTATTGGAAGAGGCTGAGAAAGCGATCCTCTACATCTGGCCCAAGAGTGAGGATGAATGGTGCACCTGACTCAGTGAGATGCAGTGAGAAGATGTCTGGCCTGGAATCACAATATCAGATTCATTTAATTACATGCAGTTGGGCAGGAGTGCTGTTGCCTACATTGGTGAGTGGCCATGAGTGGCCCCAAGGAAAAGAGAGTGAGAGAAAGGAGACAGGGTGTTGGGAAAAGGAGTATTGAAAGTGATGTGATAGAGATACAGCAGCAATGAATGATGGAGAGATTAATGTGTGTGTGAGAGAGAGAGAGTAGTTTATAGCACTAAATATGGGCGATGTTAAGAGTAGGAGTGAGTGGTGGATACCAATAAAGATAGAGGGAGGGGGAGGGTAGCAATAGAACTAGAGTGATAGATAGCGATGAGTAAGGGAGGGAATAATGGTAGAGAGAGAGAGAGAGAGAGAGATGGATAGCATCAATAATGGAGAAGGGTGAGAGAGAAACGAATATCAGTGCATAAAAATGGAGAGAGAAAGATTGGGGAGAGGGGAAGGGATTGAATATGAACAGAACTGATATGATCCGTTATTACAGAGGCAGCTTGATGGAGAAGAGATAGAGCAATAAATAAGGAGTGTTGGTAGAAGGTTTAAATACAGATCCAAACTTCAAACATTCTGTTGTAACCAATTAGATGGGTATCAGTTTTTCTATCAGCTCAGTTCTGCTCCACCATGTATGTAGACCAATATTACATATCTAGTAGGATGTAATATTAGTTGAAATCACAATTGTGAGGTTGTGAGTATGAATCCCAGGCTGGGTGATGTGTTGTGTCCTTAAGCAAAACACTTTATTTCATATCTAGTGGGATGTAATATTAGTTGAAATCACAATTGTGAGGTTGTGAGTTTGATTCTCAGGCCGGGTGATGTGTTGTGTCCTTAAGCAAAACACTTTATTACACATCTAGTAGGGTGTAATATTAGTTGGAATCACAATCTTGAGGTTGTTAGTATGATTCCCAGACCGGGTGATGCATTGTGTCTTTAAGCAAGAGACTTTATTTCATATCTAGTGGGGTTTAGTTACATCTCTCTAAACATAGGCAGTGAATTGGTGGAGTCGTTAGAATGTCAGAGAGAATGCTTTGTGGTATTCTTTCTGGCTCTCTACTCTGAGTTCAAATCCCACTGAGGTTGACTCAGACTAATACTGGGGCTGATTCTTCTTCTATATCTCTTTCTCGCTTCCTCTCTCTTACTTTCTATCCTTCTCAGAAAGAAATCTGCTGTATTCAGGCCTGGAGAGGGATGAGCTCCACCAGGCTTAAAATCCCCAAGAAATGCTGTATATACAATATCTTCATGGTCAGAAAAGGAGAGATTAGCTGAGCTAGTTTCAACTTTTTGTTGAGATTTCATCAGTGACTGAGTTCCCGATTTAACTGTCTATGAACACAGTCACTATTATTAAGGGCTTAAGTAAATTGGAGAGACCAACTTTTATATATATGTAGTACATTCTTGTCAGCTAGTTTGATTAATGAATTACTGATGCATTAACAGTATTTTGTTTCAATGCTATACAGTGCTAAAGAATACATCAGTATACTTTTAGTCCATACTGTATGTATATACAGACAGATGTAAACACTACTCTCTCTCCTGTATTATGACAGATTGTTGAATGGGGATAATGTATGGGAGAGAGAGGGAGAGAGAGAATGCATACCCTAATATCTCTCCGCACATATACACACAAACGTAGCTTTCTTTTTCTACATTCTGAAATCAAACTCCAGCAAAGTTGACTCGCCTTGCTATTCTTTCAGTATTGATAAAATCAACGTGTTGACACCAACAAGACTTGGCTTGAAAACAGCAAAGAATTTACTCCAACTCATTACAAATTCTGGCATAGTTATAAATCTAAATCTAATCATAATATAATTAAAAAATGAAATGTTTCAACAGTTGGAAAAACAATGATAACCTAATTTTGTGTGAAATGATATCAGAAAATATTGTACCACACTTGAAAAGGAAATGAACTGAAAGGTAAGAATATAAAGCTAGCTTATATCATAAGAAAGTTTTAGATTTATGATGACACAAGTGCGAAGTTACGGAAATGTTTGTAATGTTTTACTAAGATATTAGTTATAGTAATTTGCGTTGTAAACTGAAAGTGGATTTCAAAAATAAATGTTTTGATGGCTTAATCAGATAAAGAAGGGCAGCAACTTTGGCCCTTTTTTACAGGATTTCTGTGACTGTTGTGAAGGGCAATGAGGATGGACCTACAATTTATGGGTTGCTGCAGTTGGAAGTAGCACATCAAGATATCTAGTTTTTCTCAGACTAGATACCTGATCTGGTTACTTACAACAGGGTGAATGCCGCTAAAGGTTAAACAAGGTGATTGATTAAGTCTACTACCTAAAAAGAAGTACAGTCTTACTAATAAACCTTTATGCAGTTTCCATCCACCCATTTTAGTTTGTATTGTATGGTCCTGTAACTCCTGATAGAGTTGTAGGAACAAGGCATTGACATATGGCGTTTCTTGGGCATTTTAATCCTGGCGTATCCCTCTCCAGGTCTAAGTGAAGCAGATTTCTTCCAGAGAAAGATAGAAAGTGAGAGAGAGGAAATGAGAAAGATATAGAGGAAGAATCGACCCCAGTACTAGACTGGTACTTTTTTTTATCAACCTCGAAAGAATGAAAGGCACAGTTGACTTCAACAGGATTTGAACTGAGAGAACAGAGAGCCAGAACGAATACCATAAAGCATTCTATCCAATGTTCTAACGACTCTGCCAACTCGCCACCTTATTTTTAATTTACAAAGTTTGATTCAATCCAAAGTTATGGTAGAAGATAGTTACTCAAGATGCCATGCAGTGAGATCAAACCTGGAACCACATGATTGTAAAATGAGCTTCTTAAGAACAAAAAAATTCTTGAGTTCAGTACTACAAGAGCTCTCTGTATATTCTGGCAGTATTTGCTTTGATTTCTTAAGATTTTGCAGTTCTATTCTTATTGGATATATATAAACAAATTATAATCTATCCTATCAATGAACTAGTGACTATTAACAAAATAACTAAAAAACAAATTTTTAACAAAATGGATTCCAAGTTTTATAGTATTAGCTCCTTCTATGAAGTGATTATATATATATTGTTTAGCCTTTACTAAAATATTGCATTAGCATTTCCCATTTTCTAATGATGAAGTTATTTCATATATTGTTAACTACTGTTCCAATAATAAACCTATAATAATACAATATTTCACCACGTGAGCTGTGTAACATAATTTGGGAATACATACTTTATAAAAAGAATGCTAATATTGTTTTAGTTTGATTATTTGAAGCTTTTAGTTTCATTTAGCTATTTAAAATTTGAGATTTCTATTCATTCTCAGAAATGAATATTTCCAGAATGGAATCTAGTGAATTATTATAGTTGCATGTATCATCAAATGTCTAAATGTCTTCTATAATTATTATTGGAAAACTGTTGATATGTTCATTGAAGTTAAATAGTTGGGTTTCTTAGGCAAAATGTATGTTTTATTTATACAAGTTTCACTTCCAGAATAATTGCTCTAGAGTTAATTCTAAGCATATTAACCCTTTAGCATTTAAACCTCTTTCTGTTCAAACTGGCTGTAACTAGCCACTCAAACTGATGTTAACCCTTTAGCATTCACATTACTCTATATATACTATTATATTTTCATAGCAAAGGCTTTACCTCGCATAATTACCTCACATAATATTGAATCTATGAGATTTTGAAAGTATTTATTTTGAGAACAATACCTTAACATCAGTTTGAGTGACCAGTTACAGCCACTTTCAACAGAAAGAGGTAGAGAACTCTGGCCAGTTTTGGCCGGTTTGAACATTAAAGGGTTAAGGTATCGTTCTCAAAATAAATAACATCAAAATCTCATAGATTCAGTATCACATGAGATAATTATGTGAGATAAAGCCTTTACTATAAAAATACAATAGTATATATAGAGTATATACTATTGTATATACTATAAATGATAAAGGGTTAAACAGTTCTGTCTGAAATGTTGTTATTGCACCCATAGTTGTTCACTGGCCTATGGGCTGAATGACCACTGTATCCTTCCAAAATCATTATCAAAGCATTTGTGTCACAGCAGCTGTTGACCTTCAGACACTGATGATGTCACAGGATATGGGACACAGCCATCATTGAGTCCAGTGCAAGAAGTGCTATTTATAATTGATAGATGATTTAAGTAAATGGCTTTTGTCAAAGCAGATTGCAAACATTTGAAAGGCTGTTCTGAATATATTGCATCAAATGTTACTGTTTTGTAGTGATTCCAACAACTGATGATTTAATAATATTTTTGCAAGGATTAAAACAAATTTTTTTGAAGGAAGACAATGATCATTGGTTCTATTTTATTGACTGTAAAGAGATAAAAATCAAAATCAAAATCAAAATCAACTGGTTAAGATTTTTATTTATGTTAATGAGTTTTTTTTTCTTGACACTATTTAGTATATTTAGCTACATTCTTTACAGCTATTTCCAATTCCACTCAGCATTTTAAGTGTTTATGAATGAATCTGCTGCTGAAAAGATATCATAAGTAGAAATCTGAGACAGACAAGAAATCTTTGTTTGTGATCAGAGAATATAGACAAAGATGAACTAATGATCTATATTTTTCCTGAGTATTCAAACAGCTAACCACAAGCCAACATTCAATCTTAAACTTTTTTTCTTTTTCACAAAGATTTTATGATTTTCTTATTTGACCTATTCAAATTTGGCTCTCTTGCTAGGAGTTTTTAATTTTGCAATTCAAAATATTTTCTGTGAATATGAATTCATAAGATATGTTCAAATTACGTACTGTTATTGCTGAAATGTCATACAATAATCTAATTAGGAAGTGAGCCCTGGCTTGGGTAAATATCCCCTCAATTCTGAAGCTGGTTCAATTGTCCAGAGTTGATGGGAAGAGACCAGATGGTCTTACCAATTGTCCCTGGGTAAGAGGTTGGTGTCTCATTTGGGATACTACAGTCAATGACTCTTTCACTCCATCCTACATCCTGGATGCTGTGGTAAATGTGAAAGCCACTGCTTCTGTAGACAAATGGAATAAAATTGTTTTTTTTTCCAGCCTGTGGTGTTCAAGACATTTTGAGGAACTGAGCCATTGATGGCAAACTTCTCATTGGTGGCTTGCCTTACTGGGGTATGAGGTGATGCCCATGGTTGTTCCAGTGCCTTAGTCTTGCAGTAATGCTGCAAGTATGTTGGCTTGACTAAAATATACTAGAGGGAGGCTCCTGTATTTTCTTCACTAATCTAGATATTCTTAGCACAATAAACATATACAAGGAAAGTATAATTATTAATTCATTATATGAAAAGGTCATATATGTAACACATAAATTATGGAGATACACAAATATGTATATTGAATGATAGCAAACTTGAAATTTCTAATTCAGTCTGAACTTAGAAACTTAATTGATACAATGTAGAATTTTTAATTACTCTCAAAGAATCTTTTGGAAACATTTGACTGTGAATCCATGACATAAACCAATTTAAAAGAGCATTATGTATATAAATATATATATATATATATATATCATCATCATCATCTTCGTTTAACGTCCACCTTCCACGCTAGCATGGGTATATATATATATTTAACTTAAATCTGCCTCTCCGATCAATTCTTTATGACCTTCACAGAGATACTCCCTTGATAATCGAAAATATTTGGGATTATTAAATTTGCTAAGGTAAGATTCTATTGTTATCTTGGCACCTTTAATTTTCTAATGCATTGTATGGTTTTTAAAATTATTTAAATTTATATTTCCTATTCAACAATACTTCAAGCAAACTACAATACTCTGATATATATATATATATATATATATATATATATATATATATATATACAATGTAAGTGTGAAAGAAAGGCAGAGTTTGGATGAAATGAGGGAGAAGCTGGGTTTAAGAGGAATCTGAGTTGGTGTACAGGAGAGAAGATTGCGTTGGTACGAACATGTGATGGGTATGGATGATGATCGATGGGTGAAGGAATGCCAAGATATGCCAGTGGAAGGAAGTTGCAGTAGAGATAGACCGAGAAAGATCTGGACGAAGGTGGTCAGCCCAAATCACTGAGACTCACAAGAGGAGATGACAAAGAAACGCGGCAGGTGAAAAAATGCTGTGCTGAGAAGGACTCATCCAACCCATGCAAGCATGGAAAAGCAGATGTAAAAACGATGATAATGATGATATGCATATATATATCTGTTATATATATATATATATATATATATATATATATATATATATATATATACGTATATATATATATATATATATGTATACATATATATATATATATATATATATATATATATATATATATATATATATATATATATATATATAATGTATGTATATATATATATATATATATATATATATATATATATATATATACATACATTATACACATAAATATATCATCATCATCATCATCATCATCAACGTTTAACGTCCGTGTTCCACGCTTGCATGGGTTTGGACGGGGGGTTTTCCCACTTGAGGCAAGAGTGATTGTCTTGCTCGCATAGGACTGTCTGGCAGGTTTTCTACAGTTGGATGCCCTTCCTAACACCAACCACATTTACAGTGTGGGTCTGGGAGGTTTTTACCGTGTTGCCTACACGGCCACATTACAGCGTGGACTGTGTGTTTTTTTGTCGTGACACCTACACGATCTCATTTGTTTCGGCCTGGATGGTGTGGCACCAACACAACTTTACATAGAAGGGGGGCGGTGTGGATGGGGTGGGGGTGGGGGTGTATTTTGTTAGAGATGCCTACTGACTGTATTCATATATGCATATATATATATACATTCATATATGTATATACATATATGCACACACACACACACACACATATATATATGTATATATATATAGTCATAGTGCAGTAGTACATAGTGCATAAATGTAAAATCATAGTACAGTAGTAAGTTCTTGGCAGAGACGACCTAGTTGTAACCAGTTTACCTATACAGTTAATTCCTTTGGGAAAGGCTTAAATGTCACAACTTCCCAGTGCATCTCACCAATAAATTTCAGTTTTCAAGCATGTTTAAGCAATCCTTCCAAACTATGAATGCAACTCGAAGTATGTGTATATTCATTTGAATTTAATGGAGTGATATTTGTATATTTCATTTCCCGAGAATGTAGAATGAAATAAGGTTAATTTTTTCCCCAGATTTAATAATTTATTTCTAATTAATATATGGTATGGTTCCGATTTCTCAATTGTAACTTTTCTTTGATGGTGAGATTATCTCCCTTATTCATTCATCCTTCCTACTGCTATGAACCAACTACTTTTATCTAGCTTCGAGTTACATAGTGTGCTACATCATTCAACAATTAAGCAGACGCCTTCATTTTCAGGAAAGAAATTCATGTTGGGACGGGTGAATCACAATTGAAATTTGAGGAACTTAAATAAACTTACAGCAAAAATATTACTGCGAAATATAGTAGAATCGAGAGAAAGTGGTGTTTTCCGTGACTTACGCTCTGCGCCATATTGGATTGTTAATCATCACTATAGTCTAGTATACACTCATACTTTACACGCTATTTTCTCTCTGTCTCCCTTCTTAATATACTCTTCGTTTATCACCATTTTAGCAACTTATTTAATTAAATTATACATACTCATATTAACATCACTGCAACTCCCCTTCATTTATTGACGTAGGGCTTCGTCGATTTGCTGTTACTAAAATATTTTTAAGATCTTATCGATGCAGCCATGAGCTGGGGAATCGAACTATGGGTGAGTATTTCTTTCCTTTTTGTTTTTTTGTCATTCAACGTTTATAATTAGTAATGTATGTCTCACTGTCCTCTTTAAACGTTTTATTTGACATGTAAAAATACTTGATAAATAAAAAGGCTTGGGGGAAAATCTATGTTAGGTTCGTTTAGTATTTTCAGGAATCATGTAAAGCCTTTCAATTTATTTTCTTGACGTTTCATAAATTCAGACATACTATGCAGTATTTTGGATCTTTTAGTAGCACGAATAAAGAAAGGACAGTAAAAAATGTTCATTAATAATTAGTAGTTCTTCGTCATAATTACAATTTATTATTATATATGATCTAAGCTTTGATTGCTTATGTTATTAAAAAGAGATCCATTTCCTTCTGTCTAGTTGATGCATGTCATTGCTATTACATTCTGAAGGTTTACAGGCATGTTGACAGCTGTAAATTTTAACTATGTAGTGTGTGTGTGTATTCCTGTATCATTTAAAGGACATTAACTGATCCAGGAAAAAAAAGTCACAGGAAAACTTTAATAAATAACTGATTTAATTTATTTTGTTTGATTATTTTTATTTAAGATATTGAAATAAACGCGATTTTCCACCCTCATACATGTAGTGCTATTATATAAATTTTATTGTCGTTGTTTACAAGTCATATATTGTCAGTTAATAAGCGGCTTAAAATATTATTTGCATAATTATATTAACTATTACTTATGGTATGTAAATAAAATGTGACATTTTCCCATGACAAAATTGTGACTTTTATTCCTGTGTCTAATTTCTGTTCAACATGTATACATACCGACATTACTACACGCACATTGCGAATTAATTTTTCACAATTAACGCTCACTTTTTTTTTTCCTCCCCGAGTTTATGGTGAAATTATTGATGTATGTAGTTATTGTTACAGCCCTTGTCTATATAAAGGCCAGAAGCATTTAGCGACATTTTAATATGTACATTAAACACATGTTCCAATGCAAATGCTATTTTGCTTCATATTTATTATATTTTATTATCGCACGGCTTACGTGCCTACTTCGCACAGTCAAGACTTTTCGCCCTTTTTCTAAATCTAACTTATTCTACTTAAGTCTTAGGATATCCAACACCATTTTTTAAAAGAGATTAATAAAAATAATTGTATAATAACCAAGGTATTAACTTAAAAATTAAATTATCCATTTTGTAGTTTAGAAAATCTTGTTTATTTTCCCCTTAATTGAAATAAAATACGATAGTGAATACAATATACTTCTAGTTATGTTTGGTGATAGTGCAGTATTATAGATTGTTATGCTGCGCGTCAACCATAATCGAGTAGACCAATGATAAAAGCCATTCCAGTCGTGACCATCCCTTCATTTTGTATAACATTAACTACAATGTTCTTAAAAAACCGATAGGGAGATTTAGCTGCTGTGTCTAGCAGGTTGAATGACCGTCTAGTTAAAGGTTCCTTCGTTCTTAAGACTTTAATTTAGAGGGTCTTGTAAAAATGTAATTTATTATTTACGAAAATATCACTATTTTATTATTAATATTAAGTTCTGTTTCTTTATTGTCTGTCATAATGGCTCTTAACTGCTTTTTCTTGTTCGCCATCATTTGGCGGGCAACTGACAATTTCCAAAGTATCGAAAACGAAATTTATTTTTTAAATTCTTGCCTACCAAAATCTCATATCATTTTCTTTGTTTTTAATTTTGCCAAGCAGTCTTATTTCCTGTTTGGCAAAGGTGTAGATTACTGCTATATATTACCATGCTGACAACATTTGAGTGTGTTACACGCCTATGGCAGCGATGGAATATTCAACTAGGAGATCCAACCCTTTATACTACTACTACTTCCTCTATCCCCACTTTCAAGAATCTTGTCTTCTCCAATTCAAATATATAATATACATCTGTTATATTGAATTTCACTAGCGGCTAGAGATTGTTGCCGTTAATATAGTGAGAAAACAGGAATTTTTTTGTTGCTTTAAGTATGGCTATTCGTTCCACCATTACTGAGTATCAGTAAGCAGGACCCATTTACTAAAACGTCCATGTTGCCTTACTTAACACACAACCCCCACTGATCCTTCAGCTGTACTACTACTATAATTATCGATACCACTCATTCGTTGCAACAGGTCTAGTTTTCCTTTCCCCGTTCCACTCCCAATTACTTATACAGCATAAATTCATCAGTTTTTTTTTTATTCCTTCCATCTTTTTTATCATTACAATTTTTGACGTGATCATTTGCTTTACAATGAAACCTCCTATTTCTTAATGTTGATGTCGAATTGGTTGGCATGGCAGTTAGAAGAGAGAAAAGAAAAAAAAAAAAGAGGTGTGAAATTTCTCAAAGGAAGCATACATCACGAAGCAGAACACATTTTGGAAATAGTTGAGCGTAACTAGTGATTTACTTAAATTATAAGCAACTCGCTCTCAGATCCAGTTGACTTCAAATCATATCCCCTTCATTCATAACACATATATGAAGTTACAACAGAAGATTCATTTATAACCGATTACCCAATACCACTTAATTCGTACTAGGAAGTAGCCATATTGATGCTATTTCGGTTTTTTTCTCTCTCTTGAACTTCATCTACACAGCTAGAAATTAATGTTTTCTGTTTGTCTTTTTCAGTCGCTATTCATTCATTTACAATTGTTTATTTAGCTTCAATATTCATCACCTATTGTCCAACATTAGTTCTTGTCTTTCGTATTGATAGAAGCACGATCGTTCTTACATAGCCGTTAAATATTCTCTCACTATAAGCTTATACAATAATGGGACACATTTTATTGTGAATACCAACACTCGCAAATATAAAGTCGTTAAAAATCACCGACTGCTGATTCATTTCCTCCTCTTACTGTGTGTTTTCCTAATCTTGCCTTTCAATGTTTTATGAATTTTGCAGTAGTAGGCCTGACTTACTCCGACTATCCCCAGCTTTGTGAAGGAATGAATGAGTGAAAGTCTTTATTCGATAACAGCTCGGCTCAAACTGTTTCCTGATTGGACGTTTGCCTTTTCTAACTAAAGCACGCGTGGACGGTTGACTGTTTGTACAAATAACTTAATGTTTTATTTAGATGTGAAAGGCTCTGCAACAGGTGTACCAATGAGGTGTTCTCTGTTGACCTAGGACCATTTCGATGTCTTTTTTTTTATGTAAGATTAAGATATGATATGACAAAGAAGAGAATTTTCATCTACAAATGTCTGTTAAATTATATGTTTGTAATAATAATGAAAATAAGGTGGTGTAGCTTAGCCGTGCTCTGCCACTAAATAGCAAAGAGCAGTGAGTGATACCCACCACTTCAGCCACTCCACTTCATTAGAGCTCCTTCCTCAAGTAGGATACCAGAGATCTCAACAATGACTGGTACAAAAAGGAAGCAATCTGTCAAGTTCTGGTGTTTAGCCATCCTCCACTTCTCTGTGTTATGGACAGCAGTGCCTGGGTTTGTGACTGAAGCAACAAGGCTGGAAGTGGAAAACTTATTGCAGCATGTGGCATCCCAAATTAGACATGTACTTGTCTCATGAACGGTAAAAAGAGTATTCTGTCTAGGAGCTTGCCATTATGACAGTTGAGACTGGCTGTGTCAAGACATCATTCAAGGTAGCTTGCTGAGGAAACTGACCTACACTTTGGCAACAAGAATGTCCATGGCTTCACAGTAGCATTTGTGTGCCTCGCACTTGCAAAGGCCTCAGTACTGGGCCATTCCAATTACCACAGTAGCATTTGTGTGACTCACTCATGCAGAGGCCCAAGCACTGGGCCATTCCAATGCAGGTACATTCATCAAGGAGGGTACTGGTTGATGAGGAGGGCATCAAATTGAACTATCCACTGCTGTTGGACTGCAAAGCAGAATGGAGGCAGTCAAGGCAGTGTTGATCCATGGAAGACTCAGTCCATATGCAAGTTGATCTGCATTTGATGTCGTCCTGGCTGTGATGATGGCTTCACTGTCCCCCAATATGCAGGGGGACAGTGAAGCCATCATCAAGCCAGAGCTGACTTGAGTTTCTAAATCCACATTTAGTGTCTGACATCTTGCAGGGACCATTGCTGATGAGGGTCGGGCTTAAGATGTAGGCCAGCAGTGCAAAATCAAATGTTGTGTGAAGGCCTAGGCCACCAAAATTCATGGAAAGTTTTGCTTGTTGCCAGCCAGTGTTAAATCTAGCATTACAGATGAGTTCAGTTCATTGATGCCAAGTTTGTTGAGTTGATCTACATAAGGATATCAAGGTGCATCAGGCAGCTATAATATTATGCATATGTGGGCCATGGGCAAAACCAAAAGATTGTCATTACAAAAGGAGTTGCTGTTTTATATGTTAGGTTTCTGTTGAAAGTTATGAAAATGTGATTTTAGTATTTTTTTTTTTTGTATTTAATTTAGAGTTTCCTGGCCTTTTATGTGCTTTTCTAGTGAAGAAATAAAGGATTATACATTAAAGTGAAATTAAAGATAGAAATGTAAACACAAATGACAAATCAATTTATATATATATGCCTCTTAAAGTGAAAATTGTATTTACTATAGAAAAACAGACACTAAAATGTAATGGAATAAATTTAGTAATTATGAAAAATGAAGTTAAAATAGAGCACTGAAAATTATTACATGCTTATGAAAATATATATCAGTAATACATGAAATTAGATTTGTGAATGAGCACATTTCGTTATTTCCGAGGTACACTTTCAAATTTCTGTCTGGACTTTCATTTTAATGGAACCTTAAAGTAGGACTTTGTCATGCTGAGAACATAAGGATTGCCCTAGTGCTGTTACTGCAATAAAAGGCACCCACTACACTCTGAAGTAGTCGGCATCAGGAAGGGAATCAAGCCATAGAAACTATGTCAGTATGAAACACATGAATATGGTTCCTCTGACCCATCTAGTTTCAGACCATGAAAACCCATTCAACTATTGCCAGCATGGAAAACTGACATAAATAGATGATATATATATATATATACACACACACACGCACACACACACGCACGCACACACGCGCACACACACACACACACACACACACGGCGTAGTGGTTAGAGCATTGGCCTTGCAATCGAAAGGTTGTGAGTTCAATTCTCAGACTGGGTGATGTGTTGTTTCCTTGAGCAAGACACTTTATTTCACATTGCTCCAGTTTACTCAGCTGTAGAAATGAGATGATAGGGACTGGGGTCCATATCATTCCACTGCAAAGTGGTCATGGAGGTGCCATGGCAAAAAAGCACCCAGCACTCACTGTAAATGAGGTTGGTGTTAAGAAGGGCATCCAGCTGTAGAAATCAAGCCAGAATCAGTTCCCGTCCCACCCTTGCAATTGGGGAAAAGCAGACGTAAAATGATGATGATGATGATGATGATATGCACATCATCATCATCATCATGTATACTACTTCAGCAATGAAACTCAAGTACTGTAATGTATGGGAAATAAGCCAATTTAGATATCAATATTGAAAAAATACCACATATATAATATATGTATCTCTGTGTGTGTATATTTATATATATTATTTCATCATCGTTTAGCATCCGCTTTCCCTGTTAGCAAGGATTGGGATTGGATAATATATAATTTATTTAGAGAGATATAACTTTGAATTCTGATATCAAGGAGAACTGCAAAATACAACGATGTAGTTACACTGGCTGTTCATATGACAAATGGACAAAGATGGCTCTCATTTTGATATAAATTTGCTATTTCAAAGAGAATAGATTGTTAACAAGGATCTTATTTAGTTGATTTGCATGGAAAGATGGAATGGTTTTTGAGGTTAGTCCAGTTGTACAGAAGAGAAATATTGAAAGGTAATCCGTCTAGACAAGAGACTTATGTGATGAGGTGATAGAACAACCATTTCAGCAGATAAGTTGCTGTAGTTACAGTTGGGGAAAAGTGAGCTTGCTGTTAGAGAAGGTGGATTTTTTACTGGATATTATCCAATATAAGATACCACCATTTCTAATATGTATAAGTCATCCTTTACAAAGCAGCATCTCTCTGGTTGAGTTTATTTGAGTTTATCAATGTCAGTAATTGTTCAAAGCTAAAATATTTATTAGATCTGAAAAGAAACTCGTATCTCCTTGATGCAGTTTTAGATATGTTCATGATATGGGATTTCCAGATGTTGTATATTTTGGAGAGGGTGCAAATAAATGCTACAAAGATAATTTTTTAAATGATTTTTAAAGATTGATTGAGATCAGTTTCTTTGTGGTGAGAGGATGTTGAATTTGCTATATTTTGGTGTTAAGGGAGATACTGAGAGAGAACCCTCAAGCAAACAACAGATAAGGGACTTAACAGTTATGTTTGAGCTTGCTATATTTATATATACTAGCATTGCACTGATCAAAAATGATGGGATTTATATTAAAAATATTGAAGAAATTCCTTGTTTACAACATTCTATGGAAAGATACTTCAATCCTTGAGTTAATAATCAGTACAGCGATGTATTTAGCATGCAGTTGTGTATCCACTAGGGTTCATTCCATAGCTGTTGTTGCCCCCTTCCTTCATCTCCTTTGTTTATTTTAGCCCCCCAGGCCTTTAACAGAAAAGTTTAAGACTGACTGCCCCTGGGAGCTCTTATATGCTGATGATCTAGTTCTCTGCTGAATCTTGAGTAGAATTAGAGAAGAAATTCCAGATATGGAAGCAAAGTCTGGAATTGAAAGGTCTCAAAGTAGATTTAATAAAGATTAAAGTTATTTTTGTAAGTAGAAAAGAAGATAGTTTTGATTCTGTCGGGAAAATGGCCATGTTCAATATGCTGAAAAGGTGTAGCAGGATCTCAGGTAGGCTAATAAAGAATGTAGACTTTGTATGTGGCAGATGCACAGGAGCAGAAAGCAACAAGGGTCCACATGAAATAGTCATATCAAATGCTTGGATGGCTTCTTTGAAATAATGTGCAGCTTCTGCTACCTGGATGACTTAATTAGCAGTGGAGGTAGATGTTCTGAAAGTACAGTAACCGAAGTGAGAATCAGTTGGAAAAAGTCCAGAAAGCTGCTACCTCTGCTGGATACAAAACATTTTTCTCTGTGAGAAAAGCAGATTGTGTGCAAAGTACAATGCTGCTTGGTAGTGAGACTTGGGCCTTGTGCACAGAAGATTTGAGATGATGGGAAAGAAATGGATGTGTAATAGCAGTGTACATGGACACATTTATGATAGAAACACTGAGCATATGAGGGATTGGATGCAGTGTTCAAGAGATTACGTTGATATGAACATGTGATGCATATAGAGGGTGGCAGCTTCATAAAGAAGTGCAGGGCACTCAAAGTTAATGGAAGAGGAATATCTAGAAAAATATGGGGCAATGTGGTGAAGGCTGATCTTGCAAAAGCTGAGCCTCACAAAGAAGATAACACAACCATTTCATGAGAGGATGGTAGTGTAGAGGCTGAGAGATATATCCACATTTTAGGTCCCTGTCACTACCAATATGTTGTTTCCCTGTCTCACCCTCACTTTCATCTACATCCTCTCATTACCATTATGACTGAGGATTGTTAGGGATCTGTCAGCCCTATACTGCCCTTAGTTACTCTGTGACCCCACATATCCATCAGTTTACTTCTTCCACATCTACAATGCCATTTCCACTACCTAACATTAGTCTTCACTCTTTCCTTATCTGAGTGATGACTCCATGATGGTGCTTGATGTCATCCCTGTACCACAATTTGTGGCCTTCATTGTAATTGCTTCACAGAATCAGTCCACTTGACTTTGACCAGCCCTAAGATGGCCCTTGTTTATTTGGATCTATCATCCTTCCACAGGTATACATTGTGTGGACGTTTCAGATCCAAATGCCAATGATTTTTTTCTATAGAGGTTAATATGAGTACCCTTGTCATTGTTGCAGTTAAACACCTCCACCCTGGAGACTGGCAAATAGACAGAGTCAGCCCTCCACCCTAGAGACAGGCAATGGACAGTGTTACAGTTAGACACCTCTACCCTAGAGACTGGCAATAGACAGTGTCATTGTTGCAGTTAAACCTCCACCTTGGAGACTGGCAATGGACAGAGTTACAGTTAGACATCTCCACCCTAGAGAATGGTAATAGACAGTGCTATCATTGGTTTTTCCTGGTATGTTAGTGTTTTTACTGTGTATCCATCATGGCATTTCAGTGGGGTGGAGAAATGTTTGGCAGCACCCATCTCTCCTGCAAATGTCCTAGTCCTTCACTAGGTTTTAGCCTACTTACAGTTACTAAGGTGTGGAGTCTTAGTGTCGGTGTTCCTGACCATCCCCAAGGATGTAGCTACCAAACATTAAAGTCGTCTCTCTCCCTGTATATCCCTAAATATATATATAGTTTATATTAAACATGTATGTAGTACAAGAGAGCTTATTTAGTTTATGTTAAAGTTCATTCACTTTACATGTTAAGACTATGAACTTTACTATAAACCAAATAAGCTTTCTTGTACTAGATTGAGCATTTTTGTCCTTGACCTTTTATCTATGGATATCCTGCATACACATAGACACACACACACATATATATATCTCAGGCCCTGGCTCTCTATGATATTTACACTCTACTATCCCAAGTATTGAGTATTCTGCTGAATTATGGTCTTACTAGTTTAATATATATATATATAAATATACATATACAAGTTTTGTGGACATTTTTCCTGCTAAAGCAAGGGTTTCCCTTGTGAACTCTGTCATACTTATCAATAGAGTCCTCTTTGAGGCAATGTTTTACAGCCAGATGGCTTTCCTAGTACCTTTTACAACACAATGATACAGTCTTCTTATTCTCAGCTAGATATGCATGTTGCAACTCCTGGATGAAGAAGATGAGATTCAAACCCAAATTGCACAGAGCTATATACCCTCTGACTCAAACAATTCTGCCAATCCATGGCAGTGGGAGAGGCTAAAAGGTTGTTTGAGGTTGTTATGTTGTTGGCAAGACCCAAGGGTCATCATCATTTAATGTCGGCTTTTTCAGTGCTGGCGTAATATATACACATTATATGTTTTAGATGTGTGTGTGTGTGTGCAATATATTTA
The DNA here is from genome assembly GCA_964016885.1 of Eledone cirrhosa. Classification (NCBI taxonomy): domain Eukaryota; kingdom Metazoa; phylum Mollusca; class Cephalopoda; order Octopoda; family Eledonidae; genus Eledone; species Eledone cirrhosa. The sequence continues at coordinate 14,704,740 of OZ024750.1, read as the reverse complement.
TATAATCCACAAACATAGCTTTGTTAGAGTTTGGTAAAGAAACTGGATATTACTTATTCTATTCATAAGGCAATTCATTATGTATTTGTTTAAATAAAAAGCTATTCCTGTCTCTTTTGTATATTTTTACTGTATATGTCAACTATTAGCAGATTTTATCACTTATATAGATGGTTATTTTCAAAATACATTTCTCTGTTAAAGAAAAGTTCTGAAAAGGTTTCCACACCTTAAATTGTAGATTAAATTCATCTTACCTATTTAAGATAGGAAAGTTGGAATTTTTTAGTGAATCAAGTATTACGTAATAGTTGCATCCTTGACAGAAAGCCACCAAGTAGGAGGATAGAATCTTATGTTACGTTCAACTAATATCTGGAAAACTGGAAAAATGTTCAAAGTTTAAACAAAATGACATGTTTACCGAGAAACTTTGTTTTATTAGAAAGAACTGAAGGTTATTTATAGGTGATATGTTAGAATGTGCTTGACCATTAAAGAGACAATTTTATTTACTTTTCTGCTGCATCAGACTTAAAAATAGAGTTTACTATTATAAGCACTCTCTGATAAACAAAAACTAAGTCTTTGGATTTGCTTGTATCACATTCTTTTCTATAAGGTCTATCTATTCTCATCTTATACATCCCTTTAAATGTAGTTTTTTTTTTTCAATGCCAGACTATACAGAGATGCTATTGCAAATGAGTCAACCATCTTTACTGGATTTCTAATGTCATAATTGATCAATTGAAATGTTGGAAAGCAAGTCCTATGGGATGTTATTTTACCAGCATTTTAAAATGAATGTTCTTTTCTGCTCATTATTACGAGCTTTCCAACAAATTTTTATATCCATTCCGGGTTGTTTTAATGTGTGTCAGCTTTCTAATTTTCATTACCAAAATTACAATAGGCTCTCTTTAGATATTGTATTTGTTTGGAATGATGCATCCTGAGTTAATTTATATTTCACCACATTTAAATTATATGTTTCGATGCAACACTATATTGTATTGGGGATGGAGGGATTGGGACAGAGGGAAATTATGACTTCTAAAATTATTTTGGTGAATAAACAACTCTAAATATATGTTCTGTCAGTAGCTGGCCCTGAGAAGGTCATTGTTTTTCAAAATTTTGACACTAAACAACATGTGAAAATACAGCAAGTTGAATGTGTTGGCATAAAATAGACTACCCTCCCAGGCTGGTGGTGATCGTAACACTACATTACATGAGCTAGCCTCTACATCAATTTACATTTTCAATTTTCAGTTTAGCCTTTCTATTTATTTATTTATTTATTTACTTCTAGGATAAATAATTTGATCACATGTTATATTTAGATGTATTTACTGATTGAAATTATTTAGTGTGTTAGGTATGTGTATAGAGGAATGTATGTTTGTGGTGGTGGTCTGAATGGTCATCATCATTTTGTGTCTACTTTCCATACTAGTATAGGGTGGACTGGTCCTTATGGTTCAAGATTAGACTAATTGGGGAATCACATCTTAATTTTTATGTTTTTATAGTTTGATGCCCTTCTTAATGCCAACCACTTAAAACATTTTATCATGGCACAAGCACTAATATTTGACAGGGTGTACTGGGTGCATTTTATCGTGACACTAAATCAGTTCTGTATGAGCAAAACATGGTCGCCTGACCTGGCATTCCCCACAACAGGACAACTCATCTAACCCATGCTAACATGGAAAAATGGACGTTAAACGGTGATGATGGTGATACAAGTGTGTATGCAAACATCACTATAAATACTTAGTGTTTGGGTGGATTTTTTTTATTTTCTATTTAATATTTTGCTTGGGCCACTATATATATCTTCATCATCATTTTACGGCCACTTTTCCTGTTAGCAAGTGTTGGATGGGTCTACATGGACCAAGTCTGTACTGAAATGGGGCTACTGACCTCCCAAAGAGGGATCTGTATCTGTTATGTACAGTCACACCTCACATTTTATTGAGTGTATCAACTCAGGAGAGGTTGTCATGTCTTCAACCGTCACCAACACCACTACCACCACAACTACTACCATCACCTCCCCCATCACCAACACTACTGCCAGTACTAACTTTTGAATATCCAGCAGCAACCACAAAAATAGTAGCAGCAAGATAGCAATGTCTCTCTAGCTACATATGTCGGATGTCAACACAATGGAGTGTGTGTGTGAGTGAATAGAGTGGAGTTTTTAGGGCCTAGGTCACAGGTGCAAAGAAGTACCTCATGAACCTGGTAACCTTGCAACTAACTGTAATCTGTCAGTACTTTTTCTCACCTTATCTTGTCATTTCCATTCAATAAGGAATAAGACATTTGTTGATCTCACAAAACAGTCTTTTCCTGGTGCTATTTTTATTGCTACATATTTGTTGATCATAATTGCTGTTGGATTTACCTATAATTCAAGATGTCTGGAAAGAAGCCATCAAATTGAAGTGAAAAGGGGCTGTAAAAGGATTTATACTGGGTATTAAACATATGTTTAAAATGGCTTGATGTGAGAGAAAAACATCAGCCACATTGCCAAAACATTAAAACTTGCCAGCATCTACTGTGGGAGAAACAATATGTGATAATAGAGAGAAAATTAAATCAAGTGCTCCAGAAGCCACTCCATTAATGACTCCGACCTTATTTTTTCCTAGAACTAATGTGATGCTTAAAATGGAACTACTCATGAGTATTTAGATTGAGTTTGATCATCCCTATTTTATGCCTGAGAAATGGGCAAAAATCCAAACCCTGTTTATTATCAAGGGACAATTAATCAATACCTGTTTAAATGGCATGGTTTGAAATGTTCATGAGTATAATATATATTTATGAAGTTTTAATATTTTAATGTTTAGAATGTTTTAAGTGTTGTTTAGAGTATAGCTTTTGTTTCACAACTCCATTACATAATGATTTTGTTTTTTACTATTTCATGTTATATAAAGTTTCTCGAATATGCTGGGAGTAGTTGAAAGTAAGAGAACATTGTATAGGGATTTATAAAGTAGAGGAGGGAGAGAGAGAGAGTGCAAGCAAGAGAAAGGAGAGGCAGAGTAAGAAAAAGAGATGCCGAGAGTAAGAGCAATAAAGTATGTCAAAAGTAAGATTTCAATCTTACATAAGATCGAAAGAAATGTAGTAAGTCAGAAAAAAAAACGTGTATGGACATACATGTATGTGTGTATGCGCATGTGCATGCGTGGGATATTTATGTACGTTCAAAGTATAAAAAATTTGTTGGAAATATTTTTAAGGTAATGCATAAATAGCACCAATGTTGATGTAGTAAATGTAGAAAAACAGTGCTTCATTGTAAAATAATCACTCCAGATATTTTAGCATCTTATTTACATAGGATTTTGAAGTTTGTGAAAATTGACAAAATATTGACCTTTTGTTACATATTTCTAGCCTTGTATACAAGTATATACAGTAAATAATTTGAGAGTAGAATACAACTTCTTTGCTCTAGCCAATGGATCGACGTGCGATAGATAACTTCAAGACATATTATTTGAAAAGAACAGTTAAACAATTTATGGAAGGTATATAAAACTACTGTTAAAGATTTCTGGAAATAGTTCAAGATTATAGATGCTGTGGATAACACAGCTGACTCATGGAATGAAGTGACACCTTCAGCTATAAATGTTGCTTGGAGAAATATATAGCCAGGCTGTATTCATGTCTTTACAAGTTTTCCACAAGCAAAAAAGTCTGCATCAAATTTAAACAGATATTGTGATGCATGCAAATGATGTAGAGTTTGAAGAAGTCATAAGGGATGATAGGGTTGAGTTGCTTGTGTCCCATAAGCTAAGTTTATCTACCAAGGAGCTGATGCCATTAGAACAAGAACAAGCTGAGAATACAGAAATTCCATCAGAATCTCACTTTATAATGTGAAAATCAATGGGAAATCAATTTCGTATTATGTCTGTCTGTGTGTGTTATAGATTTTCAGATGGTCAGAGAAGGCTCTTATTATATAATCCAATCTAATCCAGGGCTTTCTCACTCTTGTTGGAGGAACCTCTCTCTGGTTGACCACCACCACTTTCTGTTTGGTTTTGGTCATGTCTGGGGTGTAGCCATATTAATCATTCTTGGCCAATTGCAGGTTGATGAGGCTATTTAACCCTTAGTTGGGGTGCATGGTCGTTGACTCTGAAGAGTTCATTTTCCCTTTAACAGTCCTTGTTTTTGTGCTGCTGGAGTTCCACATACCCTCCTCACTAAACTAGGGTCTGGTGGGGGGTGGCGGTTTAGTTGCCAACCACTTGACTATGAAGCAGGTTGTACTGGGTTACATGGTACCAGTAGCAGGCAGAAGCTTGACCTGACCTAATATTGACCATGAAGTAGCTTGTATTGGGTTACATGACACCAGTAGCAGGCAGAAGCCTGATCTAATATTGACCATGAAGTAGGTTGTATTGGCTTACATGACACCAGTAGCAAGCAAAAGCTGGATCTGACCTTATAATATAGATGATTAAATAGTAGTTTGTACTTTATTACAATGATAAACAAGTTAAAACATTAGAAAACCAGTTTGTTACATTGTACTGTATTTATGATAACATACATTGTATGATTAGTTTATGAAAATAGTTAAGTTTAAAAATATGATAATCATTCAATTGATAGGTTTACCAAACTGTTAAGAATGTATGAGATATCTTCAATAAGTAATGAGAAAATTTCAAGAGACGTTATTTTTTTCATAAACTTACAAAAGTTCAAAATAATGACCTATCACATCTACACATTTGTACAGACATCTTCCCACTCCTGGAAAACCTCCTCCCAGTCATTCTTCTGCAGTACATTACATAATGATTTTTTTTACCAATTTCTAACCGTTTAGATGGTCATAACTGATGTAATATCCACCCCCAAAATGAAACTAGTGTAATATCCAACTCCTAAGTGGAATTTTGATGTTGGTGAAAATTGGCAAAATATTGACCTCAAATATAAGCCGATCCTCCATTTTACCATACATTTTTTTTGTTTCATATTTTTTGGCTTATATATAATATATATATGGTAATCTGATTTGTAATTTATCTATCTGGAATAAGATATAATAATGGTACTAATCTATAGTCTGCTAGGTGCTCAGAAGATGAAGTATAAATGAACTCAGTATTCAGATATTTTGCCATTGGTCTTGTTTTTTTAGCTCTTGGTCAGCCTTGATCAATCAAGTGTTTCAGTAATGATTATCTCGTCTTTATATACATAGGATTACATTATTTAACTCTTTAGCATTTACATTTCTCTATATTTACTATTAGATTTTCACGCTAAAGGCTTTACCTCACATAATTATTCCACATAATATCGAAGCTACACGATTTTGATATTATTTATTTTGAGAACAATACCTTAACATCAGTATGAGCAGTCAGTTACAGCCAGTTTTAATAGGAGGTGAGAGAATTCTGGCCTGATATAGCCGGTTTAAATGCTAAAGGGTTAATGTGTCCTTTCCTTATTATAAGAGAGTAGTGTGTGTGCACAGTAGTGAGTGCACAGTGAGCTGAAGGTGTTGATGCAACCATAAGGTTTTACAGATAGTCCTAAGTTTAATTATTCTAGACTTATTTAAAAGATACATATTTACCTTACTGTGCATATTTTACTAGTGTTGTTTGTCTTAGCATTTCTTTTTTTCGAGGATGAAATCCATTTATTTCAACTCCATAAACAAACCTATGTCAAAATCCTGTCATTTTATTTTCAAAATGACTGGTTTAGTTGGCAATGACTGTGTAAATGTTCTCACCAGTGAGTCTGTTTGTTTCTTCCATCTTATGTTTACATTACTTTCTTTAGACTTTTCTAACAGGTCGCCACTTACTCAGTTATTTTTGTGCATTACTGTTTTTAGTTTGGAAATTCTTTTCAATAGAACTTTCTACACCACATATCTACAAAGTTCTTTTCAGATCAATTTAAATTTAATTCTTTGTTTAACCCTTTCGGTGTAATATTTCTAATAAAATACTCTATTTAAATTAATTAAATTTAAGTCTTTATTGTTGTCTAATCCTCTCATTACCATATTTCTAACAAAATACACTGTATTTGGATTAATTAATGAAGAATTTGGAGGGATTTACTAAAATTATTTCTTTATTATTTGTAACATAACAAAAGAGTCTCATAAAATTATATTGGACGATTTTAATTAAAATAGGAACCCTTTTAAATTTTGTTCCATATAACCAGAAGTGGCTTGGTATCAAAAAGGTTGAATGGCATTGCAATATATCTCTTTCTTATGAATATATATATATGCACATTCACACAAGCAAATGTGTGTTTTTGTTTGTTTCTGGGCAGTATCTTCCATATTCCAAATTCTGGAATAGTTGCCAGAATTATTTTTAGTATTTATCTCAAAATTGGATGCGTATAAGTTAATTTTTGTAGATAGCATCTGCTTTCACATGAATACATTGTTCATGTACTTGTTTATGTTTTTTTTAAACTGTCACCCAGTTTAACACCTCTACCTGGCCTCCGGGTGCCTTTTGTGGAGTTCACTATTTTGCAAACATTTAGATCAAATTTGCAGTCTGTGGATAACTTCCTCTCACCAGTCAAAAAGGCCCTGAAAAGGATGATGGCACTGCCTTTCCTCCTTTCACTCCCCATCCCCAATAAAAAACAATTAAATGTCTCCTTCACACTGAAATGTCTTCTGTACATGTCCTTTTTCCATGGTTATTGTTAATTCTTCTCAACTTTTTTGTTGGCAACATCCCAACTTGCTACATCACTACTTCAAGAACTCTGATATAACAGCTATAATTTTCTGTGTGATTTTAACGTCTGCATAGAAGAAATATTTGGAAAGCAAAAACATTCAAAGTAATTAGATGAAAGAGCAAGGAGGTTACTCTGACCTTCATAGTTTTCTCTGCTATTTAATTATATCATCATCATCACCATTTTATGTCCATTTTTTCATGTTAACATGGGTTAGATGAGTTGTCCCATTGTGAGACAAGTTAGATCAGATGACTGTATCTTGCTCATACAGATCTGTTTCTGGCTTGGTTTCTACAGCTGAATGCCCTTCCTAATGACCACTTTACAGTATGGACTGGGTACTTTTTGTCATGTTACCAACGCAACCACTTTACAGTGTGGACTGGGTGTTTATTGTTGTCACCAACACGACCACTTTATAGTGTGGACTGTACATTTATTGTCATGTCACCAACACAACCACTCTACAGGGTGGACTGGGCATTTATTGTTGTATTACCAACACAACCTCTCTACAGGGTGGACTGGGCATTTATTGTTGTCACCAACACAACCTCTTTATAGGGTGGACTAGCCGTTTATTGTTGTCACCAATATGACCACTCTACAGAGTGAACTGGGTGCTTAAATTTCCTTAAGAGTATTGTTTCTTTCTAGGGAGGATTTTGTCAGCACCCTGTTCAAGTTTACTGTTGATATTCTTGTAATAGATTTTATAAGCCAACAGTTGCATACAACTTTCTGTGGATGAAAGATCAATTCATTGACAAACTAACTTGAAGCATAAATTATTCTTATATCATCATCATTGGCTCTATCATTGTGTTGGTTGGGTCTCCTAAATAGCTTTACTCAACTTGTCTCACTTTAATTCAGATATATTTTGCATTAATTCTGTCATTGTGTCACTTTTCATCAAGTATGCTTTCACCAAAGAGAACTTCACCCACAGTTTTCAAGATCACCCTCAGTATCTTCTAACCAGGTTAATGTGTTTTCTTTGACATTTCGTTTGCACGACCTCTGAACTTTATGATAAATCCCTTGTCCCAAATTCTTCAGAATTCTATTTTCTTATTTTTTGTACAGAAGTTTTTTTTTTTCTCCCTAAATATCTAAATATTGTTTTTGATGCATTTTCTCAATTGAATATTTAGTTGTTGATATAATTGAAAGTGCCTTGATTTCATGTGTCTTCTCTAAAATTGTCTTCTTATCACTACAAAAACTTTGTCTTCGTTAGTATAATCTCATGCAGACTGTAAATGTAAAATATACCTGGATGGGTAGCTAGAACATGCACTTGATTTTACCATCATTACTAATGAGCTGGGAACCACCAGGTTGAGTGGCAATATATAACAATATGACACAATATCAGAGTAACATAAGAATTAACTGTTGGTTGAATGCTTTGTTGCATGTTTATCACTGGGTTTTATATATTTCCTTGGCGTCTTAACCCTTTAGTATTTACATTATTCTATATTTACTATTTAGGGTGGTGGATTGGCAGTATCAGTAGAGGGTCTGATGCCATGCTTTATAGCAAAGAGTTCAAATCCCGCCGGGGTTAACTTTGCCTTTCATCCTTACGGGGTCGATAAAATAAAGCACCAGTAATACACTGGGATAATTGCTGGCCTTCTGCCAAAAGTAGAAACAATTATTCTATATTTACTATTATATTTTCACGGTAAAGGCTTTATCTCACTTAATACCAAATGTATGAGATTTTGATATTATTTATTTTGAGGGCAGTACCTTAACATCAGTATGAGCAGCCAGTTTGAACAGAAAGGGGTGAGAGAATTCTGGCCGAATATAGCTGGTTAAAATGCTAAAAGGTTAATCTTTGTTGAATCACTGTAATATATGATGTTGTTTTGTAAAAGTGTTCTGTTATTCTTTGGTGTAACTGCTGTTTTACTAATGTTGTTTTTATAAACATATAAACATCATTGATTTTTAAACATGGTTGATTGCTGTCTGGTAATCCATTTACTGATTTGATTGGACCACCGTTAAGGTGGCAGGTTTCATGTGTATTGCTGTACTCATTGGAGAACAGTTACTAACTTAGGGTTATAGTCATGACCTACTGTTCTGACAAGGAGGCCAGACTTTTCACAGAATCCTGATTAATTTTCTATCTACCCAACATAGTATGATAGGTTAATTTCTCTGCCATTATCTCTGCTGCTGTCAGCTTGATAGACACCAGTATTTGGTGGTCTGTGTTTTATGAAATTTATGACATACTGAAAATAGTTTGATAATAATATAACTTGAAGGCATACTTTAATAAGAAGCAGAACTCTATCCCTAGACATACATGTTTAATAAAGCTATCCCATACTGAAACAGTGTGTTGAGGAGAAGCAGTTTCTACAATAAAATAAAGTACATGGGACCAAAACCAAGACTAAATAATTGTTTCTACTTTAGGCACAAGGCCAGCTATTACCCAGTGCATTACTGGTACTTTATTTTATCGACCACGTAAGGATGAAAGGCAAAATCAACCTCGGCGGGATTTGAACTCAGATTGTAAAGGGACGTAACTATGCTGGAAAGCCTGGCATCCGACCCTCTACCGATACTGCCCGACTAAATAATGAAACAGGAACAGCCCACCAAATACAGTAAGGTGAACTAGGCAATAGAATGTTTGAAATTCTCAACCTTAAGGAAGTAGCCAGAGGCACTATACATACACACTCGCACAAATGTAACTAGAAATATAGCTAATTGCCTTCCTTGCAATAAATGTCTCTTGGAGAGGCTGCTGTATAGAGATGATCGCACAGAACTATACATCATCAATCTGATTGAAAATTCATTCAAGGCCCAATACTCGTTCATTCAGATAGAGAATCAAACACAATTTCACTTCATTGTTAATGTACAACTGGTAGTTGAAGGACTGTGGAACAGAGAACCCTGTTATGTACATCTGGCAGTTGAAGGACTGAGGAATAGAGAACCCTACAATATACATCTGGCAGTTGAAGAACTGAGGAACAGAGAACCCTACAATCAAATGGAACATAGCTGCATAGGTAAAAACATACAATAGGTGTGGAAGCAATGTAATTTGGATGCAATTGAAAAGTTTAAGATACGAACCCTGCCAGCTAATATCCTACACAAGAGAGAAAAAAACTCCCTCTTCTCGCTTGCATACAAGAAAATTCAGATAATAAACCTATAAATATATCTCTGTCCTGGACTCATTCCAGCTACCAACTGATTAAGTACCTGAATCCAACACATTTAATCAAGTATAGGCAACAAACTTTTCATTTCTGCTTAACTCCACTTCATTCCATTCTAGTCACTTCTTCCATCTCTTTTGTATCCCTTTGTTGTTTCCCATCTTCACTGAGATGATCAAGTGTGTTATATGCAGGGGAAAAGGTGGATGCCCACACATACTGCCCATTTCGTTTCCTTCTGCTCCAATGGATTAACCACATACTGAATGAATCAGTCATAGGATATGAACCAATAATCATACAAATGATTTGTGTGACTATGAATGTCTAACAAAATATTTAAGAATATGTTTTTGTGTTCTTAATACCAGAGGATGAAAAAATAAAATGCTGAATATAATTTAATAGTTAGATAAATTTGCTTCCATTTCTGAATCCAGTAGAGTGTATGATAACCATGTTAAATGCCAACATTATATTTCCAAATTTGGGGCTCCTATTTTCTCCTCATTTCAATAAAGTTTCATGTAAAATGTTAATAAAGCTGTCAGTTAAGGATTTGGTATTATTTATGTCATCAGATAATATCTAATGCTGTAATATTTTCAAATATCAGTTATGTAAATGAAAGTTCACTAATTTCTATTGTTCAATTTGACAATACTTTCATAGATATTAAAGTAGAGTTCCATTGTAGTTCCCACTTGAGCTTTCTTGTGTCAGCAACTGTTTGAAACTGAAGTATTTTCTGGCCTTGAAGAGAAAGGCTAAATTTTGGGATGCAGTTTTTACTATGTTATGTATGTGAGCTCACCAGAAAGTATCAGTGATTGTTGTCTAAGTTTGGAGAGCAGGAGGTGCAGTGATTGTGTCTGTGGTTGTGTTGAAAGAAACCAGATTGACATTTTATGTGAAGTGTTTAGGTTGCATGTGCATGAGGCCTGTGTGAAAATGAATAGTGAAGAGTGGTATCCTCTGCACAAGAGTGGTGGGTATTGTTAGAAGTGGCAGCAAGTAGGTCATTGATCTACAGGAGGAAGATAGTGGGAAATATAACTGAACTATAAGGCAACAAGAGTTGATATTGAGATGGTCCAGTCTGACAGAAAGCTTTTCATCCAAGAGATGAGATGTTTTCTTTCAGATGGAGCTCATAGATTAACAGTTTAGCCAGGAAATTCTCATGCAAGATATTGTCCAATGCAAAGGCATTGTTTTTGCTTCATTTCTCAAGGCCATGAACCACTGTTAAGTGACGTAGGAGAACTGGTCCCCAATAAATCTGGCTTTATGGAAGATATTAGTGATCATCGTTTTGTCCTATATGTCCTTCATACAAAACAGTACAACATGATTTGTGGGAGATATGACTGCTAGTTTTAGCAGGTTAATTGTCTGCTCAGAACCTTTCTTTTTAGTTCAAATATGATCTGGTTGTTAATGTAATATAAACAAAGGCAACCATTTTCTAAATTACTTCCAATTACCCTCCTAGCAGTTACTGTTTTATTTCTTTGTCAGTTTGCTAATTTTATGACTGCATATATTTGGCAGCTTTTTTATATTTTTTTTTGTGATAAAAAGTATTGCAATTAACACTATTGTATTTTTAATGTTTAGCTTTGGTAAGTAGCCCATTGTATATTACGTATGTACTGATGTATATTCCAGAAATATATTTAAAATATAAGTGAAGTGTTCATATTAGAAGTTAGAGTCTACTTCATTTTTGTTCATTAATGTGTTGATTAATAAAGCAATTTATTTTATGTTTAAGGTTAGCATTTTGAATATTAAAAGTATATTAGAAATGTATATTGGTTAGTAACAATTAAAATATTAACTTATTGTTAAAAGGTAAATATTTTTTTAAAGCCTATGTCATGTATTTTCTATATTTTGCTTCAGTTGTATAATTTCCACTAAAAATAATGTTTTTAATTACAGGACCAGTATGATAATATATCATCCCACACATGCAAAGGTATTGAAGTATGTGAAAAATATACTCATTTTTTAAAGGAAAGGTGTGCAATTGAATTGGAATATGCTGGAAAACTTAAGTAAGTATTTTTTTATCTTCATTATCACCACCATTTAAATGTTTTTTATGTGGTAGGAGTGGGTGGGGTTATGTGATTATAGCTCTCTCTCTCTTTTATATGTGGCAGGAGGTGGGGGGTTGCATGATTATAATTCTCTCTCTTATATATGACAGGGGTGGGTGGGGGTCACATGATTATAGCTTTCTCTCTCTTATATGTGGTAGGAGTACATGGGCAGGGTTACGTGAGTATAGCTTTCTCTTCATCTCAGGATGTGGTAGACTATAGTTCATTAAAGATTGAATTAATTATTAATTAACTTGCCATAAAGTAACCATGTAAGAGTTTCTAATTTACAGACCTACAAATAATTAGGAAAGTTACCACTGTCATAATAAATATATGTATATATATACTTTACCAAATTCCTCTGTATTAAAAAAAAATAACTTAGCACCTTCATATATGTCCATATTTCTTAACCCTTTAACATTTAAACCGGCCATATCCAGCCAGATTTCTCTTACCTCTTTCTGTTCAAACCAGACATAACGGCCCCTCATACTGATGTTAAGGTATTGTTCTCAAAATAAATATGAAAATCTCAGATTCAATATTATGTGAGATAATTATGTGAATTAAAGTGTTTACTGTGAAAATATAATACTAAATATAAAGTAATGTAAATGCTAAAGGGTTATGGGATATTTCAAATAATGTACAAGCATTACTTTAAAGTTAGTTGAAGAAAGAAGATGAAGTAGAATACTATTTATTCTGTTTGTAAAACATGTCACATACTAGTTTGTAAATATCAAACACTCAGAGAGGAAAAAAACAGTCAGAGAATTCAGGCTTAAAAAATGTCATGAAAGCTTTTGACAAATTAATGAATTAAAAATAAATATTGAACAACATGTTTGACTTTTACACCCATCTCCCTTCTGATTACCGAATACTGAAGTTGGCACATTACTGCACCAGCTTCTGCAATTCTTGCACTTAATTCAGCCCCCTGCCTTCCATTATTCGTACCAACCCTTCCACATGGTCATGAATCTTGGGTAATGACTGAAAAAATATGATCGCGAATACAAGCGGCTGAAATGGGGTTCCTCCGAAACGTCTTTGGAGTAATGTTACTCAATACAGTGTGTAGCTCAGAGATCAGCGAGCCGCTCCAGGTAGAGTCACTACTTCTCTGAATTGAGAGATCACAGCTCCAATACTATGGATAAGTGGTTAGAATGTTTAAGGAAAGAATCACTGGGCAGATTTTATGTACAAAACCATCCAGCAGGAGACCAAAGGGTAGACCTCTAGCAAGATGGTTGGAAAACAAGATCCAGCCAGATCAATTGGAGACAGTTGCTTCTGACAGGACCTGCTGGGAGAAGTGTTTTATGGGCTTTGCTCCCATGACCCTCTCAGGAATAAGTGGGCAATAAAGATATTGAACTACATCTGTGGTGTGTGGCCTTATTGGCAGAATGACCCTCGTAAAATATAACATCTACTTTTAGATATTTTCTACTAAATTGTTACAGGATGTTAAGAGTTAATAACACTCTGCACCTAAAGCTAATAGACATATGCTAAAAATACTTATAGTGTTCTTTCTACATTTTTGTTAGAATAATTTGCCTATATAATGGAACAATAATTTCAAAATATATATGATGATTAATTTTGATAACTATCACAAGATTTAGTTTTGCTTACTTTGTGTACAAGGAAGTAAAAAGTAGAAAAAAAAGCATTTATCAGCTTTTTGTCATGTTTTGGACACAGATCTGCAAAATAAACTGTTTATCTGTTGAAGAACATTTGTTTATCCTAATCTTACTGCTAATAATGGATGATATAGTGTTTACTTATATGTATTCTAAAAACCATCATCTTTCATCTCATGACAATTTACCCAGTTCTCAGTTATTTTATTATATGAGTCATCTTTTTGTCCAGATTTTTATTTACAAACTTTTTCCTTGGCTCACATGAACATCTGTTCTGTATTGTCTCCAATGTATTCCTGGTGTCACATTTTATTGTTGGGTGATATCAACTTCAGGAACATGTACCATACAATTTTTCTTTTATGGTACATGTTCCTGAAGTTGATATCACCCAACAATAAAATGTGACACCAGGAATACATTGGAGACAATACAGAACAGATGTTCATGTGAGCCAAGGAAAAGGTTTGTAAATAAAAATCTGGACAAAAAGATGACTCATATAATAAAATAACTGAGAACTGGGTAAATTGTCATGAGATGAAAGATGATGGTTTTTAGAATACATATAAGTAAACACTATATCATCCATTATTAGCAGTAAGATTAGGATAAACAAATGTTCTTCAACAGATAAACAGTTTATTTTGCAGATCTGTGTCCAAAACATGACAAAAAGCTGATAAATGCTTTTTTTTCTACTTTTTACTTCCTTGTACACAAAGTAAGCAAATCTAAATCTTGTGATAGTTATCAAAATTAATCATCATATATATTTTGAAATTATTGTTCCATTATATAGGCAAATTATTCTAACAAAAATGTAGAAAGAACACTATAAGTATTTTTAGCATATGTCTATTAGCTTTAGGTGCAGAGTGTTATTAACTCTTAACATCCTGTAACAATTTAGTAGAAAATATCTAAAAGTAGATGTTATATTTTACGAGGGTCATTCTGCCAATAAGGCCACACACGACAGATGTAGTTCAATATCTTTATTGCCCACTTATTCCTGAGAGGTTCATGGGAGCAAAGCCCATAAACACTTCTCCCAGCAGGTCCTGTCAGAAGCAACTGTCTCCAATTGATCTGGCTGGATCTTGTTTTCCAACCATCTTGCTAGAGGTCTACCCTTTGGTCTCCTTGCAGAAGCTGGTGCAGTAATGTGCCAACTTCAGTATTCGGTAATCAGAAGGGAGATGGGTGTAAAAGTCAAACATGTTGTTCAATATTTATTTTTAATTCATTAATTTGTCAAAAGCTTTCATGACATTTTTTAAGCCTGAATTCTCTGACTGTTTTTTTTCCTCTCTGAGTGTTTGGTATTTACAAACTAGTATGTGACATGTTTTACAAACAGAATAAATAGTATTCTACTTCATCTTCTTTCTTCAACTAACTTTAAAGTAATGCTTGTACATTATTTGAAATATCCCATAACCCTTTAGCATTTACATTACTTTATATTTAGTATTATATTTTCACAGTAAACACTTTAATTCACATAGCCTTATGCTATTATCAGCTTCTTCATCTTCACAAATTCAATCATCTCAATTTGCAAGTGCTACCATTTTGTAGTTTTTGCAGTCAGTCATTGAAAGCACATGGCTTTGTGGTTAGAGTAATTGGCTTGCAATCGGAAGTTTGTGAGACATTTTATTTCACACTGTTCCAGTGTAGAAATGAGTTGTGATGTCACTGATGCCTAACTGTATCGACCATTGCCTTTCTCTTGGACATCATCGGTGGCGTAGAGCGGAGAGGTTGGTATGCATGGGCAACTGCTGGTCTTCTACAAGCAACCTTGCATGGACTTGTGCTTTAGAGAGAAACTTTCTAGGTGCAAATCCCATGGTAATTCATGACCGAAGGAGGTCGTTACCCATTGGAAGGAATATATAGTATTTGAATCAGCCCATCCGTCAGTGTAAACTTTTAAATTCCATTATTTTGATTGCTGTCACTAATCAAGTTTGATGAGGTATTTCTTTTAGATTGTTATTATCATAGATTTAGCTGTTTGGTCTCAGCACCTTCAATACAGAACCTTCTTTCATGTTTATAATTTGCTACACTTCTGGGGTGTAATGAGAACCAAATCTTTTGTAACTTGTAACTCAACATATACTGTGAATATTACCTACGTGTGTGTATACAACCCTTTTCTTAGACATGTTTTGTTGCTCATAGCACCAGATTGAGAAAAAATATATATTTTAGAAGACTCTGGATCTTATTGTATCCCACCAATTTTTCTGGGAGTTTTCTGTTTATTTTTTCAATATAATATCAAAGTTTGAAGCATCTTATTTTGCATACTGAATGGCTGTGACAGAAAATTTGACTGCTATGAAAATTTCTGTTCAGAATCAAATTTAACCCTATATTAGCTATGTAAATCATCTCCACTTTCTGTTTAGAGTTTATAAACTAGTTCCACACTGTAAATGTGGTTGGTGTTAGAAAGGGCATCCAGCTGTAAAATCTCTGGCTTAATTTACTGTCCTAGTCGGAGCAAAGTACAGCGTGGCCAACTCTGGCTAGACTTGTCTCTTGACAAGGATGACATCTAATCCATGCAAGCATGGAAAATGAATGTTAAACAGTGATGATGATAAAACAGAAATGCTGCTGTTTCATCTCATGATCAAATACATTCCAATCATGACAATCAATTTTTTTTTTAAGCTTTGTGTAACTTGGGTTACATTTTCAAGTGAATTATTTTAAGATCATAGCAGGTTCCCTCATTGGCTCATGAAGATATTATAAAACATCACGGTTGTAGGTTTAATTAATTTGTCTTGTCTTGTCTTTTCTTTCCTTGCAAAATCATGTTTGTTCAGTTGATACACATTTCAAAACTACAACTGATGTAGAAATGGTGTCCCATATCTCTAAAAAGAGTTCTGTTACATATAATGAAGAAGGGGGGGGGGGGGTAATTTTTTAAGTGCAAACTGAAAAGAGACAGTATGGTATATAAGAGACATCAATAGTTGTGATTTAAAATTAACATATTGATTCTACTCTTTCATCTCTCTTTGGGATTTTTTTTTTCTTGTTCAATTTTGATAGAATTTATTTTTTATTGGCAACCAACTAGTTTGTAATTTCAATGTTTCTATGATGACTCAACATTGAATTTGAACTCTCAAGATATTCTACCGGAATATTTGAATTCTTACTTGCTGCAAGAAAGTATAGTTTCCATCTTAGGTTTTCTCTGTAGTAAAACTTTATCTAATATTAGTAAATAGATTGTCGGTGTATATGTGTGTGTGTGTTAGATTGTCTGTGTGTATCTTTGATTGTCTGTGTGTATGTGTGTTTGATTGTCTGTATGTATATGTGTGTTAGATTGTCTATGTGTATGTGTGTGTGTGTGTGTTAGATTGTCTGTGCATGTGTGTGTGTGTTAGATTGTCTGTGTGTATATGTGTGTGTTAGATTGTCTGTGTCTATGTGTGTATGTGTTAGATTGTCTGTCTCTGTGTTAGATTGTCTGTCTATGTGTGTGTTAGATTGTCTGTCTATGTGTGTGTGTGTTAGATTGTCTGTGTATGTGTGTATGTTAGATTGTCTGTCTATGTGTGTGTGTTAGATTCTGTCCATGTGTGTATGTTAGATTGACTGTCTGTGTGTGTGTGTGTGTTAGATTGTCTGTCTATGTGTGTGTGTTAGATTGTCTGTCTATGTGTGTGTGTTAGATTGTCTGTCTATGTGTGTGTTAGAAAGACACATTGGTTCCATTTTTGCTGACGTATGAGAAACCTAAAGTGACACCTCCAAACTTAAATTTTAGTGTTTGTGAACGGAAGTAATAACAACAACAACAGGAAAATAAGAAATATAATATTTAAAATAGGTGGACTCACTGGAATTATTCATCTTCAATGAAATCATTATAAAATCTAGAGACACATATAATATTATATTACAGTAACATACTGTAACTGCATGTAGTATTATATTACAGTACCATACTGTAATTGTGTATGTAGTACTGTATTGCAGTAACATACTGCTGTTGTGTATGTAGTATTATATTACAGTAACATACTGCAATTCACATTTTTTAACATTTTAATGTGTTTGGTATGTGGAGGTTTTGTAGCAGATATAATTTACAAAAGGAACATCATTAAAAATTAATCAGAAAGAAAAGTAATAAAGTCATGTACACTACATCAGGGAATCATATTGTCCTCTAAAGATTTTTGAGACAATCCAAAACACTGATAATTCAGTAAGATGAACTGCCAATTTTAAATTTTACTCAGCAACGATGAGATGTGTTGACAAATAAATAAAAAAGTGTTAAAAGATATATTATGTTGGTAGTAGTGGTGACATTACCACAACCAGTAGCCAACTCAACTACTATAACACCCACCTTTCTCTCTATTATATATATTTTACTTTTTCTCTTTCCATTTATTATCAACATCAACATCACAACTGTGACTTACATAGTGTATTATTTATAACTGAGTGTATGTTTGTTTATTTTCTTACCCATCCACATGTCTATGTATCTATCTTTTTGTCTTTATCTCCCAACACTGCTTTCCACTGATTATAAAAGTTTAAGTATTGAAGAATTTCAAGAATTGACTAATATTTCACTTAATCCTGTCTCATCATCATCAAAACATTGTTTTTACGTCTGGTTTTCTATGCTTGCATGGGTTTGACGAGTCTTTCTCAGCACGGCATCTCTCCCATCGTCGCATTCCTTCATCATCTCTATGAGTCTCGGCTATTTGAGGTCAGCTCTCACAACCTCTGCCCATGTCTTTCTTGGTCTACCTCTACTGTGGCTTCCTTCCACTGGGATCATCTGACACTTCTTCACCCAGCAATCATCGTCCATGAGCATCACATATCCATACCAATGCAGTCTCTCCTGCATACCACCTCGGATTCCTCTTAAACCCAGCTTCTTCCAAGCTCTGCTATTCTTTTACACTTAAATTGCATATTCAACGAAGTATGGTTATTACACCAGTTTCACGTCAAAGCTGAATATTACACCAGTTTTATTTTGGAGGTGAATATTACACCAGTTTTACTTTGGAGGAGGATATTACACCAGTTTTACTTTGGAAGAGGATATTACACTGGTTTCACTTTGGAGGTGATTATTACACCAGTTTTACTTTGGAGATGAATATTACACCTGTTTTACTTTGGAGGAGGATATTACACTGGTTTCACTTTGGAGGTGATTATTACACTGGTTTCACTTTGGAGGAGGATATTACACTGGTTTCACTTTGGAGGTGATTATTACACCGGTTTCACTTTGGAGGAGGATATTACATTGGTTTCACTTTGGAGGTCTATTATTACATCAGTTTCACTTTGGAAGTGATTATTACACCGGTTTCACTTTGGAGGTGGATATTACACTAGTTTTACGTTGGAGGTGGATATTACACTGGTTTCACTTTGAAGATGAAATTTGTTTTTCCTATTGTTTTTTTTTTGTGTTTTGAATGAATATGGCCTTCAAAACAGTCAGAAATTGATAAAAAAAAATCATTACATAAATGTCGTTTTAACGTCTGCTTTCCCTGTTGTGAAACAGAAACTATACTCTAAACTAGACACTTAAAACATTTTGAATATCATAATATCAAAACTTCATAAATATATTCGCCATTCATAGAATTTCTAAATCATGCCATCTAAACATTGTTTTAATTAGCTGCTTCAGTTTATACATGCGGTTTAGATTTTGCCTATTTCGCAGACATAAAATAGGAGGGCTGACTTATATTCGAGTGTGTACAGTAATTTTATTCAAATGCTTTTTTTAAATATATATGTAGGGGTGTTTACTGTATTTTAAATAAATCATCATCATCAATTAACGTTTATCTTCCATAAAAACTGTTTTATCTTTTGATAAAGTTTCTGAGAGCAAATTAAAAAAGTAGAACATATTAACTTTA
The DNA here is from genome assembly GCA_964016885.1 of Eledone cirrhosa. Taxonomy (NCBI): domain Eukaryota; kingdom Metazoa; phylum Mollusca; class Cephalopoda; order Octopoda; family Eledonidae; genus Eledone; species Eledone cirrhosa. The sequence continues at coordinate 14,684,962 of OZ024750.1, read as the reverse complement.
TTCAAGATATCAGTATATATAATTCAATTGCTTATCTTTTATTTGTGGTTACTTCTTAAGTCTGTCACGAGCCTGATGGCTCATCAGGCCGGTGCTTATTCTGGTTTCTGTGGCATGAAGTGACTGAGTACAAAGCTCCCAGCTACTGCTGGTACTCATTTTCAGCTGAGTATACTGGAGCAATGTGAAATGTGCTCAAGACACAACATACAAGCCAATCCAAGAATAAAACCCACATGTCTAGACTAAAGTTCTAGTTTGTAGGAAGGAGAATAGGGCACTGGTCCCATCCGGGAAATGGCCATGCTCAGTGTGTAGGAAAGGAGTAGGTAGAAACTCCATTTTATGTCCCAAATGCAAAGTATGGGTGCATAAAAGATGTAGTGGGATCACAGGTAAGCTAACTAAGAACATAGATTTTATATGTGGCCGGTGCTCTGGTGCAATAAGTAGCAGCAAATGCCCACAGAATACTAGCTCCTTCCATTGCACAGATGGTTCTATAGAAATAGTGGACACCTTCCGTTACTTGGGTGACAAAATCAGCAGTGGTGGAGGGTGCTCTGAAAGTACAGTAGCTAGAGTCAGAACTGGATGGAAAAAGTTCAGAGAGCTTATACCACTATTAGCCACTAAAGGGTTCTCTCTAAAAATGAAAGGCAGGCTATATGATGCCTGCATACGAACAGCAATGTTTCATGGCAGTGAGACATGGGCATTGTGTGCAGAGGATATACGCAGACTGGAGAGGAACGAAGCTTGCATGCTCCGCTGGATGTGAAATAGTAATATACGTGAACGGCAAAGCATAAACGAACTAAGGAAAAAATTAGAAATAAGAGGGATCAGATGTTGTTTACTCGAGAGAAGACTTCGTTGGTATGGTCACGTGATGCGCATGAAAGACGACAGCTGTATAAAAAAGTGCAGGGCAATAAAAATAGACGGTAGCCATGGAGTAGGCAGACCCAGAAAAACCTGGGACGACTTGATAAATTCCGACCTCACACACTTACACCTCTCCAAGACAATGTCACTGGACCGAGATCTTTGGCGCTACACAGTAATACAGAAGACCCGCCTTACCTAAGTACAAAGTGAAACCTACTACAGTCAGTAGGCACCTCTAACAAAATACACCCCCGTCCCACTACCCCCACCCCATCCACACCACCCCTTTCAATGTAAAGTTATGTTGGTACCACAACATCCAGTCCGAAACAAATGAGGTCGTGTAGGTGTCACGACAAAAAAAACACACAGTTCACGCTGTAATGTGGCCATGTAGGTAACACGGTAAAAACCTCCCAGTCCACACTGTAAACGTGGTTGGTGTTAGGAAGGGCATCCAGCCATAGAAAACCCGCCAGACAGTCCTATGCGAGCAAGACAACCACTCAAGTGGGAAAACTCCCGTCCAAACCCATGCAAGCGTGGAAGATGGACGTTAAACGATGATGATGATGATGTTATATCATAAATCTAACACACTTACCACTAAGCACGTGTCTCCTCTTCTGTGGTTACTTATCTTTATAATATTTATCTAGTTTATCTGTCGCACATGACACCATTTAAATTTTTATTCTTTGCAAATGTTTATCATAATTAGTAATTAAATTTTAATGATATTTAGTCATCTTGAATTTTCATTCTTGATTTTTTATATTAACACAGGAAATTTATAAAAGGCCCATGGCTTAGTGGTTAGAAAGTTGGATTCGCAATCATGAGATTTTAGTTCAAATCTCGGACTGAGTGATGCATTGTGATGCAAGACACTTTATTTCACATTGCTCTTTCTGCCAGGAGTTGTGATCGGTAGATAGTATCAGCAATGGAAAGACCAATGGAAACAAAAGTTTCCTTGGTCCGATTTGATGAGGTTCACCCTACTCGGCAAGCAAATGAGGTCCGGGATCTTGTCGATCGATCAGAGCGAGTGATATTTATTTATTTCACAAAATATGATATAAAAGCTACAACTAATTTATTAATATATAAGTCTAACACTTTAATTCACATTTTTCCAGTACACTGAGTTAGTACCCTCAGTAGAAATAGACTGACATCCTATCCACAGAGAGTCTTGTACTCTGTCATTTAACACAAAGGAAACCTAGAATAAGCACCAGCCAGATCAGCCTTCGGCTTAGAACAAACAGACTAATACTGAATAAACCTTGATAACTCATTCGCATTTGTTCTCATATTTTGCATAGATTCTTGTATGAAGAACAATTTTCTGTTTAAATTTATAGAAAAGGTTAAGATTATCATTTGTTCAATTTCTCCTAAAATTCCAAAAATACTTTAACCCTTTAGCATTTAAACCGGCTGTATCTGGCCAGAATTCTCTCACCTTTTTGTTCAAACTGGCTGTAACTTGCTACTTATGTTAAGGTATTGTTCTCAAAATAAATATTATCAAAATCTCATAGATTCGATATTATGTGAGATATTATTTGAGATAAAACCTTTGCCGCGAAAATATGATAGTAAATATAGAGAAATGTAAATATTAAAGGGTTAAAGGAGTTTGAGAAAGTAGCTTCTTGAAATGGCTTATTGAAAAATTTAGAATATCTTTTTTTTTTATATACATAAATTTAAAAGAATTTTTTTTTTCTTTTGCATTTCAAAGTAGCTTTTAAACATAAATTTAATAAGTAAATAGATATATTTTGGATTTTTATTTATCTAATTTTTTTCTTTTTTTTCTACCCAGGAAATTGGTCAAAAATTATCAACCAAAAAAGAAAGATGAAGACGAATGTCAGTAAGTGTCATTGGTATTTTTATTTCTCTTGCTGTATAAATATAAGATATAAACACTTAAGGCTTAGTGTGGGTGTTTAAGAAAAGAAAATATCTGTATCCTTCCTGTTATAAGTTCCTCTCACTTCTAATATTTACCAACACTACTTACTATATCCTGTTTTTTACAATTACTCGCTCTTGCTTTTTGCCAAAGGTCATTTAAATTGCAGAGAAATCACGTTCATCTGTGGAAATTTAGAAAATGTATATATTTCATGATGTGGTATTTTTATAGAATATGTAAACTAAATTTAATAAACAAGATTTAAATAATGTTGTTCCAGGTTTTTAGTTTAAAAACTGATAATTTTGAGAGAATTCTAATAGGCTGTTATAAGCAAAGTGTGAGTGTTGGTTGGGGTATAGCATATTTAAATGGAGTTAATAGTGCCAACACTTCCATCATTGATAACTGTATACTATTTTTTTATCTTCTCAATTTCATTCAAATTAGGTAGCTTTCTCTTAACATAGCATTATGGTTTGAAGTCTGTCATAAAAAAAATTCTATTGGAAGTTAACTCCTATTAACACTTTAAAGATGTTTTAAATTCATTGCCACCAATTTAAGAGATCTGGCCTGCTCAATGGATATTTGACCTTAGCTTTTCAGGTCATTAATTAATTCTTAATGTTCTTTAATTGCTGTCTGTTTCAGTTTTATGTACTTGGAATTCAAATCTCTACATTTTCTTTTTGTACCTACTCATATTTAGTCAGATTGGTTAATAGGCCATACATGTTTTTTTGTCTAGCTCTGCAGACTCTGAACTCTAAAAATAATCTTGAGTATTATCATCATCATCATCTCCACCATTTTACATCTATTTTCCATGTTTGCAAGAGTTAGATGGTTTGTTCATGTTCAGAGACTAGACAGATCTTGTTCATATGGTTAACAAATATGTATATATATAAATATATAAATATAATGTAATTATCGTGTCTAATTTCTCTCCGAGTGTTTTTGAAGCTTTTCCCCAAATCCTTGAAAATAAGAATCAAAATGTCAATTTAATTTATTTTACTGCAATGAGATAAAACAGATATGAATGTTGATATCTTTTTCTTTCTTTTTACAATATATTTTTATCAGACTTTATCATCAATATAAAACATTAAAGTAATATGATCATGATTGATAAGGACACCTTTTGCATCATAATCAATAAATATTTGACCCAATAAAAGCAAAAGTTAAATGAGGAAAACAAAGCAGAAAATTTCTCTACATGTATCAATGCTTCAGCATGGTTACACCCCACCAGCAAAAGAATACGTGTTGCCAATATATGGATGTAGTTCAGACTGAAATTACAACCACAAATATCTGAAAGAAATTGTATTGCTATATGTGTGATTATTCATTTAATGTCTGTTTTCCATGCCAGCAAGAGCTAGACAGGTTGTCACAGACCAAGTCAGTGCCTAATTGGAGCCACCATCTCTCAAATGAGCCAGGGCCTCATCTCACATATATGTGCCCACACTCTTACAGTGTCCCCGTAAGCCATAGTGAAGGCAACCCATCTAGGAGGGCAGTAACTCTGATTAAAGACTACTGCATGAGGTAGATGTGAGCCCTGTAAACTGTAGTGAAGGCAACCCATCTAGCAGAGCAAATACTCCAAATATAAACTTACACAGTGGGTAGAGGACCCTTGAGTCCAGTAAAACAACCTCGCTAGTGTTGATGGCATGAATAATACACCCAATTCACACTGTGAGGTGGTTGGTCATAGGAAGGGCATCCAGCCAGAAAAACCCTGCCAAGAACAGTACTCTACAGAATTTATCATGTATTTTATCATGGCATCAGCACAAAGAAAATCATCCTTGATACAACTGGAGAGTCCTCTCTGCCCTTTGTTTGGCAAGGTTTCTACAGCTGGATGTTTTTCCTATCACCAACCACCGTACTGGGTACGTTTTATCGTGGCGCTAACACTAGGGAGGTTGTCAGTCATTGACTCAACTGAAGAGCCTTTTCTACCCTATGGGAGTGGGGGATAGGGTGTTTGGGAAAATATATATAAGCTATATTACCTGATTGACTATACTATATTTTTAATGAACATTAAAATGCTGTCATCAATCAATTCGTTATTCAAAAGGAATAGTGACTTTAACAAGTCCATTATCAGTTACCTTACTTCCACCCTGTCATGTGGTTATGCTGGTGACACAACAAAAGCTCTTGTCAACCATGTAAGGTGCTCTTGCTAGTGAAAGAGCACCCAGCCCACCCTGAAAGGTGGTTGTCTTGGTGCCACGATAAAAAGTGCCCAGTCAACACTGTAAAGTGGTTGTGTAGGTCACAATAAAAAGCACCTAGTCTATACTGTAAATGTAATTGGCATTAGGAAGGGCATCCAGACATAGTCATCTAATCTGATTTATCCCACAATGGGACAACTTGTCTAACCCATGGTAGCATGGAAAAATTGGGTATTTAATGATGATGATGATAAATCCACTGCTAGCAACTTTTCTTTGAGCAGATCTATATCTATAGAGAGCTTATTAACAAACTTGTTTGGTTTTATGATTATAATTTTTTGTTAGCATTAACCTTATCTTTAGAGACAAGACAAATGTTTATATCCACTCTACATTTCAATCACTTTATTCTCTGGTTGTTATTCTGTCGTATTTATGGCAGTGTATATAGAACAAGACTGGATTTGAACTAGAAACCTTTATTTCTAAACTAGGTCACTGATACGCACATTCAGTCTTCAAATCCCGCCGAGGTTAACTTTGCCTTTCATCCTTACGGGGTCGATAAAATAAAGTACCAGTAATGTACTGGGTAATTGCTGGCCTTGTGCCTAAAATAGAAACAATTATTGACGTTTTAAGTTGTTTATATTTTTTACAGTTCAGTAATGGCAGCCATATTGAGCTTCTGTCACTATATATGACACTTACTGATTGAGTTATCAGCAAGTGTCATATATACTGCTTCTTTGATTAGTCTAAGTTTCCAATCTGCTCTATTAATGGCAAACATTTTGTTTCATCGTAGTATTTTTCCATTCTAATTACACACACACACACACACATGTAGAGAAAATAGCAGTTAAATAATGATGGGGATATATTCAGCAATTTATAACTTATCGTATATATTTGAATATAAGCCTAGGCAGGTAACCAAAACATTATATTTTGATGTTGCGGTTTTGAAATTCTTATGAATGGAAAATATATTTATGGAGTTTTAATATTTTGATATCTAATATCGTTAAAGTGTCGTTTAGAGTATAGTTTTTGTTTCACAACTTCATTACGTAATGATTTTTTTACCAATTTCCAACCATTTTGAAGGCCATATTCATTCAAAACAGATAAAAAACAATAGGAAAAACCCATTTCACCTCACCAAAGTAAAACCAGTGTAATATTCACCTCCAAAGTAAAACCATTGTGATATCCACCTCCAAAGTAAAACCAGTGTAATATTCCCCTCCGAAGTGAAAACAGTGTGATATCCACCACCCACCCAAGCATGGAAAAATGGACTTGAAATGATTCATTTTCTGATAGTTGAGCTTTGATATTTTAATAAAATGAAGGGTTATTGGAGTAATGTTACTCGATAGAGTTCGTAGCTAGGAGATCAGAGAGTTGCTCCAGGTAGAGCCACTACTTCTCCTAATTGAGAAATCACAGCCCCAATATGGGCATATGGAAAGAATCGCTGCACAGATTTTACGGGCAAAACCAACCGGCAGGAGACCCAGAGGTAAACCCTGAGCAAGATGGTTGGATAACATCCATGAGCTTGGCTGGTCTTGCTTGGGGATCCAGCCGGATCAATTGAAGACGGTTGCTTCTGACAGGATCTGCTGGAAGGAGTGTTAAAGGACTCCCCCCTCCCCAACCATTCCAGGGATAAGGGGGCGAAGAAAAAGAGTGTTTGTTAAGCCTCTTCAGAGAAGTAATGAGGTGTTGTTGATTCAGTCTATATATATTGGTTAGGATAGGTTGGGGAGAAAAATGCTGTGTAGAGTATGGTAGGAGTGAAGTAGGAAAGGTGAGAGTGGCATAGGTGGAAAGGGATGTGACAGAGGTATTTGACGTTAAAGGAAGTGTGAATGCAGGAGTGGGAGGGATGAACACATGGGGGAGATAGGTGTAGTAAAAAAAGTATTGGAGACAGTTTGCTTCGAATATGAAAGGATGTGATTGTCTATGAAAAAGTAAAATAGCATAATCTAACAAATTTTTTTAGAATTAAAAATTGAAATATAAATATATAAAAATGCTTATAAAAAGTATTTGAATTAATAAAGCTTGTTGTCAGGAGAAAAATAGGATTATGAAATAGATGAAGTAGTGTTTGGTAGAGAGAGAGAGAGAGAGTAGTATAGGAAGATTGAAGGATAAAATGAAGTTATGTTTAATATTTGGAGCAGAAGAACAAAGTTTAAATAGGTTGGTGTTACAGTAAATAATATATGCCAAGTAAATGTTGAGAGGAATGAGAAGATAGTCGAAAGAATGTGATGAAAAAATAAAAACTATCAACAGAGTTTTTTTTATGTTCAGTAATGTCAAGGACGGGTGTTTTGTGGCAGAAGGGCAGAGGTTAAGTAATTAGTTGTAAGAGGTGTGGCTAGTGTTAAGGAATTTAATGGTCCATTGTTGAGGTAAACACTACATAAACAGATATATATAGAGGGGTGTTTGGGGTGAGGAGTGATGTGTCAGTAAGTTCCCCAGGTAAGTGTAGTGTATAAATTGAATTTACTGAATGTTTAGTAGAGGGAGATGATGTATGTACACACCTACACATGCATACATTCACAGACACACACTCACACTCATATATATATACATATGTATAATTATCACTATCACAGTTTTTGTTTATTCTCAAGTTTACATAGGTTAGATGGGTTGTCACGTTCTGAGGTCAGATATGCCAGATGACTGCCTCTGGCTCATAGTTCCATTTTGGCATGGTTTCTGCAGCTGGATGTCTTCCCTAACACACAACCACACCATGGCCTGTACTGGGTACATTTTATCATAGCACCAACATTACTAATATAGTGTTGGCTGGGTACATTTTATTATGGCACTAGCACTGTATATACAGCTCATATTTATGCAAGTTTAGCTGGCTGCCTACAAGGTTACATCTAGGAGGTTTCTTGGGTGTTTTAATGAGAGGAGTCCTAGTCTTAGTCATATAAAAAGCAATCACCTAATGATTGTGAGTCCAATATCCTAACCACAATGCCTTGTTTCTTCTCACACACACACATATATACATATATATTGGAAAAGTAAATAACAACAAGGAGTACAGTTACGAAAGGTGTTAGGTATTAGGTTCAATATATATACACGCTTATTTACATATACATGGCATATATACAAACGTGAAGTATGAAGAAAAATAGAGAGTGAGACATATAATACTTAATTCTGGCAAAATAATTTTGTCAGCTATAGCACCTAACATGATTTGTTAAGGAAGAGACACAAAATAAGACCTATTACATGCTGTGATACTAATCTAACCCACTCATGTCAAATAAAATGTTAAGACAATTATTATAATTAGATAAAAAACATTTCTTAACAAAGATACTTTTTTAAAGTAGTATAAAAATGAAAGGACCTTGCTTTTCATATGTATGCTTTAAAGATCTAGTTACTGAAAGAGAGAGAGAGAGAGAGAGATGGAGGGAGAGAGGATGAAAGAAGTTATATATACATTAAAAATACTACTTGAACAAATAAGGTGCACTAGACACATACAGTTACAGAATTTTAAAACTAATGGACAGTTTTTGTAAGTAGTGAGAGAGTTCTAAAAAGTTATATTAGGATATGGTTAAACAATGTAGTTTGGGTTTGTGCCTTGTTATATAACTATTGATAACTATGACATGTCATAGAGCTAATGATGTATCTCATATAACTATTGATATCTCTATGACATGTCATAGAACTAATGATGTCTCTATGTCATATAACAATATGTGAGGTAGTCAATATTTGTGATATGAATTAGTGAAAGGATAAAAGATGACATGGGAAAATGTGATGTCAAATCTCTGGATATTTAAAAAAAATATATCCAGTTTAGAATTGGTACACCATATCTCTGTGTGTCCTAAAAAGCAAGTAAAGGGGTTAGTGTAATGAAGAGCATCTGGTTGTTAAACATTGCTTCTAAAAGTCCCATCTAACCCATGGAAAAGTCAACATAAAAATCATGATCACGATGATGATGTTTGTGTGCTGCGAGGACTGAATTCTGATATTTGAGGTAGAACTGTTTTCTTGAAGAAACAAGAATTGCTGAAATGTTGTAAATGAAGTTGAAGGATATAAGGAAAAAAGTGGGTGAATGAAAACTGATCAGCCATTATGTTGGTGGCAACATGCCATTGACCAGAGAGATGGAGGAAAGAAAATATAGGAAGAGGAGGAGGAGGAGGGGAGGAAAAAGTTAGAAGATTATATATGTCTATGCAATGTGTGAGTCTCTGTATAGTCACTCTAACTGTTAGAAATAGTAGCTTATCCATTTAAATCACACTTATTGCCTTAATGATAGAAGGTCATGGATAATGTAGTCCTAGGTAAACAATGACTGCGAGGAATGGAGAAAGAGGACTGTGCACATGGAACGTCTCTGATCATATATGTGCACAATCAGCACAACACATCGCACAAAATGGTAGAAATTAAAAGGATTAAGATACAAGATAGCAGTTACATGTTTAAGACACAAGCAGGGCTACTGACAGAAGTCTAGGTATAAATAAATATATGCAGACATACCTATATAGAATAAATATATGCATACACACCTATGTATAATTAATATATACACATATGCATCAAAGAATGTACACACAATACAAGAAGCAGGTTAAGATAGGGAAAACACAATGTGTAGTTAGAAAAGAGAAAAGAGGTCATTTGGGGAAAACTGGCCCTTCAACAGGTTTTGGTATTTAGAGGTACTTTCAGACTTTATGGCTAGGTACTCTCATTTGGGGAAAGCAGGCCCATCACCAGGTTTTGGTATTTAGAGGTACTTCCAGACTGGGTACTCTAATTTGTAATAATTCTAAAACTTGGTAGTATGTATATATATTTTATTAACATTTTGTATTGTATTACTTTTAAAATCTTCATTAACAATATTTTAATCAATGTATGAACGATTTCTTGGGACTTTCTTATATCTAAACCAACCACTTTAAGACAGCTTTTAGAATTTGTTCTGATGGTAAAAATGTTCAAAATTATTGAAAATCAACTTAAGTATTTATAACTAACACAAATGGAGCATTTATAAGAAATGTCTTAAAATATATGTAATCTACTTAGAACAGAAGTGTTTAAAAACTTCTATGTTTATTTTTCAAGAATGCAAGTATGAGATTGCTTTCTGTTGATGTACCATAGAATGCTGATAAGGTGTAAGTATAAAAGTCAGAGAAGAGAAAGATGAATTGCAAGAAGCAATGCTTGCAGCATACAGATTGTATATCATCTGAGAAAACACCTCCAAATAGATATAGTGTAGAACAGACACCTGACAGTTTGTTAGGAATATTGTTTTCTAAAATGTAACATTTGGCAATACGGTTCAAGTAGTTTATATTAACAAGTTCACAAATATAAGAAAAATTTTTTAATTCTAAAAATACTTGTTGTAAAGTGGCAAAGCTTCTATAACTGCAAATATCCTTGTGTTGCATTCATTAAGGCAGCTTTGAAGTTTTTTTCTATGCAATTATCAAAAATACTTTTGTGGATGTGATTAAAAAGTACATATTTTTTGTTAGAATTTTCATGCTTGTGATTGAATTATAAAGATTATTTACAAAACGATTGGTGAAGACTTTTGAGGGTCTTAATTGAGACAAGAGAGTATATATTTTGAGAATCCAAAGTTTACATTTTGTACAAAGTATTGGATAACCTTTTTCTTCATTCTTATTTCAATTTGTTTTTTTTTTCTCTCTCTAACCCTTTATAGCATTTAAACTAGCCATATCCGGCCAGAATTCTCTCACCTCTTTCTGTTCAAACCGGCCATAACTGGCTGCTCATACTGATGTTAAGATATTATTCTCAAAATAAATAATATCAAAATCTCGTAGATTCGATATTATGTGAGATAAAGCCTTTACCAGAAAAATACAAAAGTAATGTAAATGCTAAATGGTTAAATATTTATTTCTCCTTTTTGTAGGTTCACTTCTACAAAAGCATTTATTGATATATTGCGTGAGCTCTTTGACTTAGCAGGCCAGCATGAGATAATTGCAGAAAACACACAGACACAGATAATCAAAGAAATTCAACAACTTGTTGTAGAATTAAAACAAGAACGGAAAAAGGTTAGTATTTATCAAATTTATTAATCTCCCTCAAACTGCACCTTATTGTCTTAAAAACAGGATATATTGTACAATGGTGTCCCACAGTGAGGATGGCTGACCAGGATTACACAACAACTAGCTTCCTCGATTGCAATTAAAAGAAGCCATTTACTTAATCAGACATTGTCTCATTGATGACCAGCATCATCATTTTGTTTGGTTTGGTTTCCTAAAACTTTGCTCATCTAAAACATGTAAGTTAAATCCTGATTTCACTTCAGATTAATCTGTTACTCAACATCTCTAATTTACACCAGATCTCCTTGCAATAAACAACAAATGGAGTGCTTTGTTTTAAAGAATGTTCTCCCTTACCCATCTCACCACATCTAAAACAGGATATATTGGTCATATCATTATAAAAAGTGTTGCCTTTTGTGTTACCTTCATTTGAGATGACATAGTTATATGTAAAGATTTCAACATTGTCGGTGGATATATTCAAACAGTTATTTGGACGTCTGTTTAGCATTCATCTATACATTTCATTCAAAACGATGAAATGTTTAAACATTGATTTTTATGTTTCATTCTCCATGTCTTCCATTCTTTCCACTTTCTTTCGCAACAATAAATGTTTTCACTTTTTGGTAATTTTTAGGGTTTACAAGAAGGATCTAAAGTACAACAAAGCCTTATTTTGTCAACTCAACAACTGGATAAGGTGAGTTTGTTTATTTTGATAAAACCTTTTATCAACTACCCAAAGAGAAAGTGGGCATATTGTATTTTTAAATATACTGCTATTTAATAAAAAAGAAAAGAAATGACACATTTTATTATTATTAATTAATAAGGTGGATTGGCTGTATCAGTAGAGCGTCAGACACCCTGTTTCGCGATATAGAGTTACGGCTCTTTGCGTCCTGAGTTCAAATCCCGCAGAGGTTAGCTTTGCCTTTCATCCTTACAGGAACAGGGCTGATAAAATCAAGTACCAGTAACACACTGGTGTCGATTTAATCGACTTTCCCCTCCCCCAAAATTGCTGGCCTTGTACCTAAAGTAGAAACAATTATTACTAATTAATAAAGTGGATTGGCAGAGCCATTATAACACCAGACAAATGCTTAGCTATATTTGTTCTGGCTCACTGCATTCTAAGTTCAAATCCTGCCACAGTTAGCTTTGCCTTTCATCCTTCCAGGGTCGATAAAATAAAGTACCAGGAAGTTGCTGGATTTGTACCGAAATTAGAAACAATTATTATTAAGTAAAATTCTATTTAAGAATCCTCTCCTCTAAATATGTTAGTATGACAGAAACTGCAGCAGTTTAGTCTTATTTAGCTTCAAATTTTTTTCACACAATCTATTTTTTATAACTAATATTTCTGAATATTAATATTGAAGAATTCTCATAAATCTCTCTCACAGGTTTCTGATGGAATTTCCCTTTTAAGATAGCAGTCCATGCACAGTTTTTCCTTGAAGCAATATTTTAAAATTAGAATCATTTCTACCACTGCTGCTCTAACTAACTTTATCTCTCATCATTTCTACCACTGTTGCTCTAACTAAATTTATCTCTCATCATTTCTACCACTGCTACTCTAACTAACTTTATCTCTCATTTCTACCACTGCTGCTCTAACTAACTTTATCTCTCATCATTTCTACCACTGTTGCTCTAACTAACTTTATTTCTCATTTCTACCACTGCTGCTCTAACTAACTTTATCTCTCATCATTTCTACCACTGCTGCTCTAACTAACTTTATCTCTCATTTCTACCACTGCTGCTCTAACTAACTTTATCTCTCATCATTTCTACCACTGCTGCTCTAACTAACTTTATCTCTCATCATTTCTACCACTGGTACTCTAACTAACTTTATCTCTCATCATTTCTACCACTGCTGCTCTAACTAACTTTATCTCTCATCATTTCTACCACTGGTACTCTAACTAACTTTATCTCTCATTTCTACCACTGCTGCTCTAACTAACTTTATCTCTCATCATTTCTACCACTGCTGCTCTAACTAACTTTATCTCTCATCATTTCTACCACTGGTACTCTAACTAACTTTATCTCTCATCATTTCTACCACTGCTGCTCTAACTAACTTTATCTCTCATCATTTCTACCACTGCTGCTCTAACTAACTTTATCTCTCATCATTTCTACCACTGCTGCTCTAACTAACTTTATCTCTCATCATTTCTACCACTGGTACTCTAACTAACTTTATCTCTCATTTCTACCACTGCTGCTCTAACTAACTTTATCTCTCATCATTTCTACCACTGGTACTCTAACTAACTTTATCTCTCATTTCTATCACTGGTACTCTAACTCTCATCATTTCTACCACTGCTGCTCTAACTCTCATCATTTCTACCACTGCTGCTCTAACTCTCATCATTTCTACCACTGCTGCTCTAACTCTCATCATTTCTACCACTGCTGCTCTTACTCTCATCATTTCTACTACTACTAATATTAATTTTAATCTAATTATTTCTACTTTCTGTGTATTTTTCAGACAAAGAAACAATATGAGAGAGCATATAGAGAAGCAGAAAAGGCCATTGAGGCATACAAAAAGGCAGATGCTGATATCAATTTGTCTCGGGCTGAAGTTGAAAAAGTAAATACAATCAAAATGTTTGATAATTGCCTATTTCGTAGTAACATATTTTTCTTGGTTAATTCACGATCTGTTGTACGCCAATGATTGTGATCTTGTGGCCCTCTCAGAACAAGATCTTCCCCAGTGCTTGTTCTTCTTTTGGCTTACAATTACCCAGAAGAAGACTAAAGTGATCTTTTCACCTCTTCAGGTGAACTCTATGTAAAGTTAAATATATTTGTTGAGGGGACCAGGCTTGATGTAGTGGACCTGTTTTGAATATTTTGGCGTTTCTTTTTCCAGAGATGGATTCATAGACTCTGAGATCAATTTGAGAGTTGGTACGTCCAACTCACGATTCATCAAGCCGGTGCTTATTCCAGTTTCCATAGCGTGAAGCGACTGAGAGTACAAGACTCACCCCTGAACAGGACACTAGTCCATTGCAGGGTTAAACCCCCAACTATTGCTACTGATACTTATTTTCAGCTGAGTATACTGGAGCAATATGAAATTAAGTATTTTGCTAACGACCACAACACAGAACCTGGTCCAGAAATCGAACCCACAACATTCTGATCATAAGTCCAACAACCTTACAACTAGGTCTGGCACCTCCACAGAGTTCATAAGGCCTCCATCATATTTGCAGTACTCAAAAGATGAGTCTGGCCAGACAAGGACTTAAAACTTTACATCAATGCCTGCATCTATGAAGCGTGTATCTCAGAAGGCTAGTGTAACATCCATCTAAACAGCTCTGTAGACAGGAGTGCAAGGTCCAAGTCTCAGAACCACAGAGAAGAATAGGCTCTACTGTTCTAAATAGACTGATTTTCAGTTTGTTTGGTATATTGGATTTCTAAATTTTCTCCAGCTTATGAGATACATTCAAGACCAGGGCTCTAGGTTAGTCATGTCATTCTGAAGCAGTTACTCTGTGGTGAACTAGCGCTTTGTAAGTGCTCCCAGGACAAACCAGAAAAGAGATTTCATGATGTCATAAAAGCTAACCTTCAGTCTTTACATTAGCAATGCAAGCTAGGAGTATCTCACATTGAATAGGAGTAAATTGTAACCTATAATTTTTAATTAACACATATTAGTTGCTTGATTATTGAAATATGGTTTATACATGTTATATTTTACCTTTGTTTCTCATTTCATTTTCTAGCAAAGAAATTTATCACTAACCAAGACACAAATTTCAGAAGATTGTAAAAATGATTATGCTGCCCAGCTGGAAATTACAAATAAATATCAAAGAGAATATTATTCTCTTTTACTTCCTAATGTATTTCAGGTGAGATAATATGTTGCATATTTTCATTTAAATCTGCTGTAGTATTTTCTTGGTGGCAAATTAGCAGAGACATTAAAGCACATTAAATGGTTCAGTATTTATTTTTGTTCATTTTGTTCAAAATTTGTCCAATCTAAGGTTTGTAGATTGGTGGAATTGTTAAGTCTTACAAGATGCTTTTCAATATCTTATCCATGAGTATTGAGTTCAGACTCCACCTCCTTCTGCCAGGAATTGCAACCAGCAGATGGTATCAGCAGTGGAAAGACCAATGTAAATATAGTTTCCTTGGTCAGATTTCACAATTGACTCTTTTATTTTTCCTTTAATCTTTTAGCATTTACATTCCTCTATTGTATTTTCATAGTAAAGGCTTTACCTCACATAATATCAAATCTATGAAATTTTGATATTATTTATTTTGAGAACAATACCTTAACATCGGTATGAGTGGCCAGTTACAACCAGTTTGAACAGAAAGAGGTGAGAGAATTCTGACCAGATACAGCCAGTTTAATTGCTAAAGGGTTAAAATGAATCCACAAATTTTATTTGTAAATTTCTGAAATTCATACTTCAATATCTTTAGCAAGATGTGAATTTTTACCTTTCAGTTTTTACAATCAATTACTGGGGTTGGTTCAATTGACTATTCTGTCCCTAAAAAAACATAATTATTATTATGTTATATTGAAATGATTATTTGATTTCTTTCAACTTCAGAACTTACCCATCTCCAATTACACTTACACCTATGTTTCAACTAATTTAAAAAAAAAAAAAAATGTTGACTATTTGAAATACCTATTTAAAAGAAATTCATGTTCAAAGTGACTTTCCAGTCCTATATATTTCATTTAAAGCTGACGATTATTCTAAATAATTTAATAATACATACACTTTTGTGTAAATAAATTTTGAAAGATGATTTTCAGATTTTAATCTATTTTAAATTTACTGCACATACTAATTTGACTGAAAAATACGAGCAGTGACTGATTGAAGCCTATAAGCTGTTCTGGATGAATACTGGAGACAGCAGATAGATTTTGTTGTTTTGTTGACCTAATTAGAGTAATAGCAGTAGTATGGTTGTTTAGTGTATGAGGTGGTGTGGTGGAGGGGTGTAATTTACATCTAGCAACAAATTGATTATCTGTACTTATGAAAGACTTTGTTTACTCATGTAAGAGTGTGAAAACATCAAATCTGCTGACATTGTAGATAAGCAGAGTATGAACCATTGGGGTGTATAACAAAGTTGATAGAAAAGCTAGTTATTAGAAGTATTAATAATTGAACTTGACAGGTAGAGGGTTCACAGAGCAAAGGTAAATCAATGAAGATGTTTATCCAAATTTAGTTAGAATTCGACAACAATAGACCCAACAACTAAAGTTAATCTTGTGTATAAATTTTGTTGTGCTTATCTATGAAACCTATTCAAAATAGTAATATAAATTTATAATGAAAATATTAAATAGTTTGTCTTTAATAAAGTAAGAAAAACATAGCTGCCATTTGACAGTTTGATACTCTCATATTGTCATTATCATCATACATGGTTCAGCTAGTTTTAGGATTTTTTCATCAAGACTTTCTTATATTTCAATACAAACTATGTTAATAATAATCTGTTATTGTATTAAAATACAATGATAACAGAGGGAGATGGGTTGGCAGTAATTTGTAGAGCCTCGTACAACATGCTTTGCTGTATAGAGTTACAGCCCTTTACATTCTGAGTTCAAATCCTGCCAAAGCTAGCTTTGCCTTTTGTCCTTCTGGGATCAATAAAATAAAGTACCAGTAACACACTGGAGTCAATTTAATCACCCTATTCCTGAAAAAAAAGGTGTTGGCCTTGTACCTAAATCAAAAAACCTTTATTTTACTTAAAAACAAAAGTGCTGAGAAATGAAATTGTAGATAAAAGACTTCTAAAAGCAGCCAAGTCGTGTGTATATATATATATCATCATCATCATCGTTTAACGTCCATCTTCCATATATATATGTGTATGTGTTAAGTATTTCCGTAGAAAAAGTAAAGAAAAGAAGAGTTCTCTATCTATAGTACAGAGCTATTTGATTATGTAATAAACAACACAATATATATATATATATATATATCATCATCATCGTTTAACGTTCATCTTTCACGCTAGCATAATGACTTCTTTACATTTCATTTATTCAGTTTTTATATTTGATCTTGTAAGACCAATTGTAACACTAATTTTTCTCTTGCGTTTATTTTTAAGCAATTACAAGATATGGATGAGAAAAGGATTAGCCGACTAAAAAGCTTTTTGAAATCTTTTGCTGACCAAGAAAAGCGCGTGTTACCTATCATAAATACTTGTATAGAAGGAATGTTCAAAGCTGTAGAGTCTATTAGTCCAAAAGAGGTTAGTATCCTAATATAGTGTAATCATCATCATCATTATTATCATCTAGAGGGTCGGATGCTATGCTTTCCAGCATAGTTACGTCTCTTTATGGTCTGAGTTCAAATCCCGTCGAGGTTAACTTTGCCTTTTATCCTTACGGGGGTCGATAAAATAAAGTACCAGTAATGTACTGGGATAATTGCTGGCCTTGTGCCAAAAGCAGAAACAATTATTATCATATAGTATTGAAGTTGGTTTCCATTCAACAAAGTAAAAGGTTCAAACTCATTTCTTCATCCTAATTCATATGAGACATCTACACTAAGTTATATCATTTTAAAAAAACTTTTTATTATTGTAAAATTTGCTTTAAAGCATGAACAAATAAATGCATTGGACAAAACGATATCGACTATATTAAACCATTATAGACAAGCAAAAAGAATATCTCTTTTTTTTAAATGCTTTGTGTACTAAATGGAAAAATATACAAGCATTTCAAATTTCTCATTTTGGATATTTGCTTTTATTTCAAAATACATTTTTAAATTTTTTTTATTTTTCAAGGATTCTCGGTTAGTGATCGAGCGCTACAAATCCGGTTTTGCCCATCCCACTGACCTTCCATTTGAAGACCTTAGCTGCCCTAATCTTGGAGATAGTTACCCACACAATTCCGCCCCTCGCTCACAATCATCAACAGACTTTAAAAATCAGACAAAACCTGGCACTGTGGCTGGCAGACCTAAAAAGAGAGGGGGCCTTTTTTCAATATTTGGTTCTTCAAAGGTGAGCGAATTTTAATTGATTATCTCAAATGTAGTGAAACGTTTTGAATATTTATAGCATTCTTTCTGCATTGTTATATATATAGTTACCTAGCATTTTCTTTTCTAATCTGACTTGACTTATGGCATCTGCTAACAGTGTTAGATAGGCAATTTTATATTTTCAGAATGTCAAATGCTAATCAATCAATTTTTTTCAGTTTTGTTATGTGTTTTGTGTAAATGGAAAGCAACTGTCTTTTACACATATTTCATATTAAAAAACAAAAACTTTTATCTATTTAATTATATATTATTTTATTTCATTAATATTGTTTTGTTGTTGGGGGATTGTGTAAGGAATTTAAATTTCATTTTTATCATTGTTGCAATCTCAATTATTTCTGGATAATTTAAGAAATTCATTTCTTTATGTATATAAGATATTTTTAGATCATTATCATTATCATCATCATAATCGTCATCATCATCATCGTTGTCATTTTACTCCTACTGACATAGCTTGCATGTACCATCTCAGTTAGAGTCAGTTGATATTTGGAGTTTCAATACTCTTAGATGGGTCGGAAGACTACATCTGGATGTCCTTCCTACCATAAACTTTACAGAGTGTACTGGGTGCATTTTATCATGGCACTAGATGTGTCTCATTGTCTCCAATCATTCTAACTCCTATCAGCATGAAAAAAGATTTAAAATGCTGATGAGGAGAATAACAACAAAAGGCAACGCAATCAATAAAAAAGATAATCTTTGCTTTTGCAACTGTGTGGAAGCTTGACCTGAAAGAAATAATAGCCACATACTCACGCATAAGTGTGTGTGCATTTATAAGGGTGTGCATAAGTATATATACATATATATTTGTGTGTGTATGTGGAATCTTCTATAATTAAGTGATTTGTACAATTGAATCATATATTCCAGAATACTAGTGTACAATAATGCTCAAATATGGATTAATATTATTTTGTTTCTTATTCTTAACCCAACTAATATAAGTGTTATATTGCAGTTTAAATTATTAGAAACCATGTAAAGTAAATATGAAATTTTTTGAAGAATAATATATTTCTTCTATTTATTTTTAGATAATTGGATTCTGTTGTTGCTTATATATATATTTTCAGATTTATATTATCAGAATGTTGAAGCTATTCATTACACCTTTTCAGCTACTATTCAATATTTTTATATTAAAAAATTATAATATATATACTATCCTTTCTTTTTCCATAGAATTTAATGAAAATCATATGAAGTTTTGACTGGTAGTAACTATGATTTACTATCTTTTAAAAGATATTTAGGTGTTCTCTACTATGTGATTTATTTTGTTACTGAATTTCCTTAGATTACTAGAGGTTTTAGTTTTCACAATCAATTTTTATTTTAGCCAGAGTTGTAATTTAGAGTTTAACCCTTTAACATTTACATTACTCTATATACACTATTGTATTTTCGTGGTAAAGGCTTTATCTCACAAAATATCGAATCTATAAGATTTTGATATTATTTATTTTGAGAACAATACCTTAACATCAGTATCAGTAGTAAGTTACGGCCGGTTTGAATAGAGAGAGGTGAGAAAATTCTGGCTGGATATGGCCGGTTTAAATGCTAAAGGGTTTAAAAGTTGGTTGCCTTGTATCTGATTTTTTTTTTTTTTTTTATCAAATATTAAACATAGTTTTATCTGAACCCAGGTATATCTTCTCCGCAATTGGTTGAGATGTTTTAATATATTTTATTTCTACCTTGAGACAGCAAACTACCTATGATTGCTAATGATAGAATTAAGAATATAACAAATTAGAGATATTGTTAAAATTTGTTTGTTCTTTGTGAGGACCTTCCATTCCTGTCTACAGAGCTGTTTAAATGGATGTTTCACTCCTATTCTGAGAAAGGCTCGAAATGTTCCTTGACAGATTCATCCCATGCTTAATTTGATATACGGAAAAATATCCCATAAGTGCATGACTGATTGAACATCGTACAAGGTTTGCTGGTCACTGCTTCTGCACAAAAGATGAGATGATTTCAGACCTCTTGTGGGAGATCTCTATCAGAAAGTTCAGAAACCAGGGTACCATAAAAAGAGATGCTGGATTGACAAGGAAGACTGAAGTTGTGCTTGTTATCTTGCCTAAGGGCAATAGATAAGATATAGATAAGAGGCAAGTTTGGATATTTGGTGCAGAGCTCTTCTCTAACGACACACAAACTGGTTTTATTTCACAAACTTTACTGTTTTTTGCTAGTACTAGTTTATTTCGAAACTAATATTTTATTAAATGTGACACTAATCATATATACAGTGTTTAAACAGTTACAATTGTATGCTTTTCTCTTGCAAAGCATATACATGATGATGATGATAAGTGTGAATCAGATTTAGATGATAATAAGTGTGAGGTTGTGAATCATGATGATGATGATGATGTATGAGATTGTGAATCAGATTATTTTGAATACTGTTCATGGTATTTTATAACAAATACCACCACTCAACTGTTTTCCCAGTTGTACCTTAATTAAACTTTATAGGTCCTTCCTTCAAAGATATACACTCATATCCCTTTAAACCTAATTTTACTTTCCATTCTTCTAATATTGATTAAGTATCAGTAATATACTGGGGAGATCCTTCCTCAAACAAAATTGATCTTGTAGTTTGTCAAAAAGAAATTAATATTTGTTTGGCAACTGAAGTTAATAGGGTTTAGAATTGTTGGAATCTATGAAAAGATTTCTAATAAGAATGAAGCTGTAATTCTTAAGGATTTTACAATTGGCATTTATTATAGACTAGTACTTTCTTTTATTGGATCCTTTCAACATTATGACCAGCATTTTTTACTTAATGTTTCTTTTAGATAAATATGTTTACTATATAGATTGTAGTTAACTCTTAATGTCCTGTTAATGATTTAGCAGAAAATATCTTAAAATGAGCTTGTTAATTCAAATGTTTGTTGTATCTTTATGTCCTGTACTGCATGAAACACCATTAGCAGAGCCATTCTTGAAAAAGTATAAAACAGAACTATGACTGAATCATATTAAAAATTAGTCACTACTCTAATATTACAAATTTTCACAACAGTCTGTTCACCAGTAAAGATACTACAAACATTTGAATTAACAGTCCCATTTTTAGATATTTTCTGCTAAATTACTACAAGATGTTAAGAGTTAAAAGCAATTTGCCCATTTTTCATAATTGTTTTTCTTGATTTTAAAGCTGAAATGGTTTGTTTTTAGATAATATTTTGACTACAGATACTTTTATTTGAAACCCTACTTGGATTACAGATATTTTTATTTATTCAACTTGCTAGTTTTATAGAATTGATGCTATTCCAGTTCTCTTGGAATGGGTTCAATTCTGTAAAACTAATAATCAAATAAAGAATATAACACACTCACTGAAGTATTGAATACTTTACTTTGTATCTGTAATCCTTGTTCTCACAAACAAAAATATAGAAATATATTAGCGAAGAACACATTGTTCGTTCATTTTTGTTTTGAGCCATTTTCGTTTCACATTTGAAAAAAGGGTAATAGCCCTGAAATATCATTACTTAGTTTTATTTTATTTGTGATTCTTTGCCCTTTATATATTTCTACCATATTGTACTGGCTTTCTGAAACTTATCAGTCATTTATTACATATCTGTAAGTGTTTTTCTCACAAACAAAAATACAGAAATATGTTTTTAAATATAACATCTTATCAGTAAGGAATTTTACCTTACAGTTTGTTCAGCTTTAAAATATATGTAGACATACAGTTACTATTTATGCTTGTATACATCATATTATTAATGAAATTTGATTTATTCTTTCTCTAATATTAACATGTAAAATTAATACTGAATATTCTCTTTCCTTGTCTTTGCACTGGATGTATTCAATTTATGGTAAGAAGCGTATAGTATGCTTGATTTATATATATATTCTTTCTTTAATATATCTTTAGTTTCATAAATTACATGCACGATATCATTAAATACTAAAAGTAATCTGTTTCCAGTCATTTTCTATACAGATTTGCATCAACATTTAAATTCTGATAGGTTTTATGAAATCTATAAATTACAATTAGAAAAGATAGGTATTGTTTGTGTAATATATGTTAAAAAACAACACTAATAATTACAATGTAAAACAAATTTGGGGAATGAAGAGCTCTACTGAATTGATTCCTATTGTCACAGACAACTATTTAGCTCATAAAATTCTAGTTATTATATACTAGAATAAATCTGTTGTATATATATTTGACCAAATAAATGTAAAGTAACTCAAGTAGGAATAACTAAAAAGAAGAAATACATACACAGATACCTGAAACAAAGTTTGAATAAGTTTCTTTAGAATTTCAGAAGACACATAAATACTATTATCAACTCTGCTTGTATTATATACTTGAAGGGTGGAGTTCCTCCAGATAGAGTAAGAAGGCCCTGGATTGGTTTAGTTATAGCCAAAATGATTATATTGTTTACAAAAGGTGGAGCTGGTAGAAGGGTGTTTTTGTTATTGCTTAGTCAAATGAAGGGGCAGTGCCCATGACTTTTTTTTCAAGGTTTCTAAGAGTAGTGGGCATGAGGAAAGCCTTCTTAAACCAGAAATTGGATCAAAATGGACTCAAGTAGGCCACAGCAAGATAAGAATTCAGAATCCAGAAGAAATATTGCCCGACATTCTAACAATTGTTTTCTATTTACCCTAGACTGTTACATTATTTATTGTACCTTGGATGGATGAAAAGCAAAATTAACTTCATCATCATCATTATTTTCAAATTCAAGTTGAACAGAAAATCATCACGTCCAGAAACTTTCAGTGGGTCCCTAGTTCATCAATACAAAATAGTACTAAGGGAACAGAATTTTAATGCAGCTTAATTCATCATTACATCCGTTTTTCTATGCTCACATGGGTTGGATGGGTCCTTTTCAAGCATACCATCTCTCCACTCATTACATTCCTTTATCATCTCCTCTGTGAATCTCAGTAATTTGAGTTATTTATTTGTACTTTTTTTTAAAAGAATTATTTGAGGACACACTAGCAAGACTGTATAGAAATAATCTGAAAATAGTTTACTAATTCTTACTTTCAGTTCCACTTGTTTCATGTTGGTAACTTATTTCTGCAGACTATTCATAAAATCATTTACACTTGGGAATGTTTTCATTTATTCACCTTATATTCTTTAATTATTCAAATCATTTGAAAAAAAACAGACAAATTTATTTTTCCATATAACTGTTACTCGATATTAAATTATCTCACTAATATTGAATAGATAAAAAAATCTTATTCACATAGGCAAGATGGATATCCAAATCTGTAAGTGTTTCTTCTGTTTGTTGTTACTAGTGACCACAAGGCTTAGCTTTCTTGACAATGCACTTTTAATAGGAGAATTCTACAAATCCTTTATCATACTAAAGTAGTTATTCCACGCTGTATTTTTATATTGATTAAAATCAATGAAAACTTTAGATTATTCTGTTAGATGAGTTTATGGTTTTCAAATAGTATTTCTTATAGTAGATATTATTCCATTCTATTTTTTTTCTTTCTAGTGTGTATATTATGTACTTGTGTGTGTGTGTGTAAGCAATAGTCTTTTATTTCCATATTATTACCATTTTCTTTTGTTTTGTTAACATTTAAATTAATGAATTTTTAAATGAAATATTCGATTTCTAGTTATCCTGGATGTAAATTATTCTCATCACCAGGATTTTGTTAAAGTGAAATATAATTTAACTACTTTGAACATTAACTTCTTAATAATCTTGCAAAGAATATTACATCAACATAGATATGTTTGGTAGCTTTTAGTCTATTTGAAAAGTAATTCATTGTTTAAAAGAAAACTATTTTATCCTTTCTATTTAGATGCACCCTGTGCACACTGTCTAAAGTGATTTCTCTGCATCAGCTTGCTTACTATAGTTAGCTTACAGAGAATTCTGTAAGTGTTTTGTTACAATTATTCCATCTGTTAGCAATTCCAAATAACGCAAAGTAGAAAAGTTTTTCTTTGTCTTTTCAAAATAGCTGTATATTTAGTTTGCTTATTTATGTGGGTGAGTGAGGGGCCGGCCTTGTGGAGCATACCTTTTATTTTATTATGATAATTAACCAATGATCTTTTTAATAAAGGTATGAAGGAGGAATTTATTATATTATATCAATTGCATTAGTGTGTTTCAAAAATTTAGTCAGGTGTTTTTGAAATTGTGTAACTGCAGAAATAGTTTCCCAACAGTTTCAAAGAAAGAGTGGTCCTTTATGTTTCTTTTCTCTCCTCGTTAAATGTATTGTTGCTTATGAATATATTAGTATTATACATGTGTATATATATATTGTGATTTTTCTTTATTTCTTGTGCTGCCTCTTCTGTTCTTGTATTGACTTTTTTGTTTCATTTTTCTCTCTCAAAAGATCATTGGATTACTGGTATGTATATTCATGTGCTTTCTGTTGAAGCATTTCTGAGTCCCACACATACTGCAATGCATGTATTTGTCGTTCATGTTGTAACTGTGGTGCACACGCCACAATCACTTGAAATATTAACAATGATATTATCAATTATGTTAAAATGTTGTACTTACTTGTCTAATATATATATTTTCCCGATTGAGTCATTTTTTTATTTGAGCAAAGTAAATATGTTCACGTTTTGAAGTGTTTTTGTGTAGTTTATAAAAATGTAAATCGTGGTTTACTTATTGTTAAAAGAAAAACAAATCTCATTTTCGAGATTGGATTATCTGTCAGCTAGTTTTGGGGTTCCTAATAAAACATTAGTTTATATATTACTTACTTTCAATGATGAAATAAGAAAAATACTATTACAACTCTAATTTGACGGTAATAGAAGAAGAAAAAAACACCAAAATAAAAAATAAAGGTGTATCAAATACACGTGTAGAACTTTTATGGCTTTTCAAACTTATGTAGATATAAGGATATTAAAATAATAGAATTTATTGTTGGATGGATTATGGTATAAATATACCAGTGTTATGGAAATTAGGTGAGGGCTTGCTTATAAAAATCTGAATTCACATTTTGCCCAACTAATTTTAGCAACAAATATTTTATATTCTTTATTTAATCTTTATAAAATATGCTAAAATGGTATTGACAGAAGTGTGTAATATTCATACAGAATTATCGTACTACATACACCAAGGAAATAAAGGAAATGTGAATTAAAGTACAGGAAAGAGAATCTTAGTTACTAACATGGTAAATTATTGTAATAATTCAGCATCAAATAGTTTTCAACTTCTATCAAAGCATTGTAATTAAATATAATATTTCTAATTAACTAGTCAAAATAATTTCTGTATTGTGTTTGTTAACAAAATAGATTCAGTTGAATATAGGTATTTTCTTGCATTGATAGTTATAATTAAATTTTAAAATTCCTCTGATTTGAACCAGGTTTGGTATTTTCCATCATTTTTAGTTAATGATAATAATTAGATTATTATAATGCAAAGCATTTGTAACTAAGAATTGAAATATACTTTCATTCACTATGGAACCTAGATGGGGTTTTTAACGAAGAGCCATGTCTTAAAAACTGGGAAGTGGGGCAGAGGTTTTTTGGCAGGATCATTAGGGCATTGGACAAAGTCATTTTGGGTTCTTTTTTATGTTCTGTGAGGTTAACTTTGTTTTTCATCCTTCCTGGATCGATAAAGTCCCTGTCAAGTACTAACTTAGACACCCCCGCATCTTGAGACGCATGAGGCAACAAAAGTACTCTAATGACCACGGTCAGTTACATCTATCAATACATTCCAACTGATGGGTTTCAGGTCCCTGTCGATTGTCTGCCACCAGTTCATCATGGAATGTCTTCTTCATCTCTTTCTATGGGGGTTACCAATACAGGACCTGATTAGCGTGTCTCACAAGAGTCATGTGACATGTCCCAACCAAGTCAGCACTTGCACATGATGTGAGACATTGTGATTTCAATGTGATTTCATTGACGGACTTCTTAGTTGATGTCACAATCATCTAATGAGGAAGCTGACAAGGATGCATTCTACCAACAACTTCAGGACACAGTCAACATGGTACCTGGTCATGATATTACCATCATCACAGGGGTTATGAATGCCCAGATTGGAGGAAGTAGAAAAGGGTTTGAGCATGTCCTAGGTCCATATGGGTTTGGTAACTGCACTGACAATGGGAATAGTCAAATACTGGATTCAATTTAATCGACTCTCTTCCCCTCCCAATTACTGGCCTTGTGCCTAAATTAAAGACCATTATTATGTTGGTGAATGGTAGAATCACAAGAATACTGAACAAAATATCTTGTAACATTTTGTGTTGATATCCCATTTGAGTTTTCTTTGCTTTTCATCCTTCTACTGTTGCTAAAGTAAATACCAGTTAGCTACCTCTATCAATTTAATTCACTAACTATATCCTTTCCTCAAATTTTTGACCTTGTGCCTAACTTAAAAATCCCTTTTATTATTATTTTTATTTATTTTGGGTGGTGGTTTTGAGGTATAGCATTAGACACCAAGCTTTGCAGCATAGAGTTACAGCCCTTTACATTCTGAGGTGAAATCTCGCCTTTCTTCCTTACAGAGTCGATAAGATAAAGTTCCAGTAATGCACTTGGGTCAATTCAATTGACTTATCCCTCCCCACAAATTGTTGTCCTTGTACCTAAATCAAAAGCCATTATCTTTTTTTCCAGAGAGAATTGATTAGAAGATATGACTTTCTCCTATCACTATATATAGATAGCATTTTTTACATAGTAACAAGAATGTTGATTGAATATATGTTTACATTTTGGTTTACATTAAATGTTTTCTACTCAGTCCACCTTCAAATTGTATAGTCTTACTATCACTGTAGACTTGGATAAGTAAATAAAAAGAATATCATTTGTAGTTTTTCCTAGAAATTTGCTGCTCAGATGATAAAAATTACGTTTATTTTTTTTAAGTTTGTTTATAATTAAATATTTTGATTCATTTAAATCAGTTTTTGCGAAAACTTCTTATCAGATGACTATGTTGTTCATACTAAAACTTTCCAACTCATTGATGTGTTTTAAGGATTACTTCATTACTTTGGATAGATGATAGTTTATTGGTGTTAGTGTTATTGTAGTAAACTTCAGTTAATCTGGTATGATCCTATAATAGTGTTTGTTATGGATATTAGTTTATAGTTCTTTAAATTGTATTGGCTGTTTGTTGACTTTTGTTTAAGTGATCAAATATTTATGTTGATCCAAGATTTTATGTTCACTTTATTTCATTTTCTTTTTAAATTATGATTTTTATTTTAATATTTAAAACTTTTTATCTTTGTATTTCAGGTGGATGATCAGAAAGAAGACTTCAGTGATCTACCTCCCAATCAGAGGAGAAAGAAACTACAGCAGAAGATTGATCTTATAAACAAAGAAATTAGTAAAGAAACAGCTGAAAGGTATTTTGAAATGGCTTCAATGCACTTATCTTCCTCTTGTTTTAACATTTATATTTCAAATTACTTGAAAATTATTTATATTTATTGCTATTACAATTGAGGATTGAAATAGTGATAAAAAGAAACATTTAAACATTTATTTTTGTTATAGAAAGTGTTAAAAGTATTAAGATGAATAAAGTTGATTGAAAAATAAGAAACGAATATGAAAGGAGTTTTTCTAAAATACTTTGTAGATTTTACAGTTTGATCTTATATACTTTCATATTCTGATTTCTGTTTATAGAATAATTTCCTTATGAACTTCAAACTATTTTAGAGTATAGTGGTTGGCTACTGTAATGATTTAGCAGAAAATATCTAAAAATGGGCTTCTTAATTCAAATGTTTATAGTATCTTTACTAGTAGACAGATTATTAGAAACATTTTCAGTAAATTTTGAACACGATACAGTTACAGTGATGTTTTATACTTTGTTAATTTCTGTTTGGTAGGGAAGGTATGTTGAAGATGAAAGATGTGTATATAAACAATCCAGCACTTGGTGATGCAAGCAGCTTGGATAAAAAACTGGAAGAGAATGCACAGAAACTTGACCGATTGAACCAGGAACTAATCAAATTTGAGGTAAACCTTGTTTATAATAAGCTTGTGTAATACTAAAGTAAGAATGTTATAGATAGATGCACCCAGCCCACACTGTAAAGTGGTTGTGTAAAAGACACAGCAAAAAGCACCCAGCACACACTGTAAAGTGGTTGTGTAAAAGACACAGCAAAAAGCACCCAGCCCACACTGTAAAGTGGTTGTGTAAAAGACACAGCAAAAAGCACCCAGCCCACACTGTAAAGTGGTTGTGTAAAAGACACAGCAAAAAGCACCCAGCCCACACTGTAAAGTGGTTGTGTAAAAGACACAGCAAAAAGCACCCAGCACACACTGTAAAGTGGTTGTGTAAAAGACACAGCAAAAAGCACCCAGCCCACACTGTAAAGTGGTTGTGTAAAAGACATGGCAAAAAGCACCCAGCCCACACTGTAAAGTGGTTGTGTAAAAGACACAGCAAAAAGCACCCAGCACACACTGTAAATTGAGTGCACCATATGGAATTACCATCACACTCTAACAGAGAAAATAGATTTTGTGTGTGATAAATGCACAGTAGCTAGCTGTACAATTATCAGTGCAATCCATAGAAGCAGTTGATAGCTTCTGTTACTTAAGTGATCTGATTAGCAGTGGAGGAGGGTGAGTTGAACATGTTTATGGAGCTTGCTTACTATCTCTGTTGGCAACGATGGTGTTCTCTCTCCAAGGAAAGGGTAGATTACATGAAGCCTGTATACATAGTGTAATGTTGCATAATAATAAGTCTAGGGCATATGTAGTGTAGCCTAGAAAGAAATGCAATAAGCATACTTCGTTAGATGTGGAATATTAGTGTCCAATTAGAGACATTGCATAGAAGAGAGAAGATTGTGCTGGTATATATAACCTGTATGAATATCCAAAGAGTTATTACCCTTCGTTAGAGAGAAAACTAGTTAATCTATTCTCTACCACATACAATTATTTGTATTGCTTTCCCATCAATATTCTTTTTCTATATGTATTGCTTTCCCATCATTATTCTTTTTCTATATGTATTGCTCTCCTTTTATATTTGCTTCTACAACAATTATATCAGTAAAAAAAAAACACATTTGAGAAAACTATGATGGTTAGAAATGGAGGGTGTATTTGTTGCTGTTTGAAAAAGTCATTTGAAATAAGATGTTATTTTCTGTTACAGAATTATATGGCTGATGCAGAAGGCAAAGTGGTTAGAAGACACAGTACTGCTAATGACTCTTTGTCTAACAGTCCCTCCGAGAGTAGCGTTCAGTCAAATACAGGTGCCTACATATCTGCACCGGGAACTCCTATTGCCCACCACTATGCGTGAGTAATTTTACAATCATTGCTAAATTGTTCCTAATTTTGGTCATCGTGTTTACTGGAAAAAAATGTTTTGATTTCTCAATATTTTACATATTTATATGTTCTGGCTGCTTTATTTTATTTGGTTAGTGTTATTGAAAAAAAAAAAATAAAAGAGGGAAATATTAAAAGACCTAAATTAAATTTACTTTAGAATAACTATTGTACCTTGGTAACTATCACACACTGTTTTCTTACAAATGACATTAGGACTAGTTGAGAGAATGTCAGGTTACTCTCATCTTTTATTTGATATGTCACCTCAAAATTGATAGAATTGCAGTATTGGTAGAGCATTGGACAACATGCTTCATGGTATAGTTACAGCCCTTTAAGTTCTGAGTTCAAATCCTGCCGAGATTAGCTTTGCTTTTCATCCTTACGAGGCCGATAAATAAAGTACCAGTAATGCACTGGGGTCAATTTAATCTACTTTTCCCTCCCCCTAAATTGCTGGCCTTGTGCCTAAAGTAGAAACAATTATATGGGTTTAAATGGAGTTTATTTTGTAGCACTACAATATAGTGGTGAAATTTATTGAAAGAAAAAAAAATAATAATAATAATCTATTTTTATTGATTATATATCTATATAGGCATACTTCTGTACATATACAAATACCTGTGACATTTTGATGGATTCACATATACACCAGAGAAGATTTAATATATTCTAGTATTTTATTCTGTCTCTTAAGATGAAATGTTATAAGAATTGACATTCATGAAATAAAAATGAATAATATATAATGGATTGAGTCAACCCATTATACCAATTGCTTAGAAATTGGTGTTATTGTTGTTGACAGTAGTAGTAGTAGTATTGCCATCATTATTATTTCTGGCAGTGGATTGGCAGTACCAGTAGAGGGTCGGACACCATGCTTTGACACATAGAGTTACGGCTCTTGCCATTCTGAGTTCAAATCTCGCCAAGGTTAACTTTGCCTTTCATCCTTACGGGGTCGATAAAATAAAATACCAGTAATGTACTGCGATAATTGCTGGCCTTGTGCCAAAAGTAGAAACAGTTATTATTTCTGGCTCTTTGCCTTCTAAGTTCAAATCCTACCCAGCTCTACATTGTCGTTCTTCTTTCCGGAGAAGATAGCATAAAATACCAGTCAACTACTGAGTTTGGTTTAGTTACCTCTTCCCCCAATATTATAGATTTTAAAGTAAACTTATAATTTTTTTTATTTTTTTTTTTAAATCGTATCTAGCAAATATGTTTTTCGTCCTTTACAAACTATGTAGCTCAAACAGTCATATCCTGATTCTATTCAGGATTCCTGTTTGTTTTATTGTTTTTTAAATTTTCCCTCTTTTTTCCTTGTTTTTTTAATTTTGATGAAGGCATTGATAATTAGTTTTGCTTTAACTTTGTGTCAGTTTTCTTTTCTTCCATGTTGGAACTTTCTATTTGTTACTGATTCTCTGTCAAGTTGTCACTAATTTTGTTTCTTCACTCCATAAATTTCACCTCAATCCTTTCATACTAGTTAATTGTGGCATTTTATTTACCTTTCTTATTTATAATACTGTTATTTACAATACTGAACATATTAAGTTTGTTATAACAGAGTGTTTCATAGAATCCAGTTACAAGATTACTCTATTTTTTTTTTAAATGTTCTGCCTACAATTATTTGTGATTAGTTAGCTTTTTTATTTAATTGATATATAATCAAAAAATTAGGATTTAAAAGACAATTCTTTTGAACAGTATATGTTGAAGTGCTTTTGTTTTCTGAATTAAAGTATTTATTTTATGAAACTTTCATCTCATTAGATAGAAAAGTTACCTTAAATCTTTAACTCTGGCTTAAAATACTGAAGATTGATTTTTACATAAATTTTTCTTGTAAATTATAATTAATTCCACTAATTAGTGGAATTCTTAAACACAACTTGGCATGAATTATAATAAGCACCAAATTATGTACATCAGTATGAGTGTTGTATTACCTACATGGTGTTTTGATAGCTTATTTCATTCAATGATTGGTCACTAAAACTGAACAAGAAAGTCAAACACTTGTTCATACTTTATATCATCTTAATTGTTTTCTTTACTGTAGCTACCATTGTTCCTGCACATTTATATTCACTGGATGTCTCTTGTTTTACTATCACTACCATTAGCACTATTAGTTGCTTTTCCATAGAAACTCTGATGAAAGTAAAGTTTTTGATATAAGCCCTTAAACATTTAGCATTTACATTACTTTATCTATACTATTGTATTTTCGTACCACTTTATCTCACATAATATCGAGTTTACGAAATTTTGATGTTATTTATTTTGAGGACAATACCTTAACGTCAGTATGAGCGGCCAGTTGCGGCTGTTTTGAACAGAAAGAGGTGAGAGAATTCTGGCCGGACATGGCCAGTTTAAATGCTAAAGGGTTAAAGATACAGCAACTTTGTATAAGTAGCAAATCTCTTCTATAAATTTAATGCTAGTTTATCACAGGTAATTTAGCTCAGTTTATTTGGTAGCTATAATTTAGCATCTAGATGTAACATAAACATCTTTTCTGAACACATAATGCAGAGTTAATAGTTTTGTGTTCATTCCACTTACTGCTTTCATATTCCATCACATTTTTGTTCCTGAGTGTAAATATAAGAAAAATTGAATATAAAAGGAATCAGATGCAAGATGTAACAAGACAGGTAACTGCAGTGATATGGATTTGTGGTGCATATAGAGAACAGTTGTATAAAGGTGTGTCAAGCATGTGCAGTGACTGGAACTTGTGGAGAAGGGGGTCCAAAGTGGGCATAGGATGAAGTGATGAAGGCTGGTCTCAACAAACTAAAGCTTACAAAGGAAATGATACATGACTATGTTGACTGATAACTTGCTGTTAACCCTTTAGCATTCACATTACTCTATATATACTATTATATTTTCATGTAAAGGCCTTACCTCGCATAATTATCTCACATAATATTGAATCTTTGAGATTTTGAAAGTATTTATTTTGAGAACAATACCTTAACATCAGTATGAGTGGCCAGTTTCAACAGAAAGAGGTGAGAGAATTCTGGGCAGTTTGAACATTAAAGGGTTAAATATGGTAGTTTATGGTGATGGAGGTTAGGATTTAGTCACAGCTCTCTCTCTGTTCTATGACAGTACACCATGTTGGTTATGTAATAGGAGAGGGAGGGCACCTAAGCCCCTCCTAGTCAATCTCACTATCCATTACTATTTGTATTATTATTATTATCTCCCCTCTTTAACCTTGTCATTTACACATCATATTCTAGCCCCTCCCACTTTCACCGTTTCTTTGATGATGCCCATCACTTGAACTCCGTTTAATATCATCACTCTATCACTTACCCTCTCCCTACTCTGCATGAGACCCTTAGTCAACATCTATCACTTACTCCTCTGTGGCACTCTTCATTCATTCCATCCTACTGGTGTGCACATCCCTAATGGTGCTGCTTATGCTATGCTCCCTCTCAATCTCCTACCCACCACTGTCATCCACTCTTTTTAACCTTTTACTCAAATCATACCCTCTCTCCTTTCATTCAGCTCTTGGTTATCACTCCCCGCTTTAATCACCCTCCCTCTCAGTCATGTTAGTCTTGAAAGAATGGAGTGGAGGAGTGGACAAAGCAGCCTCTTTATTGTCACAATAAAATACACTCAGTGTACTACACCTTCTAAAGTGGGTGATGATCAGAGACTAGGATTGAGAGGATTCTTTCGTCTTCTCAAGAACAACTTCTCTAATGCTAGTTAGTGCCTCAGTAAAATGCACCCAGTACACTCTGTAATGTGGTTGGTAATCAAAGGGAGACAACAGTGGTTGGTGTTAAGAAGGGCCAATATACATGTAATTGTGGTCTCTTGACCTATTGATGAGAGTAATAACTCCAAATAAAAACTGAATTGAACCTTAACCTGCCCAACCCATGCTAATGTGGAATGTGGGCATAAAATGGTGTGTATATATGGATATATAGATGTGTGTGTGTGTCTGTGCACAGGTAAAAGGAAAGGATTATTCTTTTCCCTATATATTTGAGTACCCTGTGGTAACTACCGCAGTAGTTTCTGGCAAATGACAGTTCTGAAAATGCATGTGCATTTACACATATGCACACAATGTAATGGTTATTTTGCAGGAAAACAATAGCTTTTCCTTCATTACATTTGGACATTTCTCTAGTGATACCTGGACTTGACATTTACATTCAAATGTAGTTTAGAAAGAGGATTTATTTTAGAGTTTATGTGATAGTTTCAGTATTTTTTCTATTCTTTTACTGGTTTTAGTCATACAGTGGCCATGCTGGGGCACCGCCTCTAATTGATCATACTGACCCAAGTAACTTTTTTTTTTTTTTTTTTTTCCACGTGTGATACTTATTTATTCTATCTTGTCTATCATCGGAGATTACGAGGTCTAGCATTTGTAGTGACTTCTAGTATTTTAGTTGCATGGTGTTTATAAGTAGGATAGTTGTAGTACAAGATTTTGATATATGTAGTGTGTACTAAATTACTAGATGAGCATGTTCTCATTCTTTTGCATACTTGTATATGGAAGGTAGTAGTGTTATAATGTGTTAAGATTGCAGTGGATGATACCTATGTACAGCTTACCTGTCCATGGAAGGTGGTAGTGTACAACAGTGGATGATACCTGTATACTACAGGTTAAGAAATATTAAAAGACAATCGTATTTGTAAAAGTTCTAATATGATTAAAAACCACTAATTTCGAAGATCAGCATTCAGGCTACATCTTAATTGGAGAAAATCTCATAGCGCCTTATACTTGTTGCAGTCATCTGCTATTGTGTGTACATCAGTGAAATTATGTGAATTACTAGTAATCTGGTTGTGTGGTTAAGAAGTTTGCTTCGCTACTATTTGGTTTGGGTTCTATTCTACTGTATGACATCTTCAATAAGTGTCTTTTACTATAGCCCCAGTTGACCAATTCTATGATTTTGAGTTGAATTTGTAATCAGAAACTCTACAGAGCCCATCATGTATTTGTGTTATTATGTATGTATATATATATATATATATTGGTGTTAGGAAGGGCATCCAGCCGTAGAAAACCCACCAGACAGTCCTATGCGAGCAAGACAACCACTCTTGCCTCAAGTGGGAAAACTCTCGTCCAAACCCATGCAAGCGTGGAAGATGGACGTTAAACGATGATGATGATGATATATATATATATATATAGTGCAGGCATAGCTATGTGGTTAAGAAGTTCACTTCGCAACCATAAAGTCTTGAATAAATGTCTTCTGCTCTAGCCTAGGGCCAACTATTACCATAACAGTGAATTTGATAGACAAAAATTTGCTACATACATGTGTGTGTATTTGTTTGTCTCTTCTCATCCCTTTGCATTCAACATCACTGGGAGTCCAATTTGTTTATGTTATGCATAAAGAGATCCTGCTCTTCATCAGTTAGACGTGCTAACATCTGTGGGAAGTGAGGGCTGGCATTAGGAATTGGCGTTCATACATAGAATTTTGCCTCAAAATGTCTTATCCAACCCATGCAGGTATGGAAAAACAAGTGTAAAACTGATGATGTTACGTGTGTGTATATATATATATATATATATATAGAGAGAGAGAGAGAGAGATAGCGAGAGAGACAGAGACAGACAGACTGGTTTAATCCATGCAAGCTTAGAAAATAGATGTAAAACTATAAAGATCTACACACAAGCACACACACTAACAGAACAGATGTGTATTAATGTCAATGCAGTAACTAATCTCTGTTAGATTAGTCAGATTGGCTTATTCCACAGCTTGCACAATTATATTGACTGCTTCCACACTTATGCACTTTCAATGATTCATCACATTTCTCACCAATCACATCATCCTTCAGTAATTACATAAGCCGAGTCACCACATTTAGCATTCACTGTTTACATCATCCAGGCACATGCAATTCAAATTCATCAAAACTTTTAATATTACTCTTTTACTCTTTTACCTGTTTCAGCCATCCGGCTGAGGCCATGCTGGGGCACCGCCCTTGTTGATGATTTCATTGGTTTATTTGGTATATGATTAGGATTGAAGTTATATGTGTGTGTGTGTGTGTGTGTGTGTGAAGGCGTGTGGCTGAGTGATTAGAGAATTGGATTCGCAATCGTGGGGTTGTGAGTTCAATTCCCAGAATGCGTGATGCGTTATGTCCTTGAGCAAGACACTTTATTTCACGTTGCTCCTTCTACCTGGAGTTGCGACCGATACAAAGTATTAGCAATTGGAAAGACCAATGAAAACATTGTTTCTTCGATCCGGTTTGACGAAAGTCGATCAACTATATATATATATATATATATATATCATGTTTAATCTAGAAATGGCTTCTACAGGACTAGAACTGTTTCATTGTGGTTACCCCTGATTGAACCCGGGACTCACATATATATATCATCATCATCATTATTTAGCGTCTATTTTCCATGCTAGCATGGGTTAGATGGGTTTGTCTCATTAGAGGCAAGTTGGATCAGGTGACCATGTCTTGCTCATATTGGACTGTTTCTGGCTAGATTTCTACAGCTGGATGACCTTCCTAACGCCAACCACATTTACAGTGAGTGCTGGGTGCTTTTTGTCGTGACTCCTACACAACCACCTTACGGTGTGGGCTAGATGTTTTTGTGATACCAACATAATTTTACAGTGTAAGGC
Source organism: Eledone cirrhosa (assembly GCA_964016885.1). Lineage (NCBI taxonomy): Eukaryota > Metazoa > Mollusca > Cephalopoda > Octopoda > Eledonidae > Eledone > Eledone cirrhosa. The sequence goes on along the minus strand of OZ024750.1, from coordinate 14,648,448 downwards.
TGGTGTGGACAGAAGTGGGAGGGTGGTGTGGGGGTGTATGGAAGGGGGGGGGGGGGGGGGGGGTATATATATATATAAATTTTGAGTATATGTTGGTTATATACCAACACTTCAGTATGCAGATTGGAGCACTCGACGAAGTGCGCAGATTGGTTTGGTTACTCCAGAGTAATGTAAAATAAAGTTAAATAAATAAGTCAAATGTTTAAAATTTGGCTTCGTTTATTACTGCTATATATATTTCGGTGACAGCCATCTTTGGCTGTGACCTCTTCAGGCAGTCCGAATTAGTGTGGTAGAGACGAGTACACATGTTGTTGAGGTGTATAACTTTGTCAATACTCTGATATGCCCAGTTCCTGGTTGGGTTGTTATTTCACTGAGGAACTGGAATCATATGATTCCAGTTCCTCAGTGAAATAACTAGTTAATGCCAATTCAATTCACTATTCTTTAATGTAGTAGTGCTGGAGTTACAAGGGAAAGCTCCCAGTCCACACTGCAAGGCAGCAGTACTTGTGTCATACAAAAAAGTGGTCTATCCACCCTGCAAGGTGGTAGTGTTGGAAGTCATGATAAGATGCTTCCAGAACACGTAGAGTGGTTGGCATTAGGAAGAGCCTCCAGCTTTAGAAACTGACTCCAAAACTGAGTGTATGAGGAAGATGTAGTCACCTGACCAGTATGGCTAGCCTTGGTACATGACAACCCGTCTAAACCATGCAAGCATGAAAAATAGACATTAAATGGTGATGAGTCTCTTTTCCTTACAGTAATTAGCTTTGTATTTAGTCTGAAATTAAATAATTATTTCTTTATAAATATGTGTTTCTCCATAGCAATGAAAGGCGAAAGTGTGTTAATTATACTAGACATAATTTAGTAATAGTTAACAATATGAATATATTTTGTTTTTCATTTTTACACAGAAAATATAACTATTTGATTTTTGCATTGTCACATTTTCATTGTCAATCCAAAATGCAATATATTTCTCATTGTTTACTTGTCTTAAATGTAGATAACAGATAATACTTTGGAATTTATCATTGTCTCACACGCTAAATATAGAGCTGATGACTCTCTTTGATGGTTCTCTTCAAAACTAATTCATTGTTACACTTTATATTATAATAAAGGTCTTCAAGGAGTGGGAGGTAAGGTAATAGATTACATGGGCAATGTTCTTCTTTGCCCACTTATTCCTGGGAGGGTCGTGGGGACAGAGTCTTCAAACACACCTTCCAGGGAGTCCTATCAGAGGCAACTGTCTCCAAATGATTCAGCTGGATCCCCAAGCAAGACCAACTGAGCTCACGGATGCTATTCAACCATCTTGCTTGTGGTTTACTTCAGATTGGTTTTGTTCATAAAATCTGTCTGATGATTCTTTCCTAAGACATTCTAACCACATGTCCATAGTACCTGAGCTGTAATCCCTCGATTCAGAGAAGTAGTGGCTTTACCTAGAGTAACTCCCTGATCTCCAAGTTATATATCCTTCAGGGAACCCTATTTTGGCTGTTGTATTTGCAATTGTATTTTTTCAATCATTACCCAAAGGAAATGTTAATCAACTGAATTTCTAGTAACCATTTCTTACAAAAATGTTTTTTGTAACTATTATGTATAGAGTTTTTTTAAATATTCACATTTATTTAATGAGTTACAAACTATGTATTTTATCCCCTGTGAACAAGGGACATAAATTTACTTTCACCTGTTTGTCTAGATTCCACCATTTGTGTTTAGTAGTAGGCAGAACAACCAAATGTAAAAATTGTTACTCCTGCAAGTAAGAATTCTATCTGTTCAAACATGGAAAAACTAATGTCAAACATTGACAGAAAAATATATAAATCTTATCAATGTTATTCTAACTCTTTATTCAGTACACCTTGTTATTCTATCTTCTTGTTCAGTACACCTTGTTTAGTTTATCACTATTCACTGAATTGTATCTACTTTTATCTCTTTATTTCTTTCTGTAGTATAGATATCTTATATATATCTTATATGGTATACATATATATCTTATAAGAATTCATTGTTTTAGAAAATAATAAACCAAAGATTATTATAGGAATGAAAAATGCTGATTATTCTGCTTGCTTGCTGTCTATTTTTGTGTTATAGGTGTCGTTTTCATTTTATAGTGTGGTTAGCTGTGCCTGACAGTGCAGTTAGTTGCAGAGGACTCTTTGTTCAAGTGTATAATAAGGTCTACCTATGTTAGCACAAAAGAAAAAAAATGACCAGGAATGGTACAATTAATAAAATGAATGAAAACTTTTAAAATTATAACTTTTAATTCTTGTATGTCAACCTTTTCTTGTATAATAAGTTCTTTTGGTTTTTATATTATGCTGAAGATTTATAAATTTTACATGGAAGGTTATTGTTAAGATTTTGTCTCATTTCTATCACTTTCATTTAAAGATAATCCTTTCAAATAATCTTTGATATATGAAAACAATTATTTTAACATTCTTGATTTCACTCTACAAGTTTTATTTTTTAAATATTTATTATGCTCTTAGTTTTATTTCAAAATCTCATTTATATTGAAAGCTAGTTATATAATTTTTTTTTTTTTATGTAGAAAATTATTTATATAATGTAAAAAATTATTTAGCCAGTACAACTAATTTTAGTTGAAGTTAATTTGTCCTCCTCCATTCCCCCCCCCCCCCCAAACAACAGTCCCATCTTTATTCTAGATATTTCATTTAACTTTCATTTTTTTCTAATCTTTTTATATCCTTCATTCATTTTGTTTAGTGTTTATACACCAAAATCTAGATATTTAAGATATTTAGTTATCAACCTTTGTGACAGTATATAGTTGCGAACTTTCCCTCGAGTCTATATATATAAATATATTATATTTATACACACTCACATATGTGTGTGTATGTGTGTGTGTGTGAAAATTTTCAATTTGGCAGCAAAAGACACTTTTTGTAGTGAAGAAAGAAAATGTCTACATCAGAGATTGCACATGATCATGAATAAACATGTCTTTAAAAAAAAATATTTTTCTCTCTTTATTTAGGCACGGTTCTTGCGGAGAAGACAGTGAAAATGGGTATGAAGGGATTTTATGCCAGTAGCACTGAGTCATGAAAATATACTTAACACCTTCATAACTTCATAGCAAGGATCATGTCTATCTTACTAAAATTTCTCTCCACACTTTCGATAAAAAAAAATTCTAATTTCTTTTTAAAAAATAATAATAATTTTAACAAGAAATTTATAAGAAATTATACTGCCTTAGCTATGATGTTCTCATTCACATTAATTTCCAACCTGGTCATGTCTCCTCCCAAATTATTTGTGGGGTGCCAGAATTTGTGCCAGGGTTTCGCACTGAAATCTCTCCACTTTTTCTCTTCTATTGCATGAACAGAACAGTATATATAGCAGAGGTTTTTTTTTTATTTTGTTTCTTATTCACTTCTTGTATGTTTTCTGAAGCCTTTATATTAGGAATATTAACCCCTTGCTCTTTTACAGTTTGGTTGTAATTAGTTATATAACTCTAATAGATCTTCACTTCTGTATTACTTAGCAAAAGAAAAGGAGGGAAAAAATGATTTCCATTTTCAAAAGAAAAAAATTAAATATCTCACAAGTTATAAAAAGGGCTTTTTTTCCCTTAAGGCATGAAATTTAATCTCCTCACTGGTGCTTCTTTCTTTTTGTGGAGGTGTTTGGATATTTACTACCAACATTTATTCTTCTTGACTAACTTTGAAACATTTCAATCACATAAAATATTTATATTACAAATGTTTTTCTTCTAAACTCTGTATTGAGTTTGGAGAAATATTTCAATATTTGTTAACTGATAATTTGTCATTTTTTAACTGAGAGAAATACATAAATATTTAGTAATATACATGCATTATTTGAATAACTCTGGTATTTAAACTGTGCAGTCATTGAATGAACAAGACTATGCTCTTCACAAACGTTTAGATCATATATCTACTTGCAGGTATTGCGTGCAGCGCTTATATTACTTTTATCTATTTATTTCAGTTCTACAAATCTCATAAATCTCAGTCACATTAGTAAAATGTTGAGAGAAATTATATTTTCTAAACAATCTAAGACCTTTATTCAAACTTGCTTAAGCTTGTGTCACATTAGTGTGAGGGTGGGTATATATATATATATATATATATATATATAAGGATTAAAATACTGGAGCGTGTTGGAGTTAAACACCCTCTTCGTATTATAGAAATGACAGTAAAAGGTATAGCTCAATGCAGTTAAACAGAGCCAAAAAATTAAGAGAGTATTACTTCTTGTTGTTTTAATTGCCCTGATGAGTCCTTAATAGGACGAAACATTGTCCAATAAAAACTTTTGATGTATTAAAGGATTCTTTGTTTTACTCTCTTAATATATATATATATATATATATATATATATATATATATATATATATATATATATATATATATAGTGTCAGGGTATATCTTTTACTCAGATAATCCATATTTCATAGGATCACAATGACATTTTTAGGGTGTATCCTTTGTATATCTATTATTCTATCTGGATATTAATTAACAATGAGTGTTTATTCAGATAAAGAGACACAATATCTCATATGTGTGGGTGTATATACACACACACTGTATTCACAGATATAGTTATGTTCTCATATGTATGGATGCCTTTCCTCTTACCAACCACTTTACAGGGTGTACTGAGTGCATTTTATTGTGTCACAAGCACTAGAGAGGTTATTACGATCTTAGCCGCCAGACTAAAGAATACTCTCAATCTTATGTTGTCTCTGTTCATTCACCAGTTATTTTACAGAGTGGACTAGGTGCATTTTATCATGACATCAGCACTAGTGAGGTTGCCTTGTGCCCCACAAAACCAAAAAATCCCTTCTATTCTAATATTCTATGGAAGGTGAATACGAGAGAGAGAGAGAGAGAGAGAATGATGACACAAGAGAAATCATGGCAAAGGGGTGAAATAACGAATGATGTGAGAAATGGAGTGATTTGGATGGTTCGGAAAGTAGTAAAAAAATAGATATATTGTGTATCTGTATGTGTAATATATATATATATATGTGTGTGTGTATACATATGTATATATATATATACTCCGTTTATGTTGGATGGTTTAATTAATGGATAGAACTTGTCATTCCCATTAGCAGACCATAATGCAGTAAAAAAAAAGCACTCAACATTGTGCATATCAGCCATCATAGATTTGGTATCTCATGGTTGGTGCAGGAATGGAGTTAAATACTTCAATGAAAAAAAGGAGGTTGGATTCCAATATATTCCTTTAATATTTCATAAAAATACGGGGGTCATCTGTCACAGCACCTACATTGATTGATTGGTGGACTCCCTCCATATCGATTCTCTGTTTATATTTTGCTGTTACCCAGAAGGTAATTACTGAATCTTTGTTTTTCTGCACCTAACAATATCACCAGATGTCTTGTATCATGATGTAAGCCGCCAAATATAGATATAAGTATTGTATTTTTACGATACATTAACAGAATATATTGGAATCTGGCTGCCGTTTTTCATTGAAGTATATATAATATTTCCTAGTGTGTATGTGTAAATGTGTACAGTTTTGTGTATTTATATTTTCAGATAAAAGTAGTGTGTATGCAAGTTACTTTCTGCCATATACACATTCCAGATGATATTTTACATTTATTGTTTCTATGTTGTGTGTGTGTGTATGTGTTCATAATTAGATATTAACTTAACTGGGGCTCCATTCATCTCTAGCTCAACATATTTTCTTAAGCATGGATGCAATTTTTATCTTGCAAATTTTCATCATGGAAACTATTTTTCCCCCCTTTTGCCAATTAAATTTAATTCAACTTCATACAAGCTGAACTTTCTACCTCTGTATTCAGCATTTAGTTCCCTATTCACCTCTTGTACATCTTTAGTGCTTGCATGTATAACTTGTGATCTTACCAACTCCTTCAAGTCAATTCTGTATAACTTACAACTTGTTATAGATTGCCCTCTCTCTCTCTCTTGCAACAGCCACTTGTTTATATGTGAATATTAGTATATATATATTTGCAAACAATTATGTGACTATATATTTATATATGCATATATACAATATTCTCTCCCCTGTCTATATATATAATCTATTTGATAATGCAAACATGGAAGATAATAGATCTGTTGAACTTTTCTCTTTTTTGTTTCTATTTTAACATAAAATCACATCAACCACTGGCATTTAAAAGTGGAAACTAAATAATAACTGTATTAATCTTTCCTAACTGTCTTGGTGTTCACTTTATATGTTGGAAAACCTTGAAACATTCTGGTGTATGATCCTTTCTCTTTACTAAATAATACGAGACAATCATTAAATTAAATTTAAATTTTTTCAAACTAAACCTGCATCATTTAACTTATTGAGAGTTGGGGGACTTTAAAAGAAAAAGGTTAAAATTTAAATTTTTATCAGATTATTTATTGATTAACTATAGTGTCAGGATAATCTCTGTTAATGTTGTTTATCTCCTTAGTATAGCTTACACGTCTCATAAATTCCAACTGGTCTTTCTGTTCCTTTGCCAAAAGGATCTCTCTATCAACTTCACAGAATCTCCCTTTCTATTACTCCTCAATCAAGATGACTTCATAAGTAGCATTCTGTAGAGAAAGCTTCTATATTTCCTTTCAATTTCATGACAAGACCCTCCCTCCATGTCTTACCAACATGTAGACATAGACTCTAAGTTCAAGAACATCTCCATTTACTTTATCACCATCAAACTTTGCACTCCTGACTAATTCCTCTCCCTGACAATTCTTCAGTCTTTCTCTGTGTTTTTCCCTGATCTTCCTCCCTTCATACTAATTAGTATGCCCTTTGCTCCTTCCTAGAAATTCAACTCTTTGGAACACTCTTCCCACCCAGATTTTTCCAACAGATGTTCAAACTTGGTGTCAACCATCTCAGTCTTTTTAGTCTCACAGGCTCTGCAAAGGTCATAACCACAGTACTTTCCTCCAGACTAAAAATATTAAATCTAACCTATTGGATTATATTGAATATACCTCCTGAATCCCTACAAAAATGCCTTTCATGTCTTCGAGGTCACTCAATAAAGTACCAGCCCAATACTGGGATTGATTCTTCCTTTCGTTCTCTGGAAGAAATCGGCTGTGTTCCAGCTGGAGAGGAATGGGCTTCACTGGATGCAAAATTCCCAAGATATGCCGTGTCAGGACAGGACCTGTATAATTCCATTCCACAACTATACTCTCCACCCCAAATGAACCCATTCCACAACTATACTCTCCACCCCAAATGTACCCATTCCACAACTGTACTCTCCACCCCAAACGTACCCATTCCACAACTGTACTCTCCACCCCAAACGTACCCATTCCACAACTGTACTCTCCACCCCAAACGTACCCATTCCACAACTATACTCTCCACCCCAAACGTACCCATTCCACAACTGTACTCTCCACCCCAAACGTACCCATTCCACAACTATACTCTCCACCCCAAACGTACCCATTCCACAACTGTACTCTCCACCCCAAACGTACCCATTCCACAACTGTACTCTCCACCCCAAACGTACCCATTCCACAACTGTACTCTCCACCCCAAACGTACCCATTCCACAACTGTACTCTCCACCCCAAACGTACCCATTCCATGACATAACTTAGAAATCATCATCACCATTATTGTTGTTGCTGTTGTTATTATTTATTATTATTGTTGTTGTTGTTGTTGTTATTATTCTTTAAAATAAAGTACCAGTAATGCACTTGGGTTTATTTGTCTTTCCTTTTCCCTTAATAATTGTTGGCCTTGTACCTAAATTGGAAACTACTGTTATCATTATCATGCAGTATTGCTAGAGCATAGGACAATATGCTTAGTGGCATATAGTTACACCCCTTTACGTTCTGAGTTCAAATCCCACTGAGATTAGCTTTGCCTTTCATCCTTACGGGGTTGATAAAATAAAGTACCAGTAACACACTGGGGGGAGGTCGATTTAATCGACTTTCCCCTCCCCCAAAATGTTTGGCCTTGTGCCTAAATCATAAACCATTATTATTATGGACAGTGGATTTGGCAGTATCAGTAAAACGTCAGACACCATGCTTTGCAGCATAGAGTTATGTCCCTTTATGTTCTGAGTTCAAATCCCGCCATGGTCAGTGTTGCCTTTTATCCTTACAGGGTCGATTTAATCAACTTTCCCCTCCCCCAAAATAGCTGGCCTTGTTGCCTATAGTAGAAACTATTATTATTGATTGTTAAAATAAAAACATCTTTCATCAGATACAGCGAGAATGATCATACATTAAACCCTTCTGATTGACAAATTACATAGCAGTAAATTACTATTTTTTCTTCTGTTACTAATTAACTTTGGTTTTACTTATTTGTCATAATTTCTCAGTTATGTTTGGCTCATATCTTTCTCTGCTCCCTCTCATCTTCTTCTGTTTGTTGTATTTGTCTGTTTCTAATAATAAGTTCCTACTTATAAATAATAAGTGTTGTGCTTTTGCTTTGTTTTAAAATGATTATTTTGCCTATAACTGAATGGCTAATCAACTGTGTATTTATTGCTTTAGTGTTTACATGCCTGAACATATGCTTTCTATCTAGTGTTGTTTTGTTTCTCTATATTTTGCTCTCCTAATTTCTATCATTTGAATCATGTTTAATTTTAACATGTACTACATGTTTTTATGGTAGAGAAGGAGGGGAAAATAGATATTTACAACTTGTTTGTATTTTTTTTGAATTTTGTTATTTTAGTTTTGTGTTTTTGAATTTTATTTGTTTTTAATTTTCTGTTGTTTCATGAATTTCTGTTATACATAAAGGTTTGTTTTGTTTTGTTTTGTTTTTTCTTTTCTTTTCTTTTTGAACTTGTGGTATTTATAACTTATTTCGATCACTCATATATGAAAATCATAACAGAATATCAGAAATGCCACAAATTCATTTATAGTAATAATGATAATAATGATCACGATGATGGTGATGATGGCGATTCAAAACTTTGATGTACTCTTTGATATTTTATGCTATGTCAGTTTTAATATTTACTATGACATCTTTTTTTCTTGTTCTATTGAAAAGAAGTTGTGTGAGAAAGAGGTGATCTTTATTTTATACTTAGTTGATTTATTAGTTCAAATTCATTCCTCCAATAGAGATTTGTTTTCCAAGAAAATCTTAGTAAACTACAAGTCCATTGCACACAGTCAGATAGTGCTAATGATATTACAAGGACAGACATTGACAATAATATATTTCAATTTTGCTCACCATTATTCTTGGATTCTATTTTCTTTAAAAAACATTAGCTAATATTTCCAAGTTTAAAGAATAAAATAAATGAGATAGGTATGGTATAAACAGTAAGATTCTTAAGACTTCAGACTGTTACTGTTTATTTTTAGCTCTTTCTGTTTATCTAAAAACGTTCAATCATAATTTTACATAAGTACTTTTATTTTCAAAACACCACCTTAATAACGAAAAAGTTAGTTATTTTACTAAATGCCTCCAAAATATTTATTATTTTCAAAATATAGGCAGTGTCTTTCAGTAGAAGAATGTTAACAAAAGAATTATTATCCAAACAAAATTAGTCTCAGGAACAACCAACTTCAATTTTCATTCCTTCAATTAATTAAAGTAATGGCAGAAGTAATATTGATAAGGATCTTAGAGTAAATATTATGACAATAGTATGTAGTCGAGCAAGGTAGAAGAATTAGTAGTTTAATGTAGAAACTTTAGGTAAGCATTATCATAATGCTAGGCTTCATGTAAACTGCAAGACTTTTCTTTTGGCTGTTTTGGGACAGTATTATAATCCAAATGAAATGGGACTACTCTGCTAAACATTGTTATCATATTTATCAAAATAAAGTTGTCCACTTTATTGTATTTAAAGTCCTTATTTATCATGAACGTATTCAATTTTTTTAAGATTAATTGAAAACCTAAATAAAATGAGCTCAAGTTTGTAGTGTACACACACATTTACATAGCCTTATAAATGGCTGTTAAAATAGAAATTGTATAAAACTTTTCCTTCTTAATGTTTTCTACAGATGTATCTTACACATCATTAGTTAAAAATAGTTAACCAAAAACTTTTAAGACTTCCCCCATATATTTTCTTTATTCCATAAACTAAAATCAATAATTATATACTATGCTTATGTTTGTTTTATCTGTTTATGCAGGGTCTGTCTTATTTTTTTTGTGTTTTTTCCTAAATATCAACCGCACTTAGTCTAGATACACTTATTTTTCTTTTCCATCTTTTCGTTTTATGTTTTAAGTCACAGTATTCTGTTGTTTAGTTTTAAAATTACAGTAACACTTCCATGAGGTAAATGAAATAAAATGCTAGTCTAAGCTGTAAATTAGACCAAGTTTTGAAACAACACTATGGTTATTGAACTGATTAATTTCTCACCAAATTCCATCCTATTTTTCAGACCTATTGCTGGGGGAGAAGATGGTGCTGAAGATGTTGATGGGGAAGTAATTAATTTTGCTGATCTAGAAACACCTGAAGAGGAGGAATTTGATGAGTTTCCGGTCATTGGAACTTGTCGTGCTCTTTACCAGTTTGAAGGTAACCAAAATACTTCCATCACTTTTAGTATTAATTTTGTTAACATTGAAAGAATTGAAAATATGTAGAAATAATTTCCTGTATAATAATATCAACAACCCATGCTAGCATGGAAAATGGATGTTAAACGATGATGGTGATGTGGTGTAAATAGGTATAATATAAGAGAAATTTGGAAATATTAGTTTTAGAATTGTTTTAATTAATTAAGAGGATTTTATTTTCATTTATATTCTCCAACACAGTTTAACAATCTTTTTAAAAAATCTTTATTTCATTTATATTCTCCAACACAGTTTAACAATCTTTTTAAAAATGTCTTTCCAGCATTAAATGAAGGCTCAATATCAATGGAAGAAAACGAAGATATGTTTCTTCTTGAACAAGATCAAGGTGATGGCTGGACTCGGGTTCGCAAAAAAGATGGCTCAGATGGATTTGTCCCTAGCTCTTATATTCAGTGTATATTGTATGAACTTTAACAGTAGAAATGTTACTGTGGTTCAGTTCAAAGTTGATCAATGGGACAATAGTTTGCTCTCACATGGAATGCAGCAATACATTTCAGCTGTCTATATGCTAAACTACCATTAGATATCAGATGGTGAACCGGTTAGATTCCACCAGTGCAACTAAATCATCCATGTCATAAGAGCATTGAAATAACCAACAACAAACAAACATTTGACCCAAACATATGAGAAAAATATATTAAAAATCACAAAAAGAAAGAAAGAAAAAGAATAATAATTTGCTGAACAGGCAAAATAGTGGGGACAATAAAGAGGTTAATTTAGCTCTTTGATAATACGATTATACTTAAGTGTATTGTATGAAGCATTGATTTGTTTAGCAAACACTTTAAGTATACACATGAGACAATAACTGCAGAGTTTCTTTTTCTTCTTTGTTTTAATATCAAAACAGTTGGTGCAAAAATGAAGTTTAAAATCATGTAAACTTGGTTATGGGTTATGGTTGTATAGACAAGTATCCTTGCTATGTGTTGGCAGGTTTTCAATGTCTGAAATCATTGGCTACATATATAAAGGAGAATGCTGCAACCAAAACTTCTGCTATCTGAAATTGTTTAAATTTCTTTCTAGGGATAATTTTTTTTTTCTTTTAGCCCCAGTCATGTTTAATATAATGAAAGTAAATAAATATACTTCAGAAAATTATGTTCATATTACTCTGAAAAAAGAAGTAGGGTGGTGCTTGAAAAGAGAGTGATTTCAGGGAAAACAGTAACAAATATTTTGCTAGTTATTGTTATTTACCAGTAACTATATATGATGAAACGATTTTAGATTTTACACCCAAAATATTTTTTAAAATGTCTTCTCAAATTGTATATGCTAAGTTAAACCAGTTTTTGTAAATTTTTAGACATTTAGCAATTACCTTTTTTTTTATTTAAAATGATTGCTACAACACTTATTTCTAATTAAACGTTTTTATTTTCATTATCAGTTATAATTGACCCTACTCCAAGATCTAGTAAATACCAACAAAAAAATGCTTCGATATGCATCGTTTAAAATATTTACACCATAAATGGTCGTTAATCAAACTGCCCTCAGTATACAACATTCAACTACAATATTTCTGACATTATCCTTGCAACCACTATATTTCATTGAAATTCTCCTCACTTTCTAAGTGCTCTTCCACTATGACCACCTGCTGTGCTACTCACAACTTCTAAGCATGCATGGGAAAAAAAAGAAGAAAAAAACAACCAATCTCTCCTATTCTTAGTCACTTTTCTTCTAATGTCATTGAAGCATTTCACATTATTGCTCTAAAACTATACACATACACACACAAATATATATATATATGTGTATATATAGATATAATATATGTGTATGTGTATATATATATACACATGTGTATATATACATGTATGTGTATATGTATATATACATACATGCATATATATTTGTGTGTATATATATATATAAACCATACATATATATATATAATGTAATACACATATATGAATGCATGATTTCACTCTGTTCTGAACAACATGGAATTATTTCATTATTATCATCTAAGCCAGTTGTACTTAATGGATTCTCCATATAAATTTACAGCTGTGGTTGTCTTTTGCATGCAGCTGTCAGTTGTAGTCTGGTTTCAGTGAAAATCTGTGATAAACAAAGGAATACAAATAAAACAATCATGAAAAAAAATATTTCAATTTTACAGATCTTTGAGTAACACATAAAAGGTAAAAGGAAAACTTAGTGTTTCCTCCTCATCTTCCTTCTTATTTGAATGAACACATTAATATGTTAAATTTGCTGGAAAGAAGACCAGCACTATTTACCCATCTATTTTTCTATTTTCTATACTATGTCTTTCTGATTGTGTTTCCAACCCATTTTACTTATAATTTTGTTTCTGTTACATTGTATACTCTCATTATTTCTCAGTATCAGGGCGGTGGATTGGCAGTATCGGTAGAGGGTCGGACGCCATGCTTTCCAGCATAGTTACGTCCCTTTACGATCTGAGTTCAAATCCCGCCGAGGTTGACTTTGCCTTTCATCCTTACGGGGTCGATAAAATAAAGTACCAGTAATGCACTGGATAATTGCTGGCCTTGTGCCTAAAGTAGAAACAATTATTTCTCAGTATCTTTCCTCCAACACACATACCCAACGACTAACTTCTTTAGTTCATGTTCAGCTATGGTTATTTGTCTGATAATAGTTAGTTTGAGACTACAATAATGTATGCTATTAAGGAATCTGTAAAGGCCTACTTTTATAAAAAATATAGTGGCACCATTGGGTGTCATGGGTATATAATATAATATGTATGTATTACCTAGCTCTCTCTCTCTCTTTAACAGACTTGTACTAGATAAAAACTGTTAGATCTAAACAATTGACTATTTAAATGTCTTGTAGGTAAAGTTTGAAATCAGTACAAATAAATAATTACCAAAAGGTTATATATTTAGTAAATAAAAAGCCATTTTGTGTTTCTCAATTCAGATTCTCTAGAAAATTACCTGTTACGCAATCTTCAGTTTACTATTTCCTGTTACTTTATAAAATGAGTTGGTTCTGTTGGTTGTTTTTGCTAAACTTACAAAAACATAGTCACAAAATCTTCTGAGATAATAAATAAAATGGAAGATATTTGGGAGATAGTATTTTTGTGTGTGTGTGTAATGTAGAGTACTACTTTTATATTTTATTGCTGATGTTGTATATAAATATCTATTTAGGCTACATGGCTGCATTGTTAAGAAAATTACATGGTTCAATTGTATTGTGAGCTTTTTTATTTTTTTTTTCCAAAGGGTTATATAGCTGGATTAGTGATAACTTCATGAGATGGCGACATGGTGGGATTCTAGTATGGTCTTCTTGGAAAAGCTACACAATTGAACTGTAGTAACTGTAGTACTATCAACTAACAAGACTACATGATTGGACTGCAGCAATATTTCCTTTAGAGAGTTGCAAAACTAAACTGTTATGTGATTTTCTTGAGATTATAGTTGACTTGTAGCATATTTCTCATTGAAGAGTTACACGATTGAATTGTAGTGTGACTCTTCTGAAAGATCTTTTCAAATCTTATGTTGTTATAAAGATGTATGCAGCAATCATGTTATAAATGCATATGCTGCAAAAATGTTATTCATTTATTTTATAAAATCTTTAAAGAAAGATTTTGTTCAAGATAATAAATAATTTCCTCTTTTATTGTAGTAGCTGTAAGTAAAACTGAAATACAAAATTTCAAAACAAAAAACCACAATCAAATTAAATCAATAAAAATTGACTGAACATTTCAGAAGTTAAATCATTTGAAGCTGGAGGTATCTATGCAAATATTGTTGCTGAAGAAAGGAAAACATTCTTGTATTTTATCTTATCTAAAAATCATGAGTGGAATTTGAAGTTTAACACCACCACAGTCTTGGTTGCAGAACTGCTCTTTGATATTAGTAAAATATAATGTAGCATATATGTTTTTCACTTGTGTGAGACACACTAAGCTAGGTATGCAATTATATTTTTAAGATGTAACATCTTAAAGTATTTAATTACTTAATAATAACTTCTCATTCAAGTATACAGATATTGATCTGTTCATATTTAGGTATATCCTATGCCAAGGTTATATTGCTACCTTAAATTCTGGTGATTTTTGTCCATTGGATATATTTATAAACATAAAATCTTGGCAATTTTTCTCAAATTTAAAACTGAAGGAAATATCAGTTCCTTGCTTTTATGTTAATAAATAAATAATAAAAAAAATTAAAGGTAGTTGAAACTCTCTTGTTTTGTATTTAAAAGTAAACTTGCACTGAGATGGAGGATTATGATAATTACTTTGACTTTTCACTTATAATTACCAACTGTTCAATTCTTTTTCCACTTTGTGCCATTAATTGGTACTTTGTTTTGTTTTGGTAAACTTCGTTTCATTACTGATGTATGTTATAGAGAAGCAAAGACAAAAAAAAAAAGAAAAACTAAATTCATTTAGATGAATTTTCAAAAGTAAAACATAAAATTCCTATCAAACATCCCATTTAAAATGTAACAATTTCGTATATTCATTTGGACAGATAACTAATGATGAAGAAAATTAGAAAATAATCTTTCAGAATTCCATTCTACATAATTATTGGCATTTGATCCTATTCTTTGATACATACATCCTGTATTTCCTTTTCTTTTTTAATTTTATAACCAACATTTTTTTTATATAGGTTTTATTTTTCCATCTCCACCTTTGAAATATGCTGAGAAATAGATTTTCTACCTTCTGAATCATTATTCCATCAAAAAATAAAAATAAAAAATAAAAAAATTCTTTTTGGTATGAGATCTTAATTAATTGATAATCAAGGGAATTTCTTTCCAAGTAATTTGTTGCCTCGTCACAGCTCACCTGAGTGTTTCAAATTATTTGTAAATTCTTCCCTACTCAATCTACTAACTTAGGATCCTTAGAAATTACCAAATTCTTTTCTCTCCCCACCCCCTTTTATTACCATACAAACATTTTGATGAAAGAGTATATAACCCCTCATCCATACACAGCTTGAAGTAATTCTTTCAGTTACACCCTCTCTCTCTCTCTCTCAATCCCCACTTTATTTGCTTCTTTGTGATATAAATAAGCTCATAAGGCATGTGAAATGTAGATTTGCATTGTGGAATTCTGTTGTCTGATTTTTTTTTTTTTTTCATAAACATTTTGAAAGAAGCTTGCATGTTTATTTTGTTTTGTTTGTTTTTTTTTGTGACACTAATTAAAAAATATCAATTAAAATGGAAAAGCCAAAAAAAAAAAAAAAGAAAAAATATTGAAGATAATGAAAATTCTAAAAAAAATAACCTCCAAATAAGGGAGAGATAGAGAATTTCTTCAGCTTACTCTATTACGTGTTCCAGCCGACAGGCTGAGGCCATGCTGGGGCACTGCCATTGTCTACAATCCCCAATTATTTGCTTTTGCTTATTGTAAGCTTAAACATTTAAAAGTAAATTAAGAAATGTAATTTATCCCCTTCTCCCAATCTTCATACTGGTCTGGATTGGTATGCTATTTCCAGGTATATTTGTATTCCTCGTTATCTACCTAGAAAAGAAAATATCCAATTCATTATTACCAGCAATTTCTGTTTTCTCATTTCCCCCTGCCCCCTTCTTTCCTTGTCCTCTCATGGGATATCTGGCTTAGTGATAAGTTCACACTAGTTCTTTTACTTCTATCACAGAGAACTGATTTTATTTAAATCTGTCAGGAATATATGAAGAATGGAGTTAAGGTTTCAAAAATGATTTGCTATAAATAAATAAAAAAAATGTATAAATAAAGTAATAAAAAAGTAATTCTTGTTATGTTTTAATTTGAATTTCACTTAATTTAAAATGTTCATTAAATGCTCTCTTTAAGTGTACAGGTATAACCATGTGGTTAAAGACATTTGTTTCGGGGGCAAGTGTTTTGTATTCCTTGTAAGCTACCTAGAATGGAAATGTCCAATTCATTATTAATGCCAGCAACCTCTTGACCAATGAAGTAAAAAGTAATTGACAGAAACTGTGGAAGTCCATTGCATATGTGTTTTATATTGGCACACTATGAAGAAAAACCAGTAAGAGAAGAAATTCCTTACAGTATTTAAATCTGATCAAGTTATCTATCTTTAACCCTTTAGCATTTATATAACTCTATATTTACTATTGTATTTTCATGGTAAAGACTTTATCTCACATAACATTTATATAACTCTATATTTACTATTGTATTTTCATGGTAAAGACTTTATCTCACATAACATTTATATAACTCTATATTTACTATTGTATTTTCATGGTAAAGACTTTATCTCACATAGCATTTATATAACTCTATATTTACTATTGTATTTTCATGGTAAAGACTTTATCTCACATAACATTTATATAACTCTATATTTACTATTGTATTTTCATGGTAAAGACTTTATCTCACATAGCATTTATATAACTCTATATTTACTATTGTATTTTCATGGTAAAGACTTTATCTCACATAACATTTATATTACTCTATATTTACTATTGTATTTTCATGGTAAAGACTTTATCTCACATAACATTTATATAACTCTATATTTACTATTGTATTTTCATGGTAAAGACTTTATCTCACATAATATCGAATCTATGAGATTTTGATATTATTTATTTTGAGAACAATACTTTAATATCAGTTTAAGCAGCTGGTTTAAACAGAAGGTAGTGAGAGAATTCTGGCCAGATATGGCCGGTTTAAATGCTAAAGGGTTAAAGAAGGGCAACCTATCTGCTTTTCATTTCTCATGAGATTGATAAAAGGAGTACTGAACTTAGTATATGTATTGACCTATAACTCCTGATGGAGTTGTAGGGGCACCATACTGGTGTAAAGTGTGTCTTGAGCGTTTTAAACCTGGCAGGGAGCAACTGCTCTTAAGGTCAGAACCCAGCCAATTTCTTTGAGAGAAAGAGATACAGAGGGAAAAAACTATCCCAGTACTGAACTGGTACTTATCAACCTTGAAGATGGTGCTTCAGCATGACCACAATCCATTATTACATATTAAAGTCTGTCTTAAGCTTGGAGGTTCACCAGGCCGGTGCTGATGCCAGTATCTATGGCATGAAGCGACAAGATAGGACGCCAGTCAATCACAGAGTTAAACCCCAGCTATTGATGGTACTCGCTTTCAGCTGAATATACTGAAGCAATATGAAATGAAGTGTTTTGCTTAAGAACTCAACACACAACCCAGTCAAGGAATCAAATCCTCAGCATTATGTTTGTAAGTCTTAAAGAAGAATGGTCACATTTTAACTGAATTACCTGTAACACTAAATGAAGACATTTTAGCTAATGATCTCTTTCATTTTAATTACTTCTTAATTACAATTGAATACTTCAATTATCATCATAGGATTAGAAACATGATAAAAATCAGTGGACTACTGTATTCTTTTCACTTTTATTAACACTTTTGATACTAAACCCTCGGTTTCATCTAATTAAACTATATTTTAAAGTGTTTATATTTATCGAAAAACCTTCCATCAGAATTTTAGGTAAGAACCTTTGTTAAGTTATACTCCAAACACCAGCTTGATAATGAGAGAGTGAAATTCCTCCAAATTCTTGATTATTTTCAAAATGATTTGAAAATCATAAGCAGTGTCTTTCAATAGAAATATGGTATCAAAAGGGTTAATGACATAAGCAGTGTCTCACTAGAAATAAGGTAACAAAATAGTTAATGACATTAGCAGTGTCTTTCACTTGAAATATGGTAACAAAATGGTTAATGAAATTAGCAGTGTCTTTCATTAGAAATATGGTAACAAAATTCTTCATTTTATGTTAAGCAAAACAACAACAAATTTTATTTTATTTATTTATTTATTTTTTTTTTATTTTTTTTTAAATTACTTTATTCTGCCTTATTACCAATATAAAGATCTTGGATATATTGGCACCACTGTCTTGTATATCTTATGTTGCTGCCATTCTTCATTAATTAATACCCTGAAATTAATTGAAAATGAATAAATTTTGTCATGATTTTACAATTTAATACAATTAAGCAGATGTTTGAACTTTCAATACTAGCAGTATCAAATATTTTTATTTCATTGTAAATTTTGAGGTCTAGTCTTGGCGAATTTCTGGAAGCATGGAGGTTTTCAAGGATACAGTGTCCCGGAAGCTAACAACTGATGCAGGTAGTTTGTTCCATACTTCAACAACTCTGAGCGTGAAAAAATGTTTCCGAAAGTCATGGGAGCTGTGCTGTTTTCTGACTATATATAATTAGTATAATGAATTCTGTTTTTCGTTTTAATAAAATGTAAAAGACTGAAAAATATAAAATAATAGTTAAAACTTACAAACAATTTAATCCTTGCAACTATTGTTTTGATCATTTTCACATGACTTTTTTGTGTCATTCCATCTATGTCCTTTGTTACAATAACCTTTATATTGTTCCATCACTAATCCACAGTAAATATAATTTCGGCAGTTTTGAGGATCTTCATAGAAACCAGTTGCTTTTCTGAAGCAAAATGTGTTGTCTTTGATTGGGTTTGCTATTAAATAAACAAAAAAAAAAACACAAATTTAAATTTTGGAAACCAAACAATGTGTTAGAAAGAACATTGAATCGCGAAGATAATAAAAAAAATCTTACCTTAGCAAATTTAATGATCTCAAATATTTTCGGGTTTAAAAACCCTTATCAAAGGAGTAACCCTATGAGAGACTTAAAAAAATCAATCGGATTGACTTGCTTGTCTGGAGAGCAGATTTAAGTTAAATGAAATGAAAAGACGTTAAAATTTCAAACAGGCGCGTTGTGAAATGTCTGGGGAAAAGTGTATGATATATGTAAGTGTGCTTAGTGAGATGTTTGTATGTGTGTGCATGAATGTCAGTTTATGTAGTGAAAGGTGTGCGAATATGTATATAATAAAACAGGAAACGTGTGTGTGTCTAAGTGTGTTTGCCTAGTGAGGACATAGATTTAATTTGAAAGAATGAAACTAGCTGCTGGGATGTTGGAATACAGCCTTTAAATTAGCCAATAATAATATTTTTCTACCTAAACTACCAAAACACATACATGTTATGTTTATCTCATATCGAATATCGAAATTTTCTGACCATTTTACAGTGCAAAGAGCTGAACTAATCACTACAACTAAATTGACCAAATTTGACCCCCACCCCAATTCAGAAATGCTTCCACCACTCCTGAAACCTAAGTACTTTGGAAAACCATTGATCTCATAAATAACTAAATTTAATCAAACCACAACAGAGGGATGAAAATAAAAATAAATATGAATACATACCAATGTTTCCTCTTGAAATGAAGCCCCTATAAAGTAAAATAAAAATAAAACAAATTTGAAGAAATATTTAGAAAGCATATAAATTTCACACGAATAAAAACTATTGATGTAAAAGAAAGAAAAAAACTGATGGGTTTTTTTAAATATATTTCAGGATACACAGTTGAAGCAAATTGATTACAAGCTAGTGTAGATTTAAACATTTAAAAAAAATACATATTTTATGTTTGTAATATGGAAGGGTTGGGCTCCGCCAGGTTTAAAAGTGCCCAAGACATGCTGTATGACAGTGCCTCTATAGACTCTACTATAGGCTTTCTGATGAAGTGTAATAAATAATTAAGTATTGCATATGATTGAACAATATATAATTGTAGTCAGCATATGTAGACATTTTATATTAGACACAGAAACATATGTTAAAGCAAATAAATTCATAATCTCTTCATGGCAGCGTTTTATTTTTCTTGGTGCAATACTTGCTTGTATATATACATATGTATATATATATATATATATATATATAAATATATATATATATGTATATACATAAACAGAGATATTGTGTGTATGTGTGTGTGTGAAACCAATCTTTCCAGCTTTGTATTATTCAGTGTTATACTTACTCAGTATCTTTTAAAGCTTTTATCACTGTATGTGTCAATGGATATGGACCTTTGTTACAGTAATTTTTATAGTCATCAAGATCCATTGTCCAAATCATCATTCCTTTTATACCATGTAATCTCAAATAATGGACCTAGAAGATCAGAAATGAAATATACTTAATACATCAGTACTCTTATATTTAACAGACGAATAGGTAAAACACTTAACAGACCAGTACTAGTATATTTAATACACCAGCACTATTATATTTAACACACCAGTACTATTATACTTAATACACAGTATTATACTTAACTGACCAGAACTATTACTTTGTTTTTTAACAAGATCAATCGGCTGGAGTTTGCAAGTGACATGGTATTGCCAAACTTGTCAGAAGGTGATCTCCGATATGCACTTGATAGGTTTGATACCAAGTGCTGCATGGCTGGAATGAAAATCAGTGTTGTGAAAACTGAGAAACTTGCTCTCTAAAGGAAGCCTGTGTAGTGCATTCTACGTGGGAATGGAGTTCCACTGAAGCAGGTGGAGTTCAAGTTCATGAGTGATGAAAGGCAAGAGGCTGAATTAAGTGCAAGAATTGCAGGAGCTGGTGCAGTAATGTGCCAGCTTCAGCAGTTGGTAATCAGAAGAAGAGAGGTAGGTGTAAAAGCCAACCTTGCTATCTTCAATTCGATAATCGTGGCAACCCTTATTTATAGTCATGAATCATGGGAAACTGACTGAAAGAAAACGATCACAAATATAAGCGGGCAGAATGGGGTTCCTCCAAAGGGTTTTTGGAGTAATGTTACTAAATAGAGTGCATAGATCAAAGAGTCGCTCCAGATAGAGCTGCTACTTCTTTGAATTGAGAGACCACAGCTCCGATATTATGGGAATGTGGTTGAAATGTCTTAGGAAAGAATCTTTAGACAGATTTTACAGGACAAACTAGCTGGCATGAGTCCCAGGGATAGACCCTGAGCAAGAGGGTTGAATAACATCTATGAGTTCAGCTGGTTTTGCTTGGGGATCCAGTCAAATCAACTGGAGATGATTGCTTCTGTCAAGAGTGTTTGAGGACTCTGCCCCCATATATATATATATATATATATATATATATATATATATATATATATATATATATATATTTCAGGTTTTAAACAAAGGAAAGATAACTTGATGTACAGAAAGCTGAAATTAGTCAGGTTTGAATAAGCAAACATAAGCTTGATGAACTAGTCTGAAATAAACTAATTTTCCATTCGATCTACAGTGAAACTACTCTCACCTCATTTATCTAGAAACACAACAGGTAAGACAAAGAGAAAACAAAAAGCAACTCCAAATGACAAACCAGGTGAGAATTATGATGAGCCTGCTTTCACTGAAAACTAGACAATGATGTTTTTACACTTACCTTTTCTGTGACACTTATCTCATCTTCATATCCAACCCATTGATCTCCTAATACTAAATAAGGAACTTTCTGATCATCTATATAATGGCGTTTGGCTCCTTGTTGCAACATCTTGCAAGTCTGTGGAGAATAGTAAAGGATTTTTTTTTATTTTTTTTTTTTTTTATGAAACAGTATAGATGTAATAGAATAAATATAAGTGATTAGTTCTGTAATATATAAGTGTGTATGTCGATTTAAACGATGCCACCCCAAAAATTGTTGGTCTTGTACCTAAATCAGAAACACACCCTTCCTCTCCTGTAAGGTGGCCATGTAGGAGACACAGTGAAAAGGCTCCCAGTACACACTGTAAATGTGGTTGGTGTTAGGAAGGGCATCCAGCTGTAAAAAAAAACTGCCAGAGACGCTTCCGTGCGAGCGAGACACGGTCTCCCGACCATTCCCACATCAAATGGAACAAAACCATCTAGCCCATGCTAGCGTGGAAGTTGGACGTTAAACGATGATGATGATGATGATGATGATGATGATGATGGTTAATAGTTGATACAAATTGGCCTGATAGTAAAAATATTATAGATTTTACTAAACACACATATACACAACTTTCATCCATATACAGACATTCACTTAGAGAAACCTTCAACACCTGCGATTGAAAAAATTGTCAGTGCTCCATTTTAGTTCTTCAATATCAAAATTCTCCATAATTTGTTTACAGAAAATTATATATTTTTACCAACTTTCATAGAAACAACTAAGCCAAAAAGTATTTCAAAGATATAATTCATCTTTTATTATGGTTGGCAATCACGCATACATAGAGTAAGTGAAGATATATGGCTAAAATAGAAGTTGGGCTTGAGTCACATCCTATTTGCTTATCCTAGACAATGAATTGACAGAGTCGTTAGAATGTCAGATAGAACGCTTTATGGTATTCCTTCTGGCTGAGTTCAAATCCTGCCAAAGTCAAACTTTGCCTTTCATCCTTTCAAGGTCAATAAAAAGACTACCAGTCTAGTACTGGGATCGATTCTTTCTCTATATCTCTTTCTCATTTCCTCTCTCTCTCACTTTCTCTCTTCCTTTTTATTTTAATATGGTTGTTTCTAAAAACTGGATTCTATTTTAATCTTCACAAGTTTTAGTTGCCTTAAACAAATTTTAATCAAAATCAAGCCATATTTTGAAATAAAAAAATTTTTTAAAGAATTATTTGGAAATTACCTCAAAATAGGCTAGAAATCCTGCAACTCGAGTGATGGTTCCATTTTTACCTGGATGAGGTGCTGGAGCTCCAACTTCATTGTCTGATGGCTTTGCTAAGGTGAATGATCGACCATAAAATGGAATACCAACATTGATCTTCTCTATAGGAGCTCCTAAGTGAAGCCAGTTAGCTAGTGAGTAGGCCTTTAAAAATATAATTTTGAAAATGTTTCAGAGATTATTAAAATAAACACAAGTTGAAATAATTCAACTATAATTTACAATAAGTTAGTGCTAAATTATGATTTGTATTGATTAATAATCCCAATGATACCTGAATTCAGAAGCACAAGTGAAATTTTATGGAAAAAGGTAAGATTATAATTCTCCATATTTATCATTTAACCCTTTAGCATTTACATTACTCTATATATATATTTTCATAGTAAAGGCTTTACCTCACATAATTATCTCACATAATAACAAATCTATGAGATTTTTTAAATATTATTTATGTTGAGAACAATACCTTAACATCAGTATGAGAAGCCAGTTACAGCCAGTATGAAAGGTGAGGGAATTCTGGCCGGATATGGACAGTCTAAATGCTAATGGGTTAAACCTTAAAATCTAAATTATAAAATTATCTTTTTGAGCAAAATATCAGTAAGCATATTGAATAGATGTAAAAAAGTATTTCTAATAAAATTAGGTCTATTCGGAAATTCACAGAATAATCTTTGTTTCCTTAAATTTATTTTTTCAAAATGAATAATAATGTTTAATAGTTAACATTTTTGTCTTATTTTGTTTGAGTTTTAAAATTTTATTATATTTAATTCAAATTAAAATATTTTCCTTCTATGTTATTTGAATCTAAAAATATTCTTTGAATTCAGTTCACTCAGATGGCAAAAATGAGTAATACCTGTAATTCGAAGGGTTGGCCTTGTCACGTTGTCACGTTGCATCTCCCTGAGAATTAGGTAAAGGGCACGTGTGACTGTGGAATGCTCAGCCACTTACACGTTAATTTCACAAGCAGGCTGTTACATTGATCAGATCAATTGGAACACTCATCGTTGTAACTGACGGAGAGCCCGTTGTTTTTTATTTTTTTTAATTTTATTAGGAAGTTTTCAATTCCATTAATTAAAAGGCGGTGGATTGGCAGTATTGGCAGAGGGTCGGACACCATGCTTTGCAGCATAGAGTTACGGTCCTTTACAGTCTGAGTTCAAATCCTGCCGAGGTTAACTTTGCCTTTCATCCTTACATGGGTCGATAAAATAAAGTACCAGTCACGACTTTCCTCTCCCCCAAATTACTGGCCTTGTGCCTATACTAGAAATCATTATTTCATAATTAACAGAAAGAAAGAAAGTAAGAAAATAATGACCTTTGAACACTTACCACATTCCAATTAATAAAGTTTCCTTTATCAGATGATGAAGGAAAAAGAGGACTTGAATGGCCAGTGAAGTTTTCCCAGCTTCCATGGAAGTCATAACTCATAATATTGATGAAATCCACATAACTAATAATGAAATGAAATAAATTTCATTATTATTGTGAAAGAGAGGCTGTGTATTGGCAGTATCGGTAGAGAGTCGAACACCATGTTTTGCAACATAGAGTTACGGCCCTTTATGATCTGAGTTCAAATCTCGCCGAGGTTAACTTAGCCTTTCATTCTTACGGGGTCGATAAAATAAAGTACCAGTAATGCACTGGGTAATTGCTGGCCTTGTGCCAAAAGTAGAAACAATTATTATCTTGAAATGGAGGTGGTGGATTAGCAGAGACATTAGGGCATCAGACAGCATGCTTTGCGGCATAGAGTTACGTCCCTTTACATTCTGAGTTCAAATTCTGTCACGGTTAGCTTTGCCTTTCACCCTTTTGGGAGGCAATAAAATAAATATCAGTAATTCACTGGGGTCGATTTAATCGATAAGAAATGTGTTAAAATTGTCATTTACCTTTTTTCCTATAATGAAGCGAGAATATATCCAAAACCCTGCTGCTGCTAATTAAACGAAGGTAGGGTATGTCCAGAATACTACTGCTGACCAGTCGAAACGAAGGTAGGGTATGTCCAGAATACTACTGCTGACCAGTCGAAACAAAGGTAGAGTATGTCCAGAATACTACTGCTGACCAGTCGAAACGAAGGTAGAGTATGTCCAGAATACTACTGCTGACCAGTCGAAACAAAGGTAGGGTATGTCCAGAATGCTACTGCTGACCAGTCGAAATTATACTGGCTTTCTGAAACTTATCAGTCATATATATATATACATATATACAGAGGCCTTGTTTGCCTTAAAAATGTGAGGGGGACAAACCAACAATTGTTGATGCTTAAAGGAGCATACATTTCTTATGGTGCCTTCTCTGGACCTTATCACATAAGTAAAATTTTACACTACTTAAATTTTATATATTCAAATGAAGTTCAGATATAAAAAAAAAATAAGCTTAAAAAGAATTTATTATATCAAATAAACAAAAAATAAAATAAAAACGTTTGTAAAAGTGTGTGTGTGTAAGGGGGAGGGGGTATTGTCCCCTAGTACCCCCCTGAAACAAGCCCTTGTATACCTCAACAACATGTATACTCGTCTCTACCACATTAATTCGGACTGCCTGAAGAGGTCACAGCCAAAGATGGCTGTCACCGAAATATATATAGCAGTAATAAACAAAGCCAAATTTTAAACATTTGACTTTTTTATTTTACATTACTCCGGAGTAACCAAACTAACCTGCGCACTTCGTCGAGTGCTCCAATCTGCATACTGAGGTGTTGGTATATAACCAACATATGCTCAAAATTTATATATATATATATATATGTGTGTGTGTAAATGAAGTAATTCCGTCGGAAAAGTCCAGGAAAAAAGAGTGCTCTATGTAGGTAACAGAGCTTAATAGTTATGTAATAAACAACATAAGGCAATTATTCCATTTACCAGTGGTTTCTTAAAAGCAAAAGATTTTGCTTTCAATCCTCAGAATGAAAAAAACTGGTCACTGAGACCAGTTTTTTTCATTCTGAGGATTGAAAGCAAAATCTTTTGCTTTTAAGAAACCACTGGTAAATGGAATAATTGCCTTATGTTGTTTATTATATAAATATATATTTCCGGGAAATGGCCATGCTCAGTGTGTAGGAAAGGCATAGGTAGAAACTCCATTTTATGTCCCAAATGCAAAGTATGGGTGCATAAAAGATGTAGTGGGATCACAGGTAAGCTAACTAAGAACATAGATTTTACATGTGGCCGGTGCTCTGGGGCAATAAGTAGCAGCAAGTGCCCACAAAATACTAGCTCTTTCAATTGCGCAGAGGGTTCTATAGAAATAGTGGACAGCTTCCGTTACCTGGGTGACAAAATCAGCAGTGGGGGAGGGTGCTCTGAAAGTACAGTAGCTAGAGTCAGAACTGGATGGAAAAAGTTCAGAGAGCTTATACCACTATTAGCCGCTAAAGGGTTCTCTCTAAAAATGAAAGGCAGGCTGTATGATGCCTGCATACGAACAGCAATGCTGCATGGCAGTGAGACCTGGGCATTGTGTGCAGAGGATATACGCAGACTAGAGAGGAACGAAGCTTGCATGCTCCGCTGGATGTGTAATACGTGAACGGCTAAGCATAAACGAACTAAGGAAAAAATTAGAAATAAGAGGGATCAGATGTTGTTTACTCGAGAGAAGGCTACATTGGTATGGTCACGTGATGCGCATGAAAGACGACAGCTGTATAACAAAGTGCAGGGCAATAAAGATAGACGGTAGCCACGGAGTAGGCAGACCCAGAAAAACCTGGGACGACATGATAAATTCCGACCTCACACGCTTACACCTCTCCAAGACAATGTCACTGGACCGAGACCTTTGGCGGTACTCAGTAATAGAGAAGACCCGCCTTACCTAAATACAAAGTAAAACCTATTACAGTCAGTAGGCATCTCTAACAAAACACACCCCCGTCCCACCACCCCCACCCCATCCACACCGCCCCTTTCAATGTAAAGTTATGTTGGTGCCACAACATCCAGGCCGAAACAAATGAGATCGTGTAGGTGTCACGACAAAAAACACACAGTCCACGCTGTAATGTGGCCGTGTAGGCAACACGGTAAAAACCTCCCAGACCCACACTGTAAATGTGGTTGGTGTTAGGAAGGGCATCCAGCTGTAGAAAACCCGCCGACAGTCCTATGCGAGCAAGACAATCACTCTTGCTTCAAGTGGGAAAACCCCCGTCCAAACCCATGCAAGCGTGGAACACGGACGTTAAACGTTGATGATGATGATGATGATGATATACAGTATAAATATATAGATAGATAGATAGATAGATAGATAGATAGATATATAGATAGATAGATAGATAGATTTCTTTATTAGCCACAAGGGCACAGAAGAAAAGGGGACAATACAAAGACATGCCGGGGATTTTACATGCAGTCGTGTAAAAAATATAAAAACAAACAATTACAACAATCGAAATCCCCAATAGGGGGCAGGCGCCACAAATGGGTTGTTTAATACCCCGTCGATAGAACAACCCTCAACTCCAGGAGTGTGTTGTGAAAGTGCTCCTTTCTTCCTTTTGCTCTCTTCCTCAACCTACAGGCTTATAAACAGAGAAGGTCCAATCACTCGGGCCATTTTCGCTTCATTCACCCACCTTTCAGTAAATTTACTGGGGTGCAGTGCCTCTCTTTCCACCCTGATTCTCCTTCTAAAGTGATACTTAAAGAAGGGAATCAATTGTTGTCCGGAGAGAAAGGCATCTGTCCTCAGTCCTCTCAACCTCGTCCAACATATAACTTCTTTCACCATAGCCACCGTACAGAGGAAAACCGCCTCTCTTTCGTTTTTTAAAGAGGCTGGCGGTTTGATCCTTACTATGGACTCGGCAGTCAACTGGATTTGTCCCATACGCGACAGCAGTTGTTCTGCATAGTTCCACATGTCGCTTACGCCCGGGCAGTGTACAATTGCGTGCAGAACTGTTTCAATGTCCTGCGCACATCTTGGACACGTCCTCTTGGAAGGATCCCTGCCGGGGCGTCCGTGCCTGTAGATCTTGTCACGAACCGGTAGAGCTCCTCGGTAGCACTGCCAGGCCAGGGACCTCTGGAAGTTGTCCATAGATCTCGGGCGGAAAGTCCTACCAAACAGACTGGTGAGCTCATCGTCTTCGACGCCCAGAGTCTCTCCGAGCACGTCGTCGCCCTTGTAACGTACAATCCCTCTATAGAATGTCGAAGTGGAGTCCCCACTGATAGCTGCGCCCGCTTGCCAGAGGACTGTGAGCGCCTGAGCGCATTCAATGTGCCAGGCGCCCATCGTTTTCGGTCTTTTCTTCACCCAAACCCTTAAACATAGATAGATAGATAGATAGATAGATAGATATGTCATAATGTCATATATATATATCAGTCATTTAAAACAGTAATTAAAGCAGTAACAACAAACCATATTTATACTTACGGAGCTATTTTCTTCACATCAAATCCAACTTCTATTTTCTCAATTGGTGCTGGCCCAGCAAAACTTAAAAGTAAAGGTGGGTTTACTTTATGGAAAGCATCATGAAGTTCCTTACAAAAAGAAAAAAGAAGATTTGTATTATACTTTATACTTTATACTTTATGTGATAGACCAATAGATATAATTATATTAGGAATGGAAACAACAAAACGATGTAATATATATATATATATATATATATATATATATATATATATATATATATATATATATATATATATATAATTATAAGGTGTTGGCTGGGATCTACAGTCGTCGTGTGTTATTGACTGCTAAATGAAGGCTTAATCTTTACTCTATATCCCACCCTGATAACTTATCAAGATTCCCTATAATACACTTAAACTTTTTCATATAAGACTCTATCTGTAAATTCATTAACTAAATCTCGCAACCCAAACCTTAAATTTTTTTTAATTTTTTAATTTAAAAATTTTTTTTTAATTTATTTTTTTTTTTTTTTGTAATTTTTAATTTTTAATTTCTTCCTATAACTCTAAACATAAGTTTACGTTCCAAATTTCTGTTCACACATTATACCATACAGACGCCCACTATATATGCCTCTGTTAAGATATAGGTTCTTTGGAAAAACATTTTTCGCGGCAATTTTTCGCGGCAATTTCTAGCCTGACTCTAGTGTGACCCTAACGCTGACTTTTCTTCTTTCTTTCTTTCTTCTTTTTTTCTCTTTGACGGAGAGGTACATTATAAGCCTTCGCCCCCTCATCAGATGGTCATTAGTAGACCGAGTAGCCAACACTTGAGGGCAACTGACTGAGGTGAAAGCAGTTAGTTGGTCAATCGTCCTCTTGTCTTTGATTTTCAGCCCCATGGATTTTATCTGTTATGCTCCTTTGTTATATTTCGAATACCTGATGACATCACCGGATTCATACGGAACCCGGTCATTGAAATGATCATAGTATAATAAACCTTTCAAGGATTTACACCATTCCAGCCTCCTGTTATTTTATAATCGCACCACCAACTACACAAATGAAGACGGGTGAACTGCATTACGTTGAGTACTCTCCATAATATTACATCGAGATTGACCATACGGAATGACCAATTCTATCCAGTGGTGAACCAACAAACCTAAAGATATATATATATATATATATATATATATATACGTTATTCCGGGTTGAATCGGAGGTAACCACAGTAAGTAAGGTACTCAATACATAGCAGAGTATAAAAGTTTTAATATAGATGAGATTCTACAGGACTAGAACTGTTTCATTCATTATGATTTCTAATGAATGAAACAGTTCTAGTCCTGTAGAATCTCATCTATATTAAAACTATATATATATATATATAGATATAGATATATAGTTAACACAGAAAACAAAAACAATAACGAAGAGTGCAGTACAAAGTGTTAGTAGTGTTAGGTTCACGCTTGAGAATGATATATATATATATATGTTTGTGTGTGTAAAAGGTAAACAGAAATAACGACACAATCAGTACAGTATATGGAATAAATATATTAAGTTAACGCTTGTAATAGCAGTGTATAAAGTAGTGTGTTATTTGAAGGCTATGTCAATGCAAAATGGACAGTAGATTTCAGAATAAATTAATGGCAAAAAGATGGTGGTGCATCACCTGTTATTTTATTTACCCGTCCAATATTTCGGGTTTAAAAACCCTTCATCAGAAGACTATGATAAGAAACTAGGTCAAAGTTTGTGCTATTGTTGTCGATACCGGTTCACCATTTTTCCTCCTTTGTTTGAAAGTGGTGGCCTATTTATAGCTGCCAGAAGTGACGTCGTCTGTGACTGACATGTTTGATGGTGTGAGAGCATGTTCCTGTCAAATGTTGTGAGCTGTTCTTTATATTTTTATGTCCAAATTTTTTCAAAGCAAATGCTGTGTCAAGTTGCAATAGATTAGACAGTTTAGCTATTGTGGATTGAGTTATGTTTATACTAGTTTATGTTGAATGTTGTGTGTCTAGTTGTAATTGTTTGTTAGAGTTGGCTATTATTCATGTGTACGTTATTATGTCAGAAGTTATGTGCATGCGCTTTTATGTTAAGTATTGTGTGCTGAGTTATAATCTGTTGTTGATTTGTGGGTTTAGCCTAGCTATTAGTATTCTTTCTTTGATTCTAAGGTTGCCTAAGTTCCCCTCCCTGGCTTCAATAGTAATGCAAATCTACCCCTCCCCAAACAGTTATAAAAGAAGGTACATCAAAAATGAAATTGCATGTATACAAAACAGATCAGTGACACCTCAAGTAGAGCCACCCACACCAGAGAGTTTCGCAGGGTATTAGAAACTAACAGCTACCCAACCTCTTTCTTCACCCCAGGACGGAACCCCAAAACTGAAGATGAATCATCTCAGCTAACAGTCGCTTCTTCAGGATCTCACAACTCAGAGAGAAAACAACCAGCGCCATACGCAGGGCTATTTGGAGGGAAACCTTGACATCTGACTGGCCCACTCAGGACCTTCCCTACAGAGATACCTATCCAAAAAAACAACCCATGAACGAGGAAAACACGTGCACTGTAAGCAATTGCCCCATAAACAGCACTAACTTTCGTGGTGTACAAATTAGTATGTAACAAGTGCAGTCAATTCTAAATCAGCACACTATTCGACCCCTGAGCCTCAGAATAAAAGAGCACATCACCACAAACTCTCCTCGTCGTTCAACAAATATATCCTCAAATGCAATAACAAGGATAAGAAAATAACTACCCCCATCTTGGCTACTGAACGAAGAATAGGCCTCCTGAGAATCAAAGAAGCCCTTCTGATTAGGCGACTAGAGCTTCCCATTAATAGCAGAATAGTACCCATCAAAAATGACAAGGATTATAGCAATTTTCACCCTTCCATTCAGTAGATGATTAGAACAGATTTTTATATTCATGGCATTAGAATATACAAAACAAAATAACATGCTTAGCTCTATTAGTACATCAAATTAACAGTAAAGAGTACTGCAAACATTTTTTCACACTCAGAGTTGCTGAAGCATGGAACGAACTCCCTGAATTAGTTGTTAGTTATCGAGACACTGCATCCTTCAAAACTTCCATGCTTCCTGTAATTCGCCAACACGACACCTGATATTCCCCCTCCATACACATGCATGCATGTGTGTGTGTGTCTGTGTGTCTGTCTATATCATGACTCATACACTGTTCACTTTCCTGACATTTTTAAATTGTTCTATGTACTATACATGAAGCTTTGATGAGTTGTAGTGCACCTGAGCACTGTACACAATAATTTTCATTTTTAGAGCGTTGGATTGGCAGTATCGGTAGAGCGCCGGATACCCTGCTTTGCAGCATAGAGTTACGGACCTTTACGTTACGAGCTCAAATCACGATATAAAATCACGGGGTCGATATAAAAAAGCACCAGTAATGCACTGGGGTCAATTTAATCGACTTCCCCTCCCCCTTCAAATTGCTGGCCTTGTGCCTAAAGTAGAAACAATTATTATCATTATCAAACATAGTTTCATCTTTTGGGGGTCGATAAAATAAGCACCAGTAATGCACTGGGGTAAAAGTAGAAACATTATTAAACATAGTTAAAATGGTGTTTATAGCTTACTTTTACCAAACTAGTATAATATCCTTTATCTTCTGGCACACCATTTCTTAAAGCAGGATATTCCCAGTCAAGATCTAAGCCATCAAAGCCCCATTTGATTAAGAAATCAATTACAGATGTGACGAAAGTGTTTCTATTCTTATGGAGTTTTGACATATCACTGAATGGTACTGAGCCAAAATTCCATCCACCCACAGATAAAAATGTCTTTAAATGACGTTGTGATTTTTTCATATTGTTGAAATACCAATACCTGAAAGAAAACATAGATAGATACATGAATGCGCATACACATTTATATAAATAAGGATTTCTTCTATAGGCACAAGGCCAGCAATTTGGAGGAAGGTGAAAGTCGATTAAATCGACCCCAGTGAAACTCAGTTTCAGAATATCCCGTTAAGGGTGAAAGCAGCGATTCTTTGCTTAAACTTTAATCTGAAATTATATATATATATATATAATATATATATATATATATATATATATACATATACAGAGAGAGAGAGAGAGAGAGAGAGAGAGAAGAGAGAGAGAGAGAGAGAGAGAGAGAGAGAGAGAGAGAGAGGGAGTGAGAGAGAGAGAGAGAGAGAGAGAGAGTGAGAGAGAGAGAGAGAGAGAGAGAGAGAGTGAGAGAGAGTGAGAGAGAGAGAAAGAGAGAGAGAGAGAGAAGGAAGTGTCATAGAAGTTAACCTTAACTTACATCCCTTTCTGCCAGGTTGAATTAATATCATTATGTTCGTAATGTATTATTTTGTTATCTTTTAAGACCGCAAAGGCAAACGCCGCATGTGTGCACAAAGATGGATCCATATCCTTAACCGTATAACGCATTTTACCCGGTCGATATTGAGCCCAATTGGAGTAGTAACAAAATACACGAGCATCAGATGGAATATCTGTAAAGACAAAATGTCAACAACTTTGGTGTGCGTTCGCGAATTGATGTGTGTGTTTGCATATAGAATCTTGTATTTGTATGTGTATGTGCGTGTCTGTTTCATTATAGGTTTGTGTCTTTGTATATGTGCATGTTTAATTCCTATGGTCTCTTCTATTCATGACTGTAACTTACTTTTCTTTATTGATTTATATAATTATAATTGACAAACAGAGAGAACCCCGTGAGTGGCAGCGGTATAACAGTGCGGCAAAATGTACAGTTTCTCATACAAATGTTAGTTGTGTGTTCTGGGTGAGTAAAGAGAAGCCTTATCGAGAATGATTCAGGTTATACTGCCTAGATCATCTCCTTGATTCCGAAGCATCAGATTAAACACGACGGAGGGTAAGATTTTTTTCTCCTGATCCTGTGATTCAAGGTGTGTATGACTAAGTGAACCTAGTATTAATGTTATTGGCTATGAGCACCGTGCAGGACTAACTATAACTCGTACTCCATCGGCTACGACGATGAGTGTTCCAGTTGATACAATCAACGGAACAACCTGGTCGTGAAATTAACGTGCAAATGGCTGAGAATGCCACAGGCACGTGTACTCTTAATGTAGTTCTCAAGGAGATTCAGCGTGATACAGAACGTGACAAGGCTGATCCTTCGCTTTACTTGTACAACTTATTTTTGCCAGCTGAATGGACTGGAACAACATGAAATAAAGTGTCTTGCTCAAGGACACAGCACGCCGCTGGGAATTGAACTCACAACCCTACGATCGCGAGCTAACTACCCTAACCACTATGTACTTCCTTGCAATACCATCAGATGGCGTTAGAGTCTTTGGAAAATTAGAATATCCTCTGTCTCGATGGACTGATTTCGGCAGTTGCAGATAGGCGTCTGGGATAAAGCCTGCAATGTTGTATACTTATTTCTGTTGTAACATATGCTATTAGAAGTGATGTAATTAACCACAAAATTATTTAGGAGCTTGGGCTGTGTTGCCTAATTTCGGCTTTCTGCCTAAAATATTTAAATATTATATTCCACAAGGTCGATATTTTAATTGACAAATAAGGTAACGAATGCAAAGATTACTTACCGGTGGCTTGTATTGCCAGTACCGCAGACAGACCGACAAATAAAGATAGAAGCATCTGGAAACAAGACAAGGTTAGAATGTTAGAATTTAATATATAATTGTTTCTAAAGTAGACACAAGACAAAACATTCGGAGGAGGGGGGGGGGGGGTCGATTAAATCGACACAACACTTGATTGGAATTTTATTTTGTTGACCCTGGAAGGATGAAAGGGGAAGTTAACGCCGGCAGGATTTGAACTCAGAACATAAGAGCCGTAACGGTTACGCCAATCCATCTCCTTTTATTTTACAACTGTATCAGTATTTTGCAATATTTTTAGATATCTTAAAATTCGAATACTCCTATTCTGTTGTCAATACAATAGTTTTGCAACATTCCTTGACGATGTTGATGGGCTTTCAATGTACCATGACATCCGAATTATAAAACATCACACTAGATGTTTCAAATCAAAGAGTGCTGTACAGATAAGTGATTCTATTAGTTTCCTATTTATATTTACATTATCTTTTTTAGAAAAATGCCGCCATGAATATCTATAAACCTTCAGGTAGTGTGTGTGTGTGTGTGTGTGTGTGTGTGTGTGTGTGTGTGTGTGTGTGTGTGTGTGTGTGTGTGTGTGTGTGTGTGTGTGTGTGTGTGTGTGTGTGTGTGTGTGTGTGTGCGCGCGCAAATTCAATCTGATTAAATAAATATTTAGCCTTGATTTTTTAAAAATAATATAAAAGCTAATGAAAACCTTGTCTAACATTTCGATTTAACATCTTTGTTTTGGTTTTCATTATTCTATAAGTTAATTAAAAATATATCACATTTAATTAGGAATAATTTATTTATTTATCTATTTAACCAATTTAAACGTCCGTATAGAGCTAGTAAGCCATCATAGACTAGAGGTAGTATCTAATACTTCTTAGTTGAGAAACAAACAAAGGCAAGGTAGAT
Organism: Eledone cirrhosa; assembly: GCA_964016885.1. NCBI lineage: Eukaryota > Metazoa > Mollusca > Cephalopoda > Octopoda > Eledonidae > Eledone > Eledone cirrhosa. The sequence continues at coordinate 14,613,005 of OZ024750.1, read as the reverse complement.
AGAAATATGTGAATATAAAAATAAAAATAAAATTGAAACTAAAATGTCTTTAAATAAAAATAAAAAATAAAGAATTTAAATAGGGAAAGCCAACTGGAGGCAAAATGGGCATAAAAAAAAGATAAAGAAAAAACGGGAAGCAATGGAAGTTATGAAGAAGCTAGGAGGTTCTGTTGTCAGGGTGGGATTTAGACCCGGAGGGAGGGGCTGAGTGACTTCAGGTTTGGGGGCCCTTCATGCACAAAAAAAATTAGAATACACAGCACCCCCAATTCTGCATATCAGAGTTAGCTTGGCACAAGTAATTGGAATTGAAAAGTTATACATACAGATATTAAGTTCAAAAATTCTAACCAGCCTCAAACTAATAAGCCCAGCTACCCTGGGTGAAGTCTCGAATACCATTTCATTTGGGGGGTTGAAGTTTCCTATATTCTGCCAGAGAAAATCATTTCAAAAACCTTTCTGATTTAGCATTAAAACTATTTATTTTGCCATATTCAAATACTGACATTTTATCATCAATATTGTTGATTTAAAATTGCACAATCGTATGAGCTTAAATACTTTGCTAAACATCTTATCCATAAAATATGGTTTAAAAGGTAATAATTGTTTCTACTTTTGGCACAAGGCCAGCAATTACCCAGTGTATTACTGGTACTTTATTTTATCGACCTCGTAAGGATGAAAGGCAAAGTTAACCTCGGCGGGTTTTGAACTCAGAATGGCAAGGGCCGTAACTCTTTGCTGCAAAGCATGGCGTCCGACCCTCTACCGATACTGCCAATCCACCGCCTTAAAAGGTAATAATTGTTTCTACTTTTGGCACAAGGCCAGTTAAAAGGTAATAATAAATGCTGTTTCAGTTACAAATTACCGAAGGATATCTTGCAGAATATAGGAAGTATATGCGCCTATATTCTGCTGACTCCTGAAGAAAAGGTTGACAACGGGTTCCATGTTTTTGGAAGAGAGCTTCGTTTTTTAATAAATAAAAGATACGCCAAATGTTTGTTAAAACCTATTTTAAATGTTTTAAAATCTATTTTAAATGTATTAAAATCTATTTTAAATGTTTTAGCAGCAATGTTTGTCCCCTAACCAATGTTCACACAATAATTTTGTTATCTCAACTTGATTTTTTTTTTTTTTCGCCTTTAAACAAAATATTGGCGCTTCTATGTTGATCCTAATTTATTGAATTTACCATTGAAAATAATTTGCTATACCCAGAATTTGTGCCTGGGAAGTTAGCAGTAAAGCAAATGTGTGTCCTGATTTGAATTCCTTGTCAAAACGATTTCAAGATAAGCTCTCGAAGAAACAAATATAGTTAGTTTTGATTCATCATACCAGCAGGTTCTATGCTAAATACGGCCATAAATTTGAAGTGGAAATATATAGTTGATTGAATCATTACTTTAATATGGCTGGTACTTATTTTATTGATTTCAGAAAGATAGTAAAAAAAAACCTAAATACGGGAACAGGGTGTAGAACGAAAGAGAACTAAATACTGCGAGATATTAATTAAGTTGAGATTACTCTCTCCCTCTCTCTTTCTCTCCCCCCTCTCTCTCTCTCACCCTCTTCCTATATATATATATATATATATATATATATATATATATATATATATATATATATATATATATATATATATATATATATATATATGAAAGACGTAAAATAAGAAAATTATAAAAATTAACTTACTTACTAAAATGAAAGGGAATAAACATGGTTTCCAAATGAAAAGCATGGAGAAACCTTTCGTCATCAGGAAGTTTGTTCTCAGCTAAGTTACCAGGCGATGCGTGGACACAGGGAACTTATACAAAAATAATTCAGTGGATGGAAAAAAGCAAGCGTGGACTAAATTCCAAGACATTGAAAAAATCACTGCCTACTTGGTCGGTGGCAAATTCAAAAGAATCAATCACGTGACATCGAGGTTAATCAGTGAGGAGTGGGGTGTTAAAAAGACGGTAGCCGAGCCATTACTATGAACTATAGTAGTAGTTTTGGCAAATTTTTGCTCAACAAAATAATTTGGAGGTAATTATAAAGAATTAGTATATCTACCAACATATATATACATATACATATACATATATATATGCATGGTGTCCAAAAAATGTATACACATTTTGATTAGAATGCTGTTGAAGTGAGAATACATTTTTGGGGGACACCGTGAATGCACATATATATATATATGTATATTTATAATAAGAGGTGTGGTAAGATACCAGGTGGACCATAACGCACAAAAGTACTCAATACTTAGACTAGTAGAGTGGGTAATAGGAAAAGAGTCAGGGCCCCGACGGCTGAGCTCTGGCCGTTTCGACAGCTAGATCCGAAACGGTTGAGCTCAGCTGTCGGGGAGTCCTGACTATTTTCATATATATATATATATATATATATATATATATATATTTTCCCCCACCCCGGAAAAAAACTCCAGTTGATGGATGTGAATCCGAAATATATAGGGACTATTAAATCTCTCCCAAGGTAACTCTCTCTTGTGTTGTTATTTTATTCTATCCTTTATACTCTTCCCTTCATTCTACACATCTCACACATCTTATACACACCACGCATCTCAACGTACACCCACTTACATCTCTCTCTCCACCACCGGACCTTGTTACCCGGAGATTTACCCATTTGCATTGTCGAGGCTTCCAAACGACTTAAAGATATTTACTTATTGTTCCACAATGCTTCAAGCAAACTTCAATACTCTCTTATATATATATATATATATATATATATATATATATATATATATATATATATATATATATATATATATATATATATATGTATGTATATATATATGTATGTATGTATATGTATGTATGTATATATATGTATGTATATATATAAACGAAAAAATGAAACGAAATTTCATTTCCCACTCTTAGTACGGCTGTTATACATACTTATATATATATATATACATACTTATATATATATATATATATATATATATATATATATATATATATATATATATATATATATATATATATATATGTTATATATATATATATATGTATATATATATGTTATAGATATATATATACATGTATATATATATATATGTATATATATGTATATATATATATATATATATGTGTATATATATATATACATGTATATATATATATATATGTGTGTGTGTGTGTGTGTGTGTGTGTGTGTGTGTGTGTCTTATGGTTGCTAGGATGCGTGCATAGGCGGTATGCCAGTTGAACACTCTATGCTCCTACGCAGCAGAGTATGATAAAATGGAAAACGAAGAATCAGTGATGCCTCGGAACTTAATTTATTACGTATTACAATCGATTCTCCGGCGAACAAATCGAGGTGCAATCTATTCGTGGATCGAACCTGACTCTGGGTTCGCTAGTTCCTCGGATACGTCTATTTCAACAGAATTTGCTTAGAAACCAACAGACGTATCCTAGGAACTTGCGAATCCAGAGTCAGGTTCGATCCACGAATAGATTGCACCTCGAGTTGTTCGCCTGAGAAACAATTGTAATACGTAATAAATTGAGTTCCGATGCATCACTGATTCTTCGTTTTCCATTTTATATATATATATATATATTTATATATATATATATATATATATATTTATATATATATATATATATATATATTTATATATATAATATATATATATATATATATATATATATATATATATATATATATATATATATATATATATATATATATATATATATATATATATATATATTTATGTGTGTACGTATGTATGTATATGTTCTTTGCCTCCCTGTATGTGTTTGCGTGTGTGTGTTGTAAATATTCAACAAAACACGCTATATAAAATGTTCTTACCTTGAAGTAATTTCCTCAATCGTATGATGTAACAATTTATAAAACTCTAAAACCTATGTAAAATAGAAATATGTGCAGTATATTTATATCACCATGGTTTTATCAACACAGGTGTTAGTTCTCAGGTGAGAGATATGGACTTCAGACTGAGAGATAACGATGTTGGTGGAAACACTCGAAGATAAAATTACATTTAGGAAGGGTTCTATAAATGACCAGAAAGACGAAATAAATAAATAAATATATATATATATATATATATATATATATATATATATATATATATATATATTAGAACGTGAGGGGTTTTTTACAAAATGAAAAATAACCGATTTATATATATATATATAAATCGAGTGAAAGTATAAAGAAAAAAAGATGAAATCGAAAATGCAACTGGAGTCTTATTTTAAAAAAAATATATATATTTATTTGGTTCCTTTACCGGTTTCGCAGTTCTTCTGCTTTTCAAAAGTAGAGTTGAGATGGATGGTCTGTGGTTTTTCTCACAGATGTGAGAAAAACCAGAGACCCTCCATCTCTTTGTTCTGTCCTACGCCATCTTTACACACAAAAACAAGATGGCGTAGGACAGAACAAAGGAGAGGCACAAAAACAAAGAAAAGAATCCCCAGTCACTGAAGAGATCACAGAATGTGTGACGAAAGAACTTTGACAATATATGAATAATCGTCTGGTTGTGGAACCAACCAACCAACCGGAAATTTATAAATTTCTAAATTTCTAAATTTAATTTATAATAAATTAAAGTGAAAGTAACTGGTGCGTCTGTTTCTTATTGGCAACATGACCCTCCCAAAGCATAACAATATCGGTTTCAACACACGTTTTCAGATAAAGATCTTGCTAAACAAATTCAGAAACGAAAAATGTATATATATATATATATACATATATGTATATATATATATGTGTGTGTGTGTATGTGTATTTAAGTTGAGTTGAGAGATCAACTTAGTTGAGATTTAACAAGAAGAATTAAAGCTTGATGTGTTTGTGTTTGTATGATCCACACACACACACACACACACACACACACACACACACACACACACACACACACACGCGCGCGCGCGCGCGCGCGCGCAAGCAAAAACCTAAAGACGAGTGAGAAAATTTGAAAGAGATAGGGAGAGAAAGTAAAGTTGAAGACAGAGAGAGAAAGATTAAACAGAGACTTAAAGAGAAAATCGACGACAATACTCTTTTATAGAACACATGACCATATTGTATTTTGTCTTTCTATAAAATTATAATGTCCTATTTTGGATTATTTCACCGCCAACAGCTCCATTCCCATTCCATTAGAATCGTCAGCTTTTCTGCATCGCTTTTCTAAATTCTTCCCTGAATCAAAGTCTTTGCCAAATTTTGTGAAGATTTATGGAGACATTGTTTCAGAACAAACAGACAAATTTCTGTACATATTATATAGATCAATATTATAACATTTGATCTTTTCTAACAAATTCAACAAATTCAACAAATTCAACGTTTTGTTCTCAGACGACTCAGACCAAACTTAAAAAAAAAAAGAAGGAAAAACGCCATTTTCTAGCTTGGCAGTGGAGACTTCTGGTGTCCTTGACCCTAGGGCTACCCCCTATTCACCACCATAGACACTGAGCTGGCCAGTCGCAGGTGTGAGCCTTGCGAGTTGGAATGGCTCTTCCAGCACATCTCCCTTACCATCCTCCGGGGAAACGCCTTCTTCATTCTGTCCACCGGTGTTGTGGGGAGGCCAGCACGTGGGACCCCATTTGTTCACCATCCGGTTTAAGACATATAACCTCTCTTTTTCTTTTATTTACTCTTTTACTGAATATATATAAATTGTATTTCACCGTAATAAATTCTAAATATCTGTAGATATATATTTAAAAAAAAAAAAATTAAATTCAGTATCAATGGCCTCCATGTGATAAAATAGCTAGACACATACGTGGTAAATTTTAAAACGTTGTTGTTTAGTCCCAGATCAGCCCTGCTTGAACATACCTACAGTGCCGGATTTAAGACAAATGGGGCCCTGTGCTAGATAAGTTACTTGGGCCCTGAAGGAGGTAAAAAGTTTTTTGGGGCAGGAAGATGGAAGCCCCCACTTCTGGCCAACGGAGCCCTGCGCTTATGCACACCTATGCATAATGGTAAACCTGGCACTGCATACCTATGAGGATCAAAGTGCAGGCATTACTGTATGGTTAAGAATTTCACTTTGCAACCACAAGTCTGATCTCACTGTGTGACACCTTAGGTAATAACTGTTTCTACTTTAGGCACAAGGCCAGCAATCACCCAGTTGCATTACTGGTACTTTATTTTATCAACCCCCGTAAGGATGAAAGGCAAAGTCAACCTCGGCGGGATTTGAACTCAGATCATAAAGGGACGTAACTATGCTGGAAAGCATGGCGTCCGACCCTCTACCTATACTCCCAATCCACCTTAGGTAATAACGTTTTACTATAGCTCGCGTTGACTAGTAGTTGCCATGATCACCCCATCTTTACAAATACAGTTCTTCCAGACATCAAAAGACGTTAGATAAGATGGTTGGATTGGTAAAAATGGTAAATTCCTGAATTAGATACTTTAAATCCAAATCTTACTATGTTCACTTTACATTTTTCCTGAAATAAATACCCATAACCTACTGGATGTGTTGAGTGTGGTAGAGTGACAGATATGCTTCTGGTGACCCGTGATCCCAAATTCACTTCAATTATGTCAGTAATACTCTTTTGAAAAGCATAAACATTTAAATATATATATTTTGCCCTAAAATATAAAGCTATTTTGCCTTTCATCCTTTGGAGGTCGATAAAATAAACTACCAGACTAGTACTGGGTCGATTCTTCCTCTATACCTCTTTCTCATTTCCTCTCTCTCACTCTCTATCTTTCTCTGGAAGAAATCTGTTGTACTCAGGCCTGGAGAGGGATGGGCTCCGCCAGGCTTAAAATACCCAAGAAACGCCGTATATCAATACGGCGCCCCTACGACTGTATCATGAGTTACGGGATCGTACATACATAAAGCAATTTTAAAAAAGCACTCCAGCATGGCCTCAGCCAGTCGGCTGGAACAGGTAAGAGTAAAAATGCAAAAGTATATACTAAAGTTGATTCAATCGCCTATACTGTTCTTTGTCAATATCTCGGCCTTTACCTAGTCTAATGAAAATAGAGTTATAGACATAATCATAAATGTGAGACATAATAGAAGAAATAACAAACATTAGAGATTCAATGACATCAAATATACAGACAAAAAAAAACATAACGTCTAAACTGAAAAATTCACTTTGGCTCACACGTTACAGTTTTCTTGGTGCATTCCTTTCAATTTTGAATGGTGCCAGCCAAATTTTGAATGCCATATGTTGTCCATAATATATTTGGATGTCTGTCGATTATGAATAACAAAGCAAATATAGTAACTAAACATTAGCTTTTCTGACATGTACTAACCAATGTTGGGGTATTCAATGCTTTAAATGAATTAGTGTTTCTTTTTTATTCTAGGTTATACGTGGGCGAGTTTGCTTCTCTCTGTAGAAATGTGTATGTGAATACAAACACACACACACACAAACACACATATGTATATATATATATATATATATATATATATATATATATATATATATATATATATATATATATAATAAAACAAGAGCGATGGTTACTCCTTCATTACGTGTATTGATTGGTGACGCGCGTTTCGTTATTGATCAGCTCAAGGTTCGATCTATAAGGATCTAGTCCCACTCTGTAATCAATGGTTCGTCGTACCTCTTTTGATTACAGAGTCGGGTTAGATCGTTACAAATCGAACCTTGAGCTGATCAATAGCGAAACGCGCGTCACCGACCAATAAACGTAATGAAGGAGTAACCGTTTGTCCTTGTTTTATTTTATTATACTACACTCTGTCTAACTCTACTTAAAGGAAATGACACGTGAACTATAGATTATATATCTATGTTTCTAGTGGAGATGTGTATATAGATTATACATACTTACAACGCCTTTGAAGTAGAATCTATCGTGACTTCTTTTGCCATAGCTACCAGGCAGAAGACATGTTCATGGCACCATTCTAAATGAAGGTGCTGGTCCAATCCTCACTATAGACACGGTCGATAGGTAGACCTGTCCTAAACGCGATACCAGTTGTTCGCCATTCCAGTTGAACGCGATACCAGTTGTCTGCAATATCGACAGTCGATCGACACAATCCCAGACCTCATTCGCTTAACAAATGAGGTGGAACTCGTCCAATCGGACCGAGGAAACGGTGTTTCCATTGGTCTTTCTAATTGCTAATACTATCTGTTGGTCGCAACTCCAGGCAGAAGGAGCAACATGAAATAAAGTGTCTTTCTCAAGGACATAACGTATCGCCCGTCTGCAATGTGCGGACATAATATAATAGTAATATATGAATACTAAACACAAACCACATGAAGTAGAGCAGTATATTTAAACTCCACTGGACACTGTTTGGCTTCTGTCAGACGTTGTGACCCCGTTGGTAGGAATCGAAACTGCCAAAGTCCACCTCAACGGCCGATGACCCTGGAGTTCTTTGTTCTTTGCTTGTATTTTTATTTTTTTAAAATAATCTTTTAAGGTTTACTTCAGAATATTCTGGGAGGCCACTCTTTCGCAAGGAACGTATTTCGGCGCATTATAAACTATACATCTATCCGTAGCGCGACCATAGCCTTTTATCTATCAAAAGGCCATGAGGGAGAGAAAGAAAAGAAGAGAGAAGAAAAAAAAGGAAGAAAAAAGGAAAAAAGGGGAAAAAAAGGAAACGGGATCTTCTGATTTTTTTAGTTTCAGAAGATCCCGTTAAGGGTGAAAGCAGCGATTCTTTGCTTAAACTTTAATCTGTTATTTTAATAAATGTTTCCTCTATGGTTCTTATATATTTGATATATATTTATCCTTATCAAGCCCTCTTTGGATTTCAGTCTTTACATTTATTATTATTACTATATATATTATATATAATATTGTTTCTACTTTTGGCACAAGGCCAGCAATTATCCAGTACATTACTGGTACTTTATTTTACCGACCCCATAAAGATGAAAGGCAAAGTTAACCTCGTACTATGACTTTTTGTTTCCAAAACTGTTTTTCTTTAAAATAAGGGTGAGTCTTTATATCCCACTAAATAATATATATTGTTGTGTGTGTGACTGTGTGTGTCTGTGCGTGCGACTCTTTGTGTTTGTGTGTGTGTGTGTGTGTGTTTCAGCTTTTGAATTCCCGATGTTTATCTACCTGTAGCTTATTGACAGGCTTCACGTAAGTACATAGTTCTAGTTGTCAGCATGACAAGACTTTGCAACTCAGCAAGTATTGTGAATATTATGTAATACATATTCAGAACACCTTTATCGTCAGCGAATAATATGTTGTAACAGTGAGGTGTGAAAATAAGATAAAGTAATGAATTCAAACATCTATTATGAAAACAGAAAGTCAGTGCTTGTAGGAAAGGGAGAGGGGGCGAGTAAGAAGCAAAGACGAGACAAGAAAGGGAACATTTAAACATTTACATCTATTTATAATGTTATAAAGTTAATAGACAACGATGGTACATTTCTATGGATGTATGTATGTATGCACCTTGGTGGCGTGTCATCCCTATTGAAACAAGTTGTTCTGAACTTTCAAGAATAATTTGTCTACCTGCCGGCTTACCTACTAACCAAAATACGTGCTCTGGGAAACGAGGGCGCCAAAGCTGTTAGCTGGGCCCGAGTGACGGAGGCGAAAAGTGGCAGCAAGTCCACGATTCGGTCTTTGAAGGACCAAGACGGACGCGTGATACGCGAGCCGAAGCAGATGTGCGTGGCCTTTCAGCGGCACTTTGCTCAACTGTTCGGGCAGGGCGGCGCGCCGAGAGGGGCTATGGATTTCGGTCCATACCTCGACGGCCTACCGCGACTCTTGGACATCGAGGCGAACTTCTGCGAAAGGCCGATTTCCGCCGCTGAGATAGGGGACGCGCTGAGCCAATGCGGCAAACGCAAATCTCCAGGTCTCGACGGTCTACCCTACGAATTTTACGTAGCAATGCCGGACTTGTTCTCCGGTCTCCTGGAAGCGGTCTACTGCAACTGGCAGTAGAACGGGAGAGTTCCCAGTTCTGTGACCAAGGGCGTAGTCACGTTAGTCAGGAAGGACGAGAATAAGGGGATGACATAGGCAACTTCCGGCCCATAACCCTGCTAAACACAGAGTTACAGATTTTGGCCAAGGTGTTGGCAAAGAGGCTGGCGCTTGTCGTCGAAAACCTGGTGGGAGAAGCGCAGACATGCGCAATCCCGACCAGGTCCATACACGACAACCTCCACCTCATGCGATACATCATAGAGAGGGTAGGGTGTAAACCCGGCTTCAGTGGGACCCTGATCAACTTGGATCAGTCTAAGGCTTTCGATAGAGTTGACCATCGTTTGTCTGTCTATCTATCTGTCTATCTGTCTATATATCTATTTGTCTGTCTATCTATCTGTCTATATATCTATTTATCTGTCTGTCTATCTATCTATCTATCTGTCTATATATCTGTCTACCTATCTATTTATCTATTTATCTATCTATTGATACAATAGAAAATAGGTGTACACATGTTAGACGATCGCACCTCTAAAAAGTGACAAAAAACAAAGTCGTAATGAAACAGACGAAGAAGAGAAAGGAAGATTAATATGTGTATGTAATATAAATACAGTTAAACTGTATTATTGGGTCGTCAAGTATGAAATTTGTAGAATTTTTTTTTTTTTTTTTTGCTAGAAATTTCTACAAATTTCATACTTGACGATATTAATAATTGTTTCTACTATTGACACAAGGCCAGCAATTATCTCAGTACATTACTGGTACTTTATTTCATCGACCCCGTGAGGATGAAAGGCAAAGTTAACCTCGGCGGGATTTGAACTCAGATCATAAAGAGCCGTAACTCTTTGCATGGCGTCCGACCCTCGACCGATACTGCCAATCCACCCCCATTAATAATATTATAAACGGTAGGAAAGAAAGATTTATGTGACAACCTGGAATAGATAAACGTGCTCACTGGAAATTGTATTTCTTGCTAATTGTATTATTACATCTCAATTGTAATTTAGGGGAAGGGGAAGGTTGATTATATCCAGTGCTGGATTTAGGACAAATGAGGCCCTGTGCTAGTTAAGTTATGAGGCCCCAAACATTTGAAAAATTAATCGTAAAAATTGGGGGGAGGGGTAGGAAGATGGGCCCTTCCCCCTGGCCAACGGGACCCTGTTCTTGCTTAAGCACACCTCAGCACAATGGTAAATCCGGCACTGATTATATCGACCTCAGTATTTAACTGGTACTTTATTTAGATAACGTTTATCTCAGCTAAATTTTAGCGAGGTTCATAAAGAAATATAACTAAGGCTCATCAGACCAGTACTTATCCCTGTTTCTGTGGCGTGAAGAGACTGAGAGTACAAGACTCTCGCCTAGACAGGACGCCAGTCCATCGCAGGGTTAAACACCCAGCTATTGTTGGTACTCCTTTTCAGTTGCGTATACTGGAGCTGAGTATACTGGAGCTGAGTTTACTGGAGCTGAGTATACTGGAGCTGAGTATACTGGAGCTGAGTATACTGGAGCTGAGTATACTGGAGCTGAGTATACTGGAGCTGAGTATACTGGAGCTGAGTATACTGGAGCTGAGTATACTGGAGCTGAGTTTACTGGAGCTGAGTATACTGGAGCTGAGTATACTGGAGCTGAGTATACTGGAGCTGAGTATACTGGAGCTGAGTATACTGGAGCTGAGTATACTGGAGCTGAGTATACTGGAGCTGAGTATACTGGAGCTGAGTATACTGGAGCAGTATAGTAGAGCTGAGTATACTGGAGCAGTATAGTAGAGCTGAGTATACTGGAGCTGAGTATACTGGAGCAGTATAGTAGAGCTGAGTATACTGGAGCAGTATAGTAGAGCTGAGTATACTGGAGCTGAGTATACTGGAGCTGAGTATACTGGAGCTGAGTATACTGGAGCTGAGTATACTGGAGCAGTATAGTAGAGCTGAGTATACTGGAGCAGTATAGTAGAGCTGAGTATACTGGAGCAGTATAGTAGAGCTGAGTATACTGGAGCTGAGTATACTGGAGCAGTATAGTAGAGCTGAGTATACTGGAGCAGTATAGTAGAGCTGAGTATACTGGAGCTGAGTATACTGGAGCAGTATAGTAGAGCTGAGTATACTGGAGCAGTATAGTAGAGCTGAGTATACTGGAGCAGTATAGTAGAGCTGAGTATACTGGAGCAGTATAGTAGAGCTGAGTATACTGGAGCTGAGTATACTGGAGCAGTATAGTAGAGCTGAGTATACTGGAGCAGTATAGTAGAGCTGAGTATACTGGAGCAGTATAGTAGAGCTGAGTATACTGGAGCTGAGTATACTGGAGCAGTATAGTAGAGCTGAGTATACTGGAGCATCACACAACCCAGTACAGTAATCGAACCCACGACATTATGATTGTAAGTCCAGCATCCTTACTATTAAGCCACGTGCTTTCACACAGTTAAATAACTGTTTCTACTTTTGGCACAAGGCCAGCAATTCACCAGTGCATTACTGGTACTTTATTTTATCGACTCCCGTAAAGCAAAGTTAACCGCGGCGCGATTTGAACTCCATGCGTCAAAGCATGGTATCCGACCCTCTACCGTTACAGCCAATCCATCTCCCCTGAGACACAACTAAATAACTGTTTCTACTTTAGGCACAAGGCCAGCAATTACCAGTGCATTACTGGTACTTTATTTTATCGACCCCGTAAGGATGAAAGGCAAAGTCAACCTCGGCGGGATTTGAACTCAGATGGTAAAGGGACGTAACTATGCTGGAAAGCATGGCGTCCGACCCTCTACCGATACTGCCAATCCACAACTAAATAACACAGAATAATTAGTCCAGCATTCGGTTATCTTAGGCCGTAGAGTATAGACAATTGAAGTATATATATATATATGCTTCACATGATAATTCTTACAATTCATACACATCTCAAAATTGATTGACCTAACACTAACCGTTGCACATTAACCTGTATAATTATTGTTTCTACTTTAGGCACAAGGCCAGCAATTACCCAGTGTATTACTGCTACTTTATTTTATCGAGCCCATAAGGATGAAAGGCAAAGTGAACCTCGGCGGGATAATGGTTTCTGATTTAGTATTGTTTGCATCTGATATATTAAAGAAACTGGAAACGATTTCGAAGTGATGGTGAATTGCTACCAGATATCTTCAATGGTGGAAAGTTGTTTCTAGTCATTGA
>OZ024750.1:14587237-14594737 GCA_964016885.1 Eledone cirrhosa | reverse complement strand
TGCATATATATATATATACATATATATATATATATATATATATATATATATATATATATATATATATATATATATATATATATACACACAAATATATGTGTGTTTTCTCATGTGCACATAAACGAATGAGTGGTGTGTGTGTCTGTGTGTTTATATATATATATATATATATATATATATATATATATATATATATATATATATATATATATATATATATATATATACATGTTCACTGGTCTTTCGAAAACATTGAATTGAAGCGTTTGCCTGCGACATATCAACTTCCTCGCAAAATTGTGTTAACATCTGATGATGTCACACCGGTACCAGTTGTTGTTGTGATAATCGTATAACAGCTCCACACTGGTGTCACGGAAATACGTATTATCCAATAAATACAATTGTGTAATATCTGTCTTAACGTTTATTTCATATATATATATATATATATGGAAAGTTATATTTAAATTGTTGGGTTAACAACGAGTAAATATTTATAACTGATATAAAAGCACTTAACAAGTATTTGGAGTATATTTATGATATTAAATAAATGGAAACTATATTTATAAAACCATATTTATTTCATTATATATATTTCAGGGATATCATATTAACAATATGTTATGCCTTCATCAGACAAAATACAATATAAACAGTCTTATAAATAAATAGATATGACATACCTTTCAATCGACTTGCATTTGGGAAGTTGATTTGGACTGCCAAATCAACTTCCCAAATGCAAGTCGATTGAAAGGTATGTCATATCTATTTATTTATAAGACTGTTTATATTGTATTTTGTCTGATGAAGGCATAACATATTGTTAATATGATATCCCTGAAATATATATAATGAAATAAATATGGTTTTATAAATATAGTTTCCATTTATTTAATATCATATATATATATATATATATCTACTATATATTTGAGATTTTACAATTTTTTAACATCCATTAAATGTTTAATCATAACAGAACATACAGCTTACGAACAAAACTTCTAAGTTCGGTCGACTTTTGTTCTATTAGTTAATAATTGTATATCTCCGAGACACCATATTGCTGACGTTATAGTCCATCTTATATTAATGGCGTAACAGATCTGTCAACTCTCCCCGTCCGACAGGGAGATCTCCCCGTTTTGGCTCATTTCTCCCCGTTTTGGCTCATTTCTCCCCGTCTCCTCGTTTTTGTGAAAATGGGTATAGCTTTTATTATGTAAAATCTCCCTATTTTCCCCCATTTCTCCTCATTTTGGGGTCCTTTTATTTCATGGTACTCCCCGTTTGGGTTTTTATAGGTTGGCAGGTCTGGTGCAATTTTTTATGTATTTCTTTGCCTTTTTTTCTAAAATAGATATACAAGACGATTGTTTAAAACGTTTTTTAGATTTAAATAAACTTCTTCTTCTTCTTCTTATCAGGTGAATAATAGAAACTTTTTGTTTATCAGTATATGAGTATGGAAGCGTGTTTTTCTGTCAAAAACGATTGTTTACAGAACTAGATTTGAAGCAGGAAGTAATTCAAATTGATATGCATGATTAGGGAATTGATATAACATGATTAGGGGAAGGAGTCAAGAAATTATAATTAATTAAAATCCTCAAACCACCTCCATAATCACTGCTATTAGTTGGTCCATAGCAGAGGTTCTCAAAGTGCCCCCCTCCCCGGGGGCGTTGAAAAGGTCCAGGGGCGTTGGAGACTAAGAGGCGGTGGTGTTGTAGAGATGATATAAAAGTATATTAAATATCAACTGATAAATATCATATGTAAATATAGTAAAATAAAAAAATATATATTTATTTATTTAAACATAGTATATATTAAATTGGCAATATCGGTAGAGCGTCAGACGCCATGCCGAGGTTAACTTTGCCTTTCAACCTTACGAGGTCGATAAAATAAAGTACCAGTAATGCACTGAGGTAATTGCTGGCCTTGTGCCAAAAGTAGAAACAATTATTTATTATATATAAATTAACGATTTTATTTATGATATATTATTTACAATTTTAGTGTAGGTAGGTCTTTCTGGAAATAGGGGTGGGGACGCTGAGGGTATTACGTGGCCGTGAAGGGGATGGTGGCCCCAAAAGTTTGAGAACCTCTGTCTGTCTGTGGTGTGTGTGTGTATGTATGCATGCCTTCTTTTCCCTGTCCCATATCATTATATCTGGTCTGTTATGCCTGCATTTTATTGGGGTTTTACTGGAACATTCCACCAGTACTCTTTTATATTATTATATGGGCGGATTGGCAGTATCGGTAGAGGGTCGTACGCCATGCTTTGACGTATAGAGTTACGGCCCTTGCCATTCTGAGTTCAAATCCCGCCGAGGTTAACTTTGCCTTTCATCCTTACGGGGTCGATAAAATAAAGTATCAGTAATACACTGGGATAATTGCTGGCCTTGTGCCAAAAGTAGAAACAATTATTATATGTATGTCGTCCACATTGCTGTAGCCTTTAATGTATTATCGGGGCTATCTTTTCTACGGATTGCATTGTACAGTGTATGTATGTATGTATGTATGTATGTATGTATGTATGTATGTATGTATGTATGTATGTATGTATGTATGTATGTATGTATGTTCAGACCTGGAAAGATGTGCTCCACTGAGATTAAATACACCCAAGGCACATTATATGTCTCTACTGCGCCCCTTCGACTCTATCAAGAGTTACGAGTTCATACATAATTGCAACGAGGGCTGGTTGTAACCTTCCATCCGTCTAACCTACTAATGTTACTAGTTAAAGGCCTGTAATAACAGTTTAAATAACTATCACCTCTGTGCTTTATCTTTACATGTCTATCAAACTTTTAGTAAAAACATTAACATTAACATATACAAACAGTCGTACAAGATAATCAATGCAAAGAATAATAAACAGAATAAAGATAAAAAAAAAAGGGAAAGAATTAAAATAGGAAAGCTAACAAAAATTGTGAAAGCTCATTGAATAAAAATGAGAGATGATGACCCAGTAATAATGTTTTTAAGTTGTCAAATTGTGACCACCTTGTAAGTAAATAGATGTGAATATAATTGTTTCTTAGAAGAAAATACACCGACAGCCGAAAAACTAAAATATATATTTACCTATGACAAATGTTGTATAGATCAGCAGTTGCCAAACCTTTTGGACCTCACGGACCACTAAACTTATAATTTTAAATCCCGCGGACCACTAATATGAATTTTTTTTAAAAAGATAAATACATTAAAATCTTTTCTGCGGACCACCAAAATTTTCTCGCGGACCACTAGCTGGCGAACACTGGTGTAGATTGATGACCAGAGATCCCAAATCAGTCAAATACTGTCAGTTCTATATCAATCCATCGCCGGGTTTACGGTTTTTACACGCCTTGTAAAACAAAAAAAATTACGGGTCCCTAGTTTCTGAGGAGCCTCTAAGCTTCTGCCTAGTCAGCCTTATGAATAATTGTTTCTACTTTTGGCACAAGGCCAGCAATTACCCAGTACATTACTGGTACTTTATTTTATCGACCCCATAAGGATGAAAGGCAAAGTTAACCTCGATGGGATTTGAACTCAGACCGTAAAAGGGACGTAACTATACTAGAAAGCATATGAATATGCTAGAAAGCCTTATGAATAATACATTCTTGATTACAACTTCAATTTAAACAGCACATTGACAATAAAAGACACCCAATCACAAGGTTGAAAGCTACTGGAAGTCTATAACTCTATAAGTCTATAAGAAATGATGAGTTGAACAAGCAGGCTGTATAAGACACACATTCTGTGCCTCAATCTATCCTTACAGGATCGTTGTGTCCCCAATAATATTACACCCTTTCCATTTTTCACGTGGAGATCAATTGTTGAGTCCATTTCGGCTGAGGCCGACGGATGATGATTATGATGATGATACGGACATTTAAACTATTTAAATAAATAAGTTTTTAAAAATTGAACGAGCTGGGGGTAAAGGCTACAGGAAATAAAAAAACGGTAAAGAAAAGCAGTGGCTTGGCTATAGTGTAACTGCACTTCCAAAACATTTTTTATGGTATTATATGTAGAGGAGTTATCAAAAATTGTACAATTAAGCAATGTTCCACAAGCACCGGTAGTTTGTGGGACATTAAACAACCAATATTTGATATATCACTTTACTTTTCAGTTGTGATAACAAATCAAATCCGACAGCAAGCATTATCAACAAGGCATCTATCAGGGCGATAGCTTGTCAGTACTGCTCTTTGTTTTATCCTTAAACCCAGTATTATACAGAGTGACCACAAAAATACTCCAATATAGTAAGAATATTCTTTAAGTTTTGATATTATAAGTATTTGAAATCAAGGAGCTTTTTTGTGG
Organism: Eledone cirrhosa; assembly: GCA_964016885.1. Lineage (NCBI taxonomy): Eukaryota > Metazoa > Mollusca > Cephalopoda > Octopoda > Eledonidae > Eledone > Eledone cirrhosa. The sequence goes on along the minus strand of OZ024750.1, from coordinate 14,590,360 downwards.
TCATTCTGTATTTCTTGACAAAACATACGGTTTATAAAAATAAATCTAAAAACATCTTTCTTTTTTTTTTTTTTTTTCGTATGCAAGCTGGGCCATGTAAAAAAAAGAACAAGTGCATTTTATTTCCCGATATTTTCCATAGATATTGATTTCGAAATTAGGGACGAGGTTAATAAATGTCGAGGGAGAGCAATGTGGATTAGATTAACCCCCAGTACTTGACTGGTTCTTCATTTTATCGGCCTCAGAAGGATGAAAGGTAAAGTTGACCTCGGTGGGATTTGAACTCAGAATGTAAAGAGCCAGAACAAATACCACACTCTGACGCTCTACCAATTATATCAATCCACCACCTTTTTTTTTTTTCATTGATATTGGAATGGAATTTGGTGCCTTCAAAGGTGCATTTTGGCACTAAGACAAGGAAACATGTTCTATCCGCTAAAAATTAAACATGAGAACGTGACAATATAGCCTTTACATTGAGATGAGAACTACAAGTATAACAGACCTACCAACCTCTAAAAACCCAAACCCTAAAGTACCATGAAAAAAGGGCACCTAAAAGGGGAGAAATGAGATAAAATGGGGAGATTTTACATAATGAAAGCTATAACCATTTTTACAAGAGAAGACATCTCCCACCCACCCCAAAGTGGGTGGCAGATCTCACCGTCAGATGGGGAGAATTAACAGGTCTTGGATAAACATTTCAAGTATGATGCTTCAGCATTCGATCATCAGAAGAAGGGAGGTAGGCGTAAAGACCAAGCTCGCTATCTTCAATTCGGTTTTCATGTCAACCCTTACTTAAGGTCATGAATCTTGGGTAATAACCGAAAGAATACGATCGCGAATACAAGTAACCGAAATGGGGTTCATCCGAAGGGTCTTTGGAGTAAGGTTACTCGATAAAGTGCGTAGCTCGGAGATCAGAGAGTCACTCCAGGTAGAGCCGCTACTTCTCTGAATTTAGAGATCAGAGCTCCGATACTATGGGCATGTGGTTAGAATGTCTCAGGAAACAATCGCTGGACAGATTTTACGGGCAAAACCAACTGGCAGGAGACCGAGGGGTAGACCCTCGGCAAAATGGTTGACTAGCATCCATGAGTTCAGCTGGTACTAGTACTAGACTGGTACTTTTATTTATTGATCTCGAAAGGATGAAAGGCAAAGTTGACCTCTGTGGGATTTGAACTCAGACAGCAGGGAGTCGGAATATTACCAAACATTCTATCTGATGTTCTAACGACTCTACCAATTCTTTGCTTTGCACACATACACACATACCTACATACATATACACATACATACATACATACATACATACATACATACATACATACATACATATACACATACATATATAAGTACGTACATACATACATATATACACACACATATACACACACACATACATGCACATACATACATACATGCATACACACACACATACATACATACATACACACATACACACATACGCACACACATCCACACATACATACATACACACACACACATACATACATACATACACACACATACATACACACACACACACACAACCATACATACACACATACACACATACATACATACATACATACATACATACATACATACATACATACATACATACATACATACATACATACATACATACATACATACATACATACATACATACATACATACATACATACATACGTACGTACAGTTTACAATATTTGTTCAGTAGTAGACTTACTATGCCCGCCTCTTTGCATTCACCGCTTCCCTGTAAAGCACCTTTGAGAAACCTAAATGACAGCTCTCAATACAAAAACCGTTCCTCTTAAATTTATTAGTGTTATTGTCAACTAGATAAATAACTCCAGCTATAAAAATGAAATGACACCACTTTTAGTCATTCCAGTTATTCCTCTTTGCGAATTACGACAGTAAAATATCGAGCAATATAATATATCATATATATAATATATAATATATATTATATATACTATATATATATAATATTATATATATAAAATATTATATATACATATATACATATATATTATATACATATAATATTATATATATATATAATATTATATTATATATATATAATATATAATAATAATATTATATATATATATATATATATATATATATATATATATATATATATATATATATATATATATATTATATATATATATATATGTATGTAATATATATATTTATTATTCTCGATATCTATTAAAATCTAATATATAATATATATATTAATATTTGAAGAACAGTTCAGAAAGCTACCATTTTCAACCATCGTAAGATTTGGTAATATTTTCATTACGAATATGAAGCTAGCACATTACAGTTTTGCATTCTTTGTTTGGATTGGATTGGTTCTTCCAGGTTAGCATCAATTTCAAAACATTTATCTCTTTCTTTCGTATCATCATCATCCTCTACTACTACTACTACTACTACTACTACTACTACTACTACTACTACTACTACTACTACTACTCCTTGAATTATTGTCTTTGATGTCGTCTTCGTTATTGCTAATTTTTAATACCATATATACTCGTATAAAAAGTGATATCATGTATAAAAGTCGACTACCAACCTCCTTCCATTTGGTGGATTGGCAGTATCGGTAGAGGGTCGGACGCCATGCTTTAACGCATAGAGTTACGTCCCTTGTCATTCTGAGTTCAAATCCCGCCGAGGTTAACTTTGCCTTTCATCCTTACGGGGTCGATAAAATAAAGTACCAGTAATACACTGGGTAATTGTTGGCCTTGTGCCAAAAGTAGAAACAATTATTGATCAAAAACTTCAGATTTTTCCTTTTATCTCGTGTGAAACTCAATCCAGTTCTTCATGGATAATAGATTTATACTAACGAATCAACAGTTTATCTTGTTGTTTTGAAATAATTAATATATTAACGATATTATATCCTGATATACACCGCAAAACACACATCCTACTAAATACTTCATAGAGAAATCACAAAAACAAAATGGCTGCATTTAGATAATTACCTGCCCCTGAATCCCAAATCAGTCTTTTACATATATATATATATATATTTATATATATATGAGGTTTGGTATATATCAT
>OZ024750.1:14402237-14582237 GCA_964016885.1 Eledone cirrhosa | reverse complement strand
GTTTACTTTTTTTCTTTGTTTTTCGGGTTTTTTTCTCCCTTTTTTCTTCCTTTTTCTTCTCTCTTTCTTCTTTTCTTTCTCTCCCTCATGGCCTTTTGATAGATAAAAAGCTATGGGCGCACTACGGATAGATGTATAGTTTATAACGCGCCGAAACATCCGTGATCCGTAGTAAACTACTGACGAAGGGAGACAGTTCATCTCTTGTTTGTGTCTCCTTACCTTCTAACACCTATTATCAGTAACCACACAGCCCCTCCTCTCAATCCATATTATATATATATATATATATATATATATATATATATATATATATATATATATATATATATATATATATATATATATATATATATATATATGTATGTATATATATATATATATATATATATATATATATGTATGTATATATATATATATATATATATATATATATATATATATATATATATATTACATATGTTTTGCAATAGATGCTCAGGCGAAGATTAACACGCAGATATCTTTTAACAATTGCCGTGGGTGGAGGAAAATCAACTGCCGATGTTGCTTATGATGTGCCTCAAATTGCAAGGTAAGAAACATATAAATTTAGTCTATATGTGTGTGTATTTGTATTTTCTGGGAATTTTGTAACTCCCCGAAGGTTAAAGTATTGGGCTTGCAGTCGAGAGGTTGTGAGTTCGATTCTTGGACCAGGTGATGCGGTGTGTCCTTGAGCAAGACACTTTACTTTACATTGCTCCAGTTTACTCAGCAGTAGAATTGAGTTGCGACATCACTGATGCAAAGCTGTATCGACTATTGCCTTTCCTTTGGACACCATCGATGGTGTGGATGTTTATACAGGTGTGACGAGCTACATATGTTCTAGCCATTGGAAAAAGCAAAATGAATGCTTCAACTTCGAAAGAAGATAACTTTTGTAAATCCTAAATTCTTCTTTCCTAGAGCTGCAAGTATAGATATATAGTGAAAAGGTCAAATACCCATTTGTGTGTATATGTGTGTATGTTGTCATGTATATATGTGTGACAGTATATATATGTGTGTGTTGTCATATATATATATATATGTGTGTATATGTGTGTATGTTGTCATGTATATATGTGTGACAGTATATATATGTGTTGTCATGTATATATGTGTGTGTATGCGTTGTCATGTATATTTGTGGGACTATATATATATATATATATATATATATGAAAAGAGTCAGGACCCCGACGGCTGAGCTCCGGCCATTTCGACAGCTAGATTCGAATTAAGCCAGCAGTATACTGTCGAAATAACCGCTGCTCAGCCATCGGGGTCCTGACTCTTTTCATATTGCTCACTCTACTACCATAAGTATCAAGTACTCTGGTGCATTATGGTATCTTACCATGCCTTTCTTATATATATATATATCATCATCATCATCATCATTTTACGTCCACTTTTCCCTGCTTGCAAGGGTGGGACGGGAACTGATTCTGGCTTGATTTCTACAGCTGGATGCCCTTCCTAACACCAACCTCATTTACAGTGAGTGCTGGGTGCTTTTTTCCCGTGGCACCTCCACGACCACTTTGCAGTGGAATGATATGGACCCCAGTCCCTATCATCTCATTTCTACAGCTGAGTAAACTGGAGCAATGTGAAATAAAGTGTCTTGCTCAAGGAAACAACTCATCGCCCGGTCTGAGAATTGAACTCACAACCTTTCGATTGCAAGGCCAATGCTCTAACCACTAAGCCATGTGCCTCCACATATATATATATATATATATATATGTATGTGTGTGTGTGTTGTTATGTATATATGTGTGACTATATATATATATGTGTGTGTGTGTGTGTGTGTGTGTGTGTGTGTGTGTGTGTGTGTGTGTGTGTGTGTGTGTGTGTGTTGTCAAATATCTTGTTGCTGATATCTAAATCCCTGTTATAAATATCTAAATCTTTTCTATTAACAAGAACTGTAGATTATATATTACTGATGACTTATGACTTCCATGGGTCATGGGAGAAATTAACAGGACATCTTTCTCCATTGTATCCCAAGAGAGGAGAGACCAACGGTAGACAATATCTTAATGGGGTGAGTAACAGGAAATATTTAAAATCTACTTCACCTCTTGTTGTTGATGTTGCTGTCTTTGTTGTTGTTGATGTTGCTGTCTTTGTTGTTGCTGGTGTTTGTGTTTGTGTTGTTGGTGTAGGTGTATGTGTTGTTGGTGTTGTTGTTTGTGTTGGTGTTGTTGGTGTTGTTGTTATTGTTGATGGTGTTGCTGTTTTTGGTGTAAGTGTTGTTGCTGGTGTTTGTGTTGTTGATGTTGTTGTTGTTGGTGTTGTTGCTGGTGTTTGTGTTAGTGTTGTTGGTGTAGGTGTATGTGTTGTTGTTGTTGTTGTTTGTGTTTGTGTTGGTGGTGTTGTTATTGTTGATGGTGTTGCTGTTTTTGGTGTAAGTGTTGTTGCTGGTGTTTGTGTTGTTGATGTTGTTGTTGTTGGTGTTGTTGCTGGTGTTTGTGTTAGTGTTTGTGTTGTTGGTGTAGGTGTATGTGTTGTTGTTGTTTGTGTTTGTGTTGGTGTTGTTGGTGTTGTTGTTATTGTTGATGGTGTTGCTGTTTTTGGTGTAAGTGTTGTTGCTGGTGTTTGTGTTGTTGATGTTGTTGTTGTTGGTGTTGTTGCTGGTGTTTGTGTTAGTGTTTGTGTTGTTGGTGTAGGTGTATGTGTTGTTGTTGTTGTTGTTGTTTGTGTTGGTGTTGTTGGTGTTGTTGTTATTGTTGATGGTGTTGCTGTTTTTTGGTGTAAGTGTTGTTGCTGGTGTTTGTGTTGTTGATGTTGTTGTTGTTGGTGTTGTTGCTGGTGTTTGTGTTAGTGTTGTTGTTGTTGGTGGTGGTGTTGGTATTGCTGGTGTTTGTGTTGGTGTTGTTGTTGTTTGTGTTGTTGAAGGAAGTGAGAGATAGAGATGACTTTAAAGTGAAACCTGGGGGTACATTGTATATTTATATATAGCTTTATTTTGTTTATCTAGAATTATGCTGTAAATTACTGGAGCTCAAGAGGTGCTCCAGCATACAAACTCATCATGGGAATACCATTCTATGGACGATCATTTACTTTAGTTGATGACCAGCTTAATGGTATGATGGCACCTGCATCAAGACCTGGAAATCCAGGACCAATTCTGCAGACATCTGGCATTATGTCTTACCAGGAAGTAAGTTCAGTTTGATTTATATGTTGGACCAAACACTATAAAGTAAATAAGCTATCAACAAATTATTCTCAAAATTTTATTTGATTCGTGGATAATGTTATTTTTATTAACTCATGCCACTATTACTTTTGAGAAAAAATATTTCAAGCTTCGAGAGATTTATAGAGTAAGAATTAATATTCTTGTGGCTTTCGAATCCAGGGAATGTATATAATCCACAATCTTTTTAAAATGAAATAGTTTCAAAAGTAACAGAATTAATCCATCACCTGGTTTAACACAGCAACTTGGATCTTTGATACCTTTAGTAAAATATGCTATTTTAATCTGTCACCTGCTTTAACACAGCTACATAGCTCTTAGGTGTCTTTAGTAAAATATGCTATTTTAATCTGTCACCTGTTTTAACATAGCTACATAGCTCTTAGGTGTCTTTAGTAAAATATGCTATTTTAATCTGCAACAAAGCTATCTGGCTCTTACACAAAAATTTCCTTGTGTACATATGAAGGTACATAGCTTAGGGGTTAGAGAATTGGGTTTTCAATGTGTTATGTCCTTGAGCAAGAAACTTTATTTCACATTGCTCATTCTACCAGGAGTTGTGACTGGTAAATATTATTAGCAATAGAAAGACCAATGGAAACATTGTTTCCTTGGACCAATTTAACAAATTCCATCTCACTTAAAAATATAAAAAAATCATTTGTAATTTTTATTCTGATTTGATATTGCAGATATGTTTAACAGAAAGAACATGGTCAAGACACTGGGATAATGAGCATCAAGTTCCTTATCTTGTCCGAGGAAATCAATGGGTAGGATATGAAGACAGAGAGAGTGTGCGATTGAAAGTAAGTTTTAAGATTGTTAAGCTCATTTATTCGTTATCACCATCACCGTTTTGTGTCTATTTTTCCATGCTTGCATGAGTTAGACAGGTCATAAAGTAGTAGTGCTGCTGCCACAATAAAATCACTCAAAACACACTACAAAGTGATAGTGAAGGTTCCACAATAAAATGTACCCAGTACACGCTATGAAGCGGCTGTTGTTAGAAAAGTATCCAGTCATAGAAACCTTGCCAGAATGGAACATATGGGCAAGACACAGTCATCTGACCTGTCTAACTTCAGAATGTGACAACCCATCTGACCCATGCAAGCATGGAAAATAGATGTGTGATGATGATGATGTTCTAAAAACTCTAAATCTTTCCATTGCATGCAGAGAAATGTCTTGATGAAAGATTCTGGTTCGTTTGTTTGTTTTTCTTAAATGTCAACATTTAACCAGTAAAAGTGTTTTACTTTGATGGAGAAAATATTTACCAAAACTATCATTTCTCTTATTTTAGGGTAATTACCTTGCAAGAAAGAATTTAGCTGGAGCAATGATTTGGTCAATGGATTTTGATGACTTCAACAATGCATGTGGTCATGGCCGCTTTCCATTATTGAATGTTCTAGTATCTTCTATGGGTCACCATAATCGTTGGCCAACTACCATTCGGTGAGTTTTATAATCTTTGAGCTGATTTAACCCTTTAGCATTTAAACCGGTCATATCTGCTCACCTCTTTCTGTTCAAACCGGTTGTAATTGGCTGCTCATACTGATTTTAAGGTACTGTTCTCAAAATAAATAAATAAATAAAATCAAAATCTCGTAAATTTGATATTATATGAGATAATTATGTGAGATAAAGTGTTTACCATGAAAATACAGCAGTAAATATAGAGTAACATAAATGCTTCTTTACTCTTAGGTAGTTTTAAACTGCCAAAAAATCAATTTAGATAATTTTCCACATCCTTTTCTATCCTTATTTTTTGTCTTCTTTCTTATGTAATAACACATGTAATAATACATGTAATAACACATGTAATAATACATTAAATAACATATGTAATAACACATGTAATAACACATTAGATAACACACATAATAACACATGTAATAACACATGTAACAACGCATTAAATAACATGTAATAACACATTAAATAACCTGTAATAACACATTAAATAACACATGTAACAACATGTAATAACTCATGTAATAACACATTAAATAACACATGTAATGACACATGTAATAACACATTAAATAACCTGTAATAATGCATTAAGTAACATATATAATAACACATGTAATAACACATTAAATAACACATGTAATGACACATGTAATAACACATATAATAACACATGTAATAACACATTAAATAAAACATGTAATAACACATGTAATAACTCATTAGGTAACATATAATTGTTTCTACTTTTGGCACAAGACCAGCAATTACCCAGTGCATTACTGGTACTTTATTTTATCGACCCCGTAGGGATGAAAGGCAAAGTTAACCTCGGTGGGATTTGAACTCAGAATGGCAAGGGCCGTAACTCTATGCGTCAAAGCATGGCGCCCGACCCTCTACCGATACACCCAATCCACCGCCCACATATAATAACATGTAATAACACATGTAATAACACATGTAATAATGCATTAAATAACACATGTAATAACACATTAAATAACACATTATATTACATGTAATAACACATTAAATAACACATTATATTACATGTAATAACACATTAAATAACACATTATATAACAGGTAATAACACAATGTAATGCACAATAAAATATCATAGTCCACATGAATACAATACCAAAAGTTTATAATAGTATGAAGGTGGATGATTTGGCAAAGTTGCTATTTGTTCCAGGTCCCTTCATTCTGAGTTCAAATTTCACCAAGGTCCACTTTGTCATGGAAAATGGCAACATATCCATTCTGTGGGATATGCCTGTGATAACTGACTGAGAAATCACTGCCAATAGATCAGATATCATCATAAAAAAATAAAATAGATTGGACATGTAGCTTGATAGATAGATAGATATTGCTGTACCAGCTGACAAGAATACATCTGTAAAAACAATGGAAAAACTCTCAAAGTACAAAAACCTGGAAATAGAGATCAACCGCATGGGAGGATGACCACAAACACTATCCCTGTGGTAATAGGAGCATTAGGATTAATACCCAAATCATCAGACCTGCACCTTGGTGCCCTTCCCTGCAGGATCATCAAATATGAATTACAGAAGACTAGTCTACTAGGAATAGCAGACATTCTCAGAGGACCTGACTCTGACTACAATGAAAACTTCTATTGCCTTAGGTTCAAGGCCTGACCCCGGTAACTGAGAAACAGAAGAGAACCAAGAAAAATAGGTGAGGAAGGGGTGATAATGTTGACTGAGAAAGGAAGGGGTGATAACATCGACTAAGAAGGAAAGATATGTGTTTCTGTGTTTGTATGTTTGTATCAGTTGTGTGAGTGAGTGCAAAAGAACCAGCCAACCAACAAACAAAAATCTTTTTTATATTATGTATACATATTACAATTAGCTGTCATTTTTGATGGCATGGGGCCAGCTTGTAATTATAATAATATATATTATAATAAGAGCACCATCTGTCTGTCCGTCCGCCCTTCTGTCTATCACACTTCTTTATATAGAGACCTATTAGCAGCCAAGCTGCACACACACACATTCTCTTATTCTTTCACTGGTTTCAGTCATTATGTTCTTATTGAAATCTATGTTTATGATGTATTTTTTGTTTTGCTATTTTTTTTGTTTTTTACAGGTCTTATACAGTCAGGCCACAATTTACAACACCCCCAAGAATATGGACACATAAACCTGATAGACCACTCTGTAATATTCTCCATTATTATTTTCTTTTAATTTATATTTGGGAGCTGTCTAAAATTATGTTGACACAATATAACTAGAGTCTTCAAAATATTTATTTTTAAAATAAAATACAGTAAATTATTATTAGGGCAATAATAAAGACTTTGTCTCCATTTTAATGATTCAAGGGATAAATATACTGACTATATATATATATAGTATATATATATATATATATATATATATATATATATATATATATATATATATACTATAAGGATAAGGAACAAGGATTCAGTGTTGCATCATAATATATATTACATATGTTTCTCAATCGATCAGCTCGAGACAAGATCTATTATAGATCGAACCTGACTGTGTAGTTGAAAGGTTGTCAGATATGCTTAGTATATGAGTTCAATATCAAATGTTCAACTGGCATACCACCTACGGATGCATTTTTCATGCAACCATACAACTATATATATGTATATATATATATATATAAATTATAAATTACACAATAATCAAAACTATGTTCAAATCATTTTATTGCGGACAATCGTTTCTTCCAAACTTTCGTTTGGAATCATCAGAGCACTAGCAAAGTTTGGACATATAATTAACTTCCTATTCAACAGAACAATGATATAGATACATGGATATTAATGTTGTCAACAACTGTTTCGTATTTACCTTTCCTGTTTATAGTTGTATATAGTGTATATATAACTATAAATAATATTATTATTATTAATGAGGTCGGTGGATTGGCAGTATCGTTAGAGGGTCGGACACCATGCTTTGATGCATAGAGTTACGGTCCTTGCCATTCTGAGTTCAAATCCCGCCGAGGTTAACTTTGCCTTTCATCCTTACGGGGTCGATAAAATAAAGTACCAGTAATGCACTGGGTAATTGCTGGCCTTGTACCAAGAGTAGAAACAATTATTATTAATGAGGTCGTGTAGGTGTCACGACAAAAAAACACACAGTGGCCGTGTAGGTAACATGGTAAAAACCTCCCAGTCCTCACTGTAAATATGGTTGGTGTTAGGAAGGGCATCCAACCGTAGAAAACCCACCAGACCAGTTCTATACGAGCAGGACAACCAATCTTGCCTCAAGTGGGAAAACTCCCGTCCAAACCCATGCAAGCGTGGAAGATGGACGTTAAACGATGATGATGATGATGATGATGATGTATATGAATGAGTCAGGGCCCCGATGGCTGAGCTCTTTCTCTTTCAACAGCTAGTTCCAGACTGAATGGAAAAAGCCTTGGCAATTAACTGGCTATCTCATCAGTTTTCATGTGAGGGGATGTGTGTCTCTGAACTCATGTGAAACCCCAGGTTTATGGCCAGAGATTTTGTATGAGTATGGTGTGAGTATGACTTGTGTATTATGCAGCTAGACAACAGTGATGTTTGGTAAATTTATAAATGTCCCCTCATATCAATTTCTTCCTCCTATATTTATCTGGTATCTTGTACCAAAGAAAGATATTTATATTTTTAACCATAAACAAATATACACTCTAGCAGTAAACATAACAAAAGCTATTTTTCTCTTCTCCAACAGCTGTGTGTCCATCTAATGTAAACGTGATAATTGGTGACCCATACAACCGCCATGTTTTCCATATTTGTTCCCAAGGACGAGATTACCGCTACATGTGTCCACCAACCTTGGTTTGGGATTCACGGATTCGAGCATGCAATTATGATCGTTAACTTTATTTGACTTTCACATAGATATATGATAATAAAGCCATTATTAACAAATATATATATTTGACTTAGATGTTTTCTAAATCTATATTTTCTTTACAATACTTATTTCTATGTTTTCCACTTTAAACCAAGCGATGGTTTAACCCTCTTGATACAAAGCTGCTAAAAGGGTTAAGGTATTATTCTCAAAATATATAATATCAAAATCTCAGAGATTTGATATTATGTGAGATAATTAAGTGAGGTAAAGCTTTTAACATGAAAATATAATAATAGAAATGTAAATACTAAAGGATTAACATGACAATTTCCCTCTCAACTAAGTTCTGATTAATTTAATCTTTAGCATGCTAGTAATTTTTATGAGTTGCATCTCTTGACAGTATATTATCTATTAAAGGGAGATTACTCATACGGTGCATTTTGTCACCAACAGCATGCTGAAAAGTATAGTCATAACAGTTTTCATTCTTGGCTGGCACAAGTTCATATCTCTTATGTTTTCCTTTCCACCTGAATATTGAGTATTTGTTGTTATAAAGAAATATAACAGAATCGTGCATTGCCATATTTGGCATCTGTCTTCATATTAAAGTTTTGGCACATCATTCCCACTAAAAAGATTTAGCTATTAGGATGGTAGGATGACTCGGTCAGCAATAAAACAGTGTTGTCTCAACAGCCAGTTGTCTCTCTCTCTTTCTCCAAGTTTTACTCAGCCACACATGATAATGGTCAGGTAAGTAGGAATGCTAATGTCACTGGTCATGCTGGTCAGCTAGACACAACCACCTGTCACTTTGTATCTCTTATTCATTCTAATTCTTGTCCCATAACTCTAGCTGCTCCCTTTCTCTCTCACTCACACACACACACTGATATTTCAACCAATATAATTATTTCTACTTTTGGCACAAGGCCAGCAATTATCCCAGTGCATTACTGGTACTTTATTTTATCGACCCCGTAAGGATGAAAGGCAAAGTTAACCTCGGCGGGATTTGAACTCAGAATGGCAAGGGCCGTAACTCTATGCTTCAAAGCATGGCGTCCGACCCTCTACCAATACTGCCAATAATGATACAAAATTTGTTTTTCCTAATGTTTGCCAAAAACTCTAAACAATTTCTCTTATTAACACATCTCCGGTTATCTGATTGTAAATATGTAATTCATGATTTCATTTTCAATTTTTGGATCAATGCTTCCAAATCAGTTATTAATGAAAGTTTAACCCTTTAGCATTTAAACCAGCCATATCCGGCCATAATTCTTTCACCTCTTTCTGTTCAAACTGGCTGTAACCAGCCACTTATACTGATGTTAAGGTATTGTTATGAAAATAAATAATATCAAAATCTCATAGATTCGATATTGTGAGATAATTATGTGAGGTAAAGCCTGCAGTTTAGTATTACCAACTCCTAGCTGACTTAGTTTCCTTGTGTCTTTCATAATAATTCATATTTTTCAATGAAATTAAGGGTCTTTTCCCATCACTTCTGGATAATCCAGCCAGCTCCAGAACTGAGAGGATATTTACCCAGGCTAGGGCCCGCTTAATGATCAGGTTTAGCTAGGTGTGGCAAAGTGACCAGCATTCAGGCGGAATGACAAACCATGGAGGCCTGTGGAATCGAGGAACTTACCACATCAATATCTCAGACCTCCACAGATATCAGCTCCCACTCAGAGTGCAATGGAGGTGCAGACCTTGTCCAAACTGAGAGGGCCACCAATGTTGGCCACAGGCAGGGCATCAATCCAGTCTTCCAAGAACTCTGTGGTTGTAGAAAGAAAGCAGCACCAAAAAAATAGATCAGAATGATCAAAGAGAGAGTTAAAAGTTTCGCTTGAACACAGATTGTCCCATACTCTCTGCTTCCATCTACCCTCGTCGGCAAGGGTCTTGTTTCAGGGGGGTACCACAGGACCCCCACCACCACCACCACCACACACACACACACACACAAACTTTATCAGGAACGGGGGACAAACCATCTTTTGTTCACACTACTTTTTCCCAATTAAAAAACAAAGAAAATCCCACTAACAAGTCATACATATGTTTAATACATATTTTTACATGTTTATTTATGTGTATATATATGAATATATATAGACCCTAAGTCGCAATTGGCATTGAATTTTGTTTGTTCAATATTCACATCCATTTGCTAAAAATTAAAAAATATCAACTCATCAATAATTTGAATGAGAATTGTATAACAATTTTATATGTATTTGTCTCACTAAGTGAATATAGATAAATAAACAATACATTGTTTATCAAACTGTTGGTTTCCCCCCTCACCTTTTTAAGGCAAACGAAGTCCCTGTTCGTCAGTATCGGTTACTAACCCAGCTCTCTTCACTGTAATAAAGCTACAATATGTCTGTTACTTTCATTAATAGGCTATAAAGTAAACATACACTGCTATCTGCATCGTCATTTTGGCAGTATCGGTAGAGGGTCGGACGCCATGCTTTGTAGTTTAGAGTTACACCCCTTTACGGTCTGAGTTCAAATCCTGCTGAGGTTAACTTTGTCTTTCATCCTTACGGGGTCGATAAAATAAAGTACCAGTAATGCACTGAGATAATTGCTGGCCTTGTGCCAAAAATAGAAACAATTATTTTCTAAAAACTTCGATTGATTGACATTATTGGAGTTACCTCCATTGCTTCTTGTTTTTGTTTTGTTTTTAATCCCCCCCCCCCCCCCATAGGAAAGTTTTGTCCACTAATTGCATGGATAATATCATTACACGAATGTTCTCAACTCACCATATTACATGACTAAGCGTAAGAGACTAAAGATTACCGGGTTGTGTTTATCACGACTGCATATTCTGAGAAAAGCGGAACGAGTAAAATTAATTAAAACAAAGTAATTTGGCAGGTGCTTGTTTTATTGACTCGAGGTGAAGCGATCTCGGGCAGACTAACTAAGAACAGGGGACAGCATTAATGTAAATTTTATTCTACAAGTAAATAGTGTGTATTAAATTATATGTTTATTATGAAAGGAACAAATCAATAAAAACAAAGAAATGTTGTAGTTCCCAACACTTAGAATTATTTCAAAATAATAAAAATATATACAAGAACGAACAAAATGTTTAACGCAAAAATTAACTTAGGAAACGTTAAACAGAAAACGGAACATATAACCATTTTATCATCACTATAAGTAGCGTAAATTTCTAGAAATTAAATTAAATGTGATAAAGATTTACAAAGAATTAAACATTGGTACATAAAAATTAACCTGTTGTATTAACAGAGTCAGGAAGGAACGGATGTGACGTCAAAATGTTTTTCTTCGTCTTACACCCTGTCGCTACTAGCATCATAGCTTTAATAATACTAAACAAATATTTGTTGATCTGTGATGCTTCACTAATCGATAATTATTGTATATAAATATTTTGTTAACAACTGCCGGATTACGATAGTCAATGTCAGACTCAGAAAATGAATCGATTGATAAACGACTTAAGATTGTTATTATCGGTGACAGTGTCACGGGGAAGGTAAATATAAAAACTCCTAAGCTTTATTTCCAACCATCCTATTTATCACTTCCATTTTCTAAGCAACCTCTGTGGAATATTTCTTTGATTTTCCCACCTAATAATTGATTGAACTCTTGAGTAGAAATATAATAAGAATCGATAATTTATTTGTTTGTTATTTATTTGTTTGTAATTTTAATCAATATGAGATTTAAAAAGTTTTTTTCTTCAGCATTTGTTTATAAAGGAACCAATTTTAAAATACTTTTGTTTTGGGATATTGAAAAATAAAGCAAATCATGTTTTTGAGTTAATTACTTCATAAACTATTTTACAACTATTTAACTATAACTTTTTCTCTAAAATTATTTTATCTATGTTAAAAATAAAGAAAAGGTAAAATAATTTTAGTCTTAAAGATTTATTTGAAATTCACAAGTCCATTTTTATTTTTGTGTTTAATTTAAAAAGAACTGTCTGTTTATCATCAACACTCATTTTTTTTTATGAATGGATTAAGTTTATTTGGTTCTTTTATGGCAAATGTCTTCTACGATAGAATCAGGTTGACCAAAATTTAGCACTCGGAAACTTTGTGAAAGCCAGTTGTGTACATGTATGACTATGTTTATGTTTACTGTATTTATGCATAACTTAACGATTCAACAAAAGTGATCCATAAAATAATATATATACTAGACTTGAAAAAGATAAGTATTGAGGTCGATATGCTCGATTAAATCTCTTCAAAGCGGTGGTGCCCTAGCATGGTCACAGTCTAATGACTGAAATAAGTAAAACAGATAAACAACACCGTTAGAACGCACGCACACTCCTTTGTCTTACACTTCTGTTCCATGAATTCTATCAAAATTTGAGAACGTTTTTGACAGATCGTAGCACGGACATAAAGGCTATACAATTATAATATTGATTAAGATTATATTGAATTTATATGATGATTATGATCTACAAAACAAACAAATCAATTTTAAAATAGTCCAAAAGAGGATATATACACAGCCAATTACAGTGTAGCACTCCAAAAAATTTTGAAGCAAGCCTAAACAGCATAAGATGGGTGATAGCGAGGCTAAGGCGCTGGAATAGCCAAGCACCCTTAGGAGCCTCACCTGATACTTCTGTAAGGCAAGCTGCCAACAATGACAAAAACTTTGTTGGTAATGGTTCAGCTTCACCAGGCGTCTTGAATACTACAAACAGAAAAAATATTATTTACCAATAAACCAGACTTTCAGTTGTTTATTATATAGTTAGGTAAATGTTGCAGGTTAAAACATACATTATGTTCACATGATAAATATAAAATCAACCTCAGCAAGATTCAAATTCATAATACAAAAGAAGACCCATAAAAGTAAAAATAATGTTATTGAGAATTATTACACAACAGGGTTTAAACTGATCAACTGAGTCAGCAATCAACTGGATCAGCAAGTCACTCTACAATCAATTGGATCAGCAAGTCACTCAATGATCAACCTAGTAAATCCCTCTACATTACACAACTGAGCCAGCAAGTAATTCTATGATCAACTGAGTCTGCAAATCACTCTATAATCAACTGAGTCAGCAAGCCATTCTACACATCTGAATCAGCGAGTCACTCTACACACCTGAGTCAGCAAGTCCCTCTACACACTCGAACCAGCAAATCACTCGACACACCTGAGTTAGCAAGTCACTCTACACAACTGAATTAACCATTTAGCATTTACATTATTCTATTTATATATTGTATTTTTGTGGTAAAGGCTTTATCGTACATAATATCGAATCTATGAGATTTTGATATGATTTATTTTGTGAATAATACCTTAACATAAGTATGATTGGTCAGTTATGGCCAGTTTGAACAGAAAGAGGTGAGAGACTTCTGGTTGGTTATGGCCGGTTTAAATGCTAAATTCTTTGTCTTTTTTTATGTATTAATTCAATGACAAAATTCAATTGAATTGAAAATAAGGTTTAGACAAGATGCTTGACTAAAATAAACTACTTTCTATTTATATATATATATAGTTATGTAATAAACAACATAAGGCAATTATTCCATTTACCAGTGGTTTCTTAAAAGCAAAAGATTTTGCTTTCAATCATCAGTATGAAAAAATCCTGGTCTGTTTATTGAATTTGGATTTTAAAAACAAAAGTGCAATTTATATGAAAGTGAGGCTGGAGAAAGAAGAAGGAAAGGAAAAATAAAATAAAAACACACATGCAGACACACACACACACACACACACAAAAAAGCATACATATACACACATATATATATATATATATATACATACACTCATACATACACACACACATATACACATGTATATAAATATACACATACATACATACGCACATAAATATCAACACATACATATATATATAGAAACATAAATATATATATATATAAATTGACGAATGCTGTTAGTAACCCTTTGTCATTTACATTACTCTATATATACTATTGTATTTTCATGGTAAACACTTCATCTCACATAATATCGAATCTATGAGATTTTGATATCGTTTATTTTGAGAACAATATCTTAACATAAGAATGAGCAACTAGTTTGAACGGAAAGAGGTGGTGAGAGAATTCTGGCCAGATATGACCAGTTTAAATGCTAAAGGGTTAAACCTAAATAAATCTACTTTTGAATCTTGCAGACTTCCATAGCAACTCGATACACACAGGACAATTTTGAGAAAGAGTATAAAAAAACCATGGGCGTAGATTTTTATTTGAAAAGAATACTTCTAAGGGGTAAGTAGAACTTTTTATGTGTGTATGTGTTTTACATTAAATATATATATATATATATATCTGTTAGTCTAGATTAAATGAGATTTCTGGCTGATTCAATAGAGTGTCAGACTGTTAAGGTGTCAATAGTCAATAGCTTTTATCCTGTTACATTGTACAAGGTGTTCATGTTTAGACACTTCATTTTCAAATGACCTAGTTCATTTAGTTGTATCATATGTAAATAAAGCTCACTACTGTAAGCAACAGAAGAAGCATTGTGTAAATGACGAGTGTTTTGTTAGTTTGCAATATTGATTTCAAATCCTATCAGAGATAAGATTCTGGACGCTCCAGGTGCATTAAGTCACCAATAGAGTAATCTCCCCTTAATAGATAATGCAGTGTCAAGGGAAGTAATTCATAAAAATTTCTAGCATGCTAAAGGTTAACTATATCAGAGATATAGTTTCAAAGACTCTTTGCAAGAACTCCATTTTAGCCACTTGTATTTGCAATTGTATTCTTTTCATCCTTACCCAAGATTCATGACCATAGGTAAGGGTTGGCATGAATACCGAATTGAAGATCGCAAGTTTGGCTTTCACACTTACCTCCTTTCTTCTGGTGACGGAATACTGAAGCTGGTGCATTACTGCACCAGCTCCTGCAATTCTTGCACTTAATTCTGCTTCCTGCTTTCCATCACTTGTGAACATGGCCCCGAGATACTTAAATTTCTACACCTGCTTTAGGCAGAGCTGCTACTTCTCCAAATTGAGAGATCACAGCTCCAATATTACAGGCATGTGGTCAGATTTTACGGGCAATACCAACGAGCAGGAAACCTAGGAGTAGACTCTGAGCAGGATGGTTGGATAACATCCATGAGGTTGACTGATCTCATTTGAGAATCCAGCCAGAACAATTGGTGATGATTACTTCTAATAGGACTTGCTGGAAAGAGTGCTTGAATACTCTTCCCCCACAATCCACTCAGAAAGAAGAAGGTGAAGAAAACGAAAGGAAATTGTCCAGAAAGTAGGTCAGCATTTTTTTAGGGCTTATTACTAAACATTATTAACCAGTCGATAAAATAAAGTACCAGTAATGTACTGGGTATTTGCTGGCCTTGTGCCTAAAGTAGAAACAATTATTAACCAGTTAACAGCTCATTGATAAACATTATTAGTGAATTGGCAGTATCGGTAGAGGGTCGGACATGTTTTCCAGCATAGTTACGTCCCTTTACGATCTGAGTTCCAATCCCGCCGAGGTTAACTTTGCCTTTCATCCTTACGGAGTCGATAAAATAAAGTACCAGTAATGTACTGGGATAATTGCTGGCTTTGTGCCAAAAGTAGAAACAATTATTAGCTAGTTAACAGCTCAAATAAGATTGCTTATTGTTAAACCTTATTCACTATACTATCCTCGTCTATATATAATCCTGCTTTTGTTTCACTTTATGAACTGCTTAAGAACAACTTTCATTAGGTTTATCAACAAAATCTTAATAAAAAAATATTATACTCTGGGTCAAAAATAAAAGAAAAAAACCTAAAGCTATTGTCAGCCATTTTGTTATGTGTTAATTACTTAATTAGAAAACTATTGATTTCTTCTAAACATTTCCCTAATCTCTGTTTCTACATAGATATTTCAGTTTTATCTCCCCGTATTCAAATCATAAGGTGCATCATTTCAAAGCATTTCTGGAATTATATTTTGTTTCAGGTCAAGTAAATGTGGTGCTGCAAATTTGGGATATCAGTGGAGTATGTTTAGGGAGTAGCATGCTGGAAAATTATATATATGGAGCAGAGGTGAGGTTTGTTTTCTCTCTTTCATAACTAGATAAGTTTTACATTATAAAAAGTCTAAAGTCTGTATTGAGTTCAAAGGCTAATCAGGCCGGTACTTATCCTGGTTTCCGTGGCATGTAGAAACTAAGAGGACAAGACTCCTGCCTGGTCAGGACGCTAGCCCATTACAGGGTTAAATCCCCTTCTACTGCTGGTACTCATTTCCAGCTGAGTATACTGGAACAATGTGAAATAAAGGGTTTTGTTCAAGAACACAACACACAACCCAGTCCAGGAATTGAATCCATGACATTATGATTGTAAGTCCAACCCACTAGGCCACATTATAAGGTCATGACAAAAATCCATTCAATGGAACAGATTGGGCTAATATTTTATAAGGCTATCAAAAATGTTTGCCTAAGAAATTACCATCATTGTTAGACTAGGATGGTTATGTAAGTAATGAATTTCTCTTTTATTCCAACTAGAAATTAGAATTCAGCAGCAGCATAATATTCCAAATAGAGAAATTTATAAAAAACAATGTCACAGAACTGCCAACCTCTAAAAACCCAAACGGGAAATACCATGAAAAAGTGCCCCCAAAATGGAGAGATTTTACATAATGAAAGCTATACCCATTTTCACAAAAGAAGATATCTCTCACCCACCCCAAAGTGGGAGATCTCACCGTCAGATGGGGAGAGTTGACAGGTCTGAGATAAACATTTCATGTATGATGCTTTAGCATTCGGTCATCAGAAGAATGGAAGTAAGCGTAAAAGCCAAACTCGCTATCTTCAATTCAGTTTTCATGCCAACCCTTACCTATGGTCATGAATCTTGGGTAATGACCGAAAGAATACAATTGCGAATACAAGTGGCCAAAATAGGGTTCCTCTGAATGATCTTTGGAGTAAGGTTACTCAATAGAATGCGTAGCTCGGAGATCAGAGAGTCACTTCAGGTAGAGCTGCTCTTCTCCGAAATGAGAGATCACAGCTCCGATACTATGAGCATGTGGTAGAATGTCTCAGGAAACAATTCTCTTCACAAGAGAAGACATCTCTCACCCACCCCAAAGTGGGTGGGAGATCTCACCGTCAGACGGGGAAAGTTGACAGGTCTGATGTCAGTAAAGTATTTGTTTCTAGCATGAAATACTTCCTCAGTATGTTACCTATCCTTCCACTCCATCTTCCCACATCCTGATAGATTGTTGTGTATACTGATAGATCCCTCTTATCCACTGTCATCTTTGCTGTGTCCCAAGGTTTGGTTGTGCTCCTTACACCTGTATATTAACAATCTACTTGTCACCTCCAATGACACTCACTACTAGTGGTAGATCATACCACTCTTCATTCCCCCATAACTTCATCCATATTCATCATGGACGCCCCACATCAAACCTGCATATTGACAGAATCTTCTCATTAAACTGTTTTATTTTCAGTATTTTTATTTGTTTCATTTTTACATTTTAAAGGGAATTCTTTTGGTTTATGATATTACTAATTATATCAGCTTTGAGAATCTAGAAGATTGGCTGCTAATTCTTAACAGATCCAGTCTCCACAGTGGGAAATCTCCTTCACATTTGGCACTTGTTGGAAACAAAGGTAAATATTTGTCTTGAAATATTTATATTGTTAGTATCGCAATGATCATCTTCATTTTACATGTTTTCCAATAGATATAAACCTTACGACTCCATCAACTGCAACCAAGAGATGGGGAGTGCAGGAGAGACAGAGTCAATGACAGTGGGAGTTTGGCTCGTTTGTGTTCGGACTTGGAGTATATGTATATGTTTCACAGATAAACACACTCATGATTCTTCCTAATCATGTAAATATTTTCACATGATACCATTGAGCAGTTTATAATATATATATATCATCATCAGCAGCAACAATAACAACAACAATTTCTCTGACAGAACCAAATTCTATGTTAACTGATGGTTTTCTATTTACTTTTTCAGTGGATCTTGAACACATAAGAGCTGTCAGTGAAGAAAGACATATGAAGTTTGCTACAGACCATGATATGTCTAACCATTTTATCAGTGCAAAGACTGGTGAATGTGTAAGCTAAAGATTAATTAATTAAATAATTAAATAATTGATTATTTTATAAAATTTTAACCAAAATGAAGGGTCCTCCCAGCTCTTTGTTTGGCCAGCTTTCCATGGCTGGATGCCCTTCCTATCACCAACCACTTTACAGCATGTACTGGGTACATTTATTGTGTAGGTCACCTCACCAAACACTAGGGAGGCTGGCATATCCTGAGGGGTCCTCCCAGCCCTTTGTTTGGCAAGCTGTCTGGCTGGATGCCCTTCCTATCACCAACTCACTAAATTGTAGTATAAATGGTTGAGGATTCCACAAATACTTGTATCATTAACAGAATCAGTGTGGCACTGTGTAACAAGGTTTGGCCTTCAAATTGGAGATACAGCCCATCAGATAGGCTTTTACAGTTTCCCATATAAGTCTTGGTTCTGCTTGACTGACTGCTTCCTTTTCATATTGGTAGCTGTTGAGGCTTCAAGTGTCCCCATTCCTCGCACTTCTGATTTCCTTCATAAAATCAGAAAGACAGCAGCCCGTCTGAGGAAAAGACTTCATGTTGCTCCAATATAGTCAGCTGAACATGAGTACCAGCAATAGCTGGGTGTTTAACCCTCTGATGGACTGGCATCCTGTCCTGGGGGGAAGTCTTATACTCTCAGTTGCTTAACACCACAGAAACCGGCCTGATGAGCCTTCAAGCTCAAGACAGTCTTTAACTCTGTGATGGACTAGCTTCCTGTCCAGGGGGGATCTTGTACACTCAGTTGCTTAATGTCACAGAAACCAGATAAACACCAACCTGATGAGCCTCTGGTCTTGAGATAAACTTTAGACTTTTTTTAGATAGGTTGAACATATTTATAGAAAATAAAAATCTGTATTTAGAAAGCAGAAAATATTAAAATTATTTTTCTCTTGTTTTTTTTTTCTATTATAGGTTTCTGTTTGTTTCCAACGTATTGCTGCTGAGTTGGTTGGTTTAAAATTAACAACTGCGGAGAAGGAACAACAACAACAAATTGTTACTGCTAACATTCAATATGAATCTTATCCCAAACTTCCTTCAGTTCAAAACTCTCCACGCAGTCCAATTTGTTCATTACAATAAAATAAAAGCTCAACATTCAATTGCAGGGAAATATTGGAAAGAAAGTATTTTAAAGAACTTTAGATTAATGTACGAGAAAAATATTTTTCTTCTTAAAAATAAGATATTAAATTTTTTTTTTTTGTATTTTTTTTATAACTTACCTTTATAATTTGTTGTTTTTTTGTTTTTTGTTGTTTTTTTTTACCTTCTAATATGACATCATTTATCTTCCTGTTTATTCATCCATTTCTATTATTTGTTGTTTGGACTCACAACTCCTGATGAAGTCATAAGGGCACCAAGGTGACATACAGCATGTCTTGGACATTTTAAAAACCTGGTGGAGCCCATCTAAACACAGTCAATTTCTTCCAGAGAAGGTAGAGAGGAAGTGAAAAAGAGACAGAGAGGAAGAATCAACCTCAGTATTAGACTGGTATTTTATTTTATCCAGCGCAAAAGGATGAAAGGCAAAGTTGACCTGAGCAGAATTTGAATTCAGAGTACAGAGAGCCAAAACAAATACTGCAAAGCATTCTATCCAACATTTTAACAACTCTGTCAATTTACCACCCAATTTCTAATATGTAAGTAAGGCATTTAGTGTATTACTGTGCCATTTACACTGTTCTGGTTTAGCAGTAGTCTTCCTCTTTACTCCTCATCATCACTGTTTAACCGCCATTTTTCCATTCTTGCATGGATCAGACGGGTCGTCTGCGTCAAGAGACAAGTTTGGCCAGGATTGGCCACACCGCACCTTGCTCTGATGGGACTGTAAATTTGGCCGGGGTTTTTACAGCTGGATGCCCTTTCTAATACCAACCACATTTACACTATCACATAAAATTCTAACTTTGTGATTCTTTGTCACTGTTTATGCTTTACTTTTATTATTCATATTGTTCCAAATAAGTAAATTTTACATATATGTAACCAAGCCAAAATTGGTTCTGAATGAGCAAGACATAATCACCTGACTTGACATTGCTCACTACAGGATAACTCATCTAACCCATGCCGGTGTGGAAAAATGGACGTTAAACAGAGATGATGATAGAATGAAAGCGAGCAGAAGGTTTTTTTTTAAATAAGATGTGCAAAAGAAACAATATTATTGTCATCCAACGGTGTGAGTCCAGTTAATACTTGACCTTTTATTCTCATAGAATTGATGAAATATGTACTGGTTTTGTACAGAGTTAAGCAGGATTTCATATAGTAACCTTTGTGCCTTGTCAAAACTAAAAGAAATCTTTTTTTTTCAGGCATATGTCACTAATGGCCATAAACCAGTAGAGTAGATTACCTTTTGATAACAATTATGTTGAAAACAGAGTCCACAAATTAGAATAAATAATTTTACTGTGGGGAAGAAGAGAAAATTAATATTTCAGGTAGAAAGACCATTCAATAAAAATGGTTAAAAGATGGCTTTTCAATCATTGGTTAGCAGGTTTGATCCCTCTGTTTAGCATGTTGGACAATAACCCTTTTTTCATAGTCTCATATCAACCCATGCCTTGTGAGTGAAAGTGGGTAGACAAAATTGTTTGGTAGCCCATAATTGTACCCGTAATTCAATGAGCCAACTTTGTTACACACTATGTCATTCTGAATCTCCCTGAAAATGACGGTAAAGATACATGTGCCTATGAAATGCTTAACTATTTACACATTTATATATATATATATATATATATATATATATATATATATCATCATCATCGTTTAACGTCTATCTTCCATGCTAGCATGTGTTAGATGGGAATTGTCACACTTGAGGTAAGATTGTTCAGGTGACCGTGTCTCGCTCGTCTAGGACTGTATCTGGCAGGTTTTCTACAGCTGGATGCCCTTCCTAACACCAACCACAAGGTATTTTTGCTCAAATGCTCCAGTTAATCGGAATTCTGTTAGAAAATGTGATATTTGAAACATTATTGAGCAAGATACTTAAACAAAACAACAGTCAAGATATTTTATGAAAAATTTTATTTACATAATATCTACATATAAAAATATTAATTCATGAAATAGATATTTTGGATTTAGCTTGTCATTTTATCACAAATAATATAACATTTTCATGAATGAAAACAAAAACAGTTTTCCTTTTTTAATTAGAATTTGAAATAAATGTGGGCATCGAGTATTCTCAGCTGAATACCATTCCATCCACTTTGAAAATTTACTTACTCTTTTTTTTTCTTTATATGAAAACAGTTTCATCCAAATAATTGTTAAAAGGAAATGAAAGTAAAAAGATTTGAATTAGCATGTGAAATATAACTGTTGTAAAATCTTGGTTTTTGCCTACATAAAAAGTGCCATTTTATTGAAAAATGAGATCAGATCTTGAAGATTTTACAATACTCTGTGCAAGAAGACCATTTTTCAAACTTAATTTAACCCATTATTCTAAACATTTTTAATAATTGTATTTTACTATTGCAAAAGAGAAAGACTAAATTGAGGTTGCAGTAGAAGAGTAATTGGAAGCAGTAATATACTTGATAGACACATACAAGATTATTAACCATCTTGAATTCCATATGTCTAACACCCATGAACATGCTTACAAAATCAGAAAACAGCACAGCTCCCATGACTTTCAGAAACATTTTTTACACTCAGAGTTGCTGAAGCATGGAACAAACTACCTGCATCAGTTATTAACTGTTGGGATACTGCACCCTTCAAAACTTCCATGTTTCCAGAAATTTGCCAACACTACATCTGATATTCCCCCTCCATACACACGCACACATGTATCTGTGTGTATATCATGACTCATACACTGTTCACTTTCCCAGCATTTGTACATTATTCTATGTACTATACATGCACATTTGATGAGTTGTGTACAGTGCACCTGAGCACTGTACACAATAATTTCATTATTATTATTATGAGTTCGATATGTTTAAAATAAAGAATATGGTTGTTTAAAAAAAAACATACTTTATTGTATATCCTTCTTTGATAGATTCACAGACTGTTGCCTTCATATAGTGATTCAATATACAGACAACTTTTGAGGAGACCAAGTTGAAACCAGATTTGAAAATTCTTCAGAGTATGTCACCTAAGCAGTTTCAATCTAATTAGAGTTTTCCTTTCTACTATTTATCTAGAATTATAATGTTTACCATATTTAACCCTTTAGCATTCTCATTACTCTATATATACTATCATATTTTCACAGAAAAGGCTTGATCTCACATAATATCAGTTACAAGATTTTGATTTTGAGAACAATACCTTAACATCGGTATGAGTTGATTACAACTGAGAGAATTCTGGCCAGATATGGCTGGTTTAAATGCTAAAGGGTTAATAAAATACATAAGAGTAATATAAATATTTGTTTTATTAGTCTTAGCATTAAGATCGTCTTGTTGTTTTTTTATCAATTTTATATATTGACATGATTTTATTGCACCAGAAGAAAACCTGTAATGAGTTATATAGCCACCTTAGTGTCAACACCTTTATCTAAAAGAGAGCATGGGCATTAATTTGTAAAGAAGAAATATTAAAGAAAAACTCAACCCAGCAGGATTTAAACTCAGAACATAAAAGTTACATAACTAAATCCTCCAAAGTATTTCTATCATTTCTGCTACTCCCTTTCAACATCTTTAATAATAATGATTTCTGATTAAGGCACAAGGCCAACAATTTTGGGGGCAGGGAAAGTCAATTAAATCGACCCCAGTGCATTACTGGTACTTTATTTTATCTACCCCTGTAAGGCAAAGCTAACCTCGGTAGGATTTGAACTCAGAATGTAAAGGGCCATAACTCTAATAATTCTTTCTACATTTGGCAATAAGCTAGCAATTTGAAGGGAAGGAGAACGTCGATTAAATCAACCCCAGTGCATTACTGGTGCTTTATTCTATCAACCCCTGTAAGGATGAAAGGCAAAGCTAATCTCAGTAGGATTTGAACTCAGAACGTAAAGGGCCCTAACTCTAATAATAATAATTGTTTCTACTTTTGGCACAAGGCCAGCAATTACCCAGTGCATTACTGGTACTTTATTTTATCGACCCCGTAAGGATGAAAGGCAAAGTCAACCTCGGCTGGATTTGAACTCAGATCGTAAAGGGACATAACTATGCTGGAAAGCATGGTGTTCGACCCTCTGCCGATACTGCCAATCCACTAATAATAATGTTGATTTTTATATTGGTACACGGTCATAGATTTATAAAATTAAAATGAAGGATGAATTTGATTAAATCAACCCCAGTATGTTTAATTGTTTTATTGGCCCAGTTATTTTACCAATTTCTGATTATTTGAAGATTCTAGGCAGTATTTTTCATTAGAAATACCATAAGAAAAGGATTAAGTGAAAGATCATTCACACTATAATGTAATTTAGATAAAAATAGCTAAAACTTGTAATATGAATATTCTAAGAGTCACCTTCAGTTTTTATAGTCAAGTAAAACAAGTATTTCAAATACTGATCTTGCTAAACAAATAGAAAAATTTTATATAGCTAGTTGTTTTTTTTTAAAATAAATTTGAAAATAAATTCTAAAATCATGTTCAGATTAGACAAAATTAAAACAATTTATTAAAAATGTTTTAAAAAGTATAATGCAGTAGCTAATGAGAAGGCTGTAGCTTAGTACTATACCAGTACTACCATAACTATTCTTTATTATCCAAAAGTAATGCAGCAAAATTGGCTCAATATTATTTGATTCTAAGAGCTTATATTTTGAGAATATGATGGAAGAAATAGTTTTATGTTACAAAGGAACTAATATTGGAAAAAAAAAAAGAGAATTGTGTGAGAGGGATGGGAAAAATATGCCATCCTTGACTAAACCAATAATATTAAAAATTCCTATAATTTTTTCTACAGTTTAAAAAAAAAAAACTCTTGGAAATTGAACATTAAAAAAATGGAATTTTTCCTGTTGCATTTCTGCTCAAGATTTCTGCTTGGTGAATATAAACTGAAAATGACAACAAAAGAGAGTTTCTCCATATTTTACAATTAATCACAAACATCCTGATATAGAATAACCAAATCTAATGTACCCCAAGGGTGAAATACAAAAACATTATCATTCACAATTCATCAGTAATATAGAGGGTTTTCCCCCCTGGAGGTGTGTGTGTGTGTGAAATTTGATACAAGGCTATATATATATATATATATATATATATATATATATATATATATATATATATATATATATATACTTATGTGGTTGACGGCTGAGAAAAAGAAGTACTCGATACTGAAGTAGAGTTTTAAAATTCATTTATATTAAGACTAAAAAGTGAGTCTTGTTACTCTGGAGTTTTGCCTGTTTATCATAGGCGAAACTCCAGTAACACTCACTTTTTAGCTTTATATAAAGAAAAAGGAATAAATATATATACTCTTTTACATGTTCCAGGCTGAGGCCATATATATATATATGTGTGTGTATGTGTATGTAAAAGGTAAACAGAAATAACAACACAATCGGTACAGTGTATGGAAGGAATATATTAGGTTAACGATTGAAATAGCAAGAGAGAGGGTCTTAACGTTTCGGTTGATAGTCCTTCATCAGAAGAAAGAATGAGAAATAAGATAGATTGAAGGGACGGGTGGGGTGGAATTGGAAAAAATGTCTTTAGATAAAAATAGCAGGCCCATTCATCTCTTTATAAAACAAAGCTTACATTTCTAAAGAGGCTTTAAGGAAACTTTTAACTGTTTTTTTTTTTTGGACCCACTGAAATATTTTACTTTTTTTTGTTGTAACTCATAATTAAAAGATAAAATAAAATTTTAAAATATATGTAATATACATATCATCTTAAAGATTCATTTAAAGTGAATGTCTGTTGAAAGGAATGATCAGAAAGAGCAAATAGCATTTCTTTTTTTTTTCCGCCCCCTTCAAATTTTCTTTGCTTTGCTGCCATTTGATAGTGTCCGTGATCGAAACCTTCGAGGCATTTTGCTGTAATCCAAGTCTGTCATAAGGCTGCTATTGAGAACCTTTTTAGCACTTGGTCGTTTAGCTGGATCAGGTGATAAAAGATCGTTGAGCAATTCATACTGAAAAATACAATGAGACAAAATTAAAATAAGGTTTGACTTCATGTTTCACATCCTTTCTTTTAAACTAAAATAGGTTGACAGGCTCCTACATTTATTACAGTTTATTACATTAAGTTGTGTGCTAAGCAGCTAAAGTATATGATAAATTTATATCTGTATATAGTAATAATAATAAATGTGAAGACTAAAATCCAAAGAGGGCTCGATAAGGATAATATATATATAAAAATATATAAAACCATAGAGCAAATATTTATTAAAATAACATTAAAGTTTAAGCAAAGAATCCATATATCTGTGTATATATATTTTTTCCATATACAAGGAAATCGTAGATTTGGCATGTTTATATATACGCCTGTATTAATGGCACTACAGTCAGTAGGCACCTCTTAACCAAATATACACTCTAACCCACTACCCCTACTCCATCCTCCCACTTCCACCCACACCACCCTTTCTCTGTAAAGTTATGTTGATACCACAACATCCAGTCTACACTAAGTAGGTGTCACGATAAAAAGCATCCAGTCCATGCTGTAAAGTGGTCATGTAGGAGACATGGTAAAAAGGCTCCCAGTCCACACTGTAAATGTGGTTGATGTTAGGAAGGGCATCCAACCATAGAAAACCTGCCAGATACAGTCCTATATGAGTGGGACAATTTCCTGTCTAACCCATGCTAGCGTAGAAGATAGCCGTTAAATGGTGATGATGATGATACTAAATATGTAAATTTATATACACATTTAAGCAGTCTAGGTTACCTCTATGCAAATATAAATTGATAGATTATTATTGTATTTACAAAAGTAAAATTACTAATGTGCTTTGGCCATAGACAAAGCCTTTGTATTAACATTTAGATGATGTTACCATATGTGTGAGAACTGAAGCACTTTGATCAATCATCAATCTTTGAGCCAGTAATTCAGGAATAAATAACCACTCCATTAACTACAAGAACCAATGAGGGAGCTCAACCAGCTAAAGATAACTGACAAATGGAACTGTTTTCTTACAAAGGAAAGACATTGGACAATGCAGTCCTAAATATATCAAAATAAGGGGGAGTCTACCTAGTGTCCTATTCAAAGAGCTCTCATCTATTTAAGACTACAAGAAGCACATTATTATATATGGATTGGCAGTATCGGTAGAGGGTCGGACACCATGCTTTGACGTATAGAGTTACGGCCCTTGCCATTCTGAGTTCAAATCCAGCCGAGGTTAACTTTGCCTTTCATCCTTACGGGGTTGATAAAATAAAGCACCAGTAATACACTGGGGTAATTGCTGGCCTTGTGCTAAAAGTAGAGACAATTATTATATATGGGATTTATTAATCTGTTATTGATTTGTGATGAGTTTTTATTTATTCTTTTTAAATGACTGATAACTCTCCGAAAGTTGGTACAATGCAGTACAAATATATAAAGAGAAAAGGATGACAAATAAAACAAAACAAAACAGTAAAGTAATGTTTTACCCAGTATATTTCAACATGATATTTCAGGGCTAATACCCTCTTTTCAAATGTGAAACGAAAATGGCTCAAAACAAAAGCAAATGATTTTTTTTTAATCTCCATATAATTTTATAATAGTTACTCACCATATCCTCTTGAAAATCTTTAGGGCTGAATTTATCAAAATCATCAGGATACTGTCGCTTTTTCACATCTTGAAGTTTTTTCCTACGCTCAGATTCAGTATCAAATGGATAAATTAATTCAAAAAGAATCATCCCTAATGCAAATATATCGACTTTTTCATTGTAGTCCTTTCCATTAATCTATAAAGTATTTATGAAATGAGAAATATATAATAAATGTAATAAGAATCAACAAATATAAAAATATATAAATGTACTGGCATTCGCGGAATGTTCCTTAGAGTCTAACTAATAATTGTTCGTGGAAATCACCGCATATTCGCGGAATCATAAATATCTTCCGCAATTTTTTAATGGCTTTTTTCATGGCAATATATATTTTTTTACACTTTTTAATGCTAAATGCTAAATAACAATCTACCGTATTTTCTGGCCTATATTTTTATGCTCTGTTTTGATGTTTATAGGAAGAACGGACGTAAAACGGTGATGAATGCCTATAGGATTGAATGTATGAGTAACTTTGAAGAAATAACTATTTACAGGAACAAATGTAGAGTTAAAATAACTGATATAGGAAATGCATTGTGTGCACATTTTAACCTCCTTAGTTCCCTAGACTAGATAACTTATCCTAACATGTATCTATTCCAGTGCCACAGATGATATATCTCCTCCAAACATGTTTGAACTCCTTTCCAACAATTCACAACTTTAAAGTTATGAACTCGTTTCTAACAGTTCACAGATGGAGACACCTACACGACCACCTGACAGTGTGGGCTGGGTGTTTTTTGTCGTGACACCTACACGACCATCTGACAGTGTGGGCTGGGTATTTTTTGTCGTGACACCTACACGACCACCTGACAGTGTGGGCTGGGTGTTTTTTGTCGTGACACCTTCACAACCACCTGACAGTGTGGGCTGGGTGTTTTTTGTCGTGACACCTACACAACCACCTGACAGTGTGGGCTGGGTGTTTTTTGTCGTGACACCTACACAACCACCTGACAGTGTGGGCTGGGTGTTTTTTGTCGTGACACCTACACAACCACCTGACAGTGTGGGCTGGGTGTTTTTTGTCGTGACACCTTCACAACCACCTGACAGTGTGGGCTGGGTGTTTTTTGTCATGACACCTACATGACCACTTTACAGCGTCTTTACATGATGGTAATGAATCTCATGGTAGATGTCAAATATAGTTTCAGTTTGAGCATTTGAATAGCTACCTTATTATACTTATTAAACAGTTCCTATTAGATTGAGAGAAAGAAAAAAGAAAAAAAGAAACACTCACCAGCTCAGGACTCATATAAATTTGTGTACCTACACCACCAGTGTGTCGTTTATACGACATATTTCCATCTTTATCGTTATCTGTTGAATCTTTCAGATTATTCAATACTTTTTCTTCAGACTCTATATAGTTTGTCATGGCTGTTGCCAATCCAAAATCACCAACTTTGATTAGACCATCTTTGGAAAATAAAATATTTGAAGGCTGCAACACCAAAAATTAAAAACATAAACTACTTGCATCAGTTGTTGGCTGCCGAGACACTTTATCCTTTAAAACCTCCATGCTTCCTGAAATTCGCCAACACTACACCTGATATCTCCCCTCCATACACATGCACACATGTAAATCATGACTCATACACTGTTCACATTCCTTACATTTGTACATTATTCTATGTACTATACATGCACCTTTGATGAGTTGTAGTACACCTGAGCACTGTACACAATAATTTTCATTATAATTATTATTAAAAGAAGAAAAAAAAGAATATATGAGAAGAAAACATTTCATAAAATATAAGTAAAATGGATGTAATAAAATATCATTTTCTTACTTTCAGATCTCTGTGCAAAACTCCTTTCCTATGTACATAGTCGACAGCATCAACAATTTGATCAAAGTAATTCAAGACAATTTCAGGACTCCGATTCTCACTATGATGTGTAAGCCAGTCTTTTAATGTTTCACGCTTACATAACATCATTTGGATATAGAGGTACATTTTGGGACCATTGTTTTTCTTGTCCTTTGAAATATTATTATTATCTTTTTTATTAACTACTTGGCCTTGTGTTGTTGTTTTATTATTAAATACTTGACTAGGAAAAGGTAGTCCTGTTGATTGGCCACAACTGCTAACTCCTTTCTCTTCACAGCCTGAATCTTGGAATACTATACTATCAGATTGGTCAGCATTTATACATTGCTGGAAAGGATTTATATTTTTGCTATCATAACTGCTCTTGCTCTGTCTGGAAGATACATCTTGTAGATTTGTGTCAGAGATACTGAAAGAACCACTCTCATCATTTTCTTTATATGCTGAGAATCCATCACTGTGACCAATAGTCTTTGGAAAATTCATATTGGAAAGGTCAAGGTCATTGAAAGGTCGCAGTGGATTATGATCGAGACAGTTAGCAATATGGTTGTTGGGTTTCTCTGATGAAACATCGGATGGAGTTGTTAGCGTAATTGGACTTGGAGTAATACAGTTACTGTAATGAAAGAAATTAAATCATTCATCTCACTTAAAGGAAACAATTTTCAACTAAATTGCATATAATAATAAAACTATATTACGTTAAAGATAATATAACATATTTCAATGAGAAGAAAGATGTTACTAGAATAGTTTAGAAGATCAGAATAAAGCTACTCTAAATTAGGACTTTAGAGGGAAGATAAATACAGGTAAAGCCACTACTTCTCCAAATTGAGAGATCACAGCTCCAATACTATGGGCATGTGGTTAGAATGTCTCAGGAAAGAATCGCTGGACAGATTTTATGGGCAAAACCAACCCAGGGGTAGACCTCAAACAAGATGGTTGGATAATATCCATGAGTTTAACTAGTCTCGCCAGATCAGATGGCGACGGTTGCTTCTGAAAGGACCTGCTGGATGGAGTGTTTGAGGACTCTGCCTCCTCGACCCCCCCAGGATTAGTGGGTGAAGAAAAAAGGAAGACAAATACAAAACAGATTTAGCTATCATCTACCTGATGAATCATTTTTTTTTTTTTTTAAAGGGTTCGGAAGTGAAAGAACCATGTCCATAAATTTTGTAGAAACTCCATAACTGATAGGAGAAAAGGAGGAAGTAGTATATATTGAGTTATCATCAGACTAGAGATGTGGACTCAATGCTTGCACATAGACATAAGAAAAATGGAACAGAAATGAGTGGATTTATCAGTGCTATTTTACGTCTAATTTCCATGCTTAGACAGGAAATTACCTCAAAAGGCTAGACTGACCAATCAAGTGATGTCTTGCTAATTCATCTAGACTGACCAATCAGGTAATGTCTTGCTAATTTATTCCATTTTGGGCTTGGTTTCTAATGCCAACATGTACTATGTGCATTTTGTGGCACTGTCAAAGCCACATATGTGACAAAGTGGACTGAGTGTTATTTATTGTGGCACCAGCACTACTACTTTACAAACAAATAGCCTATTTTTTGTTGTTAAATATAGTTTTAAATTTTTCCAGAATATGTATAAATTTTATAATAAGCAATAATTATTTTTAAAGAAGACAGGTATAAAATACACTCATACCTTTCTTTATCTTGTTCTCCCTCTCCCTCTCGCATTCACACACACACACATCGATTCTCAACAATTTTAGTGGATGTTAAAATGAATATAAACATACTTATGTCCCAGTTCTAAATCTTTCTTTTCCTGCCATCCAATAGGTGGGCATTCAAACCATGACTGAAAATACCGGACAATGCCAGCATGATCCAGACTTGCAAGTGTAGTTACTTCTCTCATAACCTTTTCTTCACTGCTTGCACTGAAGAAAAATGAAAAATTGAATAATTATAAAATAAAATTCAATTTAAATTCAATTAAAAAAATTAACATATATTTTAGTAAATAACTTTTAAATTCAGTTCATTGTATATGTAGAGATTATGGATAAAATCACAGCATATACCGTATTTCCCAGCGTCAAAGATGCTACTTTTTTCTTAAAATAAGTCTAAAAAATCTACCATGCGTCCTGGAGGCCATGTTTATTATTTTTCTTTCAAATTTTTGGTTGTCGAAATTAGGGTGTGTTCTCGAGGACGAAGCGTCTTCAACGCTGGGAAATACGGTAATTATATGGAGGCACATGGCTTAGTGGTTAGAGCATTGGCCTTGCAATCGAAAGGTTGTGAGTTCAATTCTCAGACCGAGTGATGTGTTGTTTCCTTGAGCAAGACACTTTATTTCTTATTGCTCCAGTTTACTCAGCTGTAGAAATGAGATGATAGGGACTGGGGTCCATATCATTCCACTTCAAAGTGGTTGTGGAGGTGCCACGACAAAAAAGCACCCAGCACTCACTGTAAATGAGGTTGGTGTTAGGAAGGGCATCCAGCTGTATAAATCATGCCAGCATCAGTTCCCGTCCCACCCTTGCAAGCAGGGAAAAGTGGACATAAAATGAAATGATGATGATGCTGATGCTGATATCTGTTTTCATCAATAGTTCACTTACTTTAAAACAAATGAAATATTGATATTTTACATCTTGAACAAATGAAATATAAATATTTGCTATTTTGTCTGTGGTGTATGGCTGAGGCATCACTCAGGTTAGTGTGTAGTGCCTGTCTCTCCCCTTCTCCCTTTCTTTCATTGCTTGATTTTTTTTTTCTTTCTTTTAATTGTGTGTTTATTTTGTAAAATAAAATAACTTATTATAAATATTACGTATACCACACAAGAAAAATATTTTAGATACACACTACCAAAGGAAAAAAACTGCTTACCATTTAGGCAGACATATTCTTTTGACAGCATACTGACAAGAATCAAATCTATTTTTAGCAACAAAAACAATACCAAAGGCTCCATGACTCAATTTTTCTACATGTTCAAAATCTGTGTAATATCTGTAAAAAACATAATTTAAATTTGACACATAAAATATTTTCAAAAGCACAAAAGGCAAACCTTAGTTTCTTCATTGTACATCATCAAATTACTTTATTTGGGAATGTGGGTTGTCTGCGTTTGGTTTGTAAATTTGGAGGGTGGGTCGCAGGTTTGTTTAGTAGGAGTGAAGTGTGCAGGATTGGTGTTCAGTTCAGGGTGTTTGCTCAATGTTTTGCAGAAGGAAATGAATCAAGTATGCTCCATTGGATGTGTAATGTAAAAATGATGCTAATAATGGCTTTATTAGTGAGTGGGTGTGGATGAGAGGGAGAAAGAGAGAGATTAAAACTTTTTTAGTGGGTTTTGAGTGAGTGAGAGAGAGAGAAACTAAAACTTACTTGGAAACATATTCTACTTCAGTGATACCTGGTAATGAGTCTGGTCGACACAACTCTCCTTTAGATTTTGATATGACTAATTCTTCTCCAGTTTTTGTTTCATCCTAGATGTTATTTAAAGAAGAACCATTGTTTTAAAAATAGAAAATCTCAACTATTACTGAATGTAAATGACACAGTATAGATAAGGTGAAACCTGATGTTAAGTATATCCCTCTTTGGAGAGAAACAATGTTTGCTTTACTTTATTAATACAAAGTCAGTATTTCTTTAAGTGTAATTGAAACACTTATTCTTTACCCTAAGTTATTTTATGCAAGTATTGTTTGCTATATAATCTATAAGCTATAATGGAAATCTCAAATAACATCCACATGACCAAGCATGTAACTATAACTAATTACTTAGTATTGTGTAGTAGGCGCATGGCCTAGTGATTAGAGTGTCGGGCTTATAATCTTGAGGCTGTGAGTTCGATTCTCGGACCGAGCATTGTGTTGTGTTCTTGAGCAAGACACTTTATTTCACGTTACTCCAGTTCACTCAGCTGTAGAAATGAGTTTACCCCACTATGGGTTAAATAGCCTCACCAACCCATAATTGGCCAAGTGTGGTGAGTTCGGCTACACCGCTGACATGACTAAAACAGAAAACAGGGGAGGTCAATCAAGGAGGGATTCTTCCAGTAGGAGTGAAAAAGTCCTGGATTGAATGTAGTAGATGCAATTTAACAAAACCAATTGAGCAAATCTCTATGAACACTATTTTCAAA
This sequence comes from Eledone cirrhosa, assembly GCA_964016885.1. Lineage (NCBI taxonomy): Eukaryota > Metazoa > Mollusca > Cephalopoda > Octopoda > Eledonidae > Eledone > Eledone cirrhosa. The sequence goes on along the minus strand of OZ024750.1, from coordinate 14,548,536 downwards.
TGGCAGAAACGTCTATTCTTTTGTCTCCTTTAATACATGTTTTGTATGTAAATATCTTCCATGAGTTTCATCAAAGTCCTTTGATAGGTTGATAGCAGTTAACAATATATTACCATAAATATTTCACTAAAAAATATAAGTGTGTCTTAAACAATGAAAACAAAACAAAAGTCAGATATAAGTTGTTAAGAATACTTCATTGTTATATGATTGATCACAGTAAATCAAGTAATGGTTATGTCACCACCAGTGCTGATATTTGAGATCAATCTGACTATCTTCCTCAGAAACAACAATATTTCAATATAAAGATTCAGATTTCCACTACAGAAGAACATTGCTAGTTTAACACAGAATAAAACTCACCATTTTTAGCAGCCATATTAAAATATTTATAATCTTAACATTATGAAAGCCAATAAAAAATGCCAGGACATACATTATCAAATGAGAGGTTGGTAATCCTCACAAGCTGACCAGCTGCAGCTTACTTTATAATATATCTCTAAAAATCCTGCTGGATTAATTAAAAAAAACACACAAATTCTGAAAAGAAACATCCAATTTTGTGTGAAGATATGTCCAGGGCACATAACCAAAGAATACACCAAAAAATAAAATTTACAAAAAATATCTTTGCTTCCATAATCTAGAAATAATTTTGTTTGAGAAAGAAGAAAAAATATGTGTGACAATTAAGTGGCCAAGAATAGAAAGTTGTTTCTGATAACAAGGTCCTTATAACTCTTAATGTCCTGTACTGCATCAAACCACATGAACAAGACATTCTTGAAAACTACAAAACAGTACGATGACTATCACATTAACAATTCAAGTCTTTACTTTAGTCTAATGCCGCAAATTTTCACAGCAATCTGTCCACCAGTAAAGACACTACAAACAATTAAATTGACAAACCCATTTTTAGATTTTTTGTTACATCATTATAGGATGTTAAGCATTAAAGTGCAAATTGCTACTGGATGCATGATAGTAATGCTTCAATCTAATAGTGACACATCTTTTGGTTAATTATAGAAAGTATACGACAACAGTAATATATTACGAGTGAACAACTGTGATTTATTTCTTGAATGAATTGGACATTGTGTGGAAGAATATATTATATTACACAGGCATAATTACATCTTCAAGAAGATCCCTCACATTCATTCACCTTTGGTGAACATAGCCTTGGCCAGGAGGTGTTGATGTCATCAGATCATGTCCAATGTTCATTAGCGTGTTATGAGCCACAACCTCTTGTTGATCAACAGTATTGTCCAAATTACTGTCCATCTCCACTTCCTGGCTTCTAACTTATCTCCTCTCTCTTGCTCTAAAGCCAACAAGAAACCCTTTCTGCTCCCCAATCTTGCAAACTGCAGCCTTCTTCTTCTCTTCCTGTCATTCCAATGGTAGTAAGCATTCTCCATACCGAGTGAACTGGGAATCCCTCTGCAGCCCAACTTGACTGGAAATAGCCATGCCTGCCAACCGTTCTCCCTACACTCATGCACAAGTTCTTGAAACTTAGCCCTCTTTCACTGAAAGGCATTGCTGCACTCTTCTTCTCATGGCACTGTGAGTTCAATCAGGATTATCTTTTACATCCAAAATTTAAATCGGTTTATTTGTAAAGTTGTGGTATATTATTTACAATATACTTCAACTAAAACTATAAATAAACTGAATAGACGAAGTTTAATCCTTTAGCATTTAAACTGGCCATATCTAGCCAGAATTCTCTCACCTCTTTCTGTTCAAACCAGTCGTAACTAGCCACTCACACTGATGTTAAGGTATTGTTCTCAAAATAAATAATAGCAAGATCTCATAGATTCAATATTATGTGAGATAAAGCCTTTTCCACAAAAATACAACAGTAAATATAGAGTAATGTAAATGCTAACGGGTTAATATAATATTCCTCCACAGAATGTGTAATTTAATAACTTATCATCATTAAATGGAAGTAAGCCACTTAATTGTGCAAATGAAATTAGAAAAGAAACAAAGAATTACAAGGATTTATATTGTTTTATAATAATGTGACTATATAGATTAGTCTACATGAATAAGACTATATATTGATTTTTTTTATAAATGTGACTTGAGAAGTTTTCCAATGAAGACTAAACAAGGTAAGTTCAGGGAAATGTTAAGCTAAGATGGAGCCATTGCATCAATATAACAAACACAGCTGTTTGTTCAAGACAAACTGACATTAACACTGGACAGAATTTACATAACTTGAGAAAACAAAAGAACATTTTGGTGAGATGTGTGCCATTGCATAGGTGTTTCTGTGAATCATTCTTACCAAAATACATGGCAGGATCTCCAACATAGACCGCAGAATAAGATTAACTGATTCTATCTACAATAAAGAGTTTATTTATTTAATCATTCACTACCTAATAAACAAGAAAGATTTGATTGTATTTATTAATCAAAATTCCCTACATGAATATTCATAAGTTTGGCTACTTTTAAACAAGAAACCTCGACAAAAAGCAGCCAGTCCACACTGTAAAGTGGTTGTGATGGTGTCACGACAAAAAGCAACCAGTCCATACTGTAAAGTGGTTGTGATGGTGTCACGACAAAAAGCAACCAGTCCACACTGTAAAGTGGTTGTGATGATGTCACGACAAAAAGAACCTAACCCACACTGTAAATGTGGTTAGCATTAGAAAGGACATCCAGCCAGAGAAATCAAGCCAGAAACGTTGGGCAGATTATGGCATCAATAACAAGACCAAGATTTGTGTGTACAAGGCCTGCAAACGGAATGCACTATTGTACTATTGGGAACGCGGACAGTACATTAGAAACACCTCAAGTTGCTTGAACACTTTAATCAAAAGAGTTTAAGATGAATCCTCAACATCAAGTGGCAACAAAAAAAACATATACACACACACATATATATATATATATATAATATAATAGGGTCGATTTGGCAGAGGTTTAAAAGTGAAACCAGTTAATACAAAAACTAATTAGTTAGTGTGTTAGATATATTGCAGTATTTTGTTATGACCCTCTACATTCTGGTTTCAATTCCCACCAAAGTCTATTTTGCCTTTTATCCATCTGGAGTCAATAAAATAAACTACCAGTCGAATACTGAGGTCGATGTAGTCAACTTACCCCTCACCTCCAAAATTTCTATCCGTGTGTCTATATTAGAAATCATTATTTTCATCTCTATATAATTACTGCAGTATATATTTTCATATTTTAAAAAATAAGCGTTATTATCCAATTAGAATATGGGTTGTTTATCTGTTGTGTCAGGTTATCAAGAAGAAGAAACAAGATTATGTGAAATTCATACCTTTCTCCGGGACAGAGACAATGTGAGATAGGCACAACTAGAAACCAAGTTAAAAACTTATCTTGCCAATAGTTACTAATTAGTCAACTAAAACATCAATATCTGAATATATATTAGTGTTAGCAAATATGACACCTTACCTGCTCTAGTGAGCTTGGAACTCTTTCTAAGGGAGTAATATGGTTTGGGTCATGGTCAGGATATGTAGTACCAGAATAATGACTCAGAAACACATGAACTAACACAGCAAACACAATGCTAATAAGCACAAGTTCTTTCCTAGAAAAACATAAAAGAAAATTAAATGAATGAAATAGTATATATTAATCCAAAAACTGAAAGGTATGGACAAATTTGGTAAAAGGTTCTTATTTTAAAGTAAATAATTATTCTATGTAATACTATAATAAATAGAGTTATTATGACCAGATAGCCATTGCTATGTAATAAGCTGAGACAACAGTGAGAATGTAAAAGACATTTACCCTTCTATTACCATATTTCTAATGAAAGACACTGCCCATGGTTTGAGGAACTGCCTTGGTGTTTGGAGCATAACTTAAAGTTTCTTACAGAAAACTATAATGGAAGGTTTTTAGATATATACAAAGACTTTAAAAGAAACAGCTTTATATCAAATAATCAGGAGCATTTTCAGCTAATAGTTTGGTATCAAAAGGGTTAACTATGTAAATAAGACAGTTATAACTAACAATTTAACGGCGTCACAGGCTCAGTTTGCTGGAAGAGGTGGAAGTGTCTTTCTCCCTCCTTTAAAGCTTTAGCATTTAAACCAGCCATATCTGGCCAGAATTCTCTCACCTCTTTCTGTTCAAACTGGCCATAACTGGCTGCTCATACTTATGTTAAGGTATTGTTCTCAAAATATATAATATCAATATCTCATAGATTCGATATTATGTGAGATAAAGTATTTACCATGAAAATACAATAGTAAATATAAATTAATGTAAATGCTAAAGGATTACTTTAAGGATTCTAATAAGTCAGTTGATATAAGAAACAACAACATAAAAGTGGACCTTTGTATTTGACATAATGAAAAATAAACTCACCACCAATCCCACAGAGAGGGTACATTTTGAAAAACACCTGCTGCATCTTCGGTCATTTTTTCATCTTTTTTGTCAGGCAAAAATATTTTGAAATCGGGGAAAAGATAATAACCATCATCTAAATATGCATATAAAAAATATAATTAGTCATGTAATTAAGATCATGAGATACAGCAAATATGATTATCCATTTTACATCGGAAAAATTCAATAACCAGCATTGTTTCTGTGAGACATGGGTAATGAATATGGACTAGCAGAGAAATTTGGTAAGAGAAATCGGAATAAAATCTACAGCAACTCACCAAATGGATAATTTTGGTGCCAAACAGCAACGGCAGTGTTCAGCGGGTTCTTTTTCTTGAATGTTTTTTTACCAATCAAAGGTATACCATTATTTATATTTGGACGCAATGCTGGAGTTCTGGAACATGCTAAAAAAACAAAACCAATAAAAGACAAGACAAGAATTAAGAATGTAAATACATTATTAAATATTTAGAGTTGGGTTAGATCCGATTTATAATGCCAAGTTATAATTCAAACTAAACCTGGACAGACCAGCAGAAATAAAGGTAACAACAAACTACCAAATGGTATGGTACTGGGAAGATGGATAGAGGAGGTGGGGAGAGGGGTGAGGGTGAGGGGTGATAATTAGAGCAATGAGAGAAAGAAAGTGACGTGTATGTGACTGGGGGAGAGAGAGCGAGAAAGAAAACCAGACAGACAGAGAGGGAAAGAAAGAGATAGAGACTTACATGATGCTAAATATGGCTTCCAGGAGACATATGGTAACTGTTCAAATATTTGTCTTGGTGCTACTTGTTCAACAATCTGGTCGGAAACTTGAACATAGAGTTGGTTGTGATGATGTCCTGAAATATATTGATAGCAATTATAAAGAACTGAGGAGATTCATAAAATATCTTATAAGACAGCAATTACAGCCACTGTACTATATATAATAGAACAATGGTACTATTACAACCACTGTACTACATATAATAGAACAATGGTACTATTACAGCCACTGTATTATATATAATAGAACAATGGTACTATTACAGCCACTGTACTATATACAATATGACAATGGTACTATTACAACCACTGTACTACATATAATAGAACAATGGTACTATTACAGCCACTGTATTATATATAATAGAACAATGGTACTATTACAGCCACTGTACTATATACAATATGACAATGGTGCTATTACAGCCACTGTACTATATATAATAGAACAATGGTACTATTACAGCCACTGTACTATATATAATAGAACAATGGTACTATTACAGCCACTGTACTATATACAATATGACAATGGTACTATTACAACCACTGTACTACATATAATAGAACAATGGTACTATTACAGCCACTGTATTATATATAATAGAACAATGGTACTATTACAGCCACTGTACTATATACAATATGACAATGGTGCTATTACAGCCACTGTACTATATATAATAGAACAATGGTACTATTACAGCCACTGTACTATATATAATAGAACAATGGTACTATTACAGCCACTGTACTATATACAATATGACAATGGTACTATTACAACCACTGTACTACATATAATAGAACAATGGTACTATTACAGCCACTGTATTATATATAATAGAACAATGGTACTATTACAGCCACTGTACTATATACAATATGACAATGGTGCTATTACAGCCACTGTACTATATATAATAGAACAATGGTACTATTACAGCCACTGTACTATATATAATAGAACAATGGTACTATTACAGCCACTGTACTATATATAATAGAACAATGGTACTATTACAGCCACTGTACTATATATAATATAACAATGGTACTATTACAACCACTGTACTATATATAATAGAACAATGGTACTATTACAGCCACTGTACTATATACAATATGACAATGGTGCTATTACAGCCACTGTACTATATATAATAGAACAATGGTACTATTACAGCCACTGTACTAAATATAATAGAACAATGGTGCTATTACAGCCACTGTACTATATATAATAGAACAGTGGTACTATTACAATCACTGTACTATATATATGACAATGGTACTATAACTACAATACTATATTATAATGATGGTAGCATTATGATAGCATAATGATGAACAAATTTTCAGTATTAATACAGGAGTTTGTTCCAAGCAATAAATTGATACATAAATCAACAAGTCAGTTGAAAAAATACTTTTTACCTCATAGTTATTTAATATTTCTCATGTTTATTTAGCTCAAGGATATGTAAAATATTTGTTTAAACTGTCACTTACCAATATACATATAAGGTACACTACTATCAACCAATCGTGGAATATTTTTCTTGTTGAACAGGCTAATAGCTTTAAGTTTATTCTGATGTAGTAACCAAGCACCGGTAACGGGAGAAGACAGCTGAAATAACAATATATATCTACATCAATAATGTCAACAAACTGAACAGAATCTGCTGTCAGCTTCATCATTTGTCAAAAGCAGATTAGAGGAAACCAAGACTGAGACAATCTTAAACAATGTTTACTTTAAAAGAGGAAAAGAAAATAGTGATGACAGAGATAACAGAGTTGTTAGAGGAAGGAAAAATAGTGATGACAGAGATAACAGAGTCGTTAGAGGAAGGAAAAATAGTGATGAGAGCGATAACAGAGTCGTTAGAGGAAGGAAAAATAGCGATGAGAGAGAGATAACAGTCATTAGAGGAAGGAAAAATAGTGATGAGAGCGATATCAGTTATTATAGAAAAGAAAATAATGATGGCAGAGATAACAGTCGTTATCATCTCTTTTAGTGTCTGTAGGATACACCTCCTGTACAGAATTGTCTTCATCTATTATCATCTCATCTGTGAAACCCATCATTCAAAGATCTGGCCACATCCCTTCTTTCTTTGTATTCATCTTCCACAGGTAACCACCACCAAGCACACAGTATTTTTCTAAACATTCTCTAATGCAGGTTGTTTCTTAAGGACCCGTAACTGTTATAGTTCTCTTTCCTTTGTCCTATTCTAATAAGCAGTATTGGGCGGAGGAGGGGGGGGGGGGTCTCAAAGTTTCCCCTAACCTTTTAACTCCCATAGTTTCCTTTTATTTATTTATCTTTAGCTTCTATGTCTCTTTCATTCTAAATTTTAAATTGTTTACCACTAATTTGTCTTGACAGCTATATTCGTCACCAGTGGTCAAAGTTCACAGATCATCTACGTCTTCTTTTCAGCTAGGTAAAAATGCTAATCTGGTTTTTATGTCAAAAGGTGCTAAGTGACCATCTGACCAGGTTTTTTGAGTTTACATTGCAAATGGTGACTTATTTCTAACGCAAGAATTATAGGAACATTGATCCCTCTTTATTTCTTGTACCATGACTTAGCCTCCGTCCACACCAGAAAATAAATCCTGATTTTTCCTGATATGATCATTGAAATTGTCAGTTATTGATCAATGTTATTGATTATTGAAATATCCTTGACAGCAGTTGGATGTTTACACATAAAGCTCAAGGAGAGATCATACATGTTCTTGTTGGCAGCAATGAAAGGAAAGAGATGATCTAACAACATGGCTAGTTCATATCAACTCCTTAATGGAAGATGGAGAATAGTAATTTCTAATTTAGGCACAAGGCCAGTAAATTTGAGGGAAGAGCAAAGTTGATTAAATCAACCCTGGTACTTTATTTTATTGGCCTCAAAAGGATGACAGGCAAAGTCAACCTCGGAGGGACTTGAACATAGAATGTAAAGAGCTAGGACAAATACTGCAATGGAGTTTTTTCTGACACTCTACCAATTTTGCCAATCTACCACCATTAAAAATGGAGAGTATTGAGAACTAACTTGTCTCAGAAATAACAAAGAGAGAGAGAGAGTGGTTGGGGGCTACAACAATAAACAAAATATATAAAAGAAAACCTGCTCTAAATCATTGAATTGAAAAAAATGTATAAAAACAAGTGAATAATATTTTGTTGGTAAAAATGTAAAAAACATACCTTATGCTGCCATAACATTTGATTGGGATCATCAGGACATTTACATAATATAATACCTTCAGGTATATAAATTTGTAGGGAAGACTCAACAATATCATCCATTTCATCTGTGAAGATTTAAATAAACATTATTAATTTTAAAGTCAAGTAAAATAGAAACGTTTACCCATCCCCAACACACTAAAAGAAATATCAAAGCTTCTATTGTTTTTTTTCACTATAAATCAGAAGCTTTTTGCAAAATCAGAAGTTTCATTTTATCTCTAAAACAAGATTTTTATCTGCATTTGAGAAAGTGTAAAATAGAGTCTATATCTTAAGGCTCTCTATCAATTTCAGTTGATGCTACTGTCCTTTCTGAAGATTGCCAGGAATTGCATTAATTCTTATATAGACATTGTGTGTATGTAAGAACCTGTAACTCCTGGTGCAGTCTTCCCCTCTCCAGGTCTGAGTACAGTCGATTTCTTTCAGAGGAGTGAGAGTGATAAAAAGGAAATGAGAAAGAGATATATTATTAACCTCAAAAGCATGAAAGGCAAAGTTGACCTCAGTGGGATTTGAACTCAGAATGTAAAGGGCCGTAACTCTATGTTGCAAAGCATGGAGTCAGAACAAATACTGCATGGGGTCGTAATGATTACTACAAAGCATTTAAGCATTTCATTTTTGGCATGATTCCTAGAGCTGAATGTCCTTCTTAGTACCAATCACTTTACAGAGACTACTAGGTACATTTTATTACAACACAAGCTCTAAAGACATCTTAGTCCTTTCTAGCCACAATAAATATTATCAATATATTTATATTAAGTGCTCTCTTCCACTCTTTTCAATATGTTATACAATTTGTGTGTTATGATTTCTATAAAAAGGTGTAATCGGTTACATGAAAAACTAAATGCAATAGAAACCTGTTCGCACACATAAGGTTGCATCAATGTCTCTTCCAGATATAGGGATAGGTAGGAGTTGTATCATCATCATCATCACCATTTAAAGTTCATTTTCCACACTAACATAGGTTATATTGTTTGGCCTTTCTCATTTACATCACCCCAGCAGACAACTGAAGGAAGGATTGTCCCCCACTTGTACTTTCCTTTTATTTTTAAATACACTCTATCAAGTAACCACACACCTCCCTGTTTCTCCCAAAATTTATATATATATATCATCATCACCATTTTACGTTCATTCTTCCACACTAGCATGGGTTAGACGGGTTGTCCTGTTGTGGGCAGTGCCCGGTCGGCTGACTTTGTCTTGCTCATACAGGAACTGATTCTGGCTTGATTTCTACAGCTGGATGCCCTTCCTAACACCAACCTCATTTACAGTGAGTGCTGGGTGCTTTTTTTCCGTGGCGCCTACACGTCCACTTTACAGTGTGGACTGGGTGCTTTTTTGCTGTGGCACCTCCACGACCACTTTGCAGTGGAAGGGGGTAGGGGCATATTTACTATATGCTTCAACTTGATCCTGTGGGGGGCATCGGGTCTTCTGTATTACTGCGTGACGCCAGAGGTCACGGTATATATAATATATATATATATTTGTAAAAAATAAATCAATATTTAAGAGTTGTATATTCACTGTCTTTGTTATTGTTTTCCAAGCCGTTGTCATATAAACACCAAGTTTGATTACAAGCAAGTAATCAAAGATAATTAAAAAACAAAAAGCAATGTCCCCCTCCCCTCTTAGCTGTTGTTTTGTTAACGTCATATTTTCTCTGTACTGATACCGCTACCAACTGACCAGCTAGTACTGCTACTAACTGACCAGCTAGTACTGCTACTAACTGACCAGCTAGTACTGCTACCAACTGGACAGCTAGTACTGCTACCAACTGGCCAGCTGGTACTACTACCAACACATTTTAACCCTTTAGCATCTAAACCGACCATATCCAGCCAGAATTCTCTCACCTCTTTCTGTTCAAACCCACTATAACTGGCCGCTCATACTGACATTAAGGTATTGTTCTCAAAATAAATAATATCAAAATTTCATAGACTCGATATTATGTGTGATAATTTTGAGATAAAGTGTTTACCATGAAAATACAATAGTGTATATAGAGCAACATAAATGCTAAAGATTTATCAGAAATGGTGTGGAGTTGCAATAACTGTGAATGTGAACATGTTAGAACTTTAGTTGGACAGTTGTGGAGTCATATTAGATCATTAGAGAGAGGAGATATAGAGGGGGAGGGAGAGAGTGGGGGAGAAACTGCTATGAGCTGTTTACATTAAATACAATGAAATGAAACAAGAAACAATAACAAGCACTGTTTAATTATCCTAATGTACTGATTAGTTTCATTACTTTGTTATGGGTAAGTGCAATTGGAAAGACCAATGGACACATTGTTTCCTCAGTCCGATTTGACTAGCTCCACCCCACTCGTTAAGCAAATGAAGTCTGGGATCTTGTTGTCCAACTATTATATAGGTATGAAAACTTAAATCATTGTGTATAAAGTGTTAAGAAAAATTGATATATAAAAAAAATAGAAAAGGACTTTGTAAGTAAAAGAATGAGGCAGTTACTTATTTCATTTGTAACCCTTTAGTATTTACATTACTCTATATTTACTATTGTATTTTCACGGTAAACACTTTATCTCACATAATGTCAAATCTACAAGATTTTGATATTATTTTGAGAACAATACATTAACATAAGTATGACCAACTGGTTATGGCCAGTTTGAACGGGAAGAGGTGAGACAATTCTGGTCAGATATGGCCAGTTTAAATGCTAAAGGGGTAAAAGAAAAAACACAGGTAAATGAAGTCTCTTACCAAAATACATGAAGCTATTCTCTGATTTCTCAGCCATTTCAGAAATATCATCCATTTCTTCTGTGTTAGATGAATCCATTACTTTGCTTGGCATCAAACCAACATAATTGACATCATGGTGGCCAACACTGAAATTCCATCTGGTTAAATATAGAAAGAACATTACATATTAATTTCCTTGTAAAATTGATGATAGAGAACACATTTTTTTCAAAAGCAGATCTCTCTATTTGTTATTCTAAGTGAGGAGATATCAGTTCGAAGTGAGAATAATGATTTCAAAATGAGCATATGTCAGATCAAAGTGGGAATAGTGATTTCAAAGTGAGTACATGTCACTTAAACAAAATCTAAACTCAATTTAATTAATCAAAAATACAGGGAAATGGCCTTGCTCAGTATGTAGGAAAGGTGTAGGTAGGAACTCCATTCTCTGCCCCAAATGCAAACAATGGGTACACAAGAGATGTAGCGGGATCTCAGGAAGCTTAATTAAAAATGTAGGATTCACATGCAGCAGCTGTGCTGAAACAGCAAGCAAACAGCCACAGGAAACAAGTACCACCAATCTCTGGGAGGGCCCTGTAGAAACAGTAGACAGCTTCTGCTACCTAGGTGACCGAATTAGCAACGGAGGTGGGTGCTCAGAAAGTACAATAACTAGGGTAAGAACGGGATGGAAGAAGTTTAGGGAACTACTACCACTGCTAGCTGCAAAAGGCTTCTCCCTCAGAATGAAAGGCAGACTGTATGATGCGTGTATCCGAACAGCGATGTTGCATGGTAGTGAGACCTGGGCGCTGAAGGTGGAAGACTTACGTAGATTAGAGAGAAACGAAGCCTGCATGCTCCGATGGATGTGTAACAGTAATATACGTGAACGACAAAGCATAAAGGAATTGAGAGAGAGACTGAGCATAAGAGGAATCAAATGCTGCGTGCAGGAGAGGCGGTTACGCTGGTATGGACATGTGATGCGTATGAAGGATGACAGCTGCATAAAAAGGTGCAGAGCACTAGAAGTTGATGGAAACCGCGGAGTGGGGAGACCCAAGATGACTTGGGATGAGGTGATAAAAGCCGACCTTACCCAACTACACCTCTCAAAGTCAATGACACACGACCGTGACTTCTGGCGTCACGCAGTAATACAGGGTACCCGACCTCCCATGGGTACATGCTGAAGCATATAAACAATATGCCCCCCCCCCCCCCCACCGCAAGGTGGTCGTGGAGGTGCCACGGCAAAAAAGCACCCAGCCCACACTGTAAAGTGGACGTGTAGGCGCCACGAAAAAGCACCCAGCACTTACTGTAAATGAGGTTGGTGTTAGGAAGGGCATCCAGCTGTAGAAATCAAGCCAGATCAGTTCCTGTATGAGCAAGGCATGGTCAGCCGACCAGACACTGCCCACAACAGGACAACCCGTCTAACCCATGTTAGCGTGGAAGAACGGACGTAAAACGGTGATGATGATGATGATGATGACATGCTGAATCTTCTCAAACAATTCTTCACTTCACTTCAATCCACATAGTAGAGGTGGTGAATGTAGGGAGGAGGGTTGATAATAGTAATTATTACTAATATTTCATTTTTTGTTCCTCCTCTCAGAAATATGTTGAAATATTCTTCCAACTTCTCTATTATTCAAAGCTCTGTACCTGGCAAAACTGCTTAACTCTCAGAAGCAGAGACTTCTTGGTTTTATCATCTATACCAGAGGTCCCCAACCACTGGGCCGCAGACCAGTACTGGTTCATAGATCATTTGATACCAGGCCACAAAGAAATAATTAACTTGTTTAAAATTATATAATAGATAAATTGAATATTGGACTTAAATTTAAAAAGATTTGTTTAAATATTCAATATTCATCTTCTCAATACCATCTATCATAACTGTAACTACATTTTATAATTAATGTATATTTTAAATAACATATATATATACAACTACCGGTCTGCGGAAAGATTGTGTGGCGTGAAGCTACAGCTGAAGCATGGAACAAACTACCTGCATCAGTTGTTAGCTGTCGAGACACTGCATCCTTTAAGGCCTCCATGCTTCCCGAGATCCGCCAACACTACAGCTAACACATACAAACATGTACTTCCCTGACATTTGTGTATTATTCTATGTACTATATTGACGAGTTGTAGTGCACCTGAGCACTTTACACAATAATTTCATTATTATTATTATCTATAGAATACTGTTAAGAAAAGAATATCTGCATTCAGTCAGCTACAAAGAAAAAAAAACAAGTCATTTAAAGTGAAATTAAATAAATACTGTATCTTACTTTTCCAGACCAGTTCTTGAATCAACAGCTCGAACTGTTTGAGTATTTCTCGTAATAACAAGTAAATCTTCTTCTTCATTCAGTGATTCAGTGTGACCAAATTGTTGACAACCATTCAATGAACAAGTGTATCGGAGCTGGAATAATCAAATATATACATCATATTTATTGGTTTAATGAAATATATACATCATATTTATTGGTTTAATGAAATATATACATCATATTTAATGGTTTAATCAAATAGATATATCATATTTATTGGTTTAATGAAATATATACATCATATTTATTGGTTTAATGAAATATATACATCATATTTAATGGTTTAATCAAATATATACATCATATTTATTGGTTTAATGAAATATATACATCATATTTAATGGTTTAATCAAATATATACATCATATTTATTGGTTTAATGAAATATATACATCATATTTATTGGTTTAATGAAATATATACATCATATTTATTGGTTTAATGAAATATATACATCATATTTATTGGTTTAATGAAATATATACATCATATTTAATGGTTTAATCAAATAGATATATCATATTTATTGGTTTAATGAAATATATACATCATATTTATTGGTTTAATCAAATAGATATATCATATTTATTGGTTTAATGAAATATATACATCATATTTAATGGTTTAATCAAATAGATACATCATATTTATTGGTTTAATGAAATATATACATCATATTTAATGGTTTAATCAAATAGATACATCATATTTATTGGTTTAATGAAATATATACATCATATTTATTTGCTTCCAGAAATTCGCCAACACTACACCTGATATCCCACCTCCATACACACGCACACATGTATATCATGACTCATACACTGTTCATTTTCCTGACATTTGTACATTATTCTATGTACTATACATGCACCTGAGCACTGTACACAATAATTTCATTATATTATTATTATAATTTATATATATCATATTTATTGATTAAATAATTAAATATATATAATGTATTTATTGATTAAATAATAAAATATATATATCACATTTATTGGTTTAATCACACTGTAATGTTGATTACCAAATTTTCTTTTACATTTTGATTTATAAAATCTTATAAACTTAATAAATGAATATTTAAAAAAAAGACTTTTTTCCAGCTCATTCTTACACGAGCTACTATGTCTCCAGGACCACCTCCTCCATTACTAATTAGGTCAACTAGATAATAAAACTGTCAAGACAGAGGCCTCACTGGCCGCTTCCTCTTTGTACCTGTCTCTGTCAAGACCTTCTGTGTCCTTGGTCCCCGCACTGCTGATTTGCTCCATAAAATCAGACAGATTGTGTGGTCCATTTGAAGAGGGAACTTTCTGAGGTGGGCTGGTTGTTACAGTGGGTGTCTCGGGGCTTCTTCACAACAATGCCATTGCCATTTTGTCCACGGGGTACGGCTGAGGCACCACACAGACTGGGGTTTAGCATCTGTCCCTCCTCCTCTCCCTTTCTTTCATTGCTTGAACCATTTTTCCTTCTTTTTTGTCCCCTTTAATAGCGTTTTGTTTTTATGTAAAAAGCTTTGTAAAATGTAGAGAATCACTTCTAGGGAATTTCCCAGGCAACTTAAAGAATCTATTTTATGTGTGCTCTTAGTGCTTACTTCTCTTCTACATCTACCGAATACAAAGTCTACTTATCTATTAACCTATAATCCCACTGCATCTCTTATACATCCATAGATGCTGTGTGAATTCTAGAACTTCTTCCCACCCGTTTCTGACATGAAACAAGGCCATTACTCTGATGGTATCAGAGTTCTGTCCTCTTCCCTACTTATTAACATACTAGTTTTTTTTAAGTTTCAATTTAGGTTGAGTGGTTAAGAAGTTCACTTGACAACCACATGGTTACGGATTCAGTCTTACTATTGCACTTTGGGCCTGTCTTCTACTATAGACTTTGATTGAACAATGCCTTGGAAAACAGCAGAATTGGTAGACATGTGTGTCTATGTGTGTATGTGTACATGAAGCAAAATATTACTTATTCCATTCCTTAGGTGGTAGTAGTAGTAGTAGTGGTGGTGGTGGTAGTGGTGGTGGTTGTGGTGGTGGCGGCGGTAGCAGCAGCAGCAGTAGTAGTAGTAGTAGTAGTAGTAGTAGTAGTAGTAGTAGTAGTAGTAGTAGTAGTAGTGATGGTGGTGGTGGTTGTGGTGGTGGCGGCGGTAGCAGCAGCAGCAGCAGCAGCAGTAGTAGTAGTAGTAGTAGTAGTAGTAGTAGTAGTAGTAGTAGTAGTAGTAGTGGTAGTGGTGGTGGTAGCAGTAGTAGTAGAAGTAGTGGTGGTAGTAGCAGTAGTAGTAGTAGTAGTAGCAGTAGAAGTAGTAGTAGTAGTAGTAGTAGTAGTAGTAGTAGTAGTGATGGTGGTGGTGGTGGTAGGAGGAGGAAGAAGAAGAATTAAATAAGTTTAAAGATAGAAAGATAAAGAAATAAAACCTGATAAAAGCCAAAATAAAATTTTAAATAAAAAGTATTTTTGTGAACATTCTAGAAAATTCTAAAACTAATTACTTGTCCAGAATTCATATCAACACCATAGTTTCGGATAGTTTTCCCTCCTATCATCATAGTATCATCGTCAATTCGGAATGTAGAACTGAGAAGGGTTTCAGTTGAAATAGGAAGTGGTTCAATGTGGGTGCCATCATCTTGATATAAACCTCCATCAAGAGAAGGAATTAATCGGGTTTTAACTCCATCCTTTGACAGCTGTAAAACAAAACCAAATCAAATCAAATCAATATTATATCAATTGCTAATATATGACTTTTGGAAACATTTTTTCACATTCAGAGTTGCTGAAGCATGGAACAAACTCCCTGCATCAGTTGTTAGCTGCCGAGACACTGCATCCTTTAAAACCTCCATGCTTCCTGAAATTCGCCAACACTACCCCTGATGTCCCCCCTCCATATACACACACACATTTATTTTATGACTCATACACTGTTCATTTTCCTGACATTTGAACATTATTCTATGTACTATACATGCACCTTTGATGAATTGTAGTCTACCTGAGCACTGTACACAATAATTTCATTATTATTATTATTATTATTTTGTTTCAAAAGTGTTGTTGAAATTTACAAGGTGACCACAAAAACACTCCTTGATTTTAAATGCTTATAATATCAAAACGAGCTTGATTATTGCAATGATGTTTTCCAAGCAACAAAAGGGGCACACATCAAGTGTCTATGATTTCAACCGATACCACATGAAACTTTGTAGTTTATGCAACTGTAGCCACCAATATTGTAAGAATATTCATTTAAGTTTTCATATTATAAGTATTTGAAATCAAGGAGTGTTTTTGTGGTCTCCTTGTAGTTTATGGCTCCTATTTAACCCTTTAATATATGTGTTACTAGTTAACCCTTTAGTATATGGGTCACCAGTTGACCCTTTAGTATATACATCACTATATGATCCTTTAGTATATGAGTCACTAGTTAAACCTTTAGTATATGGGTCACTAGTTAACCCTTTAGTATATGGGTCACTAGTTAACTCTTTAGTATATAGGACACTAGTTAACCCTTTAATATATAGGTCACTAGTTAACTCTTTGGTATATGGGTCACTAGTTAACTCTTTGGTATATGGGTCACTAGTTAACTCTTTAGTATATGGGTCACTAGTTAACCCTTTAGTATATGGGTCACTGGCATATATTACATAGAAATGGAACATTAGCATACATTATATAGAACAGCAGATTCAGAGGAAGAATGAACCCCTATTCAGCACTTCTACTTATTTTATTGACCTTGAAAAGATGTAAGTTAAAGTTGACCGTGACAAAGATTTGAACTCATAGAGCACAGAGAACTGCAATGAATAGTGCCTTCTATCTAACATTCTAACTGTTCTACCAATTGGCTGCCTACGACTAGTGTAGGGCAGAGGTTCTCAAAGATGGCACTACAGGCTTTGAGAAGGTCCAGGGGGCGCTAGGGTCTAAGGCAGCGGTGAATGGGTGGTAGAGATGATATATATTAAATATCAAATGATACATATATATAAATCGACCATTTTATTTCATCATCATCACCGTTTTACGTCCATTCTTCCATGCTAGCATGGGTTGGATGAGTTGTCCTGTTGTGGGCAGTGCCAGGTCGGGTGACCTTGTCTTGCTCATATGGGAACTGATTTTGGCTTGATTTCTACAGCTGGATGCCCTTCCTAACACCAACCTCATTTACAGTGAGTGCTGAGTGCACTTATATATTATTTACAATTTGCACATGTAGGCAGGTCTCTCTAGAAATAGGGGTGGGAGGTGCTGAGGGTATTATGCGGCCGTTACTCAAAAGGTTTGAGAACTTCTGGTGTATGGTATGGTTCTATAACTCCTGAGGGAGTCATAGGGGTACCATATTGATATACAGCTTTTCTAGGGCCTTTTTTTGAAAAGACCTGACAGAGCCCATCCCTCTCCAAGTTTGATATACAGCAGATGTCTTCCAGAGAAGGAGAGAGAGTGTGGTAGAAAGAATGTAAGAAAGAGATATAGAGGAAGAATCAATTCCAGTACTAGACTGCTACGTTTTTATCAACCTAAAATAGATGAAAGACAAAGTTGACCTTGAACTGATAGTGTACAAACATAATAACAACAAATAGAATTTCTAGTAAAATCTAGAACTCATATACTTTGCTCTGGTCTGTTTTTATGTTTTATGATTAATCTAACATTACAAACACTGGTACACCGAAAAATAATAACATGTTTCTGAGTCTTCAAATTGCTATAACACAGATCAATTCACCAGTCAACAATAATATTGATTTCTAGTATAGGCACAAGGCCAGTAATATTAGGGGAGGGGAAAGTCGATTAAATCAACCCTAGTACGTTACTGGTGCTTTATTTTATTGACCCCGTAAGGATGAAAAGCAAAGTTAACCTCAGTGGGATTTGAACTCAGACCATAAAGGACCGTAACTCTATGCTGCAAAGCATGGTGTCCCACTCTACCAATACTGCCAATCCACCGTCAACAATAATATTAAATACTATGTAGTAACATTGGTTTCAGATCAGCTGGCAAAACTATCATATAATAGATATCACACCGCCTGGTCTGTCTTCCTCTATTCTTCCTTCTTACCTTTTCTACACCTCAGTGACATTCTTCTTTGTCTGTTCATTGGACTATAGTCCATGTTATTCTTTTCTGATTTTCTATTTCTCAATTTTCTATATATTTTCCCCTTCGGTTCAGTCCTCGTGCACCATTCTCTCCCTTTTTTGTTAGTTGACACACTGAGTTCAAATCCTGCCAAGGTCAACTTTGCCTTTCATCATTTCAAGGTTAATAAATAAAGTACTAGGGTCGATTCTTCATGTATATCTCTTTCTCACTTCTTTTCTATCACTCTCTCTTCATTTCTGGAAGATATTGACTTTGTTCAGGCCTGGAGAGGGATGGATGCCACTAGGTTTTAAATGACCAAGAAAAGCCATGTATATCACTACAGTATCCCTACAACTCAACCAAGAGTAAGGGCTTCATACATACAAACACTGAATCTGGGTGAAACACCTTATTATGTTGGATGTGTAAGCATGTATGTAATATATGTGGAATTTAACCTATGTTAATTATCTTGTAAATTAATTACTGACTAATTATCTTGTAGAGATAAAAATAGCACAGGGAAACCAGTTGGATCAATTGGAGATGGTTGCTTCTGACAGGACCTGTTATGAGTGTTTGAAGACTCTGCCCCCATGACCTTCCCAGGATGGAGGAGGAGGAGAGAAATTCAATTAGCCGAAAAAAATGTTTAAGCAAATGATGTAAAAAAAAGGAATGTTCTGTAGTATAATAGGTAACAGAGTCTTGCGGTAATCAACAGATACAGAGGTGAAATCCAGGCAGCCTTGGTCTGCTTTCTCTTTTCTGTATCAATTTTTTTTCTAATTTTCTAATGGCACACCAGAAGATGGACAGAATCCATGGCTCATTTCCGAACTTCTGAGGCTGGCATGAGAAAGAAGACCTTGTCCAAATGCTTGAGTTAGGTGGTGTTATTAAACCAGGTGATGGTTTAATCCTCTTGATACAAAGCTGCCTGAAACTACCAGTGGTTTTACAATACAAAGCTATTTATTTGAAAGTGTTTATCATTATCATCATCACCACTATTTTATGTCTATTTTCCATATTTGCATCAGTTAGGCAAGTTATCATTTTTTTAGGCTAGACTGTGTCTTGCTTGGGTTTTTTGTGGCACCATCACTTTTCCATCATAATTTTATGTAGAAACATTCAACTTAATAATGAGAAATTTAGTTACAGTACTAAATTCTTCCAAATTCTTGATTATTTAAAAAATGATTTGAAAATAATAAACAATATGTTTCATTAGAAATGTGGTAATGAAAGGATTGTCTACTACCCGAGAACAAGAATATTCTAACGACTTCCAGAGAGTTTCTGTCAACTAAATTTCACTGATAAGGCTTTGGTTGATCTGAGGTTTTGGTAGAAGATACTTGCCTATATTGATGAATAAGGAGATCTGTTTTTAATCACTCTTGTGGAAATCAAAACAGTCCAATATTATAATAGCCAGTGAATACAAACATAGAAATATCTTACATCGATATGAAATAATGTTGCTTTGGTCTTTTGTTACATTTAAACAGGCCGTATCCGGAGAGAATTATCTCACTACTTTCTGTTCAAATTGACTGTAACAAGCTTCTCATACTTATGTTAAGGTATTGATCTCAAAATAAATAATACCAAAATCTCGTAGATTTGATATTATATGAGGTAATTATGTAAAATAAAGTGTTTAGAGTGAAAATATAATAGTAAATATAGAGAAATGTAAATGCTAAAGGGTTAACAAATATATCTTCTAAACAAAACTATTGTATTGATACTAAAATAAAATAACTCTTTTGAAAAAAAAAGCATATTTGTCGATTTAGTTTAACTCACCTCCAACTTACTGATACTAGATGATAGTAATGGTTGAGAATCAGCCTGGACACTCCATAAGATTTTTCCATTGTTCTTTACATCAAAAGCCTGAACTCTGCCGTCTATTGTGCTGATTATAAAGACACTGCAACAACAACAAAAAGCTTGTGTGAAATCACTTAACAACATTACAAAATGACTTGAAAAGTAATTTTGAAAATAAAACTTAGTCATCCTTTAACCCTTTAGCATTTAAACTGACCATATGTGTGTGTATATATACATGGAGGCACATGGCTTAGTGGTTAGAGCATTGGCCTTGCAATCGAAAGGTTGTGAGTTCAATTCTCAGACCGGGTGATGTGTTGTTTCCTTGAGCAAGACACTTTATTTCACATTGCTCCAGTTTACTCAGTTGTAGAAATGAGATGATAGGGACTGGGTTCCCTATCATTCCACTGCAAAGTGGTCGTGGAGGTGCCACGGCAAAAAAGCCCCCAGCACTCACTGTAAATGAGGTTGGTGTTACGAAGGGCATCCAGCTGTAGAAATCAAGCCAGAATCAGTTCCCGTCCCACCCTTGCAAGCAGGAAAAAGCAGACATAAGAAAAAATATATATATATATAGGGAAGGTTTGTATAACATTCAATATAAAATATAAAACAGAATTTTACAATCAATTTTTTTCTTACATTTCCAGAGCTAGACAACAAGATAGGTAAACGTGCGAGAACATTTTTGAAGTTATTTTGAACTGCTAGAAATAGCTGCCAAATCTCCCTCAAATCAAAGTCTATCAGCTTGTATAATGTTAGATGTGTGAGAAAATGCAATGTAGTCTCTTGATATACAATATTTGAATGATCACTTCTAGAAAGCCTTTCAGACATAGGGTTGGTTAATCAAAACTGACTTCCAACTAAACAAAAACAATGAAACCAATAAAAAAAGGATAGAAAATTTTTTAAAAGTCCAAATAAGGAAGAAATATCAACTAACAAGCTGAATTAGTAGAAACTCTTTCAAAACAACACCATTTAAAATATGAAAATATCTACACCCTTATCTAATAAATGCACACAATCTTTTGTTCATCTATGACATATGATACAATTGCACAAAAACGTTCTAGAATATGGAGATAAATATAAGAGGCGGGAAGCAAAGGTTCTAAAGTGTTTTCATGCATGCAAAAAGTTATTATTCACTACCAAAAACATTGTCTATCTCTCTCTCTCACTCTGTGTGTGTGGATGTGTATATGTATATAATAATAATAATAATGAAATTATTGTGTACAGTGCTCAGGTGCACTACAACTCGTCAAAGGTGCATGTATCATCATCATCATCATCATCGTTTAATGTCTATCTTCCACGCTAGTATGGGTTTATAGAATAAGATACAAATGTCAGGATGAATAGTGCAGGAGTCATGATATACATGAGTGTGTGTACATAGGAAGATATTGTGAAGGTCAACGAGAGAAATCGGTAGCCATATATGGTATCATTGATCTACTCAAGGCTTTTGACAATGTATGTGTGTGTGTATATATATATATATATATGAGCGAGACACGGTCACCCGACCAACCTTGCCTTAAATTGGAACTCCTGTCTAACCCATGCTAGCGTGGAAGATAGACGTTAAACGATGATGATTATGATGATATCTATATATCTAAAACAGAGAATGTCTGTCTGTCTGACTCCCTAAAACTCGAGAACCACCCAACCGATTGTTTTCAAACTTTACACATGTAATACTTATGCCCTACGGACCGCATTAGGCGATTTAGCGATCTCTCTCTATAAATCTTAGTCTTTCTTTTTAGATAGATACATAGATATAACGTTGTGCCCTTATAATATCTGTCTGTATGTCTGGTTGTCTGCATTACATTATGACGTCGCTGTCTGTGTGTGTGTGTATATGTATATATATATAGTGTGTGTGTGTATATATATATATATATATATATATATATATAGTGTGTAACGTTTTTCGAAATATTTACTTCTGCGTTCACAGATTGATTTTTTTAGTTTCAGAAGATCCCATTAAGGGTGAAAGCAGTGATTCTTTGCTTAAACTTTAATCTGTTATTTTAATATATATATATATATATATATATATACGAGGCTCGATAAGGATAAATATATATCAAATATATAAGAACCCTAGAGCAAATCCCGAGCAACGCCAGGCCATTCTGCTAGTATATAATATAATATATAGAAATAAATACAGAAAAATGTGTGTGCGTATGAGTGTGTTACCCAAGGCCATTGTCGCTGTAAATCAGCAAGCGTTCTGGAAAGTTCTAAAGAAGCTTGGTATGCCTGACAAGATGCTTAACATCATTGTCTCCTGCCATGAATAGATGAAAGCTGCTGTTTTATCTGATGAAGAGTTGTTGGGTTCCTTTGATGTGACAAATGGCACAAGACAAGGCTGTGACATGGCTCCAGTTTGTTTTGCACTATTCTTTTCAGTGCTGCTGCACTTGTAGAAACATCTTTAGAGAAAGTTCAGGATCACATAAACTGTTTTTCTGTTGCAAGTAAAACAACAGGTTTACTATCATCATAAAGAAAACAGAGGTGATCCACCAGCCATGCTCTATGCCCAAACCACCAGTTCCCAGACACCCCTATAAAGGTCGACAGGAAGAATCTCAAGTATGAGAAATCATTCACACACACCTTGTCAGTAGTATGAACTCAAATGCATAGCTCAATGACAAGATAATCAATTGTATAAGGAAAGCCTCAATTGCATTTGGCAAGTTCCATTATCCTTTCAAATGAGAGGTTGTATTGTTGTACTGACCACACTCTTATATAGATCAGGATCTTGGACTCCATATGGGTCACACATCAACCAACTGGACGTCTTTCATAAAAGTTGCCATCAGGAAATCTGTGGGTACACACTTGAAGATAAAATATATAATCCTGACCTCTTCACTTAGTACAAAAATGGAGGCACTGAACCTTTCTTATGATATTACAACTACGTTTGGCTTGTCATATCATCCTCTTCTCAATACTGGTGCTGTCCTCTTTCTCAAGTACAGCAGCATCCGGTGTGTAAGAAGACCACTTGATGTTCAGGATATGTCTGATATAATGCTGATGAAACCTGTAAGGCTGTAAGAACACAGGCCCTATATACAAAGAGCATTGTGTTCATACATATACCATCATCATCGTTTAACGTCTATTTTCCACGGTAACGTGGGTTGTGTGTGTATATGCATATACATATAGTGGAAGATAATCGTTAAACGATTATATATATATATATATATAGGACTAACCAATCGTCCTTGTTATCTTATTTCATTATAATACACCCTGTATAGCTCTACACCTCGACAATGAAGTGAACCTAAACATCGAGTGTTCACCCGGAGGAACCTACAGTAACTCCAATCCAAGTTACACTCCCTGTATATATATATATATATATATATATATATATATATATATATGATGGCTACAAACTCATGTTCGAGTATTACCATCGCTTGATGGAATGTTAAAAAATGTGAGGCACGAATGTGACTCTTCGAGATGTTGAATGAATCCTCCTGGTCTGATTTTTTTACCCAAGCGATGACATTGTTGAACAGAAGCGTTCTTTGTGTGTGGTAAATCAGGTCTAGATCTTGGTCACTGATAGATCAAAAGGTATGGTTGAAGTCCAAGGCCTTGTCTTGTAGCAGTTTAGTAATAGAAGGTTAAAAATCGGTTATATCAACAGGGTCCCACCACACTCTGCAATCAGATGGGCACTTATGAAGCTAGGTGTAGATGAATGGCTTGTGAGGGCCATGCAGGCCATGTATAAAGGAGCAACCAGCAAAGGGAAAGTTGAAAATGAGTATAGTGATGAATTTGAAGTGCAGGTGGGAGTCCACCATGGCTCAGTCCTCAGTCCACTCCTGTTTATCATTGTCCTTCAGACCATCATTGAGGAGTTTAAAACTGACACTCCACAGGAGCTCTTATATGCTGATGACCTAGTCTTCACAGGTGAATCTATGGGAGAGTTAAAGATAAAATTTCAAGCATGGAAGAGAAACTTAGTGTTTAAAAGCCTAAAAGTAAACTTAGCAAAAATGAAAGTAGGAAAGAGAACAGGCAGCTGATGCCATTAGGGAAGTGGCTTTGTTCAGTACGTCAGAAAAGTGTGACCAGAAATTCCATAAGTGTATGGATGTACCAGAGATGTAGTGGGATTGCAGGCAGGTTAACAGAAAAGATAGACTTTGTATGAAGTAGATGCACAGGAGAAATAAGTACTAAGAGCACATGTGAAATAAATATCCTCAGTTGTCAGGGAGGCTCTTTAGAAGTTGTTGACAGCCTTTGTTACCTAGGTTATTTGATCAGCAGTGGAGGAAGGATGCTCTGAAATTGTGATAGCCAGGATAAGAACAAGCTGGAAGAAATTTAGGGAGCTGGTACCTCTGCTCACAACAAAGGGCTTATCCCTCAGAATGAAGGGTAGACTGTATGATGACTGTGTGCAAACTTTAATGCTACATGGCAATGAAACATGAGCCTTGACTGCAAAAGACCTGCAAAGGCTAGAAAGCGAGTATGTTCTGATGGATGTGTAATGTTGGTGTACATGAACGATGTAGCATTAGAGAACTGAGAAAAAAACTAGACATAAGTTGAAGTGGATGTAGTGTGCAAGAGAGAAGACTGCATTGGTATGAGCATGTGAAGCACATGGAAAATGGCAGCTGCATAAAGAAATGCAGAGAAATTCCAGTGGCTGGGACCTGTGCAAGAGGCAGATCCAGGAATATTTGGGACGCGGTTGTGTAGACCGACCTTGAGCTAAACCTCACAGCACAGATGACATAGGACTACGAAGGTTAGCACATTACAGTGCTGATGAAGACCCAACTACCGGCATAAATGTGGCCTGACCATTTATACATTTTCTATCTCAGTTATGTTGTTACAACAAGTCCAGAATTAAGTTCATTCATAACAAACAAAAAATGGATCCATGATACTTTGATGCAGTAAGTTATCTTTAATGAATAAACTATTAAGTTGTCATGGAAAAAAATCATGTATGAATTAATTATTACATATACAAGATAAAATGCTCCAAGTACACACTGTAAAACAACTGGAGTTAGAAAGAGCACCCAGCTGTAGAAACCAAGCCAAAACAGAATGTATGAGCAAGATGTGGTCATGAAACTGGTCTAACTTCAGTATGTGACAATCCATCTAACTAAAAAGAAGTTGATCAGATCTAAAACACATCATTCCTAACATTATAAGGAACATACACCTACCTTAATGCTTTGACCTAAATAGTTTCAATTCATCACATTTCTTTATACACCTCTTCATTGAAAAGACAACTACTCAAACAATTACATAAAGAAGCCAACCAACACAAAGTAACTATATCTACTCAACAAGCTAAGCTTCTTCGCCATTTTAAACTACACGACAAGATGCTATATGATAGCATACAACGTATGCTATCATAACCAATTTGCAGTAAAAAAAAAAAACTGCCCAATGGATTGCAGATAAACATTACAACAGCTATGGTTACGAGATTACTATGATACCAACAATAACACATTCAACACCAGAGACCAACGTTCGAACAGAAATTACAACAACCACAATAGAACTACTACCAACGAAAATACAAACAAACCATATGTAACTGACTTATCTGGTTTCCTAACAAGTGAGGAATTTGAACTACTAAGTTGTGAACCAAAATTCATCGTAGGTCAATGTTACACAGAAAATAAAGCTTGACATAGAAGCCAACTTTTGTAGAACAGCATATCAGGTGAACTGGATGACAGCTCTAACATCCATGCCTGCCACTACCACAGCTGTTACCATTATAACAACTTCACACATACATATTGCAGACATGCAGGCCAGTTAAGGAAGAACACATGATCGTTCATTTTGTTTTGAACTGTTTCAGCTACACATTTGAAAAGAGGGTGGTAGCCCTGAAATATCATATTGAAATACACTGGGCAAAACATTACTTTGTTTTTTTTTTGTTTGTCATCATTTGCCCTGGCTTTTTGAAAATTGTTTATTACACACACATATATATATCATTTATCATTATTACTATATGTATATATATATATATATATATATATATATATATATATCAAAGAACAAAATAAAAGATTGTTTAGAAAGCTTTAAATTCCACAAAAGATAAACTTTGCTTATATCTATATGGTTTTCCGAATTCCTTTTCAGATGTTGTTATTGTTGTTGTTGGTGGTGGTGGTGGTGGTGTTGTCCTACTCATTATGTTGTACTATTTAACAGTGTAGTAACAGTTCCTAAGGTTGTAGGTTTGATTCCTAGAATGGACTGTTGTGTTCTTGAGTTAATGTTGCTTCTTTTGTCAGCAATTGTGAATGGCAATTGAAAGAACAATGAAAACATTGATTTCCGTAATCTAATCTGACAACTGAACTCCTAACAGAGAAATGTATGATGTTGACCAGTTATAACCATTAGTACAGAGAATCACATGATAAAACAGTAGCTCTACAGGAGATGGAGAAGCTGATGATGTCAGCCCATCAATAATAATTGTTTCTACTTTTGGCACAAGGCAGTGCATTACTGGTACTTTATTTTATCGACCCTGTAAGGATGAAAGGCAAAGTTAACCTCGACGGGATTTGAACTTAAACCGTAAAGGGACGTAACTATGCTAGAAAGTATGGCGTCCAACCCTCTACCGATACTGCCAATTCACCGCCCATCAATAATAATACGTCATTGTCATCATCATCGTTTAACGTCTATTTTTCATACTTGCATCAATTAGACAGGTTGTCATATTATGAGACCATGTTTTACTCATACAGGTCTGTATTTTGGCTTGGTTTCTATGGTTGGATGCCTGTCCTAACAGCAACTACATTACAGTGTGGACTGGGTGCTTTTTACCGTGTCACCAGCATGACCACTTTACAGTGTGAACTGGGTGCTTTTTACCGTGTCACCAGCATGACCACTTTACAGTGTGAACTGGGTGCTTTTTGCCGTGTCACCACCATGACCACCTTACAGTGTGAACTGGGTGCTTTTTCTCGTGTCAGTGTCACCAGTATGACCACCTTACAGTGTGAACTGGGTGCTTTTTGCCGTGTCACCACCATGACCACCTTACAGTGTGAACTGGGTGCTTTTTCTCGTGTCAGTATCACCACCATGACCACCTTACAGGGTGGACTGGATGCTTAGGAAAAGATATTTAGGAGGGATTTGTTCAAATGATGCTAAGCCTTTTCATCCTCATAACATCCTTTAGTGATTTAGCAGAAAATATCTAAAATATAGGTTTGTTAATTCAAATATTTTAGAAAAGCTACACGATAAATACATACACTCTGAAAATTGGTTGATGATAGGAAAGACATCTAACAGTAGAAAACTTGTCAAATAGGAGAACTTTTCAGCTAACCTCCTTAGTGTTGCTGACTTACATGATAAATACACCCAGTACATTCTGTAAAGTGGATTGTAATAGGAAGGGCATCCAGCTATAGAAAACCAACCAAACAAAGGGTCAGAAGAACTCTTCAGCAGTGTTAACACTTTAGCATTTACATTTCCCTCTCTCTATATATATACTATTTTATTTTCATGGTAAACACTTTATCTTACATAATTATCTCACATCATATCGAATCTACGAGATTTTGATATTATTCATTTTGAGAAGAATACCTTAACGTAAGAATGAGCAGCCGGTTATGGCTGGTTTGAACAGAAAGAGTTGAGGGAATTCCGGCCGGATATGGCCAGTTTAAATGCTAAACAATGATGATGATGATAATTGTTTCTACTTTTGGCACAAGGCCAGCAATGACCCAGTGCATTACTGGTACTTTATTTTATCGACCCCGTAAGGATGAAAGGCAAAGTTAACCTGGGCGGGATTTGAACTCAGAATGGCAAGGGCGGTAACTCTATGCTGGAAAGATGATGATGATAATTGTTTCTACTTTAGGCACAAGGCCAGCAATTACCCAGTGCATTACTGGTACTTTATTTTATCGACCCCGTAAGGATGAAAGGCAAAGTCAACCTCGGCGGGATTTGAACTCAGATCGTATGATGATAATGGAGAGTGTTGTAATTTGGAGCAAACTTAATATAATTTATGTGCTGCAGTTAAAATGTTTGGTACTTTTCACGAAAGTCTTGCTAATATAGTTTCATGCAACACAGAGGTTAAAAGTTAACCCAAGTTGTGCCTCTGTCAACATAAAATCAAATAGCATATTTCTGTTGGTGATTTTGTAATAACCCATGTCATAAAAATAGATTTACTGCTACACCTAATCTATTTAGAACATATTCCCAAGCTATTATGAATTTCAAGCATGATCTTCAACAAAATTGCAAATAACGCAGTAAGTGGAAAAACCAAATATAAAATGTATGCATAAGTCAGCCAGCAAGCCAACCATATATGGGTATATATATATATATGTGTGTGTGTGTGTGTGTGTATACACACACACAAATATATATATATATATATTTATTTATTGATATTATGTGTGTATATATATATACATGTGTGTGTGTATATGTGTATATATATATATATAATGTATATATATACATATATATATATACATATATATATCTATCTATCTAAGGCGGGTAAAATTCCCGAGATCCATGGACGAGTTCTCTCCAGCGGTCTCTGTCCCTCATTATCGCTGCCATATCCTGCATCTCCAACAGACCAGTGTCTGTCCTTAGTATATATATATATATCTATAATGTATATATATGTCCTTAGTATGTATATATATATCTATAATGTATATATATGTATATATAATGTGTATATATATATATATATATATACATATATGGAGGCACATGGCTTAGTGGTTAGAGCATTGGGCTTGCAATCGAAAGGTTGTGAGTTCAATTCTCAGACCAGGTGATGCGTTGTTTCCTTGAGCAAGACACTTTATTTCACATTGCTCCAGTTTACAGCTGAAGAAATGAGATGATAGGACTGGGGTCTCTATCATTCCACTGTAAAGTGGACATGTAGGCGCCATGGAAAAAAAGTACCCAGCACTCACTGTAAATGAGGTTGGTTAGGAAGGGTATCCAGCTGTAGAAATCAAGCCAGAATCAGTTCCCGCCCCACCCTTGCAAGCAGGGAAAAGTGGACGTATGATGATGATGATATATATAATGTTTATAAATATATAATGTGTGTGGGCGTGTATATATTATATATATACATTATATATTATTTTCATTTCATTTTTCGTCCGCTTTTCCCTGCTTGCAAGGGCGGGACGGGAACTGACTCTGGCTTGATTTCTACAGCTGGATGCCCTTCCTAACACCAACCTCATTTACAGTGAGTGAGGGGTGCTTTTTTTTCCGTGGCGCCTACACATCCACTTTACAGTGTGGGCTGGGTGCTTTTTTTGCCGTGGCACCTCCACGACCACTTTGCAGTGGAATGATAGGGACCCCAGTCCCTATCATTTCTACAGCTGAGTAATATATATTTATTTATTCATTTTATAAGCTCTGACAGGAAATTTACAAATTGGATTGAACTGCTGAATAACCATGGGCCCTCAAATTACTCCACAAACCTGCCTTGATCCTACATATTGTTTTACAGATGTGACACACAGGGCTCTCAGACAGTCCTGAATGTAACTTCCCCCTCAGGCACTCTCACGTGCTGATAAAGCGCAGTAGATCTACAAGCTTTGTTGTAAAACTAACATAAATACCTTGCATCAACATAATCGGCTTCAGACTGCTAATTACCGTGAGCTATTAAATGACTAACAAGCCCAGCACGAGAAAGAACAACTTTTCCTCAGATGTTACAGACATACTCCTATTGAATATCCTCTGGGACTGAGTTTACATCACCTTTCCTCAGTGCTCTTTTAACCCTTTAGCATTCACATTATTTTACATATACTATTATATTTTCATGGTAATTATCTCACATAATATCGAATCTATGAGATTTTGAAAGTATTTATTTTGCGAACAATACCTTAACATCAGTTTGAGCAACCAGTTACAGCCAGTTTCAACAGAAAGAGGTAGAGAATTCTGACCGGTTTGAACATTAAAGGGTTAAACACCAAATGTTCCATCCTTTTGACCTCAAAACAATCACAGCCATCATAAACCAGGCTTTTCCAACTAGATCTACTCTCTGCCTCATCTTTCCAATCCTCAACACTAATACTAAGTATCTTCAGGTTGCCTTTGACAACATCTTTGAAGTGTTTCTTGTGTCTGGGGCGTTTACCAAGGGTTAACTCTCCATACCAAATTTGATTAGGCAACTTCTCATCTCCCACTCGCCCCAAATACCCTGCCCAATGCAGTTGCTTTCAAAGGAGTCGTTTTTCTAAGCTGGATGTATTGGCTTGCTGCAGTACAATTTGTTTCAGGTTTAAATGACTGCCACTAAATGTTTAAAATACACCTTAGGCATTTTGGTGGAATCTTTCCAATTTCTTGATATGATGTTGGTATGTAGTCCAAGTCTCAGAAGAATATAAGCGAGCATTAGGCCACAGGATTAGTAGACACTTATCTTAGTGCCAAACAAGATGCCGCTGTCCAACCAGACCTGTCCCTCCAACCTACCGCATGCTTTGCTGGCTTTTTAGATCCTTAGTTCGATTTCAGAGTTCAATGAACCATCTCGGGAGGGAGCACTACCAAGGTAGACAAATGTATCAACAACCTTCAACATCTGACCCTGAACAAAAATGTTGGGCTCACCATAATGTTGCTCAGGAGATGGTGTGTACATGACTTTGGTCTTTTCTGTGTTGATAGTAAACCCGAAAACTGTGCATGCCCCAGGAAACAGGTTCATGATTGCCTGCATGTCCTCCTCGTCAGCATAGAGCAACTCTCTGATGACTGGCTGGAAAGTCTTTGATTTGGCCCTAAAGCATGTCAAGTTAAAAACCCTACCCGCGGCCCTGAAATGCAGATACACTCCGACATCGCAATTCTGAAATGCATACATGAGAGTCATGGCAAAGAAGATAGAGAACAGAGTTGTTGCTAGGATGTTCCCTTGCTTAACTCCATTGTCGATGGATAATGATTCAAACAGAGAACCATTTAATTTAAGCCTCCCTGCCATACCTCGATGTAGCTGTTTGAACAATCTCGCAAACTCCGGAGGACATCCCACCTTACTAAGAATGGTCCACAAGGCATCCCTATTCACAGAATCAAAAGCTTTAGTGAGGTCAACAAAAACCTAGTACAGCTAGACAAAAAGAACATGTCCATTGTGCCTGCCCAACCTAAAGCCACACTGTGTCTTTGGAATTACTCAAGAGCAAATCTACTTGGTAAGGCTATTAATGAAGTTTTGCAAAAACTTTACCACAACCTCAAGAAGGCTTATTCCCCGATAGTTTCTAAACACCGATTTTGACCCCTTTCCCTTGAACAAGGAAACAAAGATCACATCAATCCAATCTTGAGGAACAGGAGTAAGTACCCAACCAAATACCAGAAATCAAATGGTAAATCTCCACAGCAATGTGGTCACTACCATGAAGCAAGACCTCGACAGGAATACCATAAAAACTCAGTACCTTCCCAGTATTAATCTCCTCCCAGTCTGTTGGACATCTGCCAGAGTAGGATGATCTGGCATCTCCTGAATTATATCCGATTGAGGCAAGTCATTGGTGATATCTGCATTAAACTCCAATGGATTATAAAAGAGATCAGTAAAATCTCCTATCATCCTCATCATCGTTTAACGTCCATTTTCCACGCTAGCATGGGTCTGGACGGGAATTGTCCAACTTGCGGCAAGATTGGTTGTCTTGCTGAGGACTGTCTGGCGGGTTTTCTAAGGCTGGATGCCCTTCCTAACACCAACCACGTTTACAGTGTGGACTGGGAGGTTTTTACCGTGTTACCTACACGGCCACATTACAGTGTGGACTGGGAGGTTTTTACCGTGTTACCTACACGGCCACATTACAGCGTGGACTGTGTGTTTTTTTTGTCGTGACACCTACACGATCGCATTTATTTAGGACTGGATGTTGTGGTACCAACATAGCTTTACATCGAAAGGGGTGGTGTAGATGGCGGTGGGGGTAGGGTTGGGACGGGGGGTGTATTTTGGTTAAGAGGTGCCTACTGACTGTAGGTTTTGCTTTGTACTTAGGCAAGGCGGGTCTTCTGTATTACTACGTAGCGCCAAAGATATATATATATATATATATATATATATATATATATATATATATATATAACGAAGGAAATGTGGTAAGGAACCAGGTGGACCATAACGCACCAAAGTACTCAATACTTGAGGTAGTAGAGTGGGTAATAGGAACCAGTAAGACCCCGACAGCTGAGCTCAAGCCGTTTCGGCGGCTAATTCTGGACTCAGAATTAGCCGTCGAAACGGCTTGAGCTCAGCTGTCGGGGTCTTACTGGTTCCTATATATATACATATACACTGTAGTATAAATTTGGTAGAAATATCCGAGTGCTCTTACACTTGGATATTTCTACCAAATTTATACTAGTGTATATATATGAGTCCACAGAACGAGTTAAGTATGATTATTGTAGTTATAACAATGACGTAAATAAGTATGTCACTATTGTAACTAATTATACATATACATATTTACATATATATACGTGTGTGTATATATATGCCTACATATACACACACATGTATTTATATATACATACACACTCAACATACACAGACACATATATATATATATATATATATCAACCACACGCAATATTCAATTCTTCTCATGTGTTTTATATACATACATATATATACACACACATATACATACTTTCATACACACACTCACAAACATACATATATATATACACACACACACATATATAAGTTTCAACGTGGAAACAACACGAAACCAATTAATCTGTTGATATATTTTCCTTTCGTTATCGACGCTTGTGGCCAATAAATGAAATAATTTTGAACTCTACTGTAAAGGATTCCTGATTTTAAATCATATATTCAAGAAAACATTTTTATATTTTATTTTCTAAATCCCTCAAAATCAATACGCTTTATTTTCATGTCAATTTATTGCAGTATTATCTCTAGACATCCTCTTAACGACATATCGATACACAACCAGCGTAGACAACATAAATAATTGGTGATTAAAAAAGACACTATTTAGGTCAATGTAATACTTTATTCTATATACAACATACAGTTCGCTTATTCTCTCACTCACGCAAATTTAATATCGATTTTATATATTAATAAAGTCTTGATTTTTTTCTGGTGGGAGTTTTATGTATTTTCCGTTAATCTATCAATATGTATAACTGGTCTTTTGTTTTAGGTAGACGAAATGTAAATAAAAACTTCGCATTTTCCGTCAGTCGCCGTACAACTTTGTATCAAACATTTTCGTTTACTAATAAATCAATTTCCTCCACTGACCAGAACTAGACGAGATATAAACAAACGTGTCACAAACAAATTTGTTTATATCGCATCTACCTAATACGAAAGCTCGTCGTAAACATGATTTTAGAAAAGCTTTTCTGGAGAAAACTAACTTGATAAGTTGTTTTGTGAAATATTCTGAAACCCAAATGTATATGGGCTTGCTTATACAACTAACTGATTTTACAAACATTTGAAATAGATTTTTTTTTAAATATCATTAATAGCTAGAAACATAAATGGAAAGTCATATTTTAGAGCCCCATTAAGGAGAACTTGAAAATTTGAGATGGAAAATCGAAATTTTAACAACAAATTGTACTTATTTTGTGTATATACACTGCCACAATAATATGGACGTAATGTGTGCCAGCAAATCGAAATGCAAATACAACTTACATTTAACAGATCCCCTTTTCATACTTTAACTACAATTTTTACAATTATTAAATACATTCCATTAAATTGAAGAGTTTTTGTTTCTTTATTTTCTTTTTTTCTATTTTGAAATAAAAAAAATCACTTGCAGCAGCATATATACAGACACAAATTCCTTTTGAAATATCACTTTCACTTTAATGCAATCCTAAAATACAACTATACCCAAAAATGAATGTTAATGAACACAATCTAATTTTAGACTTGAATTTCATTACTTATCTATGGGTGGTGAATTGGCAGTATCAGTATCGGTCATGCTTTCTAGCATAGTTATGTCCCTTTATGATCTGAGTTCAAATCCGCCGAGGTTAACTTTCCTTTCATCCTTACGGGGTCGATAAAATAAAGTACCAGTAATGTACTGGGTAATTTGCTGGC
The DNA here is from genome assembly GCA_964016885.1 of Eledone cirrhosa. NCBI lineage: Eukaryota > Metazoa > Mollusca > Cephalopoda > Octopoda > Eledonidae > Eledone > Eledone cirrhosa. The sequence goes on along the minus strand of OZ024750.1, from coordinate 14,513,585 downwards.
CTTGTGCCAAAAAGTAGAAACAATTACTTATCTAATAAACATTTCTCAACATAAGCATTTAATAGGGATGTAGGTAAACTTATAACATTGGAATATGGTTGAGAATGATTTAAGATATGATCGGGGAAGTATTTTTAAGTACTCACAAAAACTTTTAACTTGTCACCAATTGTCCTCTAACCAAAATACTTTAAAATAAACGTGTTTATAATATATACCAAAATAATTTTATCACTGGAAAGCAAGATTCCTTTTAATTTTTATCGATATAAAATTATTCAGCATAAATAAAAGCTGTAAAATAATCTATACATTATATTTTACTTACGTTTTACTGTTGTCTTCATTAATGGAAAGAAATCGTGTCCACGGACAAGATTGGGTTGGATGATGTGTGTTAGCATCATTATTGTTATGGGAATTAGGTGTAAGAGTTCCGCAAGTAATGTTAAATAAAATCATAAAAATATAGAAACATGTTATGATTTTTGTTGTTGATGTTATTAATGAAAACCAGAAAAACTGGGCACGGGATGGTTTGTAACCACCCATTAAGACTCTTACATAATCTTGGTCAGTGAATCAGTTGTTATATGCTGGCTTATTTAAACTCCTCTTTACTGATCCAAGTTCTGATTTAGTTTTCTTCTTTCGTCAAAAGAGTATAGTTGCTTAAAGTGATCAAAGTGGAGTTAATATTAAAATGTTTATTTTTATTTAAATCTGTGTCGATGGATTTCTTAACTAATTTAAACACTGGATTTACAAGTTTACAACAAACGATGTTACGTGTTAATGTCTATAAAATTCATACAAAATGCGAGTTGTTTTTAAATAGAATAATATTACATGATTTCGCTATTATATTATCCACCACAATCTTCCGACATTTCCTTTTCTTTTGTTTTGCAATTTCCTCTACATTCATTCCCCACTCGGGCAGTTAGTTAAGTTCGGCTGAAAATGAAAATAGTGACAAGAGCCGCATAAAAAAGAATAAGTATTAATATAATTTGTTGGTCAGTACAACCTTAATCGCAATAAACAAATGAGATGTTGAATGGACGAGGGGTATATCGTTCATCAGCAGTCTTAGCGACTGTAAGGAAGTACAAGGGGCACGGGTAATGACGAAACAATTTTCAAGAGAGTAGTAGGAGGAATTAAAACCCGCGTAAACTATAAAGAGAGGGAAAATACATTAGAACGATGACGAGTGACAAGTTATGATTAGAAGCTCACACGATGTAAACATATTGTTTTGATTGGTTTAAATATGACACACACTCCAAATGAGTTACAGAGTTGGATAAAGCGAGACGTGTCCGTACTGATGTCATTTCCGCTATATTGTAATGTAATTTATTTTTTAGTTGAGAATAATGTGCATATTATTCTCAACTAAAAATAAATTATATTAGAATTGCAAATTATTTAATATTTGCAATAAAAAAGAGAAATTTAAAAAAATTAAATAATGAAAATAAAGGTATGTGGTGGGAGGGAACGACTGACTCTCTAACCCTGTGTACGTTGTATAATTTCAGCTGTGCCTGGATTTCTATGACAAACAAGTTTTTTTTTATATAATTTATATGAAATTAAAGATGTATATTTTTGCACGAGATCTTTGAAAAGAGGTCCATTTTTGAGATTTACTTCTAAAACTATTTTGTTTATAAAATATATTTCTATATTCGCATTGTGTATTTTTCCAAAACACACGTGCTTTAAATGACGTTACCTCCACGTTGGCAGTATAATTTACAACTCTAGTGATTGATTTGTTGTATAAAGTTCAGCTACAACTTGTATATTGTATTTTTGTGAATATTTGGTCTTGTTGGAGTAACTTATTTTTTTAACTAACTTCAATTTAGAAAAAAAATGTAAATTTTATTATTGGAATAATCAATAAAACGTTAAATTGTTTTGACCCACCAATACTACACACGTTGCCCTGATAAACAGATCTAAAAGATCAGAAAGCATTAAAACCTTTTTTCACGATAGTAGAGTATGATTTGAAGTAGATTTGGCAGCTATTTCTAGCAGACTGACCAACCACGTTTCTCTGTCATAACAATTTACCCCCGCCTCCTCACCACGCACTGTTTATTGATAATGTTTTATTAAAATTTTGCAGAAATACATTTTCAAAGGTATGGATTACGATTATGCTAATTATATATTTTTTTTAAATGATAGTTTTTATTTTTATTATGTACGCTAATGCTAATGCTTTTTTATTTACATAATATTTTTCTATCTGCATTAGTAATTGGCCGAATAAACTCGAATACTAGAACGGAATATAATTTATGCAACACTAAATTGCGATAAACAATTTTTTTTTAAGAATTTCATCAACAAAATCGTTATTTATACTTTTGGAAATATATCTGCATATTTCGTTTAAAATTATTAGGTCAGAGGGCATAAGCCATTTATAAGCTTAGTTTTTCCTTTTTATTTGTTTGTCTTGTTTTGTTTGTTCTCGGCTTTTTTCTTCTCGTGCAACACATCTGGAGGCAACTTAATTTACACGTGATAATTGTTAGAGAATTGTATAAATCTTAAAACTGTCCCAATCGCTAAATATGTATGTGTGTGTATATATATTGATACTCGATCGACTTTCTTCAAATCTGACCAGCTCATAGAGAACACATTGAGCCGTGCAAAGAAGAAGCTTCGTCGCCAGCATGTTTCGTTTAAACACACACACAAAATGAAAATAAATATACTTTCATTATTGCGACCGCTAAAAGTCATGTATGCCACATATATATATATCTTACGGTAAACATTATATATATATATACGTATATACATACACATACATGCATATATTGTATGAGTTGGGGTAATAACCCAACGAAACGTAGGTATTTACATATGCACTAGTGTAACTGATTATGCATAACACATATATATCAATGAAAACAGATTCCAAATATTCCTTTAATGTTTCAAAAATCACCATACGTATTTCTATGGCCTGCTTACATCATCAGATCATGACGTAAGACATGCGGTGACGTCATCAGGTGTAAATTGCAAACATTGAGTTATCAATTACTGGATTACTGTATACATAAAGAGAGAAGAGAGTTGATTTGGAGATGACATGCCATCCATTGTTACTGGTATGGCAAACCACCTTCGAATATATATATATATATATATATGGATGTGTAATAGTAATATACGCGAACGACAAAGCATAAATGAATTGAAAGAGAGAGACTGAGCATAAGAGGAATCAAATGCTGTGTGCAGGAGAGGTGGTTGTGTTGGTATGGACATGTGATGCGTATGAAGGATGAAAGCTGCATAAAAAGGTGCAGAGCACTAGAAGTCAATGGACAGCACGGAGTGGGGAGACCCAAGAAGACCTGGGATGAGGTGATAAAAGCTGACCTTACCCAATTACACCTCTCAAAGGCGATGACACACGACCGTGACCTCTGGCATCATGCAGTAATACAGAGTACCCGACCTCCCATGGGTACAAGCTGAAGCATATAGACAATATGCCCCCACACCCTCCCACTGCAAGGTGGTCGTGGAGGTGCCACGGCAAAAAAGCACCCAGCCCACACTGTAAAGTGGACGTGTAGGCGCCACGGATAAAAGCACCCAGCACTCACTGTAAATGAGGTTGGTGTTAGGAAGGGCATCCAGCTGTAGAAATCAAGCCAGAATCAGTTCCTATATGAGCAAGGCATGGTCAGCTGACCAGACACTGCCCACAACAGGACAACCCGTCTAACCCATGCTAGCGTGGAAGAACGGACGTAAAACAGTGATGATGATGATGATGATATATATATATATTCAATTTGTTGGTAATTCAACAAATATAAATGTTTATTACTGATTCAGAGCACTCAACAATTAATCCGGAGTATAATATTCAATGATATTAAATAAATGGAAACTATATTTATAAAACCATATTTATTCTATTATATATATTTCAAGGGTACCAAAACTTTCATCAGATAAGATACTATCCAAGGAAAAGTAGAACCGCTAAGGTACTTTTCCTTGGTTATGTCAAAATTTATAAAACAAACTTTGTATTTTATTTGATGAAAGCGTACCAAAGTTTTGGTACCCTTGAAATATATATAATAGAATAAATATGGTTTTATAAATATCTGAGTTCAAATCCCGCCGAGGTTGACTTAGCCTTTCATCCTTACGGGGTCGATAAAATAAAGTACCAGTAATGCACTGGTTAATTGCTGTCCTTGTGCCTAAAGTAGAAACGATTATTATCTAAACCCATGCTAGCGTGGAAGATAAACATTAAACGATTATTATTATTATTATTATATATATATATCTGTCCTGTTACTTTTCTGACACACCTCATATATATATATATCATCATCATCATCATCATTTTACGTCCGCTTGCATATATATATATGAGGTGTGTCAGAAAAGTAACAGGACTTGCTGTGCTGTGTGAGCTGAGTAGACTAGGGATTAGCAGGTTGTGTCACCATGGGATGTCATACCCGGGGAGTATATAACTGTTATGTCAGATCTCTGCAGCCATTGTATGTTTTTTCACATGTTTATGCTAACGTCTCCTCAATTTAGGTTGTTGAACAATAGGCACAGAGCAACAAACCAACCTGAAGTTTCTGGTCCAGCTGGGGGAAAACTCCATCAGAAACTCTTGGAATACTGCAGCATGTTTACAGACATGAGATAATGTCACACTCGTGGGATTTTGAGTAGCACAAAATGATTAAAGAGGGATGCGAAGACATGGAAGATGACCCCAGGATCAGAAGCCTTTCAATGAGCAGAATTGAGACATGATGCATGGTGATCGTCGGCTGACTGTTCAATTGATCACAAGTGAGCTGGGCATGAATTACAAGAGTGTTTGAAAGATTATCACCGAAGATTTGGGTATGCGGATGATCTGCACAAAGATGACCAGGAGGAGCGACACATGCAGCTGTGTCAGGACATCCTCAAGCATCTTGAAACCAAACCAGACTTTTTCCTTTTCCCCAAGCTCAAATGGGTCATCAAGGAACACTTTTTCAAGACACAGAAGTCATCAAGAGGGCCGTGATGTCAGCGCTGCAGAGAATCCCAAGAGATTTCTTCCAAGAGTGTATGGAGGTGTGGTAGAGAAGGATGGGAAAGTGTGTTGGGCTCAAGGGGGATTATTTCAGAAGAGAAAACTTGTAATTTGTATTTTGGATTAGAAATTCTTTTTTTGCGACCCGAAGCTGGTTTTCATTACTTCTTCCAATGTCTTCCTAGGTCTACCCCCTCCATGAGTTCATCCAATCTCTGCATTTCCTTATACAACATAAATAAATATATATACATGTCTAATATGTGTATCAACCAATTGAAAGCCATAACAGCCATTGAAACAAAACCCCTTTTGTCAGTTTTCCTGTCTTGTCTTGATAGCCTTTCGTAACTACAAATTGGCATTGTACCCTTCATTGAATGTGTGGCCCTTTTCAAGATAGTTAATAAACACAATGCCTTTTGCATCCCAAACAATTGAGGTCATCACCTTTCTTGCAGATTAAACGTCCTTGGCTTTCTTTGGAGCAGATGTGGAGGGGCGTTTCTACTGCTTGGATTGTCTCTTTGTTTCTGATGAACCCAATACTCATCCTTGGTAAGGAAACGCCAAGGAAATCAGCTGGATCTGCATCAAACAATATCAGATTTTCCTGTGATGTGATATCAGCCTAGCATGCTTTTGAACAGGTACAGAAGACAAGGCATCTGCAGAGCAGAAACCTTTGTCATGCCAAGTTCATTGTGAAGAATATTCTCAGTCCTATCACAAGATATGCTAAGAGAAATGGGTATTTAATTTATAGTCGATCGCCTGTCATCCATCACCATGTGGTGAACACAATCAATGTTTTTCTTGGTGGTAGCAGTTGCAGGATGTCCAGACCTCAGATCATCTTCAAGACTCTCCCTTTCCTTCCTATATCAGTTGCACTGTTGATAAAGCTGGAACATCGTCCCCTAATGTAACAACCATGTCAGCATGACTGTCCTTGGAGGCTAAACCCTTTTTCTGCAGGTACTTGATAACACTACTATGCCAAATGTTGTCCATTTTCAAAAACAGTCAGAGGTCAGTTTACCTGGAAATAAAAATGCAGTTATTAATAAGAAGAGTTAAAATTAATGCATGCAAGATTTCACAGCTCTAGCATCACTTCTTTATAGTCAACCTGTGAACTTTATCACATTATAAACATGGCAAGTGGAAAAGATATACATTTTCTCAAATGAAACTATTCAAACTTCTAGACTGAAATTATTAAAACTGCCGAGAATGAAGCAAGGGAAAGAACTCCTATAGTTTGAATTGAAACATTTCCACTTACCATACTTACAATGTGAAACTCAACTTGTATATGTATGCATCATGCATAACATTGATCTCAGGTAAACATATTTAGCATACAATCCCTGGTCAATAATAGGGGATTGCAGGAAAAAATACATACCCCTATTATTGGTCAGTCTAAGTTGCCTGGTGTGCATTCATTTAGCAATGTAATTAATAAAAAAAATTGCTATGCTTGAATACAATATATATTAGAAGGTTAAGCTAAATTACTGTAGATATAACAGTTGTTTTTTTAATGCATAGCAATGGAAATACGTTTTTGGAACTAAATATATGGTAAGTCTCTATCTAGGATTTATACGCGGGAACTACAGAGGAGTCCATCAGAGATGATCTTTAAACAATCTTCTGATCTCCTAATTTAGCCTTAAATAAGCGAATTCATTCCCCAAATACTATAATATACAAGTTCATACTCAATCATACGGAACCAGTAAAGACTTGTAACGTTTTATCTGTCCTTTTAAAAAAACAACAAATTAATTTATTGCTTAAAAAAAAAGGGAGCAAATCTTAAGAAATTAATTTGCATTTAAAAATTGACATCTAAAACAATTGAAAATGCAAAGTCTTGTTTATTTGGGGGCAATGGTTGCTTTAAAAAAATATAGGTGAAAAGCAAGTAGAATTCAACCGTTTGTTGCTAAGATTATCGAATGGTACTTTATTTTATCGACCTAGGAATTAAAAATTTTTCTTCACAGTTGTATAAATAACATTACAAATGCATAAATAACTTTATAAATTGCTCGTAATTCTTTCAGAAGAACATTACAAATATAATTGTTTCTACTTTTGGCACAAGACCAGCAATTATCGCATTACATTACTGGTACTTTATTTTATCGACCCCATAAGGATGAAAGGCAAAGTGAACCTCGGCGAGATTTAAACTCAGATTATAAAGGAGCGTAACTCTATGCTGCAAAGCATGGCGTCCGACTTTCTACCGATACTGCCAAACCTCCGCCATACAACTATAATTGTTTCTACTTTGGGATCAAGGCCAGCAATTATCCAGTGCATTACTGGTACTTTATTTTTTCGACCCCGTAAGGATGAAAGGGAAAGTTTACCTCGGCGGGATTTGAACCTGCCATACAAATATAGTGTCGTTGAGAAACACAAATATAAACGCATAAAAGAGAGAGGAAAAAAAAGAAGAAAAATTAGGAGGAAGCAAAAACGAAAATGACCATCAATTCACCATCAAGTGCTACAATCGATTGCACATCATAAGGGTCAATGGAACACTTTGACGCAAGCCAACACGCTCGCAACATTACCACGGATGATGGCGAGGCTAAGGTGCTGAAACAACTAGGCGCCCTCAAAAGCATCACCAGCCACCGCAGTAAGGCGAGCCGCCAGCGAGGAGCTATTTAGTTTAGTACTATCATTTGATATTTAGTTGTAGTATATTCGATAAATGTTGAATTCGGAATTTTAAAAAAAATCAAATTCATTGATAGTATAATTAGAACATCTTAAAACTAACTTCAGATTATCAAACAAAATATTATGTAGAAGTCATAAAATATGTGATTTAATAATCCTAGAATATAAACAAACGCTTAATTATTATGTTTCATATTTTGTTACAAAACTATTTCAATTAGACTATTTCGGTCCGTATTCGATAATATTAGTTAGTTTGCTTGTTAGTATAAAAAAATAAGTTGGAGGGGGATCTTCAAAACGATTCGACAATACAAGGTAAGTAACTCTTCCGGAATCGCATTTTCTTTTGGTTATCTTTCGTACTCAACAAAATCTGGAGAAGACATTTTATTATGGCACACTAGACAAGGTCTAATGTCTTTGACACAACTGAAGAGTCTTCTCAATCCTTTGTTTGGAAAGTTTTCTATGGCTGAATGCCTTTCCTATCACCAACCATTTTACAGAGTTTACTGGGAGCATTTATCATGTGAGTCACTGACACTACAACGGTTATCACACCCATTTTACACTGCTATGTACTAAAAGGCAGACAATAAGGTAGTTTGGTCATGTAACACCATACATGTGCATGGTCAAACAGAAAATAAGGTTAACATGACACTCTTCCCATTTCGTGGGGATAGGCCCCTTATCTGGGATGCTACATTCTATGACACATTCTCTAGTGGTGACATGATGTGTTTAGCTACCAGCCCAAGCTTCACTGCCCCCATCCTTGCTCTTTCGAGTATAACTCTTTAGCTATTCCCTCCTCAAATGTCCCTAGATACTGTCACTATTGCACCTTAGTAGCTACTCTCTCTCTACTCCTGTGCACCTCCACTATAACTGTTTAGTTATTTTGTGCCTACCCTCACAGTGCTATGGACCACACCATCCACCCGACCACTACATCCCCACTCGTCCTATACTATGAGTCACCTCACCCCCTTATTAATCACCCTGTCAAATCACACCAACACTTGCTATAGACCCATAACTTTATACCGATCTCCTTTCTCTTCTGCGTGCCCCCCTACTGCAAACCCTATAGAGCAGATGAGGCTCTTCAGGTGGAATAATGACCAACAAACTTTTGTTAAGATATGCTACAAATGCCACTTTAATAATGGTTTCCAATTTAGACACAAGGCCAGCAATTTGGGGAGGGGAATGTCGATTAAATTGATCCCAGTGCATTACTGGTGCTTTATTTTATTGACCGCATAAGGATGAAAGGCAAAGCTAACCTCAGCAGGATTTGAACTCAGAATATAAAGAGCTGTAGCTCAATGCTTCAAAACATGTTATCCGATACTCTATCAATACTTCCAATCCACCACCCGAAACACCACCTTAATAATAAAAACAATATGTAATTTTTTGTAATTAATTCATATACAGTGTATGTCATTATACATATGGTAATGATAGGATTAATTATCAGGTATTGAAGCAAATTTAGTTCTATTTTTCTTCTCCTCTATCCATCTCTATATAATTAATTACTTCAACAAAATTGTGTAATTCTAGAAAGATATATGTTATCTTAATTGTTCACAACTGTAGAATTTCCAGACATTTAAACTGACATTAGTATCATTTTCATTAAATAATTGTTTCTACTTTTGGCACAAAGCCAGCAATTATCCCAGTGCATTACTGGTTCTTTACCAGTAATGCACTGGGATAATCGCTGGTTACATCTATATCAGTTAAATAAATTATAATCCATTATTGCTCATATAGTTGGCAATGCTTCCTTTAGCATTTTCATTGGCTATATCCATCCAGAATTCTCTCACCTCTTTCTGTTCAAACCGGCCGTAACTTGCTACTCATAGTGATATTAAGGTATTGTTCACAAAATAAATAATATCAAAATCTCATAGATTCGATATTATGTGAGATAATATGTGAGATAAAACATTTACCACAAAAATATAATAGTATATATAGAGTAATGTAAATGCTAAATGGTTAAACTTATTAATTTAATTACATTTAGACTTAATATACAGAATTAATGAATTGTATTTCATAGGATTCGTATTCAGAAGCATTTTTTATATTTATTTCTTAGCCAGAATAAGAACAGGATGGAAAAAGTTCAAGCAAGCATGTTCTGATGAATGTGCAATTTAATATGCATGAATGACAAAGCATGGATGAGCTGAGAGAAAATCTGGGTATAAGAGGAATCAGAAGATAAATGCAAGAGAGAAGACTGCATTGGTGTGAATATGTGATGCATGTGGACAATGATCATTGGATGAAGAAGTGTCAAGAAATCCGAGTGGAAGGAAACTACCATAGAGGGGGATGAAGGAAGACCTAGGATAGATTGTGAGAGCAAATGACAAAATATTGCAATGAGTGAAGAAATGCTGTGTTAGAAAAGACCTGTCCAACCCATTCAAGCTTGGAAACACAGATGTAAAAAAATAAATAAATAAATAAATGGTGATGGTGGTGATGATTAAATTAAAGAAAAATACAAAATAAAACCTACATGATGAAGAACAACAAAATGAACTTTTAATATTTTTATTTATTTTGAGAGTAGATTATAAAAACAAACAATTTTTTAAGCGATCAGCTTTGACGACGAGGGCAGCGGTGATGACGACAACGAAGAAGAAGAAAGACTTTGCTTTATATTCCACTCACAAAATTTTGCTATGAGCCAAACCAGTGAATGAAACCAACCATATCTCAAATAATTAATTTCGAAGCCAATCACTTTGAAATTTTTTTTACACTGCATTTGTTTCAGTATTTTCGAGGATTTCAGGACTGGGTTGTGTGTCGTGTACATTCACATTGCTCCAGTATACTCAGCTGAAAATGAGCACAAAGTATAGTTGTCCAGAGGTGAGTCTTGTATTCTCAGTCACTTAATGCCATGAAAACTGATGTAGGCATCGGCCTTATGAACCTCCTGGCTCAAGATAGACTTTAGACTTTCTTTTTAATATTTATTAATACTCTGGGAATTACCAATGATTAAACTTGTTTTTTTGTGTCCAATCACTGACTAGTTTTAGTATGGAATAGTTGTGATTAAAAAATAGGATTATCTGAAAAAAAATAGAAACCGGTTTGATTTTCATAACTGGAAATATTGCATAACAGAAAGAGCCGTCGTTGTTAGATAGAAAAAATAAGGTGAGGTCAAGGACGATTAAGCTTTAATTTTATATATATGTGTAGTAATGCATACATTCATGCCGACCATATAATGGAAAAATAAATCCTTTATTACATTGACTTGAATATGCATTTAACATTGACACTTTCATCATCATCGCTGCTTAATGTCTAGTTTTCGGACTTGCATAGGTTTGATAGGTTGTCTCATTAGGAAGCCAAACAAGGTAGGTGATCCCCCATCTTGCTCATACAATCCAATTTTGGTTTGATTTTCTACAGTTGGATGCCCTTCCTAATGTCAACCACCTTACAGCATGTATTGGAAGCTTTTTTGTGGCGTTTATATTTGTGTTTCTCAACGACATTATATTTGTATGGAGGGCAATATTGGTAGAGGGTCGGACGCCATGCTTTGACGCATAGAGTTACGGCCCTTGCCATTCTGAGTTCAAATTCCGCCGAGGTTAACTTTGCCTTTCATCCTTACAGGGTCGATAAAATAAAGTACCAGTAATACACGGGGTAATTGTTGGCCTTGTGCCCAACGTAGAAACAATTATTAGGTTTGATGCCAAGTGCTGCATGGCTGGAATGAAAATCAGTGCTGCAAAAATCTGAGACCCCCATCCTCTCAAGGAAGCCTGGGCAGTGCACTCTACATGTGAATGGAGTTCCACTAAAGCAGGTGGAGAAGTTCAAGTATCTCAGGTCCATGTTCACAAGTGAGGGAAAGCAGGAGAATGAATTAAGTGCAAAATTTGCAAGAGCTGGTGCAGTAATAAGTCAGTTTCAGCATTTGGTAACCAGAAGAAAGGAGGCAGGTGTAAAAGCCAAACTTGCTATCTTCGATTCAATATACATGCCAACCCTTACCTATGGTCATGAATTTTGGGTAATGACCGAAAGAATATATGATTGCGAATACAAGCAGCTGAAATGGGGTTCCTCCGAAGGGTCTTTGGAGTAATGTTACTTGATAGAATGCATAGCTTAGAGATCAGAGAGTCACTCCAGGTAGAGCCACTACTTCTCCAAATTGAGAAATCACAGCTCCGATACTATGGGCATGTGGTTAGAATGTCTCAGGATAGAATCGCTGGACAGATTTTGAGTAAATCCAAACGGCTGGAAGTCCAGCAGTAGACCCTGAGCAAAATGGTTGGATAACATCCATGAGCTTGGCTGATCTCACTTGGGTATCCAACCAAATTAATTGGAGATGATTGCTTCAGACAGGACCCTCTGGAAGGATGGAAGGAGTGTTTGAGGACTTTACCCCCATGACCGTCTCAGGACTAAATGGAAGAAGAAGAAAAAGTGTTTATATTTGCATGAATCTTTGGTAGAGACTGAAATAATATGATTGCAAATACAAGTGACCGAAGTAGACTCCATGCAATATGGTTGGATAACATCTGTGAGTTTGGACTGTTCTTGCTTGGGGATCTGGCTGGATCAACTGGAGGTGGTTGATTCTGACAGGGCCCAGTATTTATATTTTCACTCTAAAAGAATTGTGAACAATTTTTAATGTTATTTATACTTGGGGTAGTAGAATATGGCTATATTGTAAAGAGTCAAAACCCTACGGCTGACTACTTCCAGTTCTTATCTGGAACTAGCTGTTGAAACGGAAGCGCTCAGCCGTTGGGTCTTGGCTCTTTATAATATATGTGTGTGTGTGCGCTAATATGCAAATCAGGCCAATCAGTCACTGTATATTTTAGAAAATATATATTCTCACTAGATCTGACAGTTGGCAGGTAAGCAGTATACTGTACTGATGAAGGGTAATCACCCAGAAACATTAGTATCTGCAGTTCTGTTTACATGCCAACATAAGAGCAAGAATGATGGGGTCATTTTACTGACATGGCTTTAAAGAGGCTGTTCGCATAATTGCAAATGAGTCAAATATTATTGTTAATATTCTAAAAACTCAGATTACTTTTATTGTATTCAGTCATGTAGAGAGATAAACTAATTATTAGTTATATATGTATATATATATATATTAATAATTAATTAATAGTTATTTATAATGGTATATCGTGCAATGGCCATACTCGATAACGAGGAGGCAGCCATCATCATCATCAACGATTCTTCCATATTAGTATGGGTTAGACAGGTTGACCTGTTGTGGGCAATGTTAGGTCGGTTGACCTTATCTTGCTCATACGGGAACTGATTTTGGCTTGATTTCTACAGCTGGATGCCCTTCCTAACACCAACCTCATTTACAGTGAGTGTTAGGTGCTTTTTTTCCGTGCCGCCTACATATCCACTTTACAATGTGGTCTGGGTGCTTTTTTGTCGTGACACCTCCACAACCACCTTGCAGTGGGAGGGAATGGGGACATATATATACATATATATATATATGCAAAGTTTTATTTAAATTGTTGGGTTACAACGAGTAAATATTTATAACTGATATAAAAGCACTCAACAAGTATTTGGAGTATATTTACGATATTAAATAAATGGAAACTATATTTATAAAACCATATTTATTTCATTATATATATTTCAGGGATATCATATTAAAAATATGGTATGCCTTCATCAGACAAAATACAATATAAACAGTCTTATAAATAGATAGATTTGACATACCTTACAACTTCAACTTCCATTTAAAAAGTTGATTTGGTAGTGAAAAATGTTAGGGACAGTTATAAAAAGAAAGAAAGAAAGAAAGCGAAGAAAAAGAAGAAATGCATGCAACGAAAAACAGAGAGAGATAGATAGAGAGAAGAAATTCATGTAAAGAAAAAACAGAGAGAGATAGATAGAGAGAGAAAAAAAACACAGAGGGAGATAGATAGAGAGAGAGAGAGAAGAGAGAGAGAGAGAAAAATAGAGAGAGATAGATATAGATAGAGATAGAGAGAAAGAAAATAGGTAGTTGGGCATCAGTTGAATGACGTATCAATGATATATTTATTTATTTATTTATTTATTTAGTTCTAGTATTAAGGTAGAGAGAGATATATGTGGTTAGGAGAGAAAACAGCCGTTACATAGAGAGAAAAGAAAAATATCCAGAGATAAACGAGGCAGATTTAAAACATTATGTTTCATCAATCTAAAAATATCAATTCGTATGAATTAGGTATTATAATGTAAATATCAGTATTCATGAATGAGACACGTATCAATAATGTGTGAAAAATAATGATCATATGTCTAGTTTAAAATTCCTAGGTTTATAATCAGAACTGAGATAAAAAAACTGAGATAAAAAACTTCAAAAAAAATTGAAATACATAAGTATATATGCACTTTCATGAAAAAAGAAAAAGAAAATAGAAGGTTATCCCAGATTCGATACTATAGACTTCCATGTGAATTTACGTGATCAACTCTGCAAATTCCTATTTCACATGAAAACATTCTCATTGTGCTATAAAAATTCTAGTATACATATATGTGTACATACACACAAATATATATAGAATCTACATTAATTTTAACAATACTATTCTTGTCTTTACTCTACATGATTATCGTTCAAGCATAAATAGACAACAGATATCAATATATCAATAAAAATATTAAAAAATTAAAAAATATTAAAAATAAAACACAGTATGCCCCGCAAATCAACCACAGAAATCAACCCTTCAAAATTAATTGACAATATATTGCCAAGTTCATTATAAGCATCAGAATCAAAAGCAAACAAAACCAAAATTATTTACCAAATCCTGTCTAGCAGAAATCATTCCAAAAGTTTAGGATACCCATTTGATCTACAGATGGTCTTATATTTATTATAGAAGTTTATCTAGTGTAAAATTTATTCGATATATTTGGATCATCAGCTTTTAGGGTAGTTTAATTATTCATGAAGAATGTTTAAAAAAAAGAAATCGAAAGATTTATCGGTGAGTTTCATAAATAATTACAAATCATAAGTAAATATACTACATTTTAAATTTATATTTATATTTAAAAGTTGAGTTCAATCTATGTCTGCAGCAACTGAATAAATTTGTCCGTAAATTAAGGGAATTTTTAGATTTTAGTATAAAGAATATCTCCTCCGCGCAGAGGTCACATGTCTCAGAAGATGAATTAAAAGGAATCCCTCTTGAGACTATATTCCAAGCCGTCGAATATCCAACGTTATCATGCTTAAGTTGCCAGAGTAAGCCTGATAGTGATGTTGAAGATTTTTTGCTTGGATCTGTGAAAGAATTCTTGTGGTTATTATAGCGAAGTTTAAATTCTGTCGAGGTGGAACCAACATAGTTAAAAGAATTTAAGTCCGTTTTAACATTACAGTTGTATATTATATTTTTAACTAAGCAATTGTTATTTAACGGACATTTAGATCTATCTCTACAGTTACATTTGTTTGCTTGGATATTATTTATGCTATTATCGGTATTTTGGCTAGGTTTTAAATTCCTATTATTTATTCTATTAATATTTTGTGCTAAATTTTTGGTGGATGAGTAAGTTAATTTTATAGTATGTCTATTGAAAATTGAGTGATACTTATGTGTTCTAGGGAAGCGATTATCAAGAGCATTAAAAAATAGTTTAGCGATGTGGGTTTTAATGTTTAGTGAGAAAGGGGGGGGGGACCATATTATATTCCTAGTTCTATTTCTTTTTTGGCTTTTGGAATTATTGTAATGCTTTCTATTATAGTTGTTAAAGTTGTTGCCGTAATTAAAATTGTTGTTATTTTGGTTAGTTTGTCTATTATTATCTATGTACATAATTTTATCACTATGTCCTGCTCTAGCTAACGCTTCATTGTAATACTGGGCTTTTTCGTCGAAAATCTTTTTATTAGATGAGATTCTAGAGATACGTTTTTGAACAGAGTTCACTATAGTATTTTTAACAGATCTGGGATGGTTAGAGTTAAAACTGACATAGTTTAAGTTTTCATTCAACTTGTGAAATGGATAGTGAAGACATGTGTTGAGATTTAATGTTACATCTAGGAAATTGACTATTCTATGGTTATTCTCAATTTCTATTTTTAGATTAAAGTAATTAAAAAATTGTGTAATTTGTTTTGTTTTTCTATTTAGTTCAGAGTTATTATTTTCAATAAGTAAAAGCATGTCATCTCTATATAAACCTCCGGTAGCACCGGGTATTTTCCTATGCAGCGAATTGATTAAAAATAGGCCCACAAGGTCAGTTACCTGAGCTGAGTCGGATGATCCCATAGTAATGTCGAAATTGTTATCTCTATCTGCTCTGGTCCATAGTTGGTTATTAAATTCTATCAATGTTTTCCTAGCCGATAATATAATGTGCATTTCATTGCTAGTTAGGTCTGTATGTTTGAATGCGTAATTTAGTGCCTTATTTAGTAGATTAGGGGTAATAGTTAGCAATATCTAGTTGAATAAATTTATTATTATTGTTATATTTAATTTCTTTAAACCACTCAATAACCTCTCCAGTTCCCTTCCACAAGCTCAAGTTAGGTAAACAATTCAAGTTTTTAATTTGCTGTATCACCCTGTCTAGAATGTTTTTGCTAAGTTTACCCAGGTCAGATTTTGATGGTGCAATCAATCTGACTGGCAGGTCATTTTCAAAATTTCTTTTGTGATCTTATATATATATATACATCTGATATACAAAGATGCAATTCACTTCAAGCACTCAATGTCATATTACTTCTTTAAGATAAGGATGGCAGAGTATATTTATAAAGAGTTTTCCTCTATATATATATATATATATCATCATCACCATCACCGTTTTACGTCCGTTCTTCCACGCTAGCATGGGTTAGACGGGTTGTCCTGTTGTGGGCAGTAGCCGGTTGACTGACCATGCCTTGCTCATATGGGAACTAATTCTGGCTTGATTTCTACAGCTGGATGCCCTTCCTAACACCAACCTCATTTACAGTGTGTGTTGGGTGCTTTTTTGCCATGGCACCTCCACAACCACTTTGCAATGGGAGGGTGTGGGGGCATATTGTCTATATGCTTCAGCTTCGGCTTGTACGTAGAATCGAGACGTATCTGAGGATCTTTAATTAAAAACATTTAGAAGACCATACGCTATCAGTCTTAAAGTAGTGACTATGTGACTTACTACTTTTCGGCGAAAGAAGGGAGAGAAGTTAACAGTCTGTTTCACACTGGTTTGGATTCATCAGAGCCACGCACCACATGCTTCCGCCGAAAATTATAGAAGCTGGATTCTTATAGAATTCCAGTAAGAATCAGGAGCTCTCTGTATAATCAGCTTTACTGGAATTCTATAAGAATCCAGCTTCTATAATTTTCGGCGGAAGGATGTGGTGCGTGGCTCTAATGATTGCCAACCAGCGTGAAACAGACTGTTAACTTCTCTCCCTTCTTTCGCCGAAAAGAAGAAAATGACATAGTCACTACTTTAAAACTGATAGCGTATGGTCTTCTAAATATTTTTAATTAAACATACGGTATATTGCCAAATATACTATACATACATTCATGTATATATCGCTATTTCAGAGCACCAATATATATATAAAGTGTGTGCATATGTATGATATGTGTATGTATATTGCATATATATGGTATATGAACATATATATATATGTATATTATGTTGGTATGACCAGCATATATCCGGCCCACACTGTAACTCTAACTGATACACTTAACAAGTTTGCACGACCTTAGGTTTCGGTGACCATTTGTGCCCACCACTGTATAGTGGAGTGACCGCTCTAACGCTCTAAAACTGGCCTCACTCGTTATATATATTGTATTATATATATATATATATATGTAACTATATTGTATTATATATATATATATATGTGACGAAGCAAATTGCTTCTTTTCAGGAAAATAAATTTTATGGTTGAATAAGCAAAGCACAAAAAAGAATGCAGAAATAAATTGATCGTCGTCCCAGTTTGATATCTATAAACTGCTGCTGCTTATGTGAAGAGTGAGGCACTTAAACAATTATTTTGTTAAAAAAAACCCAGTATGTAATAATAATATAGTGTGTAACCGGAACTTACAAACTCCATTATTATATCTTCCCGACTTTTCGGTAAGTTAAATCAATTTCGATACATTTAATTATCATACTTTATAGCTTAAGACATACATACTTTCTTTTTGTCTTGCCTTAGATTAGATCTTACAGGTATAGCGAAAGATATCTCAAACGTATCTAATTGAGTTTTGTTTTAAACTACAGTGTATCGCCCAGTAATAGAATATTTGTAATGTTCATATATCACATCTGTCTGAATATCAAAGGAGTTTAAACCGTAACCATTCCAGCCCCCGCCTTTCCCCACCCCCTACTTTAGAATACATTATCCAGTGTGGTTCCCCTTTTAAGGGTGTGATTTGACAGATTGGTTGTTACTTTTAACAAGTAAGTAACTTTATGTTTTTGATGTTATCTATTTAGGGGGTGAAATTGGTAATTCTGTTTATGCGTTGATTTACAAATTTATCGTTTGTAATTGAATTGGTTATGAAAGAATTTTCTCAGTATGACAATTTAGGGTGGTTATTTTGTCAGGGGATTCTCGGGAGAGTGCCTAAAAGTTTCGGCGCCTTAGCCTCTCCACCTGCGGTAATGATGCGAGTGTGTTAGCTTGACTGAAAAATTTCTGTTGACCCTTGTGATGTGCGGCCGATTGTCGCACTTGGTGGTGAATTAATGGTAGTTTTTGTTTCCCCACTTTTTTTTCTTTCTCTCTTTCTGATCATATATGTTGGTGCGTTATATCTGAGGTTCCTAGCAATAGTTAATTGTATTTATTATATGTGTTTATATTTTCATTCTGAAAGAATTGCGAACAATTTGTAATGTTATTTATACAACAGTAAATAAAACTACAATTTTTACAAGTAACCACAAAATAATTGTTTCTACTTTTGGCACAAGGCCATCAATTATCCCAGTGCATTACTGGTACTTTATTTTATCGACCTCGTAAGGATGAAAGGCAAAGTCAACCTCGGCGGGATTTGAACTCAGATCGTAAAGGGACGTAACTATGCTGGAAAGCACAAACTAATACAGTGTTATAATATTTATGTAACCACAAAATAATACAGTGTTATAATATTTAATTTCGTCTTTGTCGTTATAAAGTCCACATATCTCCATAGTCTTCTTTTTGTTCTTGCTTTTGCACGATGGGACTGGGGTCCTCTTAGGTCAGCCATCCCAGAGGCGTCATCGTGCGTAAAGCCGGAAAATTCTACATAGTCCATAAAATAAATTCTAGTAATGAACAAGTATCGAGTTAATGAAATTGGATATCCAATTTTAGCGGCCTAAATGCCGCTTACTTGCTGTAGTTGCTGCTTACTTCAATGTATGAGGCTATTCCAACAAATTTACATTCCCCTTTTTTAGCCGTTAAAAGAAATATAGATTTATTTATTGTTTTTTTTTTTTGCGATTTATTTGCCACTGGGGCATAGATTTCTTTATTTGCCCCTTTTTTGTTTGTTTTTTTTGCGATTTATTAGCCTTTTGGGGTCACACACACCCCCGTAGAAAGTGTGCGACCTTTCTGCCGGGGAGCACAGAGAGAGAGAGGTGGAGTGGGGGGGTGCTCCCTTCTTCTCTTACCTGTACAAGCCGATATAGAGAGATGGCCCACTTACACGGGCCATTATTGCTAGGCCGCTAACATTGGATATCGCCAAATATACTATAGACCACCTTCAACTAGTCGAACCCTTTTTTGGCTCAGAAACTTTTGGGGGAACCTCAAAGTCTAATACTGTTATATGGTCATATTATAAATATACCCCTCTACCATTTTTTCACGGAACCTCAGACACTTCTTTGCGGAACCCACTTTGGGAACCGCTGCAATAAAGTAATAGTGCGAGTGTTTAGAGACAATTCAAAACCGGAAATTACGGATATAGCTGATACTTTAAGAGAAACGGGATATATTTGAAATACTTACTCATTAATAGAAAATATACCAATACAGGAACTTATTTCTTATTTCCTAGATACACCCTTTTTGTTAAATTATTTAGTGGTGATATGGTGGAATTTGCAACAATAGCCACAACACACATATTATATATAATACCAATTAGCGGTCAGCTCTTCTGTCTAAAGTCCTAGGATGAATGTGTAGCCAAAGAATTTGTGTATAAGTTGAAAACATGTATGTATACATATATAAATCTATATATACACGTGACATGCATAAACATACACTCATATATATATTGAGTGGGTGTGGAAAACCGAAGCTCATTATTGATAGTCTGTGGAAGCATATATTTCGCAAGGTACTTTATATTTTTTATTGAAGAATGTAAAATAACCATATTTTCTAAAATCTATACGTTTACTTTACGATTTTACTGTCACTTCAAGAGAACTTTGTCCCCCCCCCCAAAAAAAAAAAATTTGAAACCGCCTGGGTTGTCCCGAATTGATTTGAAAACACCTGACGGTCTTACCCTATCCCCCTGATTAAGAGGCAGGTGCCTTATTTGAGACGTCACAGTTAGTGACTCTTTTGCTTCTTCCCACATCCCGGATGCAGCGGTTAGGGCGAACGGAACAAAATCTTGAAATACCGTGATCTGTCGCCTAACTACATTTTCCAGCCTGTTATTGTTATCTTTTGCTCTGGTAGCGGCTAATTTGTCCACCTCTTTCGCCTGCCCTTTGTTGTATGTGGTCTTAGATGTATGTATTACCTGCTTGTGTGTGTGTGTGTGTGTTTTTTTTTTTCTTTCTCTTTTTTAATTATTTGTAATGTTATTTATACAACTGCGAATAAAAACTTGTTTCTTGCATACTCTAAAGTTTATATGCCATCAATTTGTTATACTTCTACAACACAAGATATTTTAACAATTTTCATTACTTATATTTCAGGTTACGTTCTGACACAATGGACCATTGGGAACCAAAAATGCCAATACACTCCATATGTAAGTTTATTATTATTTTACTCTTTCCTTATTTTCTTCTCTGGAAAGACATAACAGCATATTTAACTCTTAATCCACAAGTTATGGTTTTATGTCCTAGACATCTACTGTTATTTTTGTTGAGTAACCTCAGTAAACTCTGTTTCCACATGCTTATAACTCAGTGTTATAATAATAATAATAATAATAATAAATAAATTATTGTGTACAGTGCTCAGGTGCACTACAACTCACCAAAGGTGCATATATAGTACATAGTATAATGTACAAATGTCAGGAAAATGAACAGTTTATGAGTCATGAAATACATGTGCGTGTGTATGGAGGGGGGACATCAGGTGTAGTGTTGGCGAATTTCAGGAAGTATAGAGGTTTTAAAGGATCCAATCATATACCTAGGAACAACCCATTTTGTTTCTAATCTCCTATTGCTATTGACCAAAATTGGTTGGCCCATCGGTGGATCAGTTAAAAATGAGACAAATGTTTATTTGCTCAGTTAAATACTTCTAATCATAGTCTGGGCTGTAATGAACAAAATGAAAAGGATAGGGAAATCAGATCTACCTAGAAAAAGAAAAATATAATTCTTCAGTTGAGTCTGTTGAGTCAGAGTTGTTGAATGGATAAGGCATGTGGACCCTGACACAAGCACATGAGAAGAAACTAGATGGAGCATACACTAAAATGCTTAGGGTTGTACAAAACATGAATAGGTGTCAATGTATTACTAATGAAAGTTTATATGGAGACTTGCCCAAGATAACAACTACAGTTACTTAAAGACAGTTACGATTTGCAGGACATTGCTGGAGAAGTAAGTAGGAAGCTATATACAAGCTTCTATTGTGGGAACTAACTCATAGGAGACGCAGTAGAGGAAGACCTGCTTGAACCTTCATCAATCAACTTTCAGAGGATGCAAACCTCAGTAGGAAGCAGTTGCCAGGAGCAATGGAAAATCGAAAGGGTTAAATCGTTATGGAGAATGTGAACATTTGTTTGATTGTTAAAATTCATCTCCTTTGTAATGGACCAAATGTTGTGAATCTTCCATTCATGCGACTAGATATCATCATAGAAGTGGTAAGGAGAAAGCAGAAGGTCTTCAGAGAAGACCCCCCCTCCCACTTCCCTTCATTAAGTAAGTGTTTCGGCCCTTAACTTCTACATATAAATATGTACTAAATATATAGTATTGAATACAAATATGCAGGAAATCAATATTTATTCATATTTTTTGTTTATATATATATATTTTTTAAATGATAACTTTTCCCATTTCTAAATTTGGTTCTAGCATGTCAAGCATTACTCTCTATGGACAAATGTACTCATATGGGCTGGCTTAGGAAGGAGAAGTCTCAAAATAAATCTTTATTGAAGAGGCTGTTACCGTTAGAAGGTAATATATTTTATTTTAATTTCTTTTTTTACACACTATTTGAATCATAGTGTTCTTGTTAAATATTTTGTTGTATTTTGATTTTTAAATCTGACTTTAACCCTTTAGCATTTATATTACTCTATATATTCTATATTATTTTCACGGTAAAGGTTTTATCTCATAATTATCTCACATAATATCAAATCTATGAGATTTTGATATTATTTACTTTGAGAACAATACCTTAACATCAGTATGAGTGGCTGGTTACAGCCAGTTTGAATAGAAAGAGGTAAGAGAATTCTGGCCGGATATGGCTGGTTTAAATGCTAAAGGGTTAAATGTGACTTTATTTGGAAGAGTTCAAAAGGTTATAGCTGACTTCAAAATATGTGAATAGTTTTAGATACTTTTTAAATTCTTAGTCTAATTGATAACAACAACATTTAAGTTTTATTGAAATATAAGTTTTTACATTTAGGTTCAAGTAATTCAAACTATTCTTATGAAATAATGGAGCTTTCACTACTGAAAGATTTAGCTCCTCTATCCATACTGTAACATGGTTGGTGTTAGGAATGGCATAGTCACCAGAGCTGACTGGTCACAATGTAAGAACCCATCTAATCTATGCAAGTCCTGACAGATACACTGTCACATATAGTCATTCATAAGCAACCACTTTCTGCATCCCTTTTTTTCACTTTCCCTTCTCAGTGAACACTAGTATAAGTGTGTTAGACTTACAACCATAATGTTGTGGCTTCGACACCTGAACTGGGTTCTGTGTTGTGTTCTTGAGCAAAACACTTCATTTCATATTGCTCCAGTATACTCAGCTGAATATGAGTACCAGCAATATCTGCGATAGACTGGCATCCTGTCCAGGGGGTAAGCCTTGTACTCTCAGTTGCTTCATGATGAGCCTCCGGGTTCAAGACAGACTTTAGACTCAGATATCTACTATAATTTATTTTCATACAATATACATCACTTGTCCCTTTCCCTTTAGTACTTTGGTATAAGCAACATTGTTAATATCTACAAACCCTTTTCAGCTAAGGTTACCTTGATATACATCTTAACTCCTCATTTTCTCAAGCTATATTCCTCAGTGATTTCAATGCACATAATATATATCCCAATCTTGCCTCAAGTGGGGCAAAACCGTCCAACCCATGCTAGTGTGGAAGATGGACATTAAGCGATGATGATGATATATCACTATCTCTGAGTTCAAATCCCGCTGAGGTCAACTTTGTCTTTCATCCTTTCGAGGTCGATAAAAAAACAGTACCAGTCTCGTACTGGGGTCGATTCTTCTTCTATAGCTTTTTCTCATTTTCCTCTCTTTCACTTTCTATCTTACATACATACATACATACATACATACATACATACATCAGTGACATAGACCGCCTTTACTTG
Source organism: Eledone cirrhosa (assembly GCA_964016885.1). Taxonomy (NCBI): domain Eukaryota; kingdom Metazoa; phylum Mollusca; class Cephalopoda; order Octopoda; family Eledonidae; genus Eledone; species Eledone cirrhosa. The sequence continues at coordinate 14,489,821 of OZ024750.1, read as the reverse complement.
AAATGTAAGCAGGGAGGCAGGGGCCTAACATCAGTCCAGACAGCATTTGAATGTTGCACATGATATCCCTCCGGCAACATCTACGAACCTCGAAGCGTAGGAGCTCGTCTCTTGAGCAACTCTATCTGCATGAAACAGATAAGATCAAGATCATCATCATTATCACCGTTTTACGTCCATTCTTCCACGCTAGCATGGGTTAGACGGGTTGTCCTGTTGTGGGCAATGTTAGGTCGGGTGACTTTGTCTTGCTCATTTGGGAACTGATGATATATATATATATTATGTTGGTATCACAAAACATCCAGCCCACATTGTAGAGTGGTCGTGTAGGAGACACAGCAAAAAGCACCCAGCACACACTGTAAATGTGGTTGGCGTTAGGAAGAGCATCCAGCCATAGAAAACCAGCCAGAAAGAGTCCTATATGAGTGAGATATGGTCAGCCGACCCAACTTGCCTCTAAATGAGACAAACCCGTGTAACCCATGCTAGCGTGGAAGATAGATGTTAAATGATAATAATAATAATAATAATAATGAAATTATTGTGTAAAGTGCTCAGGTGCACTACAAATCGTCAAAGGTGTATGTATAGTACATAGAATAATACACAAATGTTAGGGAAGTGAATAGTGTATGAGTCATGGTATACATGTGTGTATGTGTATGGAGGGGGAACATTAGCTGTAGTGTTGGCGGATCTCGGGAAGCATGGAGGCCTTAAAGGATGCAGTGTCTCGACAGCTAACAACTGATGCAGGTAGTTTGTTCCATGCTTCAGCAACTCTGAGCATGGAAAAATGTTTCCGAAAGTCATGGGATGATGATGACAACAACTCTTATCTCTTACAACTTCATTGCAATGATAATACTGGTGTAAAGTCAAATGATTTGCTACTCTGTGTTTCATTCATCTCTTTTCTCTCATGTGAGAGGTTACCTGGCAGACTGCTCCATTGAAATATGTACTACTACACATTTTGTGGAATATTCTAAGATTTGGTTGTATCTGCTATATACTTATAGTGAAAGCCCATGGCTTAGTGGTTAGAGAGTTGGATTCACAATTGTGAGGTTGTGAGTTCAATTCTCGGACCGGGTGATGCGTTGTGTCCTTGAGCAAGACAATTTTATTTCATGTTGTTCTTTCTGCCTGGAGTTGTGACCGGTAGATAGTATCAGCAATGGAAAGAACAATTGAAACATTGTTTCCTTGGTCTGATTTGATGAGATCCATCCCATTTGGTAAACGAATGAAGTCTGGGATCTTGTCAATTGATCAGAGTGAGCTATATACTTGCTTCTTTACATGAAAGATCTACTTATAGTTGTTTCTTAGCCTCCACACACTCTTATACATATGGTGCCATACTTCATTCCTCCTTAATTGTAATCATGTGGTCATATTCATGTGAGCTAGACACTTCAAGCCAAATATTTGTTGCTTTTATAAACAGACACTTTGAAAATATCCTCTCATTAGAACTTGACAATTTCCTTCAACATCACGGAAACACAATTGCTGCATCAAGGCAACTGCACCCACCCTTTACAGAAATTACATGCAGCTCAAGGTCCTCAAATGTGTTACAAATGATAAGCCTCATTATCAGTACAATGGGACACTATTCAAAGGAGGTTATCACATTACAACTACTTCTTCATGAATACATTTTTTTTTCTATAACCACATACTTAGGCCTGCCCAACATATTTGTCTTTCTTTCATCTCACGTGTGCCTCATTCAGTAGATTCCACTCTAAACATTAATTCAGTACTCTGTATCATATCACCATTTGATATGCTGATACAAAGGCGACAAAATGTGTTCCACCTCTTTTTCCTAATTAATTCATCTTCCACATATTACTACGATGGCTGTGGGGGCAGAGTCCTGTCAGAAATAACCATCTCCAATTGATCCAGCTGGATCGCCAAGAAAGACCAGCCGAGTTCATGAATGTTATCCAACCATCTTTCTTGGGGTCTACCTCTGGGTCTGCCAGTTGGTTTTGCCCATAAAATATCTGTCCAGTGATTCTTTCCTTAGAGATTCTGACCACATGCCCACAATATCTCATGCCAGAATGCCCCCTCACTTAGCCAACTAAAATATTCAATATTCAACACTGGTGTAATTTTGAAAAAATATATTATTTCAGGGAAAACATTGTATGTAGAAGATGCATAGTAGTGTTCTGGGCTAGGGAACCAAGGGGAAGAGTACCAGTGATGTAAACCTTTTCAACTCACAGGAAGGGCCCATAGAAGGGGTTGATAGCTCCTGCTATCTAGGCGACTTAGTTAGCAACAAACAAAGGTGGGTTCTCTAAGAGCATAATAGCTATAATACGGGTAGGATGGAAGAAGTTTAGAGAGCTGCCCTCGCTGTTGACAACAAAAGGCTTCTGCTAGAATACAGAAGGACAACTGTATGATGCCTGTGTGTGAAGTGCAATGCTACATGGTAGTGAAACATGGGTAGTGACGGCAGAGGACATGCATAGACTGGAGAGAAAGGAAGCAACCATACCTCATTGGATGTACAATGTAAGTGTGAGAGAAAGGCAGAGCTTGGAAGAAACTGGGTTTAAGAGGAATCCAAGGTGGTGTGCAGGAAAGAAGACTGCGCCAATATGGACATGGGATGTGCATGAATAATGATTGCTGGGTGAAGTTCCAGGAAATCCCAGTGGAAGGGAGCTGTTGTAGAGGTAAACCAAGAAAGATCTGGGTGGAGGTTGTGAGAGCTGATCTCAAATCGTTGAGACTCACAGAGGATATGATGAAGAAACGCAATGAGCGAGGAGAGATGCCGTGCTGAGAAGGACACATCCAACGCATGCAAGCATGTGGAATAATGGACGTAAAAATGATGATGAGGATGATACTAAAGATTTCTTTATTAGTTCATTAGTACACTCAGTTCAATTTATTTAAAACCATGTAAGCTGGTTAAAACATTTTTTAATCAGTCATATTATTACTTGAAAATGTGTAAAATTTGATATATTATTAGTCTATCCTTTCACTCCATAGATATATTTTAAGTTCAAGATAGTATTTAAAAAATATTTTTTCTTTATGGATATCATTAAAAACACTAGTGGGAGATCAAATAGAGAATAGTTGAAAGAAAGAGATCTATTAAGAGAAGATTGTATAGAGGCAGAGTGAGTAAAAGAGAGAGCAAAAGCGAGAGAAGGTTTAACCATTTATCATTTACATTACTCTATATATACTATTATATTTTCATGGTAAACACTTTATCTCACATAACATTTACAATACTCTATATATACTATTATATTTTCATGGTAAACACTTTATCTCACATAACATTTACATTACTCTATATATACTATTGTATTTTCACGGTAAACACTTTATCTCACATAACATTTACATTACTCTATATATATACTATTGTATTTTCACGGTAAACACTTTATCTCACATAATATCAAATCTATGAGATTTTGATATTTATTTTGAGAACAATACCTTAACATCAGTATAAGTGACTATTTATGGCAAGTTTGAACAGAAAGAGGTGAAAGAATTCTAGCCAGATTCTAGCCGGTTTAAATGCTAAAAAGTTAATATTTATTTTTTATTAATGTGTTTTTTTATTTTATTTTCAGCTACAAAAGTTTATGTTATATTAGCTGATTGCTGTTTGTATTATTATAAGCATGACCAAGGCGTTAAACCTAAAGGGAAATACCCTCTTTATGGTTATAACACGTGAGTTTATGTTAAATTTCTAGTAAAAACATTGCATCTTGAACAGATATACAAACAGTTATGCGCATTAAGATTGCACTTCCATTGAAGCATATCCACTTCATTTCTCACAAGGCTTCAAATCTTTAGTAGCACTTAGTTACATTCTCAGCTCAAATCTTGCTGTTTCATTTTGTATTTTGTCCCCTTGGAATAATGTACTGGTTCAATTTAATCTACAACACCATTTTAAGATATCCTTAGGCTGTTTTGCTCAAATTAAATCAATATTTGGCAGAATCATTAGAGAATTAAACAAAATGCCTTTCTTTGTTCGGTCTAACTTTTTTATGTTTTGAGTTCAAATCCTGTCCAAGTCAACTGTACCCTTCATCCTTCTGGAGTAAATAAAATAAAGTATTAATTAAGTACTAAATCGATGTAGTCAACTTTCCTAAAAGTCTTAAGTCTGTCACAAGTCCAGAGGCTCTTCAGGCCAGTTGTTACCACAATTTCTGTGACATGAAGCATCTGAGAGTACAAGACTTCCCCCTGGACAAGATGCCAGTCCTTCACAGGGTTAAACCCTCAGTTATTGCTGGTACTTATTTTCAGCTGAGTATACTGGAGCAAAGGGAAATGAAGTGTTTTGCTCCAAACCCACGGCATTATGATCATAAGTCCAATGCTCTTACTATCACTAGGCTACACACCTCCATATTGCCCTCCCCACTAATTGCTAGCTTTGTACCTAAACTAGAAACCATTTTTACTACTGCAGCACTATATTTCTGGAATATATATATCTTGACTACTTTTGAAACAAATCTTTATTAGTATTAAATGTATAGCCATGTGCCAATACAAGAAATCCCAATTATTAATGTTACAACATAATGTATTTCAGGGTTCAACGAAGTGGAGATGAGTCATCTGTTTGGACATTTGTTATCAACCATTCAGATCCCAGCTGTAAGAAAATAATGTTTTCAGCGTCATCTCAATATGAAATGGTGGTACGTTGTATTTTCATTACATATTAAACATCTAGTGGTCTCTAGTATGTACCCCTTCCATATACCTCCCATGTCCTACCACTCTACCCTTCACCAGCTAAGTGTCTCACTCTAGACCTACCTCTCCAATCCCCAACACCCAATCCACACTGTAAAGTGGTTGTCTTGTTGTCACAACAAAAAGCACCCAGTCCATACTGTAAAGTAATCATGTTGGTGACATAATAAAAAGCACTAGTAATCAGAAGAAGGGAGGTAGGCATAAAAGCCAAACTTGCTATCTTCAATTCACTATTCGTGCCAACCCTTACCTATGTTTGTGAATCTTAGGTAATTACCAAAAGAATACAACCGTGAATACAAGCCTCCGGAGGGTCTTTGAAATATTGTTACTCGATAAAGTGCATAGCTCAGAGATCAGAGAGTCACTCCAGGTAGAGCCGCTACTTCTCTGAATTGAGAGATCACAGCTCTGATACTATGTTCATGTGGTTAGAATGTCTCAGGGAAGAATTGTTGGACAGATTTTATGGGCAAAACCAACAAGTAGGAGACCCAGGGGTAGACCCCGAACAAGATGATTGGATAACATCCATGAGTTTGGCTGGTCTCGCTTGGGGATCCAGCTGGAGATGGTTGCTTCTGACAGGACCCACTGGAAAGAGTGTTTCAGGACTCTGCCCCCACAACCTTCTCAGGAAGAAGTAGTATAAGGCCAAATATTTTCGGGAAAAGTTTCAATTTATTTTATTGATTCTAATAATAAATTGGTTATTTTACCGACCCTGCAGGAACGATAAGCAAAATTAACTTCAGTGGGAATTGAACTCAAAACATCTATTCCACTGTCTTTATTTAAGAAATATTTGCTTCATATAATTTCTATTGTATTAATAATAATAATAATAATGAAATATTGTGTACAGTGCTCAGGTGCACTACAACTCATCAAAAAGTGTATGTATAGTACATAGGATAATGTACAAACGTCAGGAAAATGAACAGTGCATGAGTCATCATATAATAATAATAATAATAATAATAATGAAATTATTGTGTAAAGTGCTCAGGTGCACTACAACTCGTCAATATAGTACATAGAATAATACACAAATGCCAGGGAAGTACATGTTTGTATGTGTTAGCTGTAGTGTTGGCGGATCTCGGGAAGCATGGAGGCCTTAAAGGATGCAGTGTCTCGACAGCTAACAACTGATGCAGGTAGTTTGTTCCATGCTTCAGCAACTCTGAGCGTGAAAAAATGTTTCCGAAAGTCATGGGAACTGTGCTGTTTTCTTACTTTGTGGGCATGTCCACGTGTGTTAGACACATGGAAATCGAAAAGGCACTCAGGGTTGTTGTTGGCAACATGGTTAACAATTTTGTGGGTGTTTACCAAGTCAGTTGCCAGGCGTCGGAGTTTCAATGAATCCATGCCCAGGGAAGCAAGGCGCTCAGAGTATGGTAGATGCCTGATGGAGGGTATTCGCTTGGTTGCACGTCTCTGAACAGTTTCCAGGCGGTCAATGTCCTGAGCAAGATAGGGGTTCCAGACTGGTGATGCAAATTCTAAGTGTGGTCGCACCATAGCTGTATACAACCTTAAATAGATATCTGGAGAGCGGCTGACAAAGGTCTTGCTGAGTGATGCTAAGACACCCTCGGCCCTCTTGACAATTTTAGAGACGTGCCTCGTCCAACGCAAATCGCTGCTGACCGTAATGCCCAGGTCACGTTCACAGGAAGACTTCTTGATATTAGTGCTGTGGAGGGAGTATGTGGACGCTGGGTTTTTACTCCCAAAATGCATGGTGGTGCACTTGTCCACAGCTAGCTTGAGTTGCCAGTCTGAGATCCACTGTTGCATTGTGTCCAGGTCAGACTGCAAGCAAGATCTATAGTGTTCAGGATCTGTCCTTTTTATCTCAAGGTACAGCTTGATGTCGTCTGCGTACTTTAGTACTGTGGCATTCCTTAAGTTGGCATCTATGTCATTAATATATGCCACAAACAAAAGGGGGCCAAGAACAGATCCCTGAGGTACACCAGATGACATCTCATATGGTGAGGAATGCTGTCCCAGAACCGTGACTACCTCTCTTCGACTGAGAATGAAGGACTTCAACCAGTTAAAAAGATCATCCTTCACACCCATTGCAGAGAGTTTTGCCATAAGCCTTTTGTGCGGCACAGAATTGAAGGCCTTCGCAAAGTCAAGGTAAACAACATCCACCCATGAGCCGCCATCAGTGATCCGGGTGATGTCCTCAAGAAACTCTATAAGTTGATCACAGCAGCTGGAGTTGGGGATAAATCCAAATTGCGAGGGCCGGATAAGACTGTGAGAGCTCCAGAAGTTCCAAAGTGTTTCTCTGACACAGGATTCCATCAGTTTGGCGATGCAACTAGTAAGACTGACTGGACGATAGTTCACAGGTGATGTGCGGTCACCCTTTTTGAACAGAGGAATTACACTGGCAGTTTTCCACTGTTCTGGAGTAGCACTGTTGTTCAGACAGAATTGGAAGAAGCGTGATAACTGGTGTAGAAGGAAGTACCCACCACGTTTAAGAAGCAGGTACGTAACACCATCAAGACCAGGAGAGGCATGGTTGCATTTATTTTTTAGGTGACGTCGCAGCATTGCAGGTGTAAATTCCATGGTTGTAATAGAGTCCGGTGTCATAGGTGGTGGAGATGGTACACTCTGGTCTTCAATGGTGAAAATGCCTGCATAGCATTCAGCAATGAGCTCTGCGCATTCCTTGGGGTCGTCAGTAACCTGGCTTGTGTGGGGATTGCGAAGAGGACCAACTGGAGAGTGAGGCCTCTGCTTTGAGTGAACATACTTCCAGAACACCTTACTGTCAGGGCTGGTTGCTATGCGCTGCTCAAATTGAAGCACTGCCTTTTTTGTCACCTGTTTGAGGTGGTTGGACGATCTATTTCGCCTCTTCCTATTAATGTCTGATTTGTGAAGTTTGTACTCACGTTCAGCATTGCGCCGTTCTTTTCTGGCAAGACGGACTGCTGCAGTCTCCCAAATTGCGCTTTTAGGATGTTTTTTCCGCTTACGTGGCACCGATGCTGCACATGCTGTCCATATTGAGCTCAGGATGTTCTGGAGTACAGTGTTGACATCTCTACGGTGCAGTAACAGTTCCAGTCTGCTTTATTCCAGTCAAAGTGAGCAGTTTGGAGATGGTTGTGGTTTTTGTTACTGCCCATGAGGGATAGATTGGCAATGATCATAGCATGATCAGAGTCACCTAAAGGTTCCTCAGCAGTAACACTATATACAGGATTGTAAATGTGTCTGACTGCTTTGACATGTATTAAATGTTCAAACTTGCAGCAGCAGTAACCTCTCTTCACATATTCAGATTGGTTGATATTTTTAGTATTTTTCTTCTGTGAAGATGTGTTGTGATGCACCATGTCCTGTTTAATATTTTTTGTTGATTGGCGGGAAGAAGCATAGTTTATATTGACCTAACCTATTTATAAACCATTGTTGTTTTTATCCGTTGACTAGATATGTTACGTGTGATTTCTTTAGTATATCTTTTATGTGTGTTGTGAACAAGTTGTGAATATATTGACGATAAATCCTGATATTTTTATCTTTTCTGTGCATGTTATGTTGATTTTGTTGAGTAGATGGTTGGTTGTACTTGATGTTTTCATTGTATTTTTGGTAAGAATGGAGACAGTGAATTTGCTATTGACTTTAACCCTTTCATTACTATATTTATCATGAAGGACACAGTATTTGAATTAATTAAAGAATTTGGAGAGATTTATTAAAATAATTAATTATTTCATTATTAAAATGGTTAACCTCAGCGTGATTTGAACTTTATAATCTGAGTTCAAATCTCGCCGAGGTTAACTTTGCCTTTCATCCTTACGGGGTCGATAAAATAAGTACCAGTAATACAGTGGGATAATTGCTGGCCTTGTGCCAAAAGTAGAAACAGGTATTAAAATGGTATTTGTAATATAATTTAACTATCCCCCCCCCCCTACACCCCTACACCTCCCACCCACTTCTGTCCACGCCACTCTTACTCTGTAAAGTTATGTTGGAACCACAAAACATCCAGCCCACACTGTAAAGTGGTCGTGTATGTGTCACGACAAAAAGCACCCAGCACATACTGTAAATGTGGTTGGCGTTAGGAAGGTCATCCAGCTGTAGAAAACCATCCAGAAACAGTCCTATATGAGCAAGACACGGTCACCCGACTCAACTTGCCTCAAATGAGACAAACCTGTCTAACCCATGCTAGCGTGGAAGATAGATGTTAAACGATGATGATGATAGATTCATTTGTCATATTATGTTGGAAGATTGTAATTTAAATAGGAACCCTTTAAAATGGGTTGTTTTGTTTTTTAGAACCAGAAGCAGTTTTGGGTGGGTTGCTATCAAAAGGGTTGTCTGTTGTTTCAAGATGATTTAAGTAGGGTTGGAATAGTTGTGCAGCAATGTCTAGAGAATGATTTGAGAATGTGTGTAATATCATTTGTGTATAAGGCTTTTTGGTTAGGGTATTTGGCTCATGATCATAAGGTCATGAGTTCAATTCCCAGCAGCGCACTAAGTCCTTGAGCAAGACACTTTATTTCACAAAATTGAGTTGTATCTGTAGTTAGAAGAGTGTCTTGTCAACTCTGCATGTCTGTGGATTTCTCAGCCACTCGCACTTCTCGTAACGACTGTAACACTCGTCGTCCTAACCGACGAAGTACCTCTAATCTATTAAGGTTGTCTGTATGGTTTATGGAGGTGTGAGAAGATCTTGTAGGTTGAAAAGAACATATAAGAAGATAGTTGTTCTTCTACATTATATATAGGCCACTGTTGTTGTTTCATGCAAGAACGGTAGGAGCCATTTAATTCATACATGATAATTCTTAGAATATATACAGGGTGTCCCCAAAAAAATGTATATACACTTTGTTCAATGGTATTTTTCTTTTCACTGTGATCTGAAATGTGTATGTATGTAGTGTTTTTTTGTCTCTCTCTTTTCTTTTCTTTTTCCTTCTTTTCTTCTTTTGCATCCTTTAAAACCTCCATGCTTCCTGAAATTCACCAACACTTCACCTGATATTTCCTCTCCATACACACACACGCATGTATATCTGTGTGTATATCATGACTCATACACTGTTCACTTTCCTGACATTTGTACATTATTCTATGTATTATACATGCACCTTTGATGAGTTGTAGTGCACCTGAGCACTGTACACAATAATTTCATTATTATTATTTTAATTCTCAAAACATTTGGATGTTGTCAATAGGAATGGATGAGACGAATAAAAGCTGAAATGTGTATAGCCAATAATAGACCCACTCGGTGAGTGTAAACATTTATCTTCTTATGTTATATTTCATCAGCTGCAACGGGAGCAGTTACAACCTCATTGTTATTGCATCTGCTTTTCCACACTAATATAGGTTGATTAATATTTATCATACTTGATAACTTGAGCAAGATAATAGACAGATTGAGGACTGGTGTAATTATTGAGGACTGGTGTAATTACTGAGGACTGGTGTAATTACTGAGGACTGGTGTAATTACTGAGGACTGGTGTAATTACTGAGGACTGGTGTAATTACTGAGGACTGGTGTAATTATTGAGGACTGGTGTAATTATTGAGGACTGGTGTAATTACTGAGGACTGGTGTAATTACTGAGGACTGGTGTAATTACTGAGGACTGGTGTAATTACTGAGGACTGGTGTAATTACTGAGGACTGGTGTAATTACTGAGGACTGGTGTAATTACTGAGGACTGGTGTAATTATTGAGGACTGGTGTAATTACTGAGGACTGGTGTAATTATTGAGGACTGGTGTAATTACTGAGGACTGGTGTAATTATTGAGGACTGGTGTAATTATTGAGGACTGGTGTAATTACTGAGGACTGGTGTAATTATTGAGGACTGGTGTAATTACTGAGGACTGGTGTAATTACTGAGGACTGGTGTAATTACTGAGGACTGGTGTAATTACTGAGGACTGGTGTAATTACTGAGGACTGGTGTAATTACTGAGGACTGGTGTAATTACTGAGGACTGGTGTAATTACTGAGGACTGGTGTAATTATTGAGGACTGGTGTAATTACTGAGCACTGGTGTAATTACTGAGCACTGGTGTAATTACTGAGCACTGGTGTAATTTAAAGACAGAACTAAGTGGGATACAATTAAATATTGTAATACTACCCTTTTTTTTTTTTTTTACTTTCTAATATTGAAATGTTTTTAATGTGAAATGTTGAAATGTGTTAAAAGATGTCAAGGTTACAGAGACAGCATCATTTCAGATTAAAGGTGTTGCAGCATCTAATTTTGCCTCTTTCTACCTTTTATATTCAAATCATGTCTAGAGTTTATCAGGGTCCTCCCAAGTTAGATGGGTGTTGTCCAGAATTTATTAGGGCCCTCTTAAGATATACATATTGTCTAGAATTTATCAGGGTCCTCACAAGTTAGATGGATGTTGCCTAGAATTTATCAGGGGCTTTTTTCATCACAAATATAATTTGGTTCCATATTTATACCATAGTAAAGAAACTTAGGAGTGGATGATCAGTTGTGACACTTTTACAATTGCTCTGCACCAATTTTTGTTTAGATTTTCAAATGTTAAACTAGTTATACATTACTATACCTTATCTCAACCTTTTCATGTTTTTGTAAGTATTTTTTCATCTACCTAGATGCCTTTCTTACTCTCATTTATTCTATAATAAGGGGGAATTGAAATATATTTCCAATAGACTTCATTCAATTTTAACCCTTTAGCATTTAAACTGGCCACATCTGGCCAGGATTCTCTCACCTCTTTCTGTTCAAACCAGCCGTAACTGGCTGCTCATACCTATATTAAGGTATTGTTCTCAAAATAAGTGACATCAAAATCTTGTAGATTTGATATTACATAGATAATTATGTAAAATAAAGCATTTACTGTGAAAATACAATAGTAAGATAGAACAATGTAAATGCTAAAGGGTTAAAGTTACTTTTTTCCAACAAATATTAAATGCCTGCAGCTGATTTTCAACTTAACCTGTAATATTAAATTATGAATCATAAATATGCCTTTTGTTGTTTTTCTTTATTTAGAGCTTTACCTGACGGTTCTTCAGATGAGAGAGTGGATTTTCCCTTAGCTAATATTAACAACATCGAAGAAGCTATCTATGATGATATTAACATCAAGGATGTCGTTAAATCTATTCCTCAAAAATTCAAGATCTCTTGTGGTAACAGTTGTTTTTCAACATTTTAATTTTTAGCATGCTAATTTCTTTTATGAATTGATTCCCTTGACACTGCATTATTATTAAGGGGAGATTACTCTATTGGCGATATAATGCGCCTAGAGCACACACAGGGTTAATGTTAGTAATAAACCCTTTGCTCAGAGAGAAAATCCCTTTGCTGTTAACAAAGGTAAACTTTTCCAAGCCTGTTCTTATTTTAGCTACTATGTTTTCAGAGTAACCTCCTCTACTGCAAAATAACAGGAATTATCAACTACTTCTATGGTTCTTTTCCTCTGCTTGGAAAAGGTTTATTTTTTAACTGCTCTTACTACCTACTATTCCTATACATTTGCCACATGTAAAACCTATCTTTTTTTTTTATTAGTCTGACTGCTTTCCCACTACACCCCTTGTGTACCCATACCTTACATAAAGTACATCATATAGAGCTCCTACCTGCTCCTTTTCTACATATTTGAGCATGGCCACTTCCCTGATGAAGGGCCACTGATGTGACACCTGAGTTTGCGAGCCTTTCATGCCCCCTTTTGTCCAAGACGAGGTACCATGTGGATGTGCATGTTCATGAATGTTATGATTGTGTGTGAGAGACTCGCTGTATTCTTTAGACGGATGTAAAACAAGTGAACATCCGCACAAGGATATTCAGTCCAGAATTGAGTGGAGACACAAAGGCAGGTCCCTTTGCTTCCTTACGACAGAGAACTTGGTGCTCTTTTGTCAAACCATTTGTTTGAGCTAAATTCACACCAAAATACATAAGTGATTTGTACTTGAAACCTCTCAGCTGCTAGTCCAATCTATACACTACTGAAATTATGCAATTGCTTTCTTGCTTGTCTGTAATGTAATACAGCCAAAAGGGTGCATAATGGGAAAATACTTTGGAAGAAAATTGCCCCTGAAATGGGAATACAAATGGAATAAAACAAAATTTCACGTAAATCGGACCATGGTTTCCCCGAGATATGGTGTTTTCTGGGTACCTTCATAAATAGAGAGAGAGAAGGGTAGAGTGAAAGAGATGGTGTTTGTGAGAGAGATTGAGGGAGATTGAGAGAGAAGGAGAATGGAAGAGAGAAAGAAAGATCTGGTGGAGTTGTGTGTATATATATATGTGTGAGTGTGTGTATGTGTCTATGACCAGTGTATATAGATCACAGACACCCACACATATATATATATATACACACACACACACACATACATATAAATATATATACACACACACATTTATATATATACATACACACATGTATATATGGACCTTCCAGTTTCATTTCACATTATATGTACGTCTGTATATTTTAATTATTTAAAAATTATTTTTAAGTGAACATGATTTTAAAAAAATATATTGAAGTGAATGTGACCCAATGGGTCACAGGTGGTCTAGTATTATATATAATTGGGCATTTCACTTCTACCTGTTTACATATAGTTTTACTGACAATTATAAATTCTCTGTTTTAAACATTTTTCAATCTCTATCTCATCCTTATCTAAATATTAAATATTTACTCTGTAGTCTTGCATCATGTTAAAAGCCAAACTACAAACTATTCATTTTAATCTTCTAATTCAATCACCTCCCCAATATTTTCTTCCAGTTTTACTTCTGAATTATATGATATTATTTCTTTTCCAGATGGTGATTCAGATAATGAAAGTGAATTCTCGAGGCCACTTCCACAAATCCCACAAAGTAGAATTTATGTTTCATCTCTTATTTTTTTCTTTCAATTTATATAGTTTATCAATTATTTAGCAAAACGTTGATGCAAATTTTAAAATGTGTTTATAATATTCATTCATATACTGAAATATATTATCCATAGTTCTATAACTCTACTGCTATGTTCTACATAATATTTATCTTGGAAGTTAAGGAATTGCTATCATCAGAACACAGTTCTAGAATTTTTTCTGATAACTTATTATCAAACTTGAACAAAAATTCTGTCCAATTTCAATATGTATTTTAACCATATGGCCGGTTTAAATGCTAAAGCGTTAAGAAATGATGTTACAGCTTCAACGCAAACTTATACACAATTATAAAGACAAGGGAAGATCATTCATTTAACTTTGAGTAAAGGATAACGCCTGTCTAGCTTGATATTTATATTTTTCAGTCATTTACATTCTTTTTATGTCTTGTTAATTTCAGATAAACTTCCAACCTTTGATATTGATTGTACAGATATTCCTCGTTTACCTTTAAATAGTATGTTGTTGTTTTTGTTATTAATCCCCCCATATTTCGATGCTTATTCTTTAATAGCTTCATAATCACAAATGTATTTGTCAGACTCATGCCTTTCAACGATCAGTGATTATTATATAGCATCAAGGGCGGTGGATTGGCAGTATCAGTAGAGGGTCGGAGGCCATGCTGTGCAGCATAGAGTTTATACTCTGAGTTCAAATCCCACTGAGGTTAACTTTGCCTTACGGATGTTGGTAAAATAAAGTACCAGTAATGTACTGGGGTAATTGCATAGCATCAAGTTTTCAGCTTTAACTAATGGATACATCATTCACTATTAAGTCTGTGGCCCAGAAAGTTGGTTTGTTCTATCATGCCCCAAACTTTTTCATGTCTATAAATCAACCATTAGGTCCTTGAATTGAGTTCTGTTGCCACATTTGGTCTAGTGCTTCTGCTGTGCACCTGGAGAGTCAAGATAAGATCCAAAGAAGAATCATCAACATTATTGGTCCTGACTTAACATGCCAGCTTCAATGACTATCACAACATTAAAATGTTACCTCTCTTTCCCTTTTCTATAAACATTTTCATGGAAATTGTTCTGATGAGCTTTCCTCTTTGTTGCCTCATCTTCACAAGTTTAAATGGAACATGATATTGGTGGTTATGTCTCATCCATTTACTGTTGAGGTTCCTAAATAAGCACAAATTCTATTCTGATTATATGTAGGGAGCATATAAGCACAAATTCTATTCTGATTGTATAGGGAGACACAAAGCAGGCTTTGTTTACAAATTAGAAAATTACACTATATATAATTAGTCTGTTAGTTGGGATTTTAAAAAAACCTCTGGATGGAAAAAAGGATGAGTATTGACGTACATGGAGCACTAACTCACATCTTTTGTTTTTAATAATCCCAACTAACAGACTAATTCTATGTAGTCAAATATGGCGTAAGTACATGTTACTACCTAATTTTCTAATCTGTTTGTTTCTTCCCTCTCACATCTCACCTATGGGATACTCTTCTAGCTTCCCTGATTACTATCATTTGCAAAAATTCAAAAGCAACATCAATCATCTTCTCTCTCCTTAACCCTTTAGCATTTATGTTACTCTATATAAACTATTGTATTTTCATGGTAAAGGCTTTTCCTTGCATAATTTTGAGAACCTCTGATTCATATACTTATTTCTAAATTTCATTCCAGCAATTAACAGCTTCATTTCATTTTACGTCCACTTTTTCCCTGCTTACAAGGGTGGGACGGGAACTGATTCTGGCTTGATTTTTACAGCTGCATGCCCTTCCTAACACCAACCTCATTTACAATGAGTGCTGGGTGCTTTTTTGCCGTGGCACACTTTGCAGTGGAATGATATGGACCCCAGTCCCTATCATCTCATTTCTGCAGCTGAGTAAACTGGAGCAATGTGAAATAAAGTCTCTTGCTCAAGGAAACAACACATCACCCGGTCTGAGAATTGAACTCACAACCTTTCGATTGCAAGGCCAATGCTCTAACCACTAAGCCATCTGCCTCCATGTTACTAAACTAATAACAGTTGATTTGAGAAATTTGTTACCAGAAATTAATATAATTATATAGTATACTAGCAGAGGTACCCGGCGTTGCTCGGGTATTAAATAGCAGTTATGTATACCATTTATGTCAATACTTCAGTGCTGCTTCGAAAACTATACTTTTATAAACTCATCGACTTTTTCCAAAAGGGGGTTCCTGCCCTCAGGGGTCCCCTACTCAATATGTGCCAATTCTGAGAGTTCACATTCATCTGTAGAACAAACGTATCCCATGTGTCAAGTTTTGTGAAAATCGATTGCGAACTCCAGAAGTTATGACGTTTTTTTTGCATTGCACTGCAGTGCTTCAGTCGACTCCAAGGAAGTGGTTAAAGGGCGTTATCCACCGGGAGGCCCTATAATCAATATCTGGAAAAATGAAAGTGTCCATGACCATCCGGAGTACATGAGTAACCTATGTCTTAAGTTTGGTGAAAATACTGTAGAAATGCATAAGGTTTACACACACGCGCATGTGTGTGTGTGTGTATGTATTTGTGTGTGCGTATGTATAAGTATGTGTATGTTCGTCGGTGCATACGTATGTACTGGCCTAAATCTTCACTATTTATTTTTACTATGTTAAGGCAAAGTTAAAATCCCGTCGAGGTTAACTTTGCCTTTCATCCTTACGGGGTTGATAAAATAAAGTACCAGTAATGTACTGTTTAATTGCTGGCCTTGTGCCAAAAGTAGAAACAACTATTTTAATAACCTGTCATTTTCGTTTACAATTTTATTTACATCATTCTTAAACTCCGGGGCTGGAAATCATTCGGTTATTTTAAATAGAATATTAAGCTAACGACTCCATTTACACCATAAACTTGGTCTTCTCTTTGCATGAAATTGTTCTTCTCGGTCCACCGCGTCGTTTATACGTAACATAAATAGATAAGCAAATGACGCCATAAAAGGGAAATAACTCGTCTCTCATCTCTATTTATACATTTGAACTGAAAAATCAATACATTACAAATTCGATTTTTACACTTGGCGTGGGTCGATTTGAAAATTTATTTGACCGATGGTTCCGCCGGACCTTCATCTATAAGTGTAGCAATTTCACCGAAATTTGAACGTACGGTTTAAGAGGAGATGTGTGCCGAAGGTTTTAGTAGACAGACAGACAACCTCAGTTTTATATATATAGACTAGCAGTAAAGCCCGGCGTTGCTCGGGGTCGCTCAGTAGCTGTGTTAAAGTTACAATGTTAAGTTTCTTTTTTGGCTTAAAAACTGTAGTGTCTACTGTGCAGACTTGCATGTGGTGTTTTTGATTAATATTCCCTCAACCAACAATATGCCTTATGAAGTTAAGAAAACATAACGATAACCCGAATGTTATAACAAAATAGGATGCTGGGGATAAAAACAGCACTGGTTATTTATTAACAAAGATCGAAAATGTAAACACTGCAACGCTGAGAAAAACATTAGCGTAACCAAATTATCAGTTATGTCTGTCTGCACGCCTATATCACCTCTCTGCACGACTGTCTGTCTGCACGCCTATATCACCTCTCTGCACGACTGTCTGTCTGCACGCCTATATCACCTCTCTGCACGACTGTCTGTCTGCACGCGTATATCACCTCTCTGCACGACTGTCTGTCTGCACGCCTAACGAAATTTACAGATACATATATTTTAAATAAACTTATATAATTTTTGCTTTTTTTTTTACGAAATATTTGCTTGTTTTACGTAGTCTTTAAATAGACTTGTTTTCAAGTAAAAATATTGTTTTAAAAGGCTTTTAAATGGAAATGAAGCAAAACGGAAGCTTAGTGTTCGAACTGATGAATTTTGCAGGTCAAAATTTTGCTGGCTCGACAACTGTTCGTGTATTGTGTTAATGTCATTTTAAACGCTGAGAAAGCCAGCGTAATTTTTTTAATTTTTGCACGCAGAAAATGTAAGACGCTCAATGTAAACAGAACAAAGGGAAATAACTCGTCACTTACGCTCAAAAATCGATACATTAGATTCGATTTCGTCACATAGGGTTGGTCAATTTGAAATATTTTTTTCCCGATGTCTTCGCTAGGGCTCAATGTACAAGTATAGCAATTTCGGTGCAATTCCGTCAGAGATTCTAAGAGGAGATGTGTGCCAAAAATCGATAGACAGACAGACAACCACAGCTTTAAGGGGAATAACTCGTCACTTACGCTCAAAAATCGATACATTAGATTCGATTTCGTCACATAGGGTGGGTCAATTTGAAATATTTTTTTTCCGATGTCTTCGCTAGGGCTCAATGTACAAGTATAGCAATTTCGGTGCAATTCCGTCAGAGATTCTAAGAGGAGATGAGTGCCAAAAATCGATAGACAGACAGACAACCACAGCTTTATATATATAGATGCCAAAAATCGATAGACAGACAGACAACCACAGCTTTATATATATATAGATTAATGTTTTCTTGTAATTGTTTTAAAATGTATATTTTCTTTGTATCTTTTCATAAAACACAAATTGATAATATTGGGCTCTTTATTCTAATCCTACAGTTAAGGTGAGAACAAAAAAAATCTTTTTTTTTTTTTTTTGTGGAAGTGGGGATTTTATGTAGTTACAAACAAACAATATCATTTCATTTATGCAACAATACATTTAAAATGTTTATATTGGATTTGAGCATGAAATTCCAGGTGTTTGAGTCACTGATGTGACTTCATGGCCATACTAAGTTTAGACTACATCTGCTGTCTTGTTGCCACTGTGCAAGTTAGCTCCATGGTATACCGCCTTGAATGATATCATCAGAAGGAGCCAAGATGTGGCCAGTTTCCCATCACATCAGGAACTTGCCAGCCTTGACTGTAGTGGTGGTAAGCACCCAAATAGGATAATTCTCTTCCTCATTCAAGGCAAGTAAATCAACAATTTTGGACGCCACATGCTATAAAATGTTCTCTGGTTCCAACCATATTACTTTGACCACAAACCACAGCACTGCCATAACAGAGGAATGGAAGATATCCAAATACAGAGACTTGGCTTGATTGACCATTTCCTTTTTGTGCCAGTTACCATTTAGACTTTCGGTGTCCTCAGTTCCCAGACTGCTATATTCCTCTGCAAAATCAGGAGCAGTACATCCCATTCTGAGTAAAGAGACCTATGAAAAGGAATTGCTGATGCAGCAGGTTTTGCTGGCTGTTCTCAGTGGCAGTGATTTGCCACTGAGTCTGCTGGCAAACTAGATCATTCCGATATTTGTTGTGAATGGAATTGGATTGCCTGCTGGATAGCTGAGAGCAGACTGTTCATGGGAATTTTGTTGCTGTTAACAATAAACAGATGGGCCCCTAGAAATCTGTATATTCCTAGACAATTTGGCAACACGAGCACCCCAAACAAAATATGTTGGGTACAGTACAAGGGAAATTGCTTATTAATGAGACTAAAGATCAGCATATATGGTTGCATGATTTATTTTGCCAACCGGGGGAACAATAGTTCAAATCTCTTTGCTTAGCTGGTGGCTTGCCTTCTGAGGTGTCAGGTGATGTTTGTGAGGGTGCCTGGTTGTTTCAACATCTTAGCCTTGCTATCACCCATGGTAATGTTGCGAGCATGTTGGTTTGTCACAAAGTGTTCCGCTGACCCTTGTGATGTGATGTGCTGCTGATTGTCGCACTTGGTGGTGAATTAATTGTCATTTTTGTTCCCGCCTTTTTTTCTTTTTTTTCTTTCACTCACTCTGGTCATGTATTTTGGTGCATTGTTTTTGTGGGGTTCCAGGCGATGGTTGGTTGTATTTTGTTATACACGTTTATATTTGTGTTTATCAACGACATTATATTTATAATGTTATTCTGAAAGAACTGTGAGCAGTTTGTAAAGTTATTTATGTTTTATATATATATATATTATTTAATAAAACAACTCGATAAAATGTGTTATTTTCGGTTACCATCTTAGGAGAGCAAATGGAAAAAGGAAAAAGGCAAAGCGTAAGTATCTTCATATATTTTGGAACCTTTTTTAATAAATCTCCTATAAATTCTACATATAACTCTCCAACTTGCTTTGGCTGTAGTCTTATTTCTTTCCTTCCTCAAAACTCAATTTCAAACCCTATTTAAAACTGGGAAGAATAATTTACAGTGCAATATATTTAGCCCATCTGATCAAGCTTCTGTTTGCTACTGGTACCATGTAACCCAGTACAAACTGCTTCATGGTCGAGTGGTCTGCAACTAAACCAGCTCCCTCACCAGACCCTTGTCTAATGAGAAGTGTAAGTGTAACCCCTGCAGCATAAAAAACAAGAGCTGTTAAAGGGAAGATGAACTCCTCAGAGTCAACGGCCATCCACCCTAACTATGCACCAACTTGCAATTGGTTAAGCATGGTGAGTACAGCTACATCCCTGAAGACATGGCCATTGGGTACCTTTAGTGGAGTTCTCTCTGATTACCACATAGCCATTGGGTGCCTTTAACGGAGTCTACTCTGATTACCACATGGCCATTGGATGTCTTTAGTGGAGTTCTGTCTGACTATCACATGGCCATTGAGTGCCTTTAATAAAGTCTACTCTGACTATCACATGGCCATTGAGTGCCTTTAGTGAAATCCACGCTGTTGCAAACATTCAGGCTGTCTCCAGTTTGAATATATTTTCTTCCCTCCCACCAGCCATGGATGCCCCGAGAAGGGCCAAGGATACTGCCTTTCCTGTTTTAACTAAACAATAAAACAAATTTGACCACAAATCAAAGAAAAGTAAATTTACACTAAATTCTATGCAACAAAATATGTATAGGCAGATAAAGTAGAAAATAAAATATTTATGGTTTACCAAAGTATAATGTCAGTCTTCCCATATAAATGATGACTTAAATGTTATTTTTAATATATATACTATACATATTGCTCCATCATGGGCTTGGCCATAATAGTTAAAACAAACTAAAGAGCACTTTTTTTCATTCAAGACAAAGAAGAGAACAATTTAATGAAAATAAAACGCAACTGACAATGAGGTATGTGACTCAGGGATAATGTTATCCGTCTCATAAATGACATAACCAACATGAAATATCATCATCATCTAATGTCCATTTTTCCATGCTAACATGGGTTAGACAGCTTGTCCCATTGTGAGACAAATCAGATCAGATGACTGTGTCTTGCTCATACAGAACTGTTTCTGGTCTGGTTTCCACAGCTGGATGCCATCCCAAATGCCAACCACTTTACAGTGTGGAGTGAGTGCTTTTTGTTGTGGCACCAACACAACCACTCGTCAGTGTTTTTTGTTGTATCACCAACACAACGACTTTACAGTATGGACTGGGTGTTTTTTTATGTGGCACCAACACAACCACTTTACAGGACGGACTGTGTGTCTTTCGTTGTGGCACCAACTGACCACTTTACAGTATAGACTGGGTGTTTTTTGTCGTGACACCTACAAAACCAGTTTACAGTATGGACTGGGTGTTTTTTGTTGTGGCAACAAAACGACCACAAAAAGGTGAATGAAATATATCTATCTAGTATTTGGAGTTGACTTAGAATCTATTATTAATTGCTGATAAGAAATTCTTTATTAACATATGGTGCCACTATGACTTGCCCAAGAGTTACAAGATCATGCATGTATACATATTAGTCCAAACATTTGCCAGAACTACATTTAATTTGTTTGTTTATTTAGTCCACAGCCACCCCTCCACCTCTTCCCATGTAGCAAAGATAGTGTAGTTTTTTCCTTTAGATTCAATAAGCTTGATTCTAGAATTGATTTGCTCATCAGACATTGTGGAGATTAGAATTGGAATATGTTCTTCTCAACAGGGGTAGATTTGTGTTGGAATATCTGCATTTGGTGAATTTAACTTCAGGATTGGCAGTATCGATAGTGTCAAACACCATGCTGTGCAGCATAGAGTTATGGCCTTTTACATTCTCCCTTAATTTTCTCCCTCTCCTTCTCTTGCACTCTCGTGTCGAATGGGCAGGCTACATCCACATTCAGGCACGATCTTTTTCCCTTGTCCAAAACCACCAGGTCAGGTCTATTGTGTTATTATTATTATTATTCAATATAAAACTCACAAATGCAGTTTTACATTAACAACCTTAAAACACTGTCATTAATCAATGAGAAATTAATTGTTTAGTTACATCTTTAACAATATTTATGCAACTGCTCTTGTATTAAGAAACTGTCTGTTCTGTTAAAATTAAGCTATTTTTCTCTTGGGTAATGAAATAAAGTAACAGTAATGCATTTGGGTAATTGCTGGCCTTGCACCAAAAGTAGAAACAATTATTTATATTCTTCCTTTTTTTAAAGAAAGGAGTAAATGAAAAATATTTTTGTTGTTAGGTAAAACAATTCACTGGATGTTTCTTTTTTTTAAATTTTTTTTAAGGAGATTACCAGAAGGTTGTTCTTCAACAGGGCTACTTGCTGAGAAAGGTGCTCCCATCTCCTCCTATGTACCAACTGAGGTGTGTTTTCTTTGCTTCTTTGATTTTTGGTCTGCTAAACTAAATACTTAGTTTCTTAAAAACGTTTGGATCAACATTAATTTAATTTAATATATAGGGCGGTGAATTGGCAGTATCGGTAGAGGGTTGGACGCCATGCTTTGACGCATAGAGTTACGGCCCTTGCCATTCTGAGTTCAAATCCCGCCGAGGTTAACTTTGCCTTTCATCCTTATGGGGTCGATAAAATAAAGTACCAGTAATGTACTGGATAATTGCTGGCCTTGTGCCAAAAGTAGAAACAATTAATTTAATTTAATATATTAGTTATTAAATATCTTAACCAGAACTAACTACCGTTGCCTTAAATTGATCATCTTGGAGGAAAACAGTATTTAATAGAAAAAGGAATTTGAAAAGTCTTGTGTGGAACATGAAAAATGAGTCTACCTAAGGGTCTACATGATATTTATTTACCTGGATTTTCAGATACCCAAAATGACTTTATGTGCAATGCGTGTGGTTGGATTTGCTTCAGCAAAGCTGGTCTTAGACGTCATCATAAAAGACATGTACAAAATGTTACTAATTATGGTCTCTTTGGCATTTCTTCCTGTCAGAATTGTGGAAAACAATGAGCCTCAGTCAGTAAAAACTCACATGCCAATCACAGCAGCACATGAAGAAAGGAATGTAAATCCTTGGCAAAGCTAAAGAGTCATGTTCGTGCCACATATGTGTGAGAAGGGGATCAGGTGGTGACAATTCTTTAAATTGAGATGCATCCATCATATATATATATGTATATATATATATATATATATATATATATGTATATCATCATCATCATTTAATGTCTATTTTTCCATGCTTGCATGGGTTAAACGAGTCGTCCATGTTATGAGACAATCTAGCCAGCTGGCTGGGCCGTAACTTGCTCAAACGGAGCTGTATTTTGGCTGGGATTTTTACAGCTGGATGCCCTTCCTAACACCAACCACGTTTACAGTGTGGAACTGGGTGATCCCATTTATGAGTGATGTCTGGCCAGTTGGCTGTGCCATGCCTTGCTCATAGTGTGTGGAATTGGGTGGCACCATTGTGAGGCATGCCTGGCCAATTGGCTGGGGGTTTTATGGATCTGGGTGGTCCCATTATGAAGTAGGCCTGGCCAGTTGGCTGCGCCATGCCTAGCTCATAGTGGGGGCCAATCAACCACATTTAAAGTGTGAATCGATCTCACGACATTATGATCATAAGTCCAACTTCCTTACCACTAGGCCACATGCCTCCACAGCAGCTGCAGTGGCGGTAGTAGTAGTGGCAGTAGTAGTAGTAGCAGTAGCAACAGTAGCAGTTGTTATTCTTAATGATGATGATGATAATTTTCATTATTGCTGAAAGTAGTAGCAGTAGTAGTAGCTACAGTAGCAGTTGTTATTCTTAATGATGATGATAATTTTCATTATTGCTGAAATATGAAACAATACTATTTTTTATAGATAATATCTGACAATCCTCCATCATCGACAGTAAAGGTGAGTATATCAGAAATCCCCCTCTGTTCTATGTTGTCAATCTTTATACCACCTTCCTTACTGTTATAAGCATCTAACAGCACATCCCCGAATTTGTGACCAGTGAAGAAATCCCCCAGCTTGTCCTTCTGCTCTAAATTGCCTTGTCTCCGAGTTTGTCTAGTTTTAACTTTAAAGTCACTATGTTGTGGCATGCACACCTCATAAATTATAATAATTCAATTTTTATAACCCTTTTATATCTGTGACCATAATTTTACTTCCACTTTTCCCTGCTTGCAAAGGTGGGACAGGTCTTATAAAAATATTTGTTGGAGAAAAGATGAAAAGAGTTATAAATGGCTTTAACCCTTTACTCTATATTTACTATTGTATTTTCATGGTAAAGGCTTTATCTTACATAATATCGAATCTACAAGATTTTGATATTATTTATTTTGAGAACAATACATTAATGTTAGTATGAGTAGCTGGTTATGGCCAGTTTGAACAGAAAGAGGTGAGAGAATTCTGGCCGGAGATGGCCGGTTTAAAAGCTAAAGGGTTAAGGCGTCAACAAATAATTTATTTCTTATCCTGTCATCTATCAAATCCCATAACCTATAAAGCAATACACAAACCCCGGCTGCTATTCTAATTACTGTTTGTTTCTAACAGGGTAATATGGTTGATGATTACTGGCAGGCATCCCATTTCAAGGGCCCAAAAGAATATTCTATGAAGTAAGTATAGTGTACCTTTTAAAATCATTAATATTTATAATGTAGGTTTTCTTTTTAAGCCAACCATTAACCCCTCATACCATATTTATAATGAAATACTCTTTCAATTAATTAATGCAGAATTTTCTCAAATGACTAATTATTTCGTTCCTAATATAACTGTTGGAAGATATAAATTTATATAGGGTTTGAAATGGGTGGTCTTTCATTGAACGAGGGCAGGTTTTGGCCAGGTTGGTATCAAAAGGATTAAAAAACTACCAAGATTGGAGATACAATATACTGTAAAAAAATCTACAAACTATAAACAAAATATTTGGTGGTGGTAGTGGTGGTGGGGTGGGACAGTAATGGTTGTAGATGGTTGGATAACATCCATGAACTCATCTGGTCTCATTTAGGGATCTAGCTGAATCAATTGGAGACAGTTGCTTCTAATAAGATCTGCTGAAAGGAGTGTTTGAGGACTCTGCTCCTGCAACCTTCCCAGAGATAAGTGTGAGGAGGGGTGGTGGTGATGATGCTGTTGCAAACTAATCTGATAGATATAGCGAAGAAAACTATAATTGTATGATTGGTTAGTAGATCTTTCTATATATTTTGTTGTTTTCTGTGTTAATTTTGTTTTTGTGCTATTATAGATTATTGAACAAACTGAACGAACCTGGAGCTTACATGATTAGGGATAGTGAAAATAGTGAGGCACCAAAGGTAATTATTTTTGTTTTCTCTGAAGCAAATAATTTGAGTGGGGTGGGGGCAAAGTTCATGCTCATGCTTCTGGTATCATTTAATATAGTACAACCTGCTTCATGGTTGAGTGGTTGGCAACTAAAGTGGCTCCCTCACAAGACCCTGGTCTGGTGAGGAAGGTAAGTGGAACCCCAGCAGCACAAAAAAACAAGAGCTTTAACCCATTAGCATTTAAACCGGCAAGAATTTTCTCACCTCTTTCTGTTAAAACTGGCCATAAATGGCCCCTCATACTGATGTTAAGGTATTGTTCTCAAAATAAATAATATCAAAATCTCATAGATTTGATATTATGCGAGATAATTCTGTGAGGTAAAGCCTTTACCAAGAAAATACAATAGTAAATAGTAATGTAAATGCTAAACGTTTAAAAGGGGTGGATGAACTCCACAGTCAACAGGCATCCACCCCAACCATGGGTTAAATAGCTTCACCAACCCACAATTGGCCAAGCATGGTGAGTACGACTACACCCCTGAAGACATGACCAAATCCAAACAGAAAATGGTGGAGGTCAAAGAGGGAGGGGTTCCTCCAATAGAAGTAAGAAGGCCCTGGATTGGATTGGATATCTGTTTATTTTTATATTGAAACATCCCTAGGTTAGATGCTGAAATAAAATTATATACATTTTAATTATTTTGAATGTTGAAAAGAAATCAGTATTCTTTGAAATGACTTTAATAAAGACATCAACTTCCAAGAACAGATCCATTTTCACTTAATAGTTACATCAGTTGCGGAAAATTAAAGAATTCACTGTTTAGATTGTTATTGCAGAATATATAATGAACATATGAGAGTGAAACTGTAGTGTGCAGGAGAGAAGACTGCATTGGTATGGCCATGTGATGCGCATGGATGATGATCGCTGGGTGAAGAAGTGCCAAGAAATTTCAGTGGATGAAAGATACAGTGGAGGAAGACCGTGGAGGTGATGAGAGCTGATCTCAGATTGCTGAATCTCACAGAGGAAATGGCAAAGGAGAGATGCTGTGCCAAATAGGACTCGTCCCACCCTTGCAAGAAGGAAAAGCGGGCGTAAAATGGTGATGAGGATGATGATATAAAGTGTTTAGATCTTTATATCTTTATATAATATTGTTATTTGATCTACATCGTGTTAACAATACCCCCTTATTAATAGGAATTAATGCAGTTGGGGGAAGGTAGGAGTTTCAATGACTTTGCGCTAACAGTGCCCCCTTATTAATAGGGAAGAGGTAGGAGTTTCAATAAGACAATTCGTATTAGAGAAAGAATGGGAAGGATTAGTTTATCAATGATATCAATGAATCTTGAAACTTTTATTGTCTTCTTTTTATTCTAGACTTTGCTTCTTTTCTGTGCTGAAGAAGCTCGGACTCGAAAGTACCAAATTTTTTATAAAGATACTCCAGTAAGTTGAAATTTAATATTTTAAAGATTTATCCATATTCAGACTAGATGTGTCACTAGAGAAAATAGTGCCTATGTGCACCTGTCCAAATATCTGACATCCATCTTTCAGATAATTGTACAATATTTGACAAGTCGTACTATGAGGTATGCCTATGTGGTCATGTAGTCCCCAGCACTATTTTTACCTATGGGCCTAATAATTTATATAAATGGTTTGATGATCCAGCCAACATAGTTTTTCTCACCCCTGATAATCAGAGACAGATCATATATCTGAAGAAGTTTGTTCTTTCACTCTTCGCCAATAGCAACAAAGGTTTTAATAGAATGTGTTCCTAGTCCAAGTGGGGCTCATAGCATGTGCCATGTTTGCCATACCCTAGTTACATTTCTGATTCAGACTCATAGAAAGTCATGATTATGAATTATCTGCTTCAAAGCTGAATAATGAACACTTTATATCTTATCTTCAGTAATCCATGGCAAAGAGAATTAACTCTTATGAAGGTCAGCTGAAAAGTTCATAGACCGACCAAGATACTCTCATGAAATGTGACCAAATGAGGTTTATATGCAAGGTACACTATAACATATCATATATAGTGTACACATATGCTCAATGTGTCCATTTACCAGGACATACATTAATTATTATATCTGCTCCTTCCTTCTCTAGAACCCCCTACAGTTGTTCAAGAAAAACATCAGCTTCATAGATCTCACCAATCTTAACAATCTTCTTTACTTCTGGTGCATGCCCCTACTCCTTTGATTTTTATAAATCATCATGTTTGGCTCCTTTGATTTATAGTCCATCATCCTGGTTATAGAATCTCTTCATATCAACCACAAATGGAACATCAACCTTATCTACTCTTACTTATGTTAATCTGGATAGGTTTTACCTATAATTTATGAGTAATACCTGCCATCTTCATCATCATACATCCACTTTTCCTTGCTTGCAAGGGTGGGATGGGTCCTCTTCAGCACAGCATCTCTCCATACACCCACAAAATTATTAATCATCTTGCCAACAACAGCCCTGAGTACCTTTTTGAATTCCATGTGTTTAACACCCATGGACATGCCTACAAAGTCAGAAAACAGCACAACTCCCATGACTTTCGGAAACATTTTTTCACACTCAGAGTTGCTGAAGCATGGAACAAACTACCTACATCAGTTGTTAGCTGCCAAGACACTGCATCTTTTAAAACCTCCATGCTTCCTGAAATTCGCCGACACTACACCTAATATCCCCCCTCCATGCACACATGTATATCATGACTCATGCACTGTTCACTTTCCTGACATTTGTACATTATTCTATGTACTGTACATACACCTTTGATGAGTTGTAGTGTACCTGAGCACTGTACACAATAATTTCATTATTATTATCATTATTATTCATTGTCACCTCTGTGAGCTTCAGTCAAATGTTTACAGATTTCCATATTGTTGTTTATAATTTATTTTCTTTCTTTTTGCAGGAACCCAAATATTTTCTTAAAGCAAAAATTGAGTTCAGCTCTCTGGAAGAACTTATTTATCATTATTTTTATAATAACATAACAGATGAACAGGATTCAAAACTAATAATACCTTTTACATATGTATCAAGGTGGAAATCTATTTTAGAAGAAATTATGAAAGAATAATAAAAATAACCAAATTAGAGATTTTTTTCACAATTTTCATTGTCTTTCTGTAAATGTTTTTAGCATATCCACAGTATTGACATAATGGTTTACTTTACATCAATCTATGAGAAATACTATTTCATATACATTTCATATAATTATTCCTTTATAATATATGAAATACATCAAAATGTTTAAAAAATGACTGTATTCATGTTCCTTTCCAAAAGAATATGGATGGAAATGAAATTATTGTTTGTTTACTTTTGGTGATTATTTATCATTAATTATTGAGTTAATTGGCAATATGAAACAAACTGGAAGATCAATTTATTTCTAATCAAAGTTCATCCTATGAGGAAAGCTGTGAACTTCTTTATTCGAGAAAATAAAAATGGATAGAAATGGATGAGATAGTCAATAATTTATCTCATGGATTTATATTAACATATACAGAGCTATCTGGAGTATCATATACCTTACATATTCAACCATAAAACCCCATGATTACTCTGTAGACTTCAATTAGCAACTTTCATACAAAAAGTTTGGTCAAGCAGATATATTTTCAAAACCAACTAGTCAATAAAATTTATTTAAAAGAAAAATGTCTGAATGAAAGCAATTAAACTAAAATATAATAAACTGTATATTGAACATTGTCACATACAGATGTAATTTTATTCAGTTGGTTGTATGGAAATTGTTTTGAAATGCAACAGAAACATTAATTGATACATACTTAAAAAAACTTCTATTTTATATTATGTTACATAAATTGAACTATTTAAAATGCTGTCAAGCTTTTTTGTAATAAAATTTAATTCACTATTATTTTTAAAATTATATTATTTATGTGTAAATCATCATTCTCATACAATTTGGTTTGAAGCTATATACTAGAGTGATTTCTCTGTTTTTTTCCAGGTTCATAGGGGAGTGTTTTTTCAGCAACTGACTCTAATAAAATGCTTGTTAATTACAGCTTGTTATATAAGTTCTATCTACCTAATGTTGCCTATTTACAGAAAAGTGGAAGGAAATAGTGAGAGCTGTTTTGGTTCTGGAGACATGTAGTACTGATGATGGATATAAATAGCAAAATACTGATTTATTCTCAGTTGTTGACAAAAAAACGATTAAGAGAAATTCAGTTTTTCACAAAATGATTTTACTTTGCATATTGTATTTCCTTTTTATCTCTTGCGAGTTGGAGATGGAAGTGTCGGGAGAATGAAGACCTGATGAAGTATGTTTCATAAAATATTGTACATCTCCGTGTTAAATAACTTTGGAAGCATGTGGCTTAGTAGTAAGGGTGTTGGACTTATGATAATAATATCGTGGGTTCAATGCCTGGACTAACTTGTGTGTTGTTCTTGAGCAAAACACTTCAGCTGAAAAATGAGTACCAGCAGTAGCTGGGGGTTTAACTCTGCTATGGTCTGCCATCCTGTCCAGGGGAAGTCTTGAACTCACAGTTGCTTCACGCCACAGAAACAGGGATATGCACCAGCCTGATGAGCCTATGGGTTTGAGACAAACGGCTACGAGACAAGAGCAACTTTCCACATGACAAAATTTATTACTGAACCCACCTAAAACTCATGCATGCATTCATAATTACAGAAGGAATTACTTAAACGAGTTTCTTCATAACAAATATCATTTTCAGGTAACTGTAATGTTTGTAACCTCAACTATGGGTTAAATAGCTTCACCAACCCGCAATTGATCAAGCATGGTGAGTACAGCTACACCCCTGACATGACCAAAACCAAACAGACACTGATGGAGGTCAACCAGAGAGCGGTTCCTCCAACAAGAATGAGAAAGCCCTGGATTGGATTGGTAATGTTATGTTTGTAGAAGTTACATGTGTTTTATTATAAATTAAAACGAGAGAAAACAAATTTTGTTTTCTATTAATTATCTATATCAATGGCATTAGAACAAATATTGATCAATGAGATTGATACGAATGTTGTCATCTTGCATTTATATACTTCTCGACAGAAATATTTGAATGAAATTTGGAAAATCAGCAATGATCACTTTAAGTTAAAACATGAAAATAAAAATAAGTTGTCACTGAACAGCAGTACGGGAAATGACATTATAAAGGCTTGGAGTTGCACAAGTTTCTTAATGGCATATCTTTATAATTGAATTGTGGTGTTTCCAGTGGAGTGAGAATTTCATCAACATATGTCTGATATTCATTGGCAGTTGTATTCTTGGATTTTATATCAAGTCTTTTTTCCAGGTTTTCTATTTTAAGGTATAACAATTCATTTTCTTCTTGGTAACTTTCCAAATTTTTTTGTAAAGATTGATAATTCTCCACTTCTTTTAATAGTAATAAAATATGTTTGCGGAGGTCTTCATTTTGAATTTGCAATTCTTCAATAACCTGCTTATCATCTTTTGGCATTTTGGTCATAACAGGTTGTGTTGGAGTATGAGTAGGTAAATTTAAAGTGGCAGGTAAATTATCCATGTTTTTATTTGCTTGGGATTGGTTTCGACTTATCAGGTACTGAATTAAAGAATCATTTTCTTCAATAGTACGATAAAGATTGACAACATCAATATGGGGCTCAACATCAGCTTTTGGGCTATTTGGTGAACTCTGAGGTAATCCTGAAGTAGCTGAATGTGAAGGATCTGATGTCTTTAATTCTTCTTGCTGAGCTTGTCTTTCTTTTCGGCGGATTATTTCTTGTTGTCGATTATGGTGACGATGCTGTAGTTGGAGTGAATCTTTAGCTTGTTCTGAACTTACTCCTAACATGGCATCCAATATACACTCTGTAAAATAAGAAATAACATTTTCTGATTTATGCACAAGGTCAACAATTTTTTTTTTTAGGTGGGGTGGGTCGAATAAATCAACTTTATTTTATCGACCTCATAAGGATGAAAGGTAAAGCTAACTTCGGCAAGATTTGAACTCATGATATAAAGGGCCATAACTCTATGCCACAAAGCATATTGTCTGATGCTCTAATGATACTGCCAAGCCAATCCACTTACTGTTTTAACTATTTAAAATAATGATTTCTACTATAGGCACAAGGCCAGTAATTTGGGGGGAAGGAAAAGTCGATTAAATCGACCCAGTGCATTACTGGTATTTTATTTTATCGCCCCTGTAAGGATGAAAGGCAAAGTTGACCTCAGTGTGAGTAAATGAATTTTTAAAAAAAGAACCTGTGTACAATATGTTTAATTAATGTATTATACAATAAATGCACCCAGTACACTCTGTAAAGTGGTTGATGATCCAGCAGTAGAAATCTTGCCAAACAAAAAGTCAGGAGAACTCTTCAGTTATGTCAAAGACAGGATAACCTACACAGTGCACTCTGTAAAGTGTGGAAATACATGTAAGGTGTGGCTCTCACCTCTCCATGTGGTATGGACCAGTAACTGTTGAGGGGGAGTCATTGGAGCATAGGGCATTTAAAAACCTCATGGAGCCCATCCCCTCTCCAAGTCTGAATACAGTAGATTTCTTCCAGAGAAGGATAGAGAATGAGAGAATGGAAACAAGAAAGAGATATCGTGGTAGAATCAACGCCAGTACTAGACTGGTACTTTTTTATCAACCTCAAAAGGATGAAGGGTAAAGATGACCTCAGTGGGATTTGAACGCAGAGAGCAAAGAGACGAAACAAATACAGTAAAGCACTTAATCCAACATTCTAACGACTCTGCCAATTTACCACCTTCACCTCCCTATAGGGTACAACAAACTATATTGAAATTTATTAATTTTAAAACTACCTGCAGCCCGTTTATGACAATTCTGAGCCTCTTCAAATTTACCAGATTTTACAAAAAGGTCAGCTTGACGTCCAAGTTGGTGAGCCTATGAAAGAATATAAAAGTTGAAAATGTATTAATACAAATAAATATAATGCATAGAGTGGGCGTGGAACTCGTCAAATCGAACCAAGGAAACAATGTTTTCATTGGTCTTTCAATTGCTAATACTATCTACCAGTCGTAACACTAAATATTTTGTTTAAATGCACTTTTATGTTTATTTTTTCTAAGGCAGATCATATTGGAGGTTTTTTTTTTATTTGTGAGTAGTACTTGTTTGGTGAGAGGGTTGATCTGAGGCTGTGTTGAAACTGAAGCAATTAATTTGTTGAAGAGCTATCTTTAACCCTGTTTAACTGTGTTTTACCCTTAACTCCTCATGGAGTTGTAGGGGCACCCTCATACCACAAGACCTTTGTTTATTTTTTTGTAAATTTACCAATTTCTTTTTATTATTATTTTAAGGATAGTTAGCTAATATGTTTGGTAAAAATTTTGAAAGTGAAAGTTATTTTTCCTTCTTTTTTAAATGTGTTTTCAACGAATTTGGCTTTCAAAATCGTCATAAATTATTCACACACCCGAGAACTCCATAACCCGTCTCGAAGACGATTGTGATAATAATAAAAATTACCATAATTCTAAACAATCTGATACAATCATACCTTTTCATGTGAAATAACAACATGCAAAGACACAGGTACAATAATTATTAATAGCATCCAAAATTGATAAACAAACAGATGGCAGCACAGCATCAAAATAAAACATTTCAGCAGCCGCCAAACAAATACAGGTAAGCACGTTAAATACAAAGACATCTGTTGTAATTCCACTAACATATCTTTTATTTATAGATTAGTAATCCTTGTCAATTGTTTATAGAGTAAATATATTTTGACAAATCGATCTTATTCTCATTTATTTAATAGGCCTTTTTGAATTATAGGCCAGAAGAACGTGTATTACCAGTTTAAGATTTAAACTGGTAAATTTCACACATTTGCTTAACTATAAAGAATACTATTATTATGAAGAGATATTGCGCTAACTGACTACTAGTGAGAAAATATACTGATTGTGGCTCCAGATACTTGTGTGACCTTAATGAAATGAAATATAATCCAAATTAGGTTTTGTCGACTTCTATTTTTTTTTATTTTTCTATTAAATTGTTTTTAATACTATATTTATATATATACATGATTTAATACATCTGTCACTTAAATAAAGACCTAACCGTGTTTCTCAGATAGATAAAGAACAATAACGAAATGGATATATATACAGGGTGTCTCCAAAAGATGTATACACACATCTACTAGAATGCTGTTGAAGTGTGTGTACATTTTTGGGGACACCCTGTACACACACACATATATAATATATATAGAAAAAGAGTATTCTGGTGCGTTATGGTCCCCCTGTTGTCTTACCACACGCTCTTTATATATATATATATATATATATATAGATAGAGAGAGAGAGAGAAACATGTAACCTAGATTACATGTAAAAACAACTGTAGTAATTAAACAAAATTATAAAGAATATTTTTATTGTTTTTACCTGATTTAGTGGAGATTCTATAGGTGACCAAGGAGAATCAGTAGGTGACCACATGGTTATTTTGTAAAGATCAGGATACACTTTCTTATGTAATAGACGAAGGGTACCTCTTGTTTACATCTTTAACGAGCCGGATGTGGAATTTTAATTATCTGCACTTACGAAGAACATTGATGCGTTAAATTACTTCTATATATTATTTTAGAGAATGTAATATCTAAGTTATATTTAATTATCTTTTAGAATAATAGCTATATATTTCAGATATCTTAAATCATTTTTTAAATAACTGGTTGTAATTTTCCCCAGAATGGCATTATATTCTGCCCTGATTATTCCTCGATAAGCAGCCGACAAATCGTCAATTATAATGTGTTACATATTCATATATTAAACAATTATAGACTCACGGTTGCCAGATTAAAACCTAATTATTTAACAATAGTTTCTATTTTAGGCACAAGACCAGCAGTTTGTGGGCCAGTAAATCAACTCCAGTGGTTTATTTTATCGATTCAAGAAAGGGTGAAAGTTAAAGAACCAGAACAAAAACTACCATTCCGCTATTCCTTTTTCTTTTACTGAGAATATAAAACGTGATTGGTCAACTGTAGCTGAATGAGTGATGTATGAAAGATTAGAAACATGAAACTAGCAACTGAGACTGAATATTGTATCGCTTTATTAGTGCTGTTCCACACGATCGTTTCAATATTGCACAATATATAACTAACATATACTTTGATATATCATTAGTTGAAAAAATGTCCGAAACACCACATATAGTTGTGATTATGTAGGTCAAGTCTTACTACTAGTGTAAGCTGGGTTATAGAAACGCTTCACTCTATTGGCATTATATTTTACATACTCTACAACTTAATATATATCAAGTACTAGTCTGATCTGCAGTCTTCAGAATTTCCAAACAATAAACACTTCCTTGAAAGGATTTAGTTAATCATATTGATAGCAGAACTTATTAAGTTATTTTTTTAGTCTGGTACTTATTTTATAATTCTCTATTTGTCAAACCGCTAGGTTACGAGACAAACAAAACTATACAAAAGTTTAAAATATTAATACTGTTGGTTGGTGCCTTTCTTTCTTCAGCCCCATAGTCAAAATATTTTCGCCGTAGCACAATGTCAAAAGGAAAAAAAAATTCTTACGCTACAGCGAAACAAAATAATACCGGACAATGTACCAGAAAATCAATTGTTTCTTATCTTGAAACCGGACTTCTGACTACGGCAGTATCTGAAATATGCCTAATCTCTCTAAGAAATAATTCCGTTGTGAAAACAATCTCACTTTCTTAAATTCTCAATTAGCATTAATAAATAGATATAAAACTACCTTGAAAATAAAACTTATTCACAAGGCTATTGTTTGTGAAGTACGTTAGAAGGGAGTTAACTCTAATTTTACTAGCATGTCACGCTATCTTCAAATTTGTAGGAAAGTTCTTGCAATCGGTCGGAACTACAGGTAAGTAAAATTTGGGGCCTAAACTAAAGTTTAATGTCACCCCTACCATCCAAAGATTTTCCCCTCATAACTGTCTTAAAATGAATATATTTTTAAATGAAAGATTCTAAAGATAGATATTTCGAATGTGTTATTTTCGATTTGTTTTGTAAACGTAAACTTGGAAATTTGTTCATCACGCTTTCCAAACAAATATGTATTAAGGAAGTTATGAATACATAAACTATTTTTATTCTAATTAAATTATAAGATGTTTATGGTTTGCCAAAATAATATATCAATATAAAGACAGGGTCAGAAAGGAATGAAAAGGAAGAAAAAAACTGGAGAAAACGTGCAAACTGAATTACACACTGCGACGGGGAATGCTGCTGTTTCCCTCTAGAAGTGTTTTAAGGCAATCCAAAACAGCATTTACGTGGATGATTGCGTCTCTTGAATAATCAAATACTCTCAGAAATATTGTTTTATACCTCATTAAAGTAAGGTATAAAACATCGTTGTCAGCTACCCAACTGACCCCGAACGTCTCCAATGTCATGGACTGAAAAATGTAATTTAGCGATAAATCACGATATGTCAGCGAACTTTCTGAATATTTTAGGGAGTTTATACCATGAATGGAGGCACGTTGCGATTCCTGGACGGGGTTGTGTGTTGTATTCTTGAGCGAAACACTTCATTTCACGTGGCTCCAATATACTCAGCTGAAAATGAGTACCAGCAGTAGTTTTGAGTTTAACCCTGCGATGGACTGACGTCATGTCCAGAGGGAAATCTTGTACTCTCAGTCGCAAACATTCTGTAATGTTATTTATACAATTGTGAATGAAAGTGATATACCACAGTATAAAAAGAAAAATGTTTACTGCTCTACTGAGTTTAAAATGATTTTCTTATCCTTCTGATGTTGTTAAGATAAATATCAATAATATTGCACTAAGGCTGAATCAGTTGGTTATATAGACTCCTCGTTTATACAACATATAAAGGACTCAAATATAACCCCGTGTGCCTAAGTAGCTGATCTTCAGTTCAGTGTCTAGCTTACACTTTTGAGAGAAAAAAGACTAGAATTTTTTTTTTTTTTTACTATGGAAATAATAATTTTCAACTTCCTTTACAAATATTGTATTTTCAATATTAGTTGATGTTTAAAAGACAAAATATATAAATAAACATGTAAAAAAAATAATTACTGGACATAGTAAACATGTTATTTTCATGGTACTGATAAAAGCAATGTCTACCTTGTAAGGTGGTAGTGATGGAGTCATGATAAAATGCTTTGAGCTCATGCTGTTAAGAGGCTGGCATTAGGAAAGGTATCCAACTGTAGAAACCAAGATAAAACAATGTATGAGCAAGACATGGTTACCTTACTGTTCCAACCACAGAATGTGACATCCTGTCTAACCTGTGCAAGCATGAAAAATAGACATTAAACAATGGCGGCGATGATGATGATGTATTTTAATGTGATTCTATGATTCCCCTTTCAGAGATCATGCTAAAGAACTTGGAAATGACGTGCCTTCAAAGCCAGTGGTGTTTTTGAAACCACCTTCCTCTATTATTTTAGAAGGACAAGCTATTCAGGTAATATGAGTTTGATTATAACAGTTCATCTATATTTCTACTTGTCTACAGTATACGTATATCAGCAAAAACATTTTTCCGTTTCTTCCTCTTCTCACATTTATTTCTCATTCTATCTTCTGATGAACGACTAACATTCTAAATGTTAAGACTCATTTTGCTTTGTTGTTTTCATTTTTTGTCTTTACATATCTTGCTTTCCAGCCATGATGTCCACCCTCTGTTTTAACTGTAACTCTCCTGCCTTTTTTAAAAAGTGTTCCAGCTTTTTCCAGCCATAACCATCATTCACATTTAACAAAATGGCCACTAATTCAAGACATTATTCCCTGGGTAATGCCAGGTAGCCATTTAGTAAAAAGTAAAGCTAAGCACTGGCATTTAGAAACCCTTAAATCATTAAAAAGAAAAGAATAAATATGACTGGAGCACTTTTAAAAAGAAAATGGTTGTTCATGGCTGTAGCATCATTCAGAAAGAGGGTGGATAATCACAGCTGGAGATTTTTATATTTTGTACTTAAGATTCTTCAAGTTTATGAAAATATTCTCTTTTTAGTATCTATAACCATATTATTATTATTATTATTTTTG
This sequence comes from Eledone cirrhosa, assembly GCA_964016885.1. Taxonomy (NCBI): domain Eukaryota; kingdom Metazoa; phylum Mollusca; class Cephalopoda; order Octopoda; family Eledonidae; genus Eledone; species Eledone cirrhosa. The sequence continues at coordinate 14,452,353 of OZ024750.1, read as the reverse complement.
TGTGTGTGTTTTTTATAGATCCCTGATGACTGCAAATCTTTGCACCATGAAGTAGAATTGGCTGTTGTAATTGGTTCAAAAGGTAAACATATTCCAGAAGAGAAAAGTTTTTCTTATGTTGATGGCTATTTTTTGGCACTGGATATGACTGCACGAGATTTCCAAGAAGAAGCTAAGTCCAAGCGACAACCATGGACTATTGCCAAAGGATTTGATACTTCTTGTCCTTTAAGTCGTTTTATTACTACTGAAGAAATTAAAGACTCCTCCTGTGTAGATTTATGGCTGAAGGTAAATGGACAGCTGCGTCAAGCTGGTAACACAAAGGATATGATTTTTAATGTTCCTTATCTTATTTCATATGTAAGCAAATTTTTCACTTTGGAACCTGGAGATATTATTCTCACTGGAACACCATCTGGAGTTAATTCAGTTAAGAATGGTGATATCATTGAAGCAGGAATTGGTGACATCGTTAAAATGACTTTTCCTGTTGAAACAACTGAATAAAATAATATATTCATCACTATGTTGTAAAATCACTCTTGTAAATTATAGTTTTGACATAATATAATTTAAATAAATATTTGAATTTTATATTTCTAAGTAATTCTTGATTTAGTTAAAATTTATTTCTAGTTTTTTTTAAAATAATTTAATCAAATTAAATACTGTTTAAATTTGAAGTTTGCTAGGACTTATTTTCTTAAACTGGAATTGTTTTATCATTTGGAAACAATTTATAAGAAAGGTAATTTTATGCACTAATATTAATAAAATCAACTAAACTATTTGAAAATTAATTTCTTATTTTATTTCTAAACAAATCAAGTTCATTGACATAGATGATTTTTTTTTTTTTTAAAACTGGGTATGAAAAACTAAATGTGATTTATTTGCAAATCCTTGCTCTGGGTTTTAAATTTGCAGTGTTAGTGTCATGACAAAATGCACTAGATAGAGAGCAGGATTGTATGTGAGTTGTCAGCCTCCAGCCCGTCTGAAGACTTGGTAAGGTGCAGGAATGTATGTAAGCGAGATGCAGGCTCCCAGCTTATCTATGAGATTAGTATCTCCACTTGTGTATTAATCCAGTCTGTTGTTGACCCCTCACACTTTTGCCACCAGGGAAAGCTGAAATTAAGCAATGATGATAAAAGAAAGTGTGACTTATATACAAGTCTATACAGTATTTTAAAGTTATATCTATATATACAGGAAAATTGATTAAAATATTCATTATTTTTTTCAATTTACAAGGAAATACATATATTTGGCATGTTTACATGTTAATATATAGGCAGCGAATTGGAAAAGTTGTCAGATAGAATTCTTTGAGATATTCATTGCAGCTCTCTGTTTACTAAGTTCAGATCCTGCCTAAGTCAACTTTGCCTTTCATCCTTTTGAGGTCAATAAAAAAAAGTACCAGTCTATTACTGGGGTCAAATATCCCTCTATAATGCTTTCTCACTTTCTATTCTTCTCTGGAAGAAATATGGTGTGTTCAGACCTGGTGAGATGGGCTCTGCCAAGCTTGAAATATGCAAGAAACATCATATGCCATGACAGCACTCCTATAACTCCATCAAGATTTACAGGACCATACCATATATGTCTACTTAATGGTTTTAATACATATCTTTGCTTCATTTCAGCGAAAAGAAAAAATAGGATTACTTCGAATCATAAATATAATGTTTGATTATAGTGTTGACAAATGAATATAGTGTTCAGTAAAGCTTCAGTGTTGTGCACAAATCTTTTATTTACCATGGGTTTTTTTCCTTAAAAGAAAAGTGACAAGTTGTAGTCAGCATTGTGCAGATGTAGCAGTCAACTGTTATATGGAGAAGCTGAATTGTACAGGTGAAAAGGCAATGAACTGAGTGGTGTTAGGGCCACACAGCCTATTTATAATGACTGCTAGTTATTTTACTAATAGATAACAGATGGTGCTAGAAAATGTTCTTCATACAGCTGGTGCTGTAAATCCTTCCATCAGGGAAATGTATCTATTGTCGTCCCTACGAGGCTGCAGATCACTCACTTGGCCGTATCTGTAAGGGAAAAGAAAACAGTGGGGAAACATTTCTTTCACTTCAAAACTACCACCAAATTAAAACAACCTACATGGTATTGTTGTTCGGGAACTACAGATAATTAAATTTGAACACAAATTATAGCCCAGAGGTTAAAAGAACAGAATTATTGTAAAGGAAATCAATTTGAATAAATAAAATTCAAACAAATTTATTCATTAAATGTTGTCACAAAAATGTAGCTGTTTGTAATAACAGCTGTTGAAAGTGTTCGCAATGAATTCCATGTGATTGCTGATGCTCAATTGAAGAAAAAATAATTCTCTAAGTTGGTAGGTTGGATGATTTCAGGTTGAACTCTTGTGTTGATGTCAACACAGTAGGTCAGTGTCTCCGTGTATGCTGACCTCTGGACAACACAATGTTCATTTTCACTTTGTTTCTAGAGAAAACAACCCAACTAGGGTTTATTTAAGATAACACTTTCTTCAGACTATACTGCTCCTATTTCTCGGAAAATACACATCATACAGAGTTGCTCCAACAAGTAGAGATGTAGCGCTTAGGCAAACACCCCAGCCCTCTCAACAAGGGCCCAACTGAAATTCTTCCATTGGCACTTGAACAAAGATCAGTCCACACACCACTGTAAATAACATCTTTTGAATTATAGCACACATGCATCATACTCCACAGCATAAGCCTTGATTCTTATATTGTCAACAATAACCTCGTAGAGATTATTTAAATAAATAATATATTTAAGTAGCGATCTTGGTTTATTTGTTCATTCAACGGCATTTCACGCAGCGCTTTATATGGGATAGATCAACACTACATGTTCACCCATCAAGACAACAACATTACAACCACAAATACAATACCACGCCAAGGTGAACAATATCAAAGCCAAATCAAAACATCTCTCGCTACAACAACCAAAACACTTTCCATCGATCACTACATATATATGGCGGTATCGGTATATTGTCGGACACCATGTTTTGCAGCATAGAGTTACGGCCCGAGTTCAAATTTCGCCGAGGTTAACTTTACCTTTCATCCTTATGGGGTCGATAAAATATGGTACCAGTAATGCACTAAGATAATTGCTGACCTTGTGCCAAAAGTAGAAACAATTATTAGTTTCTAACATTTATCTTTTTTCACGTACATGCTACACATATCTCGTGTTTTTTTTTTTATCTCCCGCACCTACACTTCGTTATTCATTTTAATTTCTTAGTTTCAAACTAGAGACAATACATACACACTGGGGCTGGGAGTGGCTAATAAGTGTTTTTAAATACTTCGGAGGAGGAGATAAGAGAAAAATGTGATAAATAAAGTAGGGCATGTTAGAACGACGAAAATCAGAAATTAGATATTGGTAGATAAAAAAATAACTGCCGAAAACAAAAAACTTATCTCATATACAAAGTACATCTCACATTCCACTGAGCAGCAGAATATAAGACAATTCTTTATTCAGTTTCAGAGAAAGTTGTTCAAACAAAATTTGTTTAATCTAAACCCTTCAGGAGGATTGGTTGTTTGAAAAGAGATATTTTCACCTTTCACCGCCTGCCAAACTTACTAAATAGATTTTTCTTAATATCTAGTTATATAGAACGATTGCTGTTTTGAAGTTTCTTCGTAATGTCTTCAGTAACGACTCAGTTTAAAGATGAGAAGGTTGCTCTTATTGGCAGGTAAGTTCATGGATTAATATAATTGTGGTTTCTTAAATAGGCACAAGGCCAGCAATTTGAGCGGAAGGGAAAGACGATTAAATCGAGCCCAGTGCCTGCTTGGTACTTGTATGAGCTTAACACATTTATAAAATACCGGGAACTATCAAATAACTATTTTTCCAGCCTGTGGCGTTCGAGACGTTTGATGGAGTTGGGCCGCTGACAACGAAGTTCTTGCCATCGCTAGTGGCTCGCCTTACCGAGGTGTCAGGTGATGTCCATGAGGGTGCCTGGTTGTTTCATTGCCATAGCCTCGCCGTCACTTGCGGTAAAACTGCCAGCGTGTTGGCTTGCCTCAAAATTTCCCCTTTGACCCTTGTGGTGTGCGATCTATTGACGCACCTGGTGGCGAATTGACGGGGCTTTTTTTTTTCCTCTCGCTTTTATCATATATCTTTGTTCATTATATTTATAAGGTCCCTAGGGCGGTGGATTGGCAGTATCGGTAGAGGGTCGGACGCCATGCTTTCCAGCATAGTTACGTCCCTTTACGATCTGAGTTCAAATCCCGCCGAGGTTGACTTTGCCTTTCATCCTTACGGGGTCGATAAAATAAAGTACCAGTAATGCACTGGGTAATTGCTGGCCTTGTGCCTAAAGTAGAAACAATTATATTTATAAGGTCCCTAGCAATAATTAATTATATTTGCATTCTGTAAGCATTATATTTCACATTAAAATATAAATTCAAAACGAAAGAAAATATATTATAATCATGATGTTGCACATAAAAATAGAATTCAAAGCGAAAAAAATGCATCATCAATTCACCACTTAGTCTGAAAAACAGTCACACACCACAAGGGACATCGGAACCGTCCTCTCATACTTTTTGAGGCATTGCCGTGGTGAAACTAAGCTGCTTAGATTACAAATTGTATTTTCTCATTCATGGATATGAATACTTCACAATTGGTAATAATATGTATTTTAACGAGTGGAAGGCGAATAAAAAATCTAGCTCCAACTATACATATCAAAGTGATTCGAAAGTAGAATGAAAAACCAAAATGGAAATGGCGAAATACACCGCTACGAACTTTGTATATACACACGCTACTACAAAAGCAGCTACTTTAAACATTTATGTTTTGTTTTTCAATAATCCCTTGTAAGTGGAAATAATACAAAGATGTACTAGCCGTGACCATCTAGTGTCGTTTAATATAACGCTAAAATTATATTTGATTTATGGGCTCCGTTTTGTCGTGCAAACTGGCATTACAAATGCAGTACCACCTTAATGTGCGAAACTGGTGGCCGGTGAGGTAACGATGCATTTCTCTGTACGTGTTATGCAGCGGTGTGCATTTTCTGTTAATATATATTTGTTTGCGTTTCTTTTTCAAGGGAGAGAACTCTTACTGGTTTACAAACGCATTACAATTATCAAATCTGGTGAAGAGTATGAGGGATTGCTAAAAGTTTCATACACATATTCAATAATTGTTCCTACTTTTGACACAAGGCCAGCAATTATCCCAGTGTATTACTGGTACTTTATTTTATCGACCCCGTAAGGATGAAAGGCAAAGTTAACCTCGACGGGATTTGAACTCAGATCGTAAAGGCCCGTAACTCCATGCTGCAAATCATGGCGTCCGACCCTCTAACGATACTATGATTCATGATAAATTTCATGTTAGGTAGAGAGAAAGAAGAATAAAGGAAATGGAAATTTGAATTTAAAAATATTTTTTTAGAGTTTTTAAAAACACCCCAATATCTTGCTCTGTTAACATTGGTTCTCAGAGTTCCATTGTTAATTATATTTACTGTGTGTTATGTAAACCTACTTATTCACCTTCTTCAACTTGACGTGTTGTATTCGAAGCTACATCGTGTTGCAGTCTCTGTCTCGCCTTGAATTAAATATTCCACAGGTTTTTGGTCAGAATTTTCCTAGCATCATACTTATTCATTCAATAGTAAGGCATGATAGACTAGGGGAAGTATCTAATATTTCTTACAGTTGAGAAACAAAAATCAAGGCATACAGAGATAAGTGAATATAAATTTAAAAAACAAGCTTCATTTTTATTGTTTTTTGGTGTAGTTTCTTTTGCAAGGGAGAGAAATATTGTTGGGAAACTTGTTTTCTCATTTGATATTTTATATTTTTGCAACAAAGGACTTCATTCTCTGAATGAAGGGCAAATTATATGATGCTTGTATGCGAACTGCATTGCTACATGGCAACGAAACGTGGACTTTGAGTGCTGAAGATTTTTGGTGGTTTAAAAGGAATGAGGCATTCATGCTCTATCGGATGTGTAATGTTGGTGTATATGAATGATAAAATGCTAGTGAACTAAGTAAGAAGCTGAGTAAAGGAGGAATGTAGTATAGTGTGCAAGAGAGACGATCATGATTGTATGGTCATGTGATGCTTAAGGAAAGCAAGAGCTGTATAAAACAGTGCTGAGTGCTCAAAGTGGATAAATCTCGTGGCAGAAGGGTTCCAAGGAAGACAAGGCACAAAGTTGCGAAGAATTACCTCAACAAACTGAACCTCATAAAGGAGATGATGCAGGATCAAGTTAACTCTGGTAATTGGCCGTACTACAAAGGATTCAGCCACCAGTATAAGCACTGCGTTGCTGAAGGTGAATATAACGAGAGATTGAAGACTAAATGGAGTGGAGAAAGCTCACAACCCTGATACACCGAGGTAACATTCATGCTGTGATAGAAAGCACTCAATATACTAATCAAACGGAAACAACATAAGGTCTTGTTATTATTGAGTTGTTTTTCAAAATATCTGTTTTTCTTTATTCTATAAAATCTCTCTAAATATATGAAAGAGAATGCAGACTAAAAATGTTATGTTACTCTTTTTTTTCTTCTCCAGTGGTTTAATTGGCTGCAGTTGGGCAATGCTTTTTGCTGCTTCTGGCTACAAAGTGTCTATGTTTGATGTTAATCCCGATCAAGTAACCCATGCTTTAGAAAACATCAAATCCCAGCTAAAAAACCTAAGTGATCTGGGTCTTTTACGTGGCACTCTCTCTATTGAAGAACAGTATCAACGCATATCAAAGGCTGAAAATTTGGAAAGTTGCATTAGTGGTGCAATATATGTCCAGGTATGGGATATTTTCATGTTAACAAATCAATATTTTTCGTACTGTTTTGCTACCATTTTTCCATGTGGGGGGTGAAATTGGTTATATTTTGCAAATGGTAATATTGAAATAATTATTTTACTATTGAATATTGAATACTCTTGTTAACTATACAGCCCTCATGTTAGAATGATAGCTATACAACCATCTCTCTCTAAGAAGAAGAAGAAGAAGAAGAAATTGGCTGGGTTCCATCAGGCTTAAAATACCCAAGTTTCATATATGTTAGGAGCAGTAGTACATGTTTTTTATTGTCACATTTATTTATTTACAATAAACTGTGGTTGATTCTTCCTCTATATCTCATTCTCCCTTCTTCTCTTCTCTGTTACTCTCTCTGTCCTTCACTGGAAGAAATCGACTGTATTCAGGCCTGGGGATGGGGGATCCGCCAGTTTTAAAATGACTAAGAAATGCCATTTGTCACTACAGAAAATTTATAAATCCACCAGAAGTTAGATGTCTACATATACATATGATACAAGTTTTTAATACCTTGTCATTTAGTTTCTTGTTTTAATCGAAATATTTAGACTTTGTTTTGTACATTTTAAATAGGAATCTGTTCCAGAAAACCTTGAACTAAAAAAGAAAGTACTAAAATCTGTAGATTTACATCTTTCCAATGAAGCACTGCTAGCCAGCTCCTCTAGCTGTATCCTTCCATCAAAGTTATCTGAAGAACTTAAACATCGGAATCAAATGCTTGTTGCCCACCCAGTAAGTTGTTTTTTTTATAATTATCATGCCAATAATCATCATCATCATCATCATTATTATCATTTTTGGTCTGTTTTTCCATGCTTGCATAGGCTGGATGAGTCTTTTTTAGAGGAATGATCTCATGACTGGATACCCTTACAGGTGTTATCTCTTGTAGTCACCTCTTATGACATACCGATATATGATATACCATTTCTAAACCGGATACACTCGATTATCAAAATTTTATCAAGATGTTGTTATTTACTTTGTTTATTGTGGCTTAAACTGAATAATATATGTTATATAACTTTCAGTTTTTTCTTTGTAAAACTTGAGCTGTCATCAAATTTCTGTTGATGAAAATGGAAATATTTCCTGAGCGATATTACTTTATAATTTGATGGGAAAATATCTGAAAAACATGATACAGCTGCATGTTAAACCAGAATTTTTCTTCTATAAATATTAAATTAATTTTGAAACTAAATTTTTCTCCAGATAAACCCACCTTTCTATGCTCCTGCAGTCGAACTTGTCCCCGCTCCATGGACTGACAGTAAAATCATGAGCAAGGCAGAGGAAATTATGAAAGAAATTGGCCAAGTACCAATACTATTAAAAAAAGAATATGAAGGCTTTCTTATCAACAGAATCCAGTATGCTATTTTGCAGGCATCATGGGAACTTATAAAAGTAAGAAATTTTACATTAAATTCAAGGCAATTAATTTTCCATCTACTATTTGTAGTAATTTGATAGAGTAATGTCATTGAAATTGTTATATGTTTATTTGAGAGAGCCATGTTATATCATTTGTTTCAATAGCTTTAAATAAATAAATCATCTAGTCATGTAGAAACTATTTAACTACTGCTACTAATCATCTGCTTTAATCATTCTTTAATTGCAGGAAGATGTTGTTTCTGTTGAGAACCTTGACAAAGTTGTATCTGAAGGTTTAGGTCTTCGTTATGCTTTTATTGGGCCATGGGAAACTGCTTATTTAAATGCTAATGGTAAGAACATATATTTTCAGGTTTTGGAAGTATATCAATTTCTCTGGTTTCTTCTACTTTCTGCATTTTGTCTTCTGTTTCATCTTCTGATATTGTGTTGTTCTTCAAAATCCACAATGTTAATTATATTTAATATTCTTTAGTTTATAATTAAATGTAATTAATGTTTTAGTTAAGTTAAAGTCTGTTCTAAGCCGAGGCTCATCAGGCTGGTCCTTATATCTGGTTTTCTTGGTGTTAAGCGACTGAGAGTATAAGATTCCCCACAGAACAAGACGCCAGTCTATCACATGGTTAAAGTCTGTTCAAGCCCAGAGGTTCACCAGGCTGATGCTTGGTGTTAAGCGACTGAGAGTATAAGATTCCCCACAGAACAAGACGCCAGTCTATCACATGGTTAAAGTATGTTCAAGCCCAGAGGTTCATCAGGCTGATACTTGGTGTTAAGCGACTGAGAGTATAAGATTCCCCACAGAACAAGACGCCAGTCTATCGCATGGTTAAAGTCTGTTCAGGCCAAGAGGTTCATCAGGCTGATACTTGGTGTTAAGCGACTGAGAGTATAAGATTCCCCACAGAACAAGACGCCAGTCTATCGCATGGTTAAAGTCTGTTCAAGCCCAGAGGTTCACCAGGCTGATACTTGGTGTTAAGCGACTGAGAGTATAAGATTCCCCACAGAACAAGACGCCAGTCTATTGCATGGTTAAAGTCTGTCTCAAGCCCAGAGGTTCATCAGGCTGATACTTGGTGTTAAGCGACTGAGAGTATAAGATTCCCCACAGAACAAGACGCCAGTCTATTGCATGGTTAAAGTCTGTCTCAAGCCCAGAGGTTCATCAGGTTGGTACTTATCCCTGGTTTTCTTAATGTTAAGCTACTGAGAGTACAAGACTCTCCCTGGACAGGGCGCCAGATACTGCTGGTACTCACTCTTAGCTGAGTGTACTGGAGCAATGTGAAATAAAGTGTTTTGCTCAAGAACACCATGCAACAGTCTGTCTAGGAATTAAACTAACAAACTACAATCATACATCAAGCATCCTAACTTTTAGGCTTAGGTTAAGCTGGAGTTTGAACTAATAAATAGGATTTTATAGATTATGCAAAGACTTCATGAGTCATCTCTCTATTTTACATTTGATAATGTAGTCCTAAATATACTGTCGTCAAAGAAAAAGCAAGTGGGTTGAAGTTGAGATGCCAATCATTATAGATCTGCTCACCAGAGCTGACTGGCTTGAGCTAAACAACAGCAGCAGCAGCAACAGCAATAGATAAGGAAATGTTTATGAAAATCACTCATAGCTGCAAACCAACATACAAATGCTAGTATTCTTTGCTTTTTATTTGATTAGCATTCTGAATCAACTTTTTTTTTTTAAAATTCACTTTATTCTTTTGATTCTATTTTACAGGAATGATGGATTATTGTGATCGCTATGCCAATACAATTTGCAATATACAGAAAACCTTTTCTCCACCAGAAAAAATGGAAGGGCCTACACTTGAGCGTATTCAAAAGGAACTTTCCGCCAAAGTCCCTATGTCAGATTTGGAAAAACGCCGTAAATGGAGAGACAGTCATTTGGCAGCCTTAGCAAAACTGAAAAAAGATATGAGTTCTTAGTTCTTATTTAGACTATCAATACTTCTTTAACAGAATTGTCTCTACTAGTTCTTTGTTTTTCTTTCTGACTTGTTCTAGAGCAGCAGTTCTCAAAAGATGGTCTGTGGATCCATATTGATATGTGAGATCGATATTGGTCTGTCGACCTTTATTGGCCTGTGAGATCCATGTAAAGGGTCTATGAAAGAAACAATTTTGAAATTAAGTGAAAAACTAATAAATAAATAAAAAAACAATCTTTTTATTACATCATTGTGGTAAATAAAAAATGTACAAAAACATATTAAAATTTGTTAAAATCATGTGTATTTTTGTTTAAATTTTAAACTTCAAAATGATGTTTTTTTTTCAAATATACTCGGTAGAATAGGGGGAATGTATGTAAGCAAGATGCAGGCCCCCAGCTAATATAAATATCAGTAGCTCCACTTGAGTACTGATTTTATCTGTAAAGATCTGCCCAACCCTCCGTGCTTGTATTTACTCTGTCTTTACTTTACTGCAAATTTTCCTGACAATACATCCATGATTAAAAATACTAATTATAAACATTTGAATTAACAAACCTGCTTTTAGACACTTTTTGCTGAATCATTACAAAATGTTAAGAGCTAATAAAGAACAGAAAACATGAAAAATGTTTACTCTGTGAATAGAAATTAGATTCCTTTTCTCATTTTGATGTGATGGATTACAAGGCAAACCCATCAACACCTGGTTATGGTCTGTGGATGAATACCTGGCAGACATGGGCCTGGTCTGGGAGCAGGTTTGTGACCATGGGGAATGGATATCTTTTGTCACCTAGTGTAGGAAGCAAAAGGAACTGAAGATGTGTAAAAGTAAGATAGATTTTAAGTGTTGTCTAAGTCAGGGGTTCCCAACCTTTTTTGCATCATTCCCCACTTTTACTTGGAGAAAATTTCCATCACCTACCTGTATAGTAAATATTCAAAAGCTTACCAAAAATATTTGTTAATTTATATATTTATAGTATCTTTACTTGTGGACAAATTGTTATGAAAATTTTCAGTATTAGGGTAAAGACGTTAATGTTTCAGGTGATCTAGTAATAGTGCTGTTTTGTACTTTTCAAAAGAGTCTTGCTAATGTGGTTTCATGTGGTATGTTAAGAGTTAAAAGATAGTTTAATGTTAAAATGATATTTAATAGGATGAAGACGTTTTCAAACTAATGAAACAAAGTCTCTTGTGATGTCATAAGAAAAAAGTTATAGAGATGTTGAAATAATCAGAATTACATTCTGGAAAAGCTTATTTCTGAAGTGAATATTATTTGTGTTTCTGAGTGAACATTAATTTAAATACCCATCAATTATTATAAGGTAAATATGGGTGGAGGTATTAGTTAATAACACTAACACATACATGTAAAGTGGACGTGTATAAAAGACACAACAAAAAGGACCCAGCACACACGGTCAATGAGGTTGGCATTAAGAAGGGCATCCAGCCAGAAACACCCCTATATGAGCGAAACACAGTCACCTGACCCAACTTGCCTCTAAATGGGACCCGTCTAACCCATGCTAGTGTGATGTTAATCGATGATAATAATGATATATATATACACACACATATAATACGTACATTATCATCATTTAACATATCTTTTCAATGCTAGTAAGGGTTGTACTATTATGTTTGTGAAGGCACATAGCTTAGTGGTTAGGGTGTTTGGCTCATGATCATAAGGTTGTGAGTTTGATTACCAGTGGTGTGTTGTGTCTTTGAACAAGACACTATATTTCTCTTTGCTTCAATTCACCTGGCTGGCAAAAATGAGTTATGCTTGTAATTCAAAGTGCCAGCCTTTTCATACAGTTTGTCATGCCCTTGTAACTACTTAACATGTTTGTGGAATGCTCAGCCACTTGCAGACTAATTTCATGAACAACTGAACAACTGAAACACTTGTTTTCAGATCCAACTGAGGTCCAACCCACATTATTTAGAATTTCGTTAAAACTTAACATCCTTCATTCAAAAGCATACCAAAGATATTTGGTACCATTTTTTTTACTGATTTGTTATTCCCATTTACCCTCCTGTTTTTTTTATACAGATTCTTTGCATATCTCCTTTGAATATTCTTCTTTTCAGGTAGCATATGTTGAAATATCTTAATACTCAAAATCCTAATTGCAATGCTTCATATACACAATATAAAAACATCCACAATTGCCTAAACACAAACACAGGAAATATTTGAAACAATATTCATCATCATCATTGTGACCAGTAAAACATTCCTGACAAAGTCTCTCCCTAATTCATGATTTACCATTGTTCTAGGCAACTGTTCCCTATTGAAGTTTGTATGTGTCTCCCATGAGTTGGTTCCCACAATAGTAGCTTGTGTATAACTTCCTACTTACTTCTCCAGCAATGTCCTGCAAATCATAACAGTCTTTGAGCAATTGTAGTTGTTATCTTGAGCAAGTTTCCATATAAACTTTCACTAGGATTTCTTGGCATTTCTTCACCAATAATACACATCACAATGCTCATCAACAATACACATCACATGGCCATACTAGTGTAGTCTTCTCTCCAGCACATTACACCTAATTCCTCTTATATTCAGTCTCTCTCTCAGCTCATCTGTACTTTGTCTTTCATATATACTTAAATATATTTTAAATCTGTGTATTAAATCTGGTTTTCGTATTTATCTCTTCTCAGAAATATACACACCTGAGCTAAAATAATGTGGCTTTGTAGCACAATGAGTAGGAAACAGGTAAGGTTTTTGGTATTCATGAAATTGAATTGCTTCACTCAATGTAAGGAGTTTCACTTAATTGTTTCACTCTTACAGAGTGTATTGAGTGCATTTAATTGATGCACCAGCACTACCACTTTACAGAGAGGGCTGGGTGTATTTTATTGTGGCACTAACATGACCACATTATAGAGTGGGCTGGGTATATTTTACCAGTTAAATGGCTAAAGATATTATTACATGTGAACCCAACAGTCAACTAAAACTAGACATCTCTACTGGTCAGACATGCCAATGGAATTTTGTAGTGATTTCATTAGTTAGTAAATGTTGTGAGGAAGAGGCAATAGTATGAAATATAAATATCCTAGGGTATCAACAGCTAAAAGAACAATGTAGATAGATAAATTGATAAATAAATCTTAAAGTAAGTTAGATTTGAGTAAAAAAAATATTAACCCCTTTAGCATTTACATTACCCTGTATTTACTATTGCATTTTTGTAGTAAAGGCTTTACCTCACATAATATTGAATCTGAGATTTTGATATTTATTTTGAGAACAATACCCTAACATCAGTATGAATGGCCAGTTACAGCCGGTTTCAATAGAAAGAGGTGAGAGAATTCTAACTGGATATGGCCGGTTTAAATGCTATATAGGGTTAAATGTAATTACATTGTGAAAGACTAGATTTAATAATTTAAAAAAGCCCCACAAAATCTGTTAAATTCACTTTACATTTATCCCTTTGATTTCTTGATGTCAAAATTTCTCAGGCAAACTTCATCACTGACACAATTCTGTTGAGACATCAACAAATAAATGATAAATGTAAAATTAATTCAACAATTTTTGTGTTTTCAATGTCTAAAATGACTCTTCCATGATGTAATTGCTTTAGTTTTTGAAACACAGTCTAAGATGAAGTTACTTGCCAGACACAAGTACAATTTTGAAATATCAAATGTGGTTAAATGACAGAAAGATATTTGCGGTGGGAGTAGACATGAGAGTGAATAACAGAACCAAACAAGTCAATTGTAGGTCAGTAGAAAGTTGGTGTAGATTAGTAAGCATATAATTTGAGGGATGAGGGGGGGGGGGGGTTTACTGTTTGTATGTATGTATCTTTGTGTTAGCATAGCTTATGTGTGTGTTTGTATTATAATTGGATATATGTGTATCTTTTCATTACTGTAATGTATGTGTGTGTGTTTTTTTCAGTATTTGCATGTGTATGTATGAGATATTTGTGTATGCCTTTATTAACTGGGTATATGTGTGTGTAAGTTATTTATGTCAATAATATTTGTATGTCTGTGGGTGTGTATGTGTATGTCTGTGTGGATATATCTTTGTTTGTCTAAAATGTGTGTATGTTATCATTATGTGGTTATGGATGCGGGTTATTATGTGGTGTATGGCTGCCTCACATTATTTTATAGGGATTTGTGTGACATTCACAAGGCAGTTTGATTTGGCAGAATTGTTAGATTGTTGGCTATTTGTTCCACGTCTGTATGTTTTGAGTTCAAATCTCATTAGGTCCACTATGCCTTTCATCCTTTCGGGGTCAATAAAGAAAGTAGCAGCCCAAGTACCAGTCATACTCGTTTGTAAGTGATAGTTTTAGAAATACATGCAAACAAACATTTGTATTTTATTCATAATGACATCACAAAATGTATTGTTACAGTTATGTTAGTAGTAAATTTAGTGCCATATATAAACTAAATTATTGAATGTCTTTCACAGAATTCCAACAACGGTACTAAAAATCTTCCAGTTTCCAATGAAATGGTATGGCAAAACTTCCATAATATAGCCAAAACATGTAACCATCTTTTATATATTACTATTGTCATCTGACTAGTATAATTCACCTACACCTTGTAATGGGAAAATAACTCTTAATTATCCACTTGTATTATTTCATTTCATGGGCGGTGGATTGGCAGTCGGCCGCCATGCTTTGACGCATAGAGTTACGGCCCTTGCCATTCTGAGTTCAAATCCCGCCGAGGTTAACTTTGCCTTTCATCCTTACGGGGTCGATAAAATAAAGTACCAGTAATGTACTGGGTAATTTCTGGCCTTGTGCCAATAGTAGAAACAATTATTTCATTTGAGAGGTATTTTGAGCCCTGTAAGCTGTAGAGACAGAATTAATAATAGGTCGTTTATTGACTTTTAGTACTGAGCTCAGATTTTCACTATCGCCTAGCAAAGAGTATGTCTGATATGCTGAATTCAAAACATTTTCTGGACAGATGTTTGGCTCAGGATTGAACATGTAATCTTCTTATTCAATTATCATATTTATCACATACCCACATGAGTGCCACCATCACCTCCCACATACATTCTTACAACATATTGGAACATTCCAGACACATCTTAAACCACTTGTATGTCTGGCAAAACACAGTCACATGATGGCGACTCCAAACTATTTATGATTATGCAATTTAATATGCCTTTTGTCTACAGTAAACAACTTCTGACTCAGTTTTATTGGTGATCGCTCCTTTTGGGATGGGCTTAACTTGACAGCTAGTTTTACTCATTTCAACATCTTAATAGCTTGCAGTTCATATTGCAAATCCATGAAGGGACATAACTCAGAAGAATGAAGAAAATCTAGTGGTTCGAGATGATTAGACATATAGTTGCATAACTATGTGGAGGCGTGTAGCTTAGTGGTAAGGGTGTTGGACTTACTATCATAATGTCATGTGTTCGATTCCTGGACTGAGTTGTGAGTTGTGTTCTTGAGCAAAACACTTTATTTTACATTGTTCCTGCATACTCAGCTGAAAAGAGTACCAACAGTAGCTGGGAGTTTAACCCTGTGATGGACTGGCATCCTGTCCAGGAGTGAGTCTTGTACTCTCTGTCACTTGTCTTGTACTCTCTGCCACAGAAACAAGGATAAACACAGACTTGATGAGCCTCCAGGCTCCAGACAGACTTTAGACATTTTTATGTAAGCTGCAGCATACTTTATCCATGTAATGTGGCCCTCAAATGTCTGAGTAGTCTTTCAGGTTTAATACCTTTGATTTGAGTATATAGGTTGTCTGTGGATGTAGTGTATGCAGGCCATTATGAAACTAGAAACTGGGCTGAATTAACACATAGCTGAGCCCCTAGGGCTTCCAGTTATTTGGGGCTCCCTTTGGCATGTCAATTAACCCATAGCTGATCCCTTAGGGCTTTCAGTTATTTGGGGCTCTCTTTGGCATGCCATTTAATCCATAGCTGATCCCTTGGGGCTTTCGGGTATTTAGGGCTCACTTTGGCATGTCAATTAACCCATAGCTGAGCCCCTAGGGCTTTTGTGGGCCCACTTTGGCATGTCAATTTTTCACTGTAATACAGCAAAACAAATTGATGGGCCCTCTAGTCCGTGCAGTGCCCTTAGGCTTCAGTTTTATCAGCCTTATGAATAATATGGACCGAAAGTGTAGCAATTTGTAAATTAACCAAGGAGTTACATATGCAATCCTTCCTGTAATATTCATTCAAAATTTCAAGAAAAGACAACATTTACATAAAGTTACATAAATATTTTATATTTTTATGTTTTATATAATTGCATTACATACATATTTCACTATAATATCCAATATTTATAATATAGTATTTAAAATATTTCTCCTATTTATATAGAATGAAATAGCATCAAATTTGGAAAGTCTAAGAGAATTAACCCAAAGTGCAAGTTCTATAGCATCAGAGGTAACTTGTTTTGGATATTTTACATGGAAAACATTTCTGTAAGATTAAGTTGGCCGATTACTGCTCGGTTGAGTTCAAGTTTAAATCTTAAAACATCGTTATTTTCATTTTTACCTCCATTTTACTACAGTTTGGTTTATTGCTTCCTCCCTTCAGTGCTGTAGCATCCTTTATTTTATCTGATCTCATTATGTTTTCCTAAATCTCTTTACCTTTCTTTGCAACAAGTATATGCCACTGTCAGTCCTCAAAACTTTCTCAACCAGCATTTATTGTCTCAACCACCATTACATGTCCATATTAGAAAATTCATCTTATGCTCCTAGGTTTCATGCAAGTTAGTGTTGCTCATCCAGCAGTTACAACCCTTTCTTACTCAAGCTTTATATTTTATTACCAAGGTTGTATTATATAATCTGAGTTTTCTTATAGCAAACCATATAAAATGCCATTGTTCTGGCTCTTTACATTCTCAGTTCAAATCCCATCAAGGTCAACTTTGCCTTTCATCCTTCCAGGTTTGGTAAAATAAAATACCAGTCAAGTACTGGAGTTGGTTTAATCTTTAGCATGCTGTCGGTGAGAAAAGGCACCATAGAGTAATCTTCCCTTAATAATTAATTGTTTCTACTTTTGGCACAAGGCCAGCAATTACCCAGTACATTACTGGTACTTTATTTTATCGACCCCGTAAGGATGAAAGGCAAAGTTAACCTTGGCGGGATTTGAACTCAGAATGCGTCAAAGCATGGCGTCCGACCCTCTACTGATACTGCCAATCCACAATTAATGCAATGTCTAGGGAAACAACTCATAAAAATGGCTAGCATGCTAAAGGTTAATGAACTTTGCCCTTCCCCCAAATTTGTTGGCGTTGTGCCTAAATTAGAAATCAATAGAGTAAACATGGCTGGCAAGCCTTCACTCACCAACTTAACCTCTTTTTGCTACCTCTAGAATATTATGTGTATTTTGTCTTTTGACAAACCATTCTTACACTACCCTACCCAGCTCTCTTAATACACCTACCTCATTCTTCTCCTTCGATAATCCCAGACTTTACTTAAACCTTCTCTTTCAGAATCCTGTTCTACCAAAGTTAGAATGATATAATAACTATTGCATCCTGTATTATCAAAATTCATATTTAAAAATGTTTCTTTATATAACATATTACAGCTTCCTAATCCTGAAGAAATACTTCAAACATTTCAAGAAGGTCAGCGCCAAGGGAAATGTAATCTTCAAGACAATGTAAATGCATTAATAATGTTATTTTTGTACGATTTTGACATTTTTGTGACTAGCAAATAAAAAGTCTGTAGCTCAAATACTATATTTTTAGTTTAGTGACTCAAGTAACAAAATAATGGAAAGGAGATACTAGAGAAGCATTTACAAGAATAACATAGTATCTGCTATATAATTGTTTCTACTATTGGCACAAGGCCAGCAATTACTCAGTACATTACTGGTACTTTATTTTATCGACCCCGTAAGGATGAAAGGTAAAGTTAACCTCGTATCTTCTATATAATGTTAATAAAATAGTATAGTGTCTTCTATATAATGGTAGACTAGCATAGTATCTTCTATATAATAGTAGATTAATATAGTGTCTTCTATGTCTGAACGTAGTGCCAGTGACTGGTTTTGCTGGTGGTGGTGGTGGTGGTGGTGGTGGCGGCGGTGGTGGTGACGGTGGTGGTGGTGGTGGTGGTGGTGGTGTTGGTGTCAGTGACTGGTGGTGGTGACGGTGGTGACGGTGATGGTGGTGGTGGTGGTGGCGGCGGTGGTGGTGGCGGTGGTGGTGGTGGCGGTGGTGTTGGTGTTGGTGTCAGTGACTGGTGGTGGTGGTGGTGCTCATGATGATTAGTAGATTAGTACAGTGTCTTCTATGTCTGAACACAGTGCTAGTGACTGGTGCTAGTGACTGGTGGTGGTGGTGGTGGTGGTGGTGGCGATGCTGTTGGTGTCGGTGGTGGTGGTGGTGGCGGTGGTGTTGGTGCTGGTGGTGGTGATGATGGTGATGATGATGCCACAAAGGCAACAGTGAAAATGGTAGGAGAAAGAAGAAATGATAATTGCTAGCCTATATATATGACTTTATCAATAATGTAATACATAGTAGAAGGAATTTTAAAAGATAATATAGCATGAAGAAACAATTCAGACTGCAAGTTTTTATTGTATAATAATAATGATAATAATAATGAAATTATTGTGTACAGTGCTCAGGTGCACTACAACTCATCAAAGGTACATGTATAGTACATAGAATAATGTACAAATGTCAGGAAAATGAACAGTGTACGAGTCATGAAATACATGTGTGCGTGTGTATGGAGGGGGACATCAGGTGTAGTGTTGGTGAATCTCAGGAAGCATGGAGGTTTTAAAGGATGCAGTGTCTTAACAGCTAACAACTGATGCAGGTAGTTTGTTCCATGCTTCAGCAACTCTGAGTGTGAAAAAATGTTTCCGAAAGTCATGGGAGCTGCACTGCTTTCTGACTTTGTAGGCATGTCCACGTGTGTTAGAGACATGGAAATCAAAATGTTATTAAATATTGTAAGAATGTAATTTATTATAACTTATTACAATAATATAACTATCTGTACTATTTTTTTAAAATACAGATTGTGTACCCACCAAATTGTTACGGCTATTATACATTTGAAGAAGTTGTTGAACAGTTATGTGGATACAGAAAAATTTATAAAGTAAATAACAATATTTCTTAAACTTTTCAATGAATATTTCCATCAATGATAAATCCAGAGAATATTTCTATATATTTCTCATAGAATATCATGAAATCTTATAAAGTATTAGAATGGTGATTGTCTCCAAAGCTGGTACAGTAGTGTTTTGATCCTGTGGAGACGCTGCAGGTCACTTTTTAATAAGAAATCCATAACCATCAAGTTCCGGATGAAGGGATAGTCATCTTATTGAGATTCATGAACACAGCCTCGAGACACTACTATATACTCACCCTTGAAAAAACCTGGTTTTTTGTCTAGCTAAAATATATCAATATTTTCTACAGCGATGGATTGGCGGAATTAGAGCATTGCTGTATTTAGTTACACAACTTTACGTCTGTGTTCAAAACTTACCAAAGTCAGCTTTTACATTTTATTCCAGAAATGTTAAATCTATACAGGATTATAGCATCAGTATTGCATGGGTCTCTAATATCTAACAACAAGTCACAACAGCAAAGTAGACAAATAATGTTTTCCTTCATAACAGATTAAAAAAAATTATCATCAAAGGGAAAAATATAGATAGTTTTTAGGTATTCATTTCAGTCATAAGCTCTGAGTGAATTCAATACACAGCAAGTTTACATTTAACCCTTTAGCATTTACATTTCTTTATATATACTATTGTATTTTCATGGTAAAGGCTTTATCTCACATAATTATCTCACATAATCTCGAATCTATGAGATTTTAATATTTATTTTGAGAACAATACCTTAACATCAGTGTGAGTGGCCAGTTACAGCCGGGTTGAACAGAAAGAGGCGAGAGAATTCTAGCTGGATACAGCCGGTTTAAATGCTAAAAGATTAATGTCTTTGGTAAATCCTCATATATCACAAATTTCATGCTCCTTCCCTAATAACTGAAGCTTCATACAAATGATGAAATAATTTATATTTTAATTATTTTCAGCATTCTCAGAAGAAAATAAATTGAAGACTTGTTAGTGGTAATAAAATTTTCAATAATAACAAAATATTTTGTTTTAATTTCTTTTTATCTAGAATATTAATAAAGAACTTTTTCTTCTAATTTTGGTAAATACTTCTTCAACACCAAAAGAGACAAAGCCATCATCATCATCATCATTTAATATCCATTATGAGACAAATCAGATCATAATGAAGAACTCAACAAAAAGAGAGGATGGGGCCACAAAAACTCTGCAACCATCCGCATATATTTGTGTGTGGGTGTGTGTGTGGGGTGTGTGTGTGCGCGTGTGTGTGCTTAACTAATTCAGAATTGATTAAAGACTCAAAGAATTTACCAAAGAGTGACAGACAACTAATATGGTGATAATTAGAAGGATCAGATGGTAGCCTAGAGATCTTAAAAAGTGGAAGAACAGAAGCGAGTTTCTAGCAAGATTGAAATTAAGATTCAGCAAAGCAATTGTTGTAAAGTTTAGATAGAAGAAGAACTAGAGAAGATTTCCCACAAATATATGACAGGGATACCATCAGGATAACATGATTTGTGAAGATCAAGATTTGAAATGTTATTCATGGAGAAACCATGGAAAGAGTAATATGCAGTAGTGCATCAGTTCTAAGTGGAAAGTTAGGCATAAGTATTCCAGACGAATCAAGAATAGAATTGAAAGAAGAGAGAGTACAATTTGAATACGAAGAAGGAAATAAATTGATAGGTTGGTTGAGGAGGGAGAATGAGGTTGGAAAGCATCGAGCAACTTTGATAATACACCAATAGGGATGTGTGATGGTAGGAGAGGAGGGTGGTGGATGAATATCATCAGTAATAGATGTCAGTTAGGAGTCTAATGATGGTGGGGGTGGTTAATGTGACTGTGGTGGGGGTGGGGGTAATGGTGGTGGGGTAGTTATGGTGGTGGTGGGGGCAGTGATGGGGTAATGGTAGTGTTGTAGTGGTGGTGGTGGTAGTTATGGTGGGGGTAGTTATGGCGGTGGTGGTGGAAGTAATAGTGGTGGTAGTTATGGTGGTGGTGGTGGTTGTCGTCGTTGTGGTGATGTAGTGGTGGTGGTAATGGTAGTGGTGGTGGTGGTGGTGGTAGTGGTGGTAGGTATTGAATATGACCCACAAGTAATGGATATCATCTTATAATGGATGATTGTAGATGGGAGTTATAAAGTGAATACAGCCAGATCCAATGACAAGTAAGAGGTGATAATGAGAGCAAGATGGAGAGAGAGAGAGAGAGAGAGAGAGAGATGAGATTGAAAGCTGAGAGAGAGAGAGAGAGAGAGAGAGAGAGAGAGAGATTGAAAGCTGAGAGAGGGAGATAGATAGATAGAGAGAGAGAGAGAGAGAGGAGAGTGAGATAGAGAGAGAGATGAGATTGAAAGCTGAGAGAGAGAGAGAGAGAGAGAGAGAGAGAGATGAGATTGAAAGCTGAGAGAGAGAGAGAGAGAGAGAGAGAGAGAGAGAGAGAGAGAGAGAGAGAGAGAGATGAGATTGAGAGAGATTGAGAGAGAGAGAGAGAGAGAGAGAGAGAGAGAGAGAGAGAGAGAGAGAGAGAGAGAGAGATTGAAAGCTGAGAGAGGGAGATAGATAGATAGATAGAGAGAGAGAGAGAGAGAGAGAGAGAGAGATTGAAAGCTGAGAGAGGGAGAGAGAGAGAGAGAGAGAGAGAGAGAGAGATGAGATTGAAAGCTGAGAGAGGGAGATAGAGAGAGAGAGAGAGAGAATGTGAAAGCTGAGAGAGAGAGAGAGAGAGAGAGATGAGATTGAAAGCTGAGAAAGAGAGATAGAGAGAGCTGAGAATGAGATAGAGAGTCAGAGTGAGAGAATGAGAGCTGTGAGTGAGAATTGAGAGTGAGATGTAGTTTTAATGGTATAGGGAGACATAACTACATTGCTCCTATCATTTTTGAAGATGCAGAAATTCATAATTTTCCAACAAAGACCTAATTTTAGAGAGTGTACTGGATGCATTTTTTGCGACACCACCACAACCACTTTACATAATAAAATATTGTACATTTTTTATTATGTTTCGTGTAATTAAAATAAATAAGCAAAGTATACAATATTTTTTGAAAATTTAAGAATTTTTCAACAAAACCAAATTTTCTGAAGAAAATTTTTTTTTTATTGATTGCAGCTGCAACCCCACTGCACCCCACTGCACTCCCTGCAATGTACCACTGTTGGAAGCAATAATAATTGTTTCTACTTTTGGCACAAGGCCAGCAATTATCCCAGTGCATTACTGGTGCTTTATTTTATCGACCCTGTAAGGATGAAAAGCAAAGTTAAAACCTCAGCGGGATTTGAACTCAGACCGAAAAGGGACGTAACTCTATGCTGCAAAGTATGGCGCCCGACTCTCTACCAATACTGCCAATCCATCGCCCTTGGAAGTGATAATAATGGTTTCAAATTTAGGCTCAAGGCCAGCAGTTTTGGGGGAGGATAAAGTTGATTAAATCAACACCAGTACTTAATTTCTTTCATTGTAAGACTTCTGTATTTAAGGGTCACCTCTTCCTACTAAGCAATTAGAACTCAAGCATCTGAGGTAGGTGGGTGTCAATAGATGTTCTCAGGTAGAACTATATAGCTCAGCGTACTGGGGTCGGTGGTGGGCAGTAGAATATGTTCTGGGATAGTACTACAGACCTCAGTGTACTGGGGCAGTAGTATATGTTCTGGGATAGTACTACAGACCTCAGTGTACTGGGGTAGTAGTATATGTTCTGGGATAGTACTACAGACCTCAGTGTACTGGGGCGGGTGGCAGGATAATAGCAGAGTGACAAAAATAAACCCCAAAGGTGAATGACATTTCACCTGTATATATCCTGTTCATTATTCTCTGGCAGTATCGGTAGAGGGTCGGACACCATGATTTGACGCATAGAGTTACGGCCCTTGCCATTCTGAGTTCAAATCCCGCCGAGGTTAACTTTGCCTTGCATCCTTACGGGGTCGATAAAATAAAGTACCAGTAATGTACTGGGTAATTGCTGGCCTTGTGCCAATAGTAGAAACAATTATTCTCATTTACACCTCTCTGTAAGAAATATATACTTTCTTTCTAATACTCTGCACACCTCATCATCTACTTACCCTCTTAACTCATCTATTCTATGTACTATACATGCACCTTTGATGAGTTGTAGTGCACCTGAGCACTGTACACAATAATTTCATTATTATTATTATTATTATTATTCTAATTAATCCAACCCTACCTTTACCTGCTTCTCTCTTTATATTCTATTACTTATATAGGAATTACTCATGTTGTATTCACCATTTACAGACACAAAATACCTTCTTTAGAGTGGTATAAACTAATTTCAATTTATAGTCATATAGAAATGTATACACACTTCAGCATTCAAATAAAAAAGTATATACATTTTTGGGGGACACCCTGTTTATATATACGTATATATATAAACACATACACACACAGGTGTGTGTGTACAGTGTTTTTATTGGTTGTGTATGTGTGTGTATGTGTATGTGCGTGTATGTGTATGTATGTATGTATATGTGGTGAATGAATGTATGTATGAGTGTGTACCTGCCTTTTGAGGTATTCTTTAGCCAGTCCATTATACTTCAAGCATAGTAGAACACATATATATATATTGGGTCGTCAAGTATGAAATTTGTAGAAAACAAAAAAAAAACAAATTACTACAAATTTCATACTTGACGACCCAATATATATATATATATATATTTTCATTTTATGTCCGCTTTTCCCTGCGTGCAAGGGTGGGACGGTAACTGATTCTGGCTTGATTTCTACAGCTGGATGCCCTTCCTAACACCAACCTCATTTACAGTGAGTGCTGGGTGCTTTTTTGCCATGGCACCTCCACGACCACTTTGCAGTGGAATGATAGGGACCCCAGTCCCTATCATCTCATTTCTACAGCTGAGTAAACTGGAGCAATGCGAAATAAAGTCTCTTGCTCAAGGAAACAACACATCACCCGGTCTGAGAATTGAACTCACAACCTTTCGATTGCAAGGCCAATGCTCTAACCACTAAGCCATGTGCCTCCATATATATATATATATATATATATATATATATATATATATATATATCTGTAACACTAACTTCAAAAAACGAGACAATCACTTGATCACCTATAGATCGGGGGAACACACAAGCCAGGTAGATTATATCCTTACCAGAAGACGTGACAGAGTGTCTGTTGTTAACACTAAATCCCACCCCCATGAAGAATTCACCTCCCAACATAGACTGATAATTAGCGACCTCATAGTCAGGACGAGACGTACTAGACAGCGGAAGAGGACTATCCTCAGGAGAAAAATATGGAAGCTAAAGGACCCCATAGCCAGAAATAAATTCCAAAGCATATTACTTGACGCTTTCGACAGTAAGGAAGAGCAATTAGAGTCGTATAATATAGAGGAACAGTGGGAATTCCTGAGAGCAAACCTGCTGACGGCGGCAGACGAAGTCTGTGGCTGGAGCAGGCCTGTAGGTAGGAGGAGAGTAACATGGTGGTGGAACAGTAAGGTGGAGGAGTCAATTAAGGCCAAAAAGCAGGCTTGGAAAGTATGGCGGGATGGGGGAAGTAGAGAAGACTATCAAGTGGCCAGGAGGGAAGCTAGGAGACAAGTGTACTTCGCAAGAAGGGAAGCAGAGGAAAGAAAGTTCAAGCATGTTCTACAACGTGAGGACCAAAAACGTGAGGTGTTCAGGATTGCCAGGCAATGTGTCAAGGAAAACCGTGATATTGTCGGGGAGAAGTGTGTACTTAACGATGATGGCATACTTGCCATCACCGACGCTGATAAGAAGGTAGCTTGGAAGTGTCACTACGAAAGGCTTCTAAATGAGGAGAACAAATGGGAGAAAGACAGTCTCCCCCAGATCGATCCAATAGAGGGACCAGCAGTGTTAGTTGAAGGTAGTATAATAAGTAAGGCAATCAAAGATATGAAGACGGGTAAGGCGGCTGGGCCTTCGGAAATAGTTGCTGAGATGCTGAAGGCATCTGGTTCGGTGGGACACACCATGGTCACCCGGATAGTTAACCAAGTCGTACAGAATGGGGTTGTTCCGAAGGAATGGCGTAGCAGCATCATCGTTAACTGCTATAAGGGAAAAGGAGATGCCCTAGATAGGAGTAACTATAGAGGCATTAAATTAATCGACCAGGTCATGAAGGTCACGGAAAAAGTAATAGCGCAACTAATCAGAGAGAGAATTGATCTAGATGAAATGCAGTTCGGGTTTGTGTCAGGCAAAAGTACCACAGACGCTCTTTTCATTGTACGACAACTACAGGAGAAGTACCTAGCTAAAAGTAAACCCCTATACTTAGCTTTCGTCGACTTGGAGAAAGCCTTCGACAGAGTCCCCCGTTCCATTATCTGGTGGTCTCTTAGAAAACTAGGTGTTGACGAATGGCTTGTGAGAGCTATACAAGCCATGTATAAAGAAACAGTCAGTAAGGTTAGAATTAACAACGAATATAGTGAAGAGTTTAGCGTAAAAGTTGGTGTCCATCAGGGCTCTGTTCTTAGCCCCCTACTATTTATTATTGCCCTTCAGGCTATAACAGAGGAGTTCAAGACCGGCTGCCCATGGGAACTCCTATACGCAGATGATCTAACGCTCATAGCTGAATCAATGACCGAACTAGAGAAGAAATTCCAAACGTGGAAGCACGGCCTAGAATCAAAAGGCCTTAAAATTAACCTGGCTAAGACTAAAGTTCTAGTTTGTAGGAAAGAAAATAAGGCGGCGGTCCCATCGGGGAAATGGCCATGCTCAGTGTGTAGGAAAGGCGTAGGTAGAAACTCCATTTTATGTCCCAAATGCAAAGTATGGGTGCATAAAAGATGTAGTGGGATCACAGGTAAGCTAACTAAGAACATAGATTTTACATGTGGCCGGTGCTCTGGTGCAATAAGTAGCAGCAAGTGCCCACAAAATACTAGCTCCTTCAACTGCGCAGAGGGTTCTATAGAAATAGTGGACAGCTTCCGTTATCTGGGTGACAAAATCAGCAGTGGGGGAGGGTGCTCTGAAAGTACAGTAGCTAGAGTCAGAACTGGATGGAAAAAGTTCAGAGAGCTTATACCACTATTAGCCGCTAGAGGGTTCTCCCTAAAAATGAAAGGCAGGTTATACGATGCCTGCATACGAACAGCAATGCTGCATGGCAGTGAGACCTGGGCATTGTGTGCAGAGGATATACGCAGACTAGAGAGGAACGAAGCTTGCATGCTCCGCTGGATGTGCAATAGTAATATACGTGAACGGCAAAGCATAAACGAACTAAGGAAAAAATTAGAAATAAGAGGGATCAGATGTTGTTTACTCGAGAGAAGGCTACGTTGGTACGGTCACGTGATGCGCATGAAAGACGACAGCTGTATAACAAAGTGCAGGGCAATAAAGATAGACGGTAGCCACGGAGTAGGCAGACCCAGAAAAACATGGGACGAGCTGATAAATTCCGACCTCACACGCTTACACCTCTCCAAGACAATGTCACTGGACCGAGACCTTTGGCGGTACTCAGTAATAGAGAAGACCCGCCTTACCTAAATACAAAGTAAAAACCTACTACAGTCAGTAGGCATCTCTATCAAAACACCCCCCCGTCCCACCACCCTCCACCCCACCCACACCGCCCCTTTCAATGTAAAGTTATGTTGGTCCCACAACATCCAGGCCGAAACAAATGAGATCGTGTAGGTGTCACGACAAAAAACACACAGTCCACGCTGTAAATGTGGCCGTGTAGGCAACACGGTAAAAACCTCCCAGCCCCACACTGTAAATGTGGTTGGTGTTAGGAAGGGCATCCAGCTGTAGAAAACCCGCCAGACAGTCCACGCTGTAATGTGGCCGTGTAGGCAACACGGTAAAAACCTCCCAGCCCCACACTGTAAATGTGGTTGGTGTTAGGAAGGGCATCCAACTGTAGAAAACCCGCCAGACAGTCCTATGCGAGCAAGACAACCACTCTTGCCTCAAGTGGGAAAACCCCCGTCCAAACCCATGCAAGCGTGGAACACGGACGCTAAACCTGATGATGATGATGATGATGATGATATATATATATATATATATATATATATATATATATATATATATATATATATATATATATATATATATAAGATCAAAAGATGGTTAAAAGAGTTCCAAGTATTTTATTATGCGCATTTCAAAAACAAATATCATCATGGGTTGATATCTGCGTTCTCATCAGATAAAATAGGGACACATGATATGAAGCTTAAAAAACACTTGTGAATAGTGAAGTTTTAAATCAACACACATATCCACCTACCCCCCACTCTCCTGACCGTGAATTTAATAAACATTTGTCGTACTGCCTCTCTGTTCTGTCCCTGTTCAATTTTTCATTATATATATATATATATATATATATATAAAGTTGTATTCCTGTCTGTTTGTTTTTTTGTTTGTTCACGAACTCCTCCTATGGTTTTGGAGATAGACCCACCCCTCACAACCATATATATTATGAAACTTCATTGCCCAGGGTACTTGGATAAGTATATTTCATTTTAATCAAAGGGTTCTCCAGGAGGCACAAATCCAGCTGAAAATATTTTCCCTTCGATTTATATGAAATTTAAACCATAGGTAAATGACAAGATATGATTCCTATTCACAAACTTTCAGCAAATTTCAATAATAATAAGACACCCTAATAGGGGGTTAAAACCCCTATTAGGGTTCCCCAGGGGCACAAATCCCCGCTGAAAATTTTTTCCCTTCGATTTATATGAAATTTAAACCATAGGTAAATGACAAGATATGATGCCTATTCACAAAAGTTTTGAATTGATATTTTAAAAAAAATTATTTACAAGAAACAAAATAAGAATAAGATTTAATAATATAATTTTGATTTGTTATATTACAAAAAATAATGTTTTCCAATTTTTTATGCATTACATTTTACATTGAGTAATATTGAAATGCAGAGTTTTTCTCCATAAATTATATCACTGATTTAAAATCAATCATTTTCTTACAAAAAAAATGTGTGAAACACAGCAGGGCGCGGGTAATTCGGCTAGTATATATATATATATATATATATATATATATATATATAAAGATTTTGTACTGTCTCTTCGCTTCACGTTGTTTTTTGGTTTTTTGTTTACTGTCTCAACTATAATATATATATATATATATATATATATATATATATATATATATATATATATATATATATATATATATATATATATATATATATATATATATATATAATGAAATACACCGTCTGTGAAAATAAGGGATTTAATAAAATAACTAAGAAGAACTAAGTTTTCATTAGTAAGCCGATATTTGTTTGTATCATAAATCAAGGACGGTTTCAGGTGGTATGTTGGAAAAGGACTAATTTTATCAACCTGCTGAATGACGAAAGAGAAAAAATTGGAATCTGGATGGACGAAATGATTGTAATGTTTGGTATTCCAGTGTCTCGCCATCTGTCGCTCAACCTACGTAGTATTACTTTCACTGCCATGGCTCTCGTTACTCCATTGGTAGTGATGATGATAGTACGGTTGTTGGTGACATACTAACTAATTGCTTTATGTGCCTTGTTGTTTATTATTTACTACTGTCGTTGATTACCACTGCTGAAATCACAACCATGGGGCAGTGATAGAGCTGGCTGCCATCGCTGTAGTTAACTGTTGGTGTTTCTACTACACTGGCAACAATGTTGATACTGCGGTTATTGGTGACATACTAACGATGTTGTTTACTACTGCTGTTGATAACACTGCTACGACCACCACATAGCAGCAGTGAATACCACCACCACCACCACATAGCAGCCACTAATACCACCACCACCACCACCACCATAGGGCAGCCACGGATACCACCACCATAAGGCAGCCACGGATACCACCACCACCACCACAGGGTAGCCACGGATACCACCACCACCACCACCACCATAGGGCAGCCAGGGATACCACCACCACCACCACCACCACAGGGTAGCCACGAATACCACCACCAACACCACCATAGGGCAGCCATGACTACCACCACCACCACCACAGGGTAGCCACAAATACCACCACCACATAGCAGCCACGAATACCACCACCACCATCACCACAGGGTAGCCACGAATATCACCACCACCACCACCACATAGTAGCCACGAATACCACCACCACCATCACCACAGGGTAGCCACGAATACCACCACCACCACCACCACAGGGTAGCCACTAATACCACTACTGCCACCACCACCTGTACCACAGGGCAGCCACAAATACCACCACCACCACCATGACCACAAGAGCAGCCACTAATATGACTGCTACCACCACTACCACAGGGCAGCCACACATACGACTACTACTACCACCACAACCACCACAGGGCAGCCACCAATACCACTAATACCACAGGGCAGCCACTAATACCACAACTAACACCACAGGGCAGCGACTATTACTACCACCACCTCCACCCCCAGTACAGCCCCCTCCCACACGGGACCCCCCAGGGCAGACACTAATACCACCACTCCCCCCACAGGGCAACCACTAATACCACAACTACTACTACCACAGGGCAGCGACTATTACTACCACCACCACCCCGGGCCCCCCAACAGGGAAGCCACTAATACCCCCCCCCCCCCCCCCCCCCCCTCCCTCCCCCCACAGGGCAGCCACTAATACCACCACCACCCAACAGGGCAGCCACTAATACCACCACCACCCTCCCCCCACAGGGCAGCCACTAATACCACCACCACCCAACAGGGCAGCCACTAATACCCCCCCCCCCCTCCCCCCACAGGGCAGCCACTAATACCACCACCACCCAACAGGGCAGCCACTAATACCCCCCCCCCCCCCTCCCCCCACAAGGCAGCCACTAATACCACCACCACCCAACAGGGCAGCCACTAATACCACCACCACCCAACAGGGCAGCCACTAATACCACCACCACCCAACAGGGCAGCCACTAATACCGCCCCCACCCCCACCCCGCAGGGCAGCCACTAACCACCACCACCACTACAACCGCCGCCGTCGCCACGGGGCTGTGATAGACTCTCAAAGAAGAGTTGACATTCACTCTGGTTGTCAGTGTTGCTTATCTCAACATCATTGTTAAAGTGCAAGTTAGGTTGGGAAAGCAAACCAGCAGTCACATTTAATGTGAACTGATCCTGCAGACACAGACAAGACCTTATTTAAATACCAAAAACTTACAAAAACAACAAACTCCATATGGGACCCTTGTCTAAAGATATTGAAGATAAACAACAGACAATCGGTTTTGTAGTTTCTTCTTATTGGGAAGAGACGGTTTTCTCGGAAGCTGACAAGACGCCGGAAGCTCGGAACAAAATAATTACCTGGCAATATTATTTTATTTGGATACTAGCGACTCTTTATCTCTTTCTTACACAGTCTAAAACCAACTTAACTTGACCATTTCACTATACTCCTTTCATACAATACGCCCACTTGCCATTCTTTAACACACATCTATCTATATAAATATATATCAGCTTTTTCCTGAAAGCTGCACATTTATTTTTAAAGGTGTCCAAAAACTACGGTGTTGTTGTAGTAATAATAATAATAATTATTATTATTATTATTATTTCTTTTTAATAATATTAATAATATTCATGTCTCACATGGATTTTACTAATACTGAAAATCTTCCATTTGAGAAACAACACTTGTGATATCAACAGACGACTCATATTTCTTTAACTAAAAAAAAAAAAAAAAAAAAAAAAAATCATTCGGGATGTAATCCCACGATTCTTCGGTTTACCATTTTCTCTGGAAACCTCAGACCTCCTTCCTCCCCCATTTCCAATATTGAACTGTTTTACAGCAGCTTCCACTTCATTATCCCGTGACCAGGGTATGCACCTTTTATTTTCGATGTCCCTTGTTTTTTTTACTTTGGAATATTGTTTGTGATCCTTGCTGCAAATTTTGATACACTCCGTTTATTTGGAATCATTTTATTACCGACGGATTCTTCATACCTTATCAAAGTATTTCCTCTCATCAATCGCAACGTCTCTCTATGATCTAGTCAGTCATGTCTACAATTTCACAGGTAAACACATGCAAATATTTCTATCATATTTTTTTATCCTCTTGCTATATATATTTATATATATATATATGTAATTTATATATATCACTGTCAAGTTTTCTAATTCTATGTTTAAGGTTTGTAAAAACTTATTTTATTTTATTTTCCTGTCAACGAAACTTTCCCTTTCATCTTTGGATAACAGCCAAGTCCATATATATATATATAGATAGTATTTATATATCTCATGCTGTGGTGTTGAAGACGGGATACTCATAGCATGGATATTATTAATATTTTGGGGGACGAAGTCGTTATTAAAATGATCCCTGGTCGCCATTTTTCTCCACCCATTTCTCTTCAATTGTTCCTAAAGTCGAATGGAGAAATAATATTTTATTACAATAGAAAAATATTCGTCTATTCTGTTCTATTTTTAGTAACTCTAGGGGCGTGACTCGGCGGTTGTTTGATAAAGCTTTCTTATGTCGATTCGTCTAAAATAATCTGTTTGAAGTGGTTAACATGTAATAATCGTTTATCCACTCAACATTGTAGTTACATTGAATAACTTGACGAAGCTTTATGTTATGTTATGTTATGTTATGTTTCTATGAAACACTTCATTTAACAGACGTGTTAATCATAAACAGAGCCATGTTTATATGTTATTTAGAAAGGAATCTCCGTATATTCATTAATATATTTAATGGATCAATGGTCATTAATAGATTTATGCCATGTTATATGCTGCTATGTAAGAAATGACTGATTTCTCAGCTCAGCTGTATCTATAGGAATGTTTAGCAGTAGTTGTAAGTATATTTACATTTAGACAAACAACCACAACCACCAACATATATCGCTCCTTCTTCAACATAATAATACTTTTAAACGGAGGAAATTTTATTCACATTTCTATAAATAACATTACAAATTCTTTATAATTTTTACAGAATGAAAATATCTTTTTTTGGTTCCCCTTTTCACACCCCCTTTTATCTTCAGTCTATAGTTTTATTTTAACACATGCAATAAAATAAAAATTAATTGCTTATAACTCTATCACGGAAATAAAATACTGAATATTTTCTCTTCGGAAATTTGAACATCTTTTAGTATAAATCTCTGGTGGATCTTAATTTTTTTTTACATGTATTTATATTTATGTCAGTGTATCTAAACCCAAACACTATATCCCGATATATATATATATATATATATATATATAGAAGTAGTTACACATAGTTCACCATACCGAGAACAATTGTTTCACCTTATATATATACACATACACTGACACATAAACACAAACGATATATATATGTATATATATATATATATATACACATACACTGACACATAAACACAAACGATATATATATATATATATACATGCACAATATTAAATAAATGGAAATTATATTTATAAAACCATATTTATTCCTTTGTACGCTTCCCCCCCCCCCCCTTTCCCCCCGCCTTCTCCCATCAGATAAAATACAAAGTGTTTTATAAATTTTGACATAGCCAAGGAAAGCGTACCAAAGTTTTTGGTACCCTTGAAATATATATAATAGAATAAATATGGTTTTATAAATATAGTTTCCATTTATTTAATATCATTGAATATTTACTCCAGAACTTATCGAGTGCTCTGAATCAGTTATAAACATTTATATTTGAATTTCCAACAAATTAAATATCCCTTCTACTTATATATATATATATATATATATTATATTATATATATATAGGATAGTATATAAATGCCACTAATTTTGTCCAAAGCTCAAAGTGTTTATGTAATTATAGGTGGAAGATATAAATATTTTAAAGTAAAAGAAAGAGAAAGATAGACGTAAACACCGAGCATTAAATGATATATATTATTTGTAATGTGTATGTGTGGCTATATACAGATGCCTATATATTTGACATGTTTAATGTTTAAACATCAATGTAAAGAGTGAATAGTAGAGAAGCTGAAAGTTTTCGATAGAGAAAGAATAATTGTCGAAGTTGACCACTTTTTAACTATTGTCAAGGCAATAATTGTTTAAATTACTCATAACTAGACGTTATTTGTTTTAAGGTTCATTGTATTTCTTTATTTTCTCCTTCATTCTTTACACGTACACATTTCCGTTAACGTGCGTGGGGTTTTCACACACAAACTCTTCAAAAAAGGTCAGGTCAGTGGGTTAAATGTCTTTCTGGTGGACCAGGCCAAACGTGTTGAGTCAGAGGTGATTTTTGGAGGGGTGGAACGTTGTGTAAATATTGAGTAACTCCCAAGTACAGCTCCCCAAATTTACATATATTTGTATTAGGGGACAATTCTGGCACTGCTGTTTATGGAATCATAGTCAGACTTAGTATTAGAATCCCTGAAGTAATACATGCCGAACGAACGACATAATGGTTATGGTAGTTATATTATTCTTACGAAAATATAGTTTTATTTAAATCTATATTCCATTAAAATCTTGTTTTCTTTTCATCGATAACTTACCTGATTTCTAAACAACGATAAAGAATTCCTTCCGAGGCCATTTTTCTTTTAATCGTATGTTTTATGTGCGTCTATTCAATATTCTAACCATTGGAGTACAATATAACAATACACATACACACCAACACATCCCTGTATGTGTGTGTAGAGAGAGACACTGTTTTGTGGCCAGGGAGTGTAATCAAGAGAGTACACTCACCACACACCTGTGTATTGGTATGTAGGTAAGTAGTGTAATGAAGAGTTCACACACATCTGTCTGTAGAGAGAGATATGTGTGTAGGTAGAGTAATCGATAGCTACTACACATCAATTTCTGTAGAGATATGTAATCAAGAGTTTACACGCCAACATGTGTATATGTGGGTAGGTAGTGTAATTAAGACTACACACTACAGACCACACACCAACGGGTGTGTAGGTATGTGGGTAGACTGTAATCAAGAGTTCACACACCAACACCTGTGTGTAGGTATGTGGGTTGGCTATGTCTACTAAGTTCCACACCACACTAACACAGTATGTAGGTATGTGGGTTGGCTATGTCTACTAAGTTCCACACCACACTAACACAGTATGTAGGTATGTGGGTTGGCTATGTCTACTAAGTTCCACACCACACTAACACAGTATGTAGGTATGTGGGTTGGCTATGTCTACTAAGTTCCACACCACACTAACACAATATGTAGGTATGTGGGTTGGCTATGTCTACTAAGTTCCACACCACACTAACACAGTATGTAGGTATGTGGGTTGGCTATGTCTACTAAGTTCCACACCACACTAACACAGTATGTAGGTATGTGGGTTGGCTATGTCTACTAAGTTCCACACCACACTAACACAATATGTAGGTATGTGGGTTGGCTATGTCTACTAAGTTCCACACCACACTAACACAGTATGTAGGTATGTGGGTTGGCTATGTCTACTAAGTTCACACACACTAACACAGTATGTAGGTATGTGGGTTGGCTATGTCTACTAAGTTCCACCACACTAACACAGTATGTAGGTATGTGGGTTGGCTATGTCTACTAAGTTCCCACACTAACACAGTATGTAGGTATGTGGGTTGGCTATGTCTACTAAGTTCCACACCACACTAACACAGTATGTAGGTATGTGGGTTGGCTATGTCTACTAAGTTCCCACACTAACACAGTATGTAGGTATGTGGGTTGGCTATGTCTACTAAGTTCCCACACTAACACAGTATGTAGGTATGTTGGTTGGCTATGTCTACTAAGTTCCACACCACACTAACACAGTATGTAGGTATGTGGGTTGGCTATGTCTACTAAGTTCCCACACACTAACACAGTATGTAGGTATGTGGGTTGGCTATGTCTACTAAGTTCCACCCACACTAACACAGTATGTAGGTATGTGGGTTGGCTATGTCTACTAAGTTCCACACCACACTAACACAGTATGTAGGTTGGGTGGCTATGTCTACTAAGTTCCACACCACACTAACACAGTATGTAGGTATGTGGGTTGGCTATGTCTACTAAGTTCCACACCACACTAACACAGTATGTAGGTATGTGGGTTGGCTATGTCTACTAAGTTCCACACCACACTAACACAGTATGTAGGTATGTTGGTTGGCTATGTCTACTAAGTTCCACACCACACTAACACAGTATGTAGGTATGTTGGTTGGCTATGTCTACTAAGTTCCACACCACACTAACACAGTATGTAGGTATGTGGGTTGGCTATGTCTACTAAGTTCCACACCACACTAACACAGTATGTAGGTATGTTGGTTGGCTATGTCTACTAAGTTCCACACCACACTAACACAGTATGTAGGTATGTGGTTGGCTATGTCTACTAAGTTCCACACCACACTAACACAGTATGTAGGTATGTTGGTTGGCTATGTCTACTAAGTTCCACACCACACTAACACAGTATGTAGGTATGTTGGTTGGCTATGTCTACTAAGTTCCACACCACACTAACACAGTATGTAGGTATGTTGGTTGGCTATGTCTACTAAGTTCCACACCACACTAACACAGTATGTAGGTATGTGGGTTGGCTATGTCTACTAAGTTCCCACACTAACACAGTATGTAGGTATGTGGGTTGGCTATGTCTACTAAGTTCCCACACTAACACAGTATGTAGGTATGTGGGTTGGCTATGTCTACTAAGTTCCACACCACACTAACACAGTATGTAGGTATGTTGGTTGGCTATGTCTACTAAGTTCCCACACTAACACAGTATGTAGGTATGTAGGTTGGCTATGTCTACTAAGTTCCCACACCACACTAACACAGTATGTAGGTATGTTGGTTGGCTATGTCTACTAAGTTCCCACACTAACACAGTATGTAGGTATGTAGGTTGGCTATGTCTACTAAGTTCCCACACCACACTAACACAGTATGTAGGTATGTGGGTTGGCTATGTCTACTAAGTTCCACACCACACTAACACAGTATGTAGGTATGTAGGTTGGCTATGTCTACTAAGTTCCCACACTAACACAGTATGTAGGTATGTAGGTTGGCTATGTCTACTAAGTTCCCACACCACACTAACACAGTATGTAGGTATGTGGGTTGGCTATGTCTACTAAGTTCCACACCACACTAACACAGTATGTAGGTATGTGGGTTGGCTATGTCTACTAAGTCCCACACCTCACTAACACAGTATGTAGGTATGTTGGTTGGCTATGTCTACTAAGTTCCACACCACACTAACACAGTATGTAGGTATGTTGGTTGGCTATGTCTACTAAGTCCCACACCTCACTAACACAGTATGTAGGTATGTTGGTTGGCTATGTCTACTAAGTTCCACACCACACTAACACAGTATGTAGGTATGTGGGTTGGCTATGTCTACTAAGTTCCACACCACACTAACACAGTATGTAGGTATGTAGGTTGGCTATGTCTACTAAGTTCCCACACTAACACAGTATGTAGGTATGTGGGTTGGCTATGTCTACTAAGTCCCACACCACACTAACACAGTATGTAGGTATGTGGGTTGGCTATGTCTACTAAGTTCCACACCACACTAACACAGTATGTAGGTATGTGGGTTGGCTATGTCTACTAAGTTCCACACCACACTAACACAGTATGTAGGTATGTGGGTTGGCTATGTCTACTAAGTTCCACACCACACTAACACAGTATGTAGGTATGTAGGTTGGCTATGTCTACTAAGTTCCCACCACTAACACAGTATGTAGGTATGTGGGTTGGCTATGTCTACTAAGTCCCACACCTCACTAACACAGTATGTAGGTATGTTGGTTGGCTATGTCTACTAAGTTCCACACCACACTAACACAGTATGTAGGTATGTTGGTTGGCTATGTCTACTAAGTTCCACACCACACTAACACAGTATGTAGGTATGTTGGTTGGCTATGTCTACTAAGTTCCACACCACACTAACACAGTATGTAGGTATGTAGGTTGGCTATGTCTACTAAGTTCCCACACTAACACAGTATGTAGGTATGTGGGTTGGCTATGTCTACTAAGTCCCACACCACACTAACACAGTATGTAGGTATGTTGGTTGGCTATGTCTACTAAGTTCCACACCACACTAACACAGTATGTAGGTATGTTGGTTGGCTATGTCTACTAAGTTCCACACCACACTAACACAGTATGTAGGTATGTTGGTTGGCTATGTCTACTAAGTTCCACACCACACTAACACAGTATGTAGGTATGTGGGTTGGCTATGTCTACTAAGTTCCACACCACACTAACACAGTATGTAGGTATGTGGGTTGGCTATGTCTACTAAGTTCCACACCACACTAACACAGTATGTAGGTATGTTGGTTGGCTATGTCTACTAAGTTCCACACCACACTAACACAGTATGTAGGTATGTGGGTTGGCTATGTCTACTAAGTTCCCACACTAACACAGTATGTAGGTATGTAGGTTGGCTATGTCTACTAAGTTCCCCACACTAACACAGTATGTAGGTATGTGGGTTGGCTATGTCTACTAAGTTCCACACCACACTAACACAGTATGTAGGTATGTTGGTTGGCTATGTCTACTAAGTTCCCACACTAACACAGTATGTAGGTATGTTGGTTGGCTATGTCTACTAAGTTCCCACACTAACACAGTATGTAGGTATGTAGGTTGGCTATGTCTACTAAGTTCCCACACCACACTAACACAGTATGTAGGTATGTGGGTTGGCTATGTCTACTAAGTTCCACACCACACTAACACAGTATGTAGGTATGTAGGTTGGCTATGTCTACTAAGTTCCCACACTAACACAGTATGTAGGTATGTGGGTTGGCTATGTCTACTAAGTCCCACACCTCACTAACACAGTATGTAGGTATGTTGGTTGGCTATGTCTACTAAGTTCCACACCACACTAACACAGTATGTAGGTATGTTGGTTGGCTATGTCTACTAAGTTCCACACCACACTAACACAGTATGTAGGTATGTAGGTTGGCTATGTCTACTAAGTTCCCACACTAACACAGTATGTAGGTATGTGGGTTGGCTATGTCTACTAAGTCCCACACCACACTAACACAGTATGTAGGTATGTGGGTTGGCTATGTCTACTAAGTTCCACACCACACTAACACAGTATGTAGGTATGTGGGTTGGCTATGTCTACTAAGTTCCACACCACACTAACACAGTATGTAGGTATGTAGGTTGGCTATGTCTACTAAGTTCCCACACTAACACAGTATGTAGGTATGTGGGTTGGCTATGTCTACTAAGTCCCACACCTCACTAACACAGTATGTAGGTATGTTGGTTGGCTATGTCTACTAAGTTCCACACCACACTAACACAGTATGTAGGTATGTTGGTTGGCTATGTCTACTAAGTTCCACACCACACTAACACAGTATGTAGGTATGTTGGTTGGCTATGTCTACTAAGTTCCACACCACACTAACACAGTATGTAGGTATGTAGGTTGGCTATGTCTACTAAGTTCCCACACTAACACAGTATGTAGGTATGTGGGTTGGCTATGTCTACTAAGTCCCACACCACACTAACACAGTATGTAGGTATGTTGGTTGGCTATGTCTACTAAGTTCCACACCACACTAACACAGTATGTAGGTATGTTGGTTGGCTATGTCTACTAAGTTCCACACCACACTAACACAGTATGTAGGTATGTTGGTTGGCTATGTCTACTAAGTTCCACACCACACTAACACAGTATGTAGGTATGTGGGTTGGCTATGTCTACTAAGTTCCACACCACACTAACACAGTATGTAGGTATGTGGGTTGGCTATGTCTACTAAGTTCCACACCACACTAACACAGTATGTAGGTATGTTGGTTGGCTATGTCTACTAAGTTCCACACCACACTAACACAGTATGTAGGTA
The DNA here is from genome assembly GCA_964016885.1 of Eledone cirrhosa. Lineage (NCBI taxonomy): Eukaryota > Metazoa > Mollusca > Cephalopoda > Octopoda > Eledonidae > Eledone > Eledone cirrhosa. The sequence goes on along the minus strand of OZ024750.1, from coordinate 14,412,814 downwards.
TGTGGGTTGGCTATGTCTACTAAGTTCCCACACTAACACAGTATGTAGGTATGTAGGTTGGCTATGTCTACTAAGTTCCACACCTCACTAACACAGTATGTAGGTATGTGGGTTGGCTATGTCTACTAAGTTCCCACACTAACACAGTATGTAGGTATGTTGGTTGGCTATGTCTACTAAGTTCCCACACTAACACAGTATGTAGGTATGTAGGTTGGCTATGTCTACTAAGTTCCCACACTAACACAGTATGTAGGTATGTGGGTTGGCTATGTCTACTAAGTTCCACACCACACTAACACAGTATGTAGGTATGTTGGTTGGCTATGTCTACTAAGTTCCCACACTAACACAGTATGTAGGTATGTTGGTTGGCTATGTCTACTAAGTTCCCACACTAACACAGTATGTAGGTATGTGGGTTGGCTATGTCTACCAAGTTCCACACCACACTAACACAGTATGTAGGTATGTTGGTTGGCTATGTCTACTAAGTTCCACACCACACTAACACAGTATGTAGGTATGTTGGTTGGCTATGTCTACTAAGTTCCACACCACACTAACACAGTATGTAGGTATGTGGGTTGGCTATGTCTACTAAGTTCCACACCACACTAACACAGTATGTAGGTATGTTGGTTGGCTATGTCTACTAAGTTCCACACCACACTAACACAGTATGTAGGTATGTTGGTTGGCTATGTCTACTAAGTTCCACACCACACCACACTAACACAGTATGTAGGTATGTAGGTTGGCTATGTCTACTAAGTTCCCACACTAACACAGTATGTAGGTATGTTGGTTGGCTATGTCTACTAAGTTCCCACACTAACACAGTATGTAGGTATGTGGGTTGGCTATGTCTACTAAGTTCCACACCACACCACACTAACACAGTATGTAGGTATGTGGGTTGGCTATGTCTACTAAGTTCCCACACTAACACAGTATGTAGGTATGTTGGTTGGCTATGTCTACTAAGTTCCCACACTAACACAGTATGTAGGTATGTTGGTTGGCTATGTCTACTAAGTTCCCACACTAACACAGTATGTAGGTATGTGGGTTGGCTATGTCTACCAAGTTCCACACCACACTAACACAGTATGTAGGTATGTTGGTTGGCTATGTCTACTAAGTTCCACACCACACTAACACAGTATGTAGGTATGTTGGTTGGCTATGTCTACTAAGTTCCCACACTAACACAGTATGTAGGTATGTGGGTTGGCTATGTCTACTAAGTTCCACACCACACTAACACAGTATGTAGGTATGTTGGTTGGCTATGTCTACTAAGTTCCACACCACACTAACACAGTATGTAGGTATGTTGGTTGGCTATGTCTACTAAGTTCCACACCACACTAACACAGTATGTAGGTATGTTGGTTGGCTATGTCTACTAAGTTCCACACCACACCACACTAACACAGTATGTAGGTATGTAGGTTGGCTATGTCTACTAAGTTCCCACACTAACACAGTATGTAGGTATGTTGGTTGGCTATGTCTACTAAGTTCCCACACTAACACAGTATGTAGGTATGTGGGTTGGCTATGTCTACTAAGTTCCACACCACACCACACTAACACAGTATGTAGGTATGTTGGTTGGCTATGTCTACTAAGTTCCCACACTAACACAGTATGTAGGTATGTTGGTTGGCTATGTCTACTAAGTTCCCACACTAACACAGTATGTAGGTATGTGGGTTGGCTATGTCTACTAAGTTCCACACCACACTAACACAGTATGTAGGTATGTTGGTTGGCTATGTCTACTAAGTTCCCACACTAACACAGTATGTAGGTATGTTGGTTGGCTATGTCTACTAAGTTCCCACACTAACACAGTATGTAGGTATGTGGGTTGGCTATGTCTACTAAGTTCCCACACCACACTAACACAGTATGTTGGTTGGCTATGTCTACTAAGTTCCCACACTAACACAGTATGTAGGTATGTGGGTTGGCTATGTCTACTAAGTTCCCACACCACACTAACACAGTATGTAGGTATGTTGGTTGGCTATGTCTGTTAAGAGTTCACACACAACACCAGTATGTAGGTATGTTGGTTTGACAATGTCTACTCAAATAAAAACTATATTAATTATTAAATATAAAAAGTAAATGATTTCCAATAGCTAATGTAATGCTTGGAATTCGGTTTATAACTGAATAATTAGCTACTATTTTGATATCGGGCTGGCTTTTAAGTTCAATAATATATACGACATGTTAAATATAGTGTGATGAAGGTAGAAATTCTGCCTTTTCACTTGGTGTCATTACAAAGTAAGGAATGTGAGTTCACCTCTTATAATTGAACTAATTTCCACATACATTTCATACGAGTGTATAAAATAACAGCTTCTGACAAAAGTATAAGGCTCCAAATCTTGGAATAGACATTAACTGATTATATTGATCCCAGTACTTGACTGTTTTATTTTATCGATCCTGGAAAGATGTTTTAAACTCAGATATAAAGAGCCTCAACAAATCTGCTCTAATGACTGTCAATCCATTGCAAAAGGAGTTAGATATTGGCCTAGATATCTAATAATAATAATTGCTTCTACTTTTGTCACAAGGCCAGCAATTATCCCAGTGCATTACTGGTACTTTATTTTATCGACCATGTAAGGATGAAAGGCAAAGTTAACCTCGGCGGGATTTGAACTGAGACTGTGAAGGGACGTAATTATGCTGGAATATCTAATAATAATAATAATTGTTTCTACTTTAGGCACAAGGCCAGCAATTACCCAGTACATTACTGGTACTTTATTTTATCGACCCCGTAAGGATGAAAGGCAAAGTTAACCTCGGCGGGATTTGAAATAATAATAATAATGGTTTCTAATTTAGATACAGGGCCACTAATTTGGAGTGAGGGGAAAGTCGATGAAATCAACCCCAGAATGGTACTTTATTTTATCAACTCTCGAAGGAGAAAGTCGATTAAGTCAACTCTTGACTGGTTCTTTATTTTATCGACCCTGGAAGGATGAAAGGCAAAGTTGACCTCAGTGGAATTTGAACTCAATTTCATTTAACTACAAGGACTCACATATATAACAATAAACATTATCGAGGTAAGGTTACAATACATACAGGGATGGAGGAACAAAGTTGAAATAAAAAGAAGGGTAGTGGACGGAAGTTATACAATAGACTGAGTAAAAATTTAATGAAACAAATATAAAAATATTAAACAATAATTAACAATATGAAAAACACTTTTTGTTACCCACCCACTCATAAGCGAGAATCTATTAATAGTCAAGTCATAACACATCACATTTCTGCAAGTATTTCTTTTGTGGGTTCCTCTTGAAAAGACTCATGTCTTCTGAACAAAAGTGCTTTATACCTTTTTTTTTTTTTTTTGCTCCTTATGACTAACATTTTCCTGGTGCTTTAATCTCCCAACTTCTTGTGCATCCATACATTGTTCCAGTATCTTTTACTTCTGGGACTGAGGATGACGTAGATTTACTGGGTATCCTTGGAGCTGCAACTAGTGTTATAGCAGTATTCTCTGGAACCGGCTCATTCATCTTCTCTTTCTCCTCAGGACAGAAAGCTCTCAAATAACTTTTACTATCACAAAACAGCTGAGTTTTTTGCCTTGCACTGTCTGTCTTATTGCTTTACGCAGCCAATGATGAGCCAGGGGTCAGTCCTACTGCCCTATGAACTGGGGCACAAACTTAAGAGTGGATGTTCTGTCTCTGTTTTATCTCTATGCTTCATCTCCAATCTCTTAAACCAAACACAATGCCATATATTTTACCTATTTCTATACATATTAGTCCAGGCGGCGAATTGGCAGAGTTGTTCGAATGTTGAATAGAATGCTTTGCTGTATTCATTCCGACTCTCTGCTCTTTGAATTTAAATCTCGCTGAAGTTAACTTTGCCTTTCATCCAATTGAGGTTGATAAATAAATACCAGTCAAATACTGAGGTTGATTCTTCCTCTATATATCTTTCTCTAACTCTATATCCTTCTCTTGAAGAACTCTGCAGTATTCAAACTTGGAGAGATGGGCTCCACTAGGTTTTAAAATACCTTAAGAAATGCTGCATTAACATATGGCACTCCGACAACTTCAAGAGTTACAGGACCATGCATACATACTTATTAGTTCAGACATTTGCCAGATCTCTTGTGTGTTTCAATTGATGGTGAAAATAAGAATTTGAAGGAATTTAGTAAAATAACTCACTTCAAACATTATTAAGCTAATTGTTTGAAGCATTACTTCAGAAAAGGTTTTAATATATAAGTATCAACACTTTAAAAAAAGCAGTTTTGTAACATAAATGTAAGGCCAGTTTAAGTGGTTTGGTATCAAAAGGATGAGATTGCTATCATGGAGTTGGTTTTCAGAAATACCTAATAAACTGTCTCTTCTGAATAACATAAAAACCCTCCAAGTCTGAAAAATTTAACTGCAAAGCACTTTTTGTGTTTGTTGAAATGTTCACGTTCTTCCCTTTGTAGTTGGTGTTGTTTTGCTGACTCAATACTATTATGAATCTAATTGAACCAAATTATCATTCAAAAAGTTCATAAAATTGCTGGGGTTTTTTGTTTTTGTTTTTGTTTTTTTTTTACAAAAATTAATCAAAAATCTTGCCTTATGACGCATACATGTAAAAATGCCATCCAAATTCTAGAAAATCTTTGTTAAAACCAAATCAAAGACTAGTCAATAGTTAGAAATGAAGGAAGCACTTGTGTTCAAGTCATCATCCAATAATATTATTTCTTTTTTATTTAGCCACAGGGGCAATAACAAATTATTTTTCATACATACAATTACATGAATCATTGAAAATTATGCTGGTTACAGAAAACGTTGGTATGTACAAGACAGTTATAGAAAAATGTGGATGGGTCAGGGATATTATACAAAGACATTTTAAAAATTTGTATAAAATATAATGAAAGTATAATAAGCAGTGTGATTTTGTTTGCTGTTACGTAAACAAGATGCTGTAGAAGCAAGAGGTTGTCAAATGAGAGAGAGGAGAATGAAAATAAAAGTGAAGGAAAGTTGAGGAATAAAACTGAGAGTTGCATTGTTTTGAGATTGGTCACAATAGCAGGAGGTATCGTGATTAAATGGTAAGAGCAAACATCATCATCATCATCACCACTGCTACCTGTTTTACAGCTGTCCTTTCCCAAACAGGCATAGGTTAGGCAGAAACTTGCAGCCAGATGTCCTTCCTGTCATGAACCTTCACTTTTTTTTTAAGTAAGGTATATGTTATACAAAATATTTTTGAATCATTTTGAAAAAAAAAAAAAATTAAATATCTACTAATTATATATATATATATATATATATATATATATATATAACCAAAGATTAATATGGTTCATTGATTACTCAACTGGAATTGAATAATCAAAACCGTAGCGGTATGTCACATATCAAATCATATATTTTGTCTGATGAAAACGTACTTAAACACCATTGTACCTTTGAAATATGTATAATAATATATATATTTTGATTATGAGAATATTTTTATATATATATTATTCAAAATATTAATAAATAAAAAATATTCTCATAATCAAAATATATATATACACACACACACCCATGAAACATTTTTCACGCTCAGAGTTGCTGAAACATGGAACAAATTGCCTGCGTCAGTTGTTAGCTGCCGAGACACTGCATCCTTTAAAACCCTCATACTTCCCGAAATTCGCTAAAACTACACCTGATGTCCCCCTTCCATACACATACACGTGTATATCATGACTCATGCACTGTTCATTTTCCTGACGTTTGTACATTACCCTATGTACTATACATACTTTTGATGAGTTGTAGTGCACCGGAGCACTGTACACAATATTTTCATTCATCATCATCATCATCATCACCGTTTTACGTCCGTTCTTCCACGCTAGCATGGGTTAGACGGGTTGTCCTGTTGTGGGCAGTGTCTGGTCGGCTGACCATGCCTTGCTCATACAGGAACTGATCTGGCTTGATTTCTACAGCTGGATGCCCTTCCTAACACCAACCTCATTTACAGTGAGTGCTGGGTGCTTTTTCGTGGCGCCTACACGTCCACTTTACAGTGTGGGCTGGGTGCTTTTTTGCCGTGGCACCTCCACGGCCACCTTGCGGTGGAGGGGGGGGGGGGGGGCATATTGTTTATATGCTTCAGCATGTACCCATGGGAGGTCGGGTACCCTGTATTACTGCGTGACGCCAGAAGTCACGGTCGTGTGTCATTGACTTTGAGAGGTGTAGTTGGGTAAGGTCGGCTTTTATCACCTCATCCCAAGTCATCTTGGGTCTCCCCACTCCGCGGTTTCCATCAACTTCTAGTGCTCTGCACCTTTTTATGCAGCTGTCATCCTTCATACGCATCACATGTCCATACCAGCGTAACCGCCTCTCCTGCACGCAGCATTTGATTCCTCTTATGCTCAGTCTCTCTCTCAATTCCTTTATGCTTTGTCGTTCACGTATATTACTGTTACACATCCATCGGAGCATGCAGGCTTCGTTTCTCTCTAATCTACGTAAGTCTTCCACCTTCAGCGCCCAGGTCTCACTACCATGCAACATCGCTGTTCGGATACACGCATCATACAGTCTGCCTTTCATTCTGAGGGAGAAGCCTTTTGCAGCTAGCAGTGGTAGTAGTTCCCTAAACTTCTTCCATCCCGTTCTTACCCTAGTTATTGTACTTTCTGAGCACCCACCTCCGTTGCTAATTCGGTCACCTAGGTAGCAGAAGCTGTCTACTGTTTCTACAGGGCCCTCCCAGAGATTGGTGGTACTTGTTTCCTGTGGCTGTTTGCTTGCTGTTTCAGCACAGCTGCTGCATGTGAATCCTACATTCTTAATTAAGCTTCCTGAGATCCCGCTACATCTCTTGTGTACCCATTGTTTGCATTTGGGGCAGAGAATGGAGTTTCTACCTACACCTTTCCTACATACTGAGCAAGGCCATTTCCCTGAGGGGATCTGGGTTCTGTTTTCTCGTCTACTTACAAGGACCTTAGTCTTTGTCATGTTGACTTTGAGGCCCTTTCTCTCTAGTCCCTGCTTCCAGGTTTGGAATTTATTCTCTAGTTCTACCATAGATTCAGCTATGAGTGCGAGGTCATCAGCATACAGGAGTTCCCATGGGCATCCGGTCTTAAACTCCTCCGTTATTGCCTGCAGGACTATGATGAACAGGAGAGGGCTAAGAACAGAGCCCTGGTGGACCCCAACCTGTACGCTAAATTCCTCGCTATACTCATTGCCAATCCTAACTTTGCTGACTGCTCCCCTATACATGGCTTGTACCGCTTTCACAAGCCATTCATCTACTCCTAGTTTTCTAAGAGCCCACCAGATTACTGCACGTGGAACTCTGTCAAAGGCTTTCTCAAGGTCGACAAATGCCAAGTAGAGTGGCTTACTTTTAGCTAGGTACTTTTCCTGTAATTGCCTCACAAGGAAGAGGGCATCAGTGGTGCCTTTCCCTGGTACAAACCCAAATTGCATCTCGTCTATATTCACCCGGTCCCTAATCAGCTGTGCTATAACTCTTTCTGTTACTTTCATGACCTGGTCCATCAACTTTATACCTCTATAGTTTCCTCTATCTAGTGCATCGCCTTTACCTTTGTAGCAGTTGACAATGATGCTACTGCACCAATCTTTTGGTATGGCCCCCTCTAGTATTACCTGGTTAACGATACGTGTGGTTATAGTGTGACCTACAGACCCAGATGCCTTCAGCATCTCGGCAGCTATACCCGATGGACCGGTTGCCTTCCCTATCTTCATATCTCTGATTGCCTTACTTACTACGCTGCCGCTGAGTTGTACTGCTGGTCCCTCTATAGGGTCTACGTGGGGTAGGGTCTCTTCTTCCCATGCATTCTCCTCATTTAGTAATCTATCATAATGACTCTTCCATGCATCTTTCTTCTCAGCACTTGTGAGGGCAAGCTCACCTTTATCATTCCGGATACACTTCTCTCCAATGACATCACAACTATCTCTGACACACTGCCTCGCAATCTTGAATACCTCCTGTTTCTGGTCCTCACGTTGTAAAACATGCTTGAATTTTCTATCCTCTGCTTCCCTCCTAGCTAAGTATACTTGTCGCCTAGCTTCCCTCTTGGTCTCTATGTAATGTACCCTGCTCCCCCCGTTCTTCCATTCTTTCCATGCCTGTCTCTTGGCCTTGACTGCTTCATCTACCTTATTGTTCCACCACCAAGTCACTCTCCTCCTGCTTGAGGTCTTACTCCAGCCACAAACCTCATCCGTCGCCTCTAGTAAGTTATTATTATATACAATATACACACCTTATGAGGGTTCAATTAAATATGAAAATGGATTAAAGGTGTTTAATATGTTTTCAATTTACAGGGAAATTCGTATTTTCTGGTATGTTTACATGCCTATATATTAGATATGTGTATATATTTATACATGTTGGTGCTGTCTCGGTTATACACTCTGTATTTATGCAGATATAACTTTATCATACACTTTGGCTGTTAGTTCACTTCTTACTATATATATATATATATATATATATATATATATAGGAAAAGAGCCAGGAACCTGACGGCTGAGCTCCAGCCATTTCGACAGCTAGATCCGAACGCATATATATATATATATATATATATATATATATATATAGTACACACACACACACACACACACACACACACATATTGGGTGATTCAGTAGATTCATGATTTATTGAGGAAGGTACCAATATCAGCACTCTGTGCTATTAGAGAGTGTGGTTTTGGTTTTGCTTAATTAACAAGTCTTATGATACATTATATTATAAATTATAGCAAGTATTTCCAGTTTACAAAATTCAAAAAATAATTTTTCTCTATAATTAATAAAACTGTCATCATTTTTCAAGACATGGGTACACTTGTGTATAGTTAAAACAAAGGATTATTTTTAAAAAGTCCATAGAGAATATCTAAGGTTCCCTCTTCCATGCAGGTGAGAACTTACTGTTTAGATTAGGGTTCCTACTTCTACACAAGTAAGAGCTCACTGCTTAGATTAGCTTAAAGTATCCCAGGTTGTCTCTGCTTGCTTGTCATTGTTCATACTGGATTGTGTTGCACTTAAATATTCTACTTACCATTCTTTGCATGTGACCAGAAAATTTAAAGTCCTGTGGATATTCTATTTGATTTAATGTGATGAGCTTCTGCTCACATTTTCATCAAGTGCCTATTGATTGTTTCCTATATTCTTCCCCCTATTTCTCTTCAATTAATATACCTCCCTCTCTTATGAACTACAGCATTTTATTTGGCTTTGAACAGAATGGTTTATGTATTGAATAACTAAATTTTATTTAGCTGCTGTCATGCATGTTTTATACACTTTTAATGAGGTGTAGGTGCGTCAGCTTTGTTGTCTCAGTTCCAAACTAAACATTTGATAAGAAGACAGAGTTTGCTCGGAGGCTTCGGTATGCCCATATTTAAAATCATCCTATTGAAATAATACGGGTAAAACTTTTCTTTTTTTTTCACTTATAATTCTGCTAGACAAAGCATATGTATGTATGTGAGCACTATTTTTGCTTTTGTTGTTGTTGCTATTGCCATTAAAGACACTTCTGCTGTTCAAAAAGGCCTTAGATTTTTTTTCAAAGTTTCTTTGTCTTAAACTTGTTTCCCTCATAAATTTCTTATTGAAGCATATTATTAAATGAAATTTTGCAGAGATATATTTTCGAAAATTTAGATTACAATTATATTGAAGAAATTGAATTTTTTTTCTCTCAACTGTACTTTATTATAATTACATGGAAAAGAAGGGAACAATACTTTCATTACTGATATATACATTCATTTCTTAAAGTTTTCATTACTTTTAATCTTTATCTGAAAATTCAGAAAATTTTTCATCATGCTTTTAAATTTCATTTTAATAATCAGATAGATATAGACATAGAAACAGAGGGACAAACAGACATATAGGTAGTTAGATAGATACAAAGGCAGAGGGACAGCTAAATATATATATATAGATATACAGAAGAATAGACATAGGTACAAAGACAGGTAGATACATATAGATAATTAGACACAAATATAGAAAGACAGATAATACATTATTCTATGTACTATACATGCACCTTTGATGAGTTGTAGTGCACCTGAGCACTGTACACAATAATTTCATTATTATTATTATTATTATAAACAGAATGTTTGACAGTCTTAGAAAGATATAGATAGCTAGAAACCTTACGTAATATTGCAATGACGATAATTACAGTTTATCCTCATGTTTTTCCTAACTTTAACTCTTGCCAAGTAAACCTAACATCTAGCTGCTCTGTAAGTTATTTGGTATTGTTCCCTGCTGTCTCTGTCTTACAAATGTTCCAAGCCTGTTTTGTTTTAGCTTTTATGACTCTACCTTCAATATAGTCTCCACTACCATATCACCATCTGTCTTGTAAAAATGTCCAGTTGTTCTCTGTGAAGACTCCAATTCCTTTAACCCTTTAGCCGTTAA